>CM056194.1:182253333-182853333 GCA_029692085.1 Gymnothorax javanicus | reverse complement strand
AGTCCAGTACAAGGACGGAAAGAAATCAGGGAATATATCTGATTGGAAAGAGTCCCATATACTCAGCAATATAAACACTTCTTACGTATAAATATTTCTTACGTATGTCTTTTGGTGGTAACACTTCACAATAAGAACAATTAACATTAATTAACATTAGTTCATTAACTATCAGTTAATTAGTGGGTAACTAATGCGTTAGATAGCCGAATAAGCATTACGCAACCATAATTGAACATTTATTGATTTTCTATGTTTCCTTTATTGTGAAGTTGAAAACATCCCTTAAGTATCCCCTATGTAGCACTACAAACTATTAAACCATAATGTATAAATTAATACCTTAGTTGATGTGAACATCATTTGTAAATGATTACCAGGTGCATTAGTTAAATGTTAATTACCTGTTAGTAAATGCTTATTTCTGCATTAAGTAATGTTAATTGTTGTAACCTTATTATAAAGTGTTACCCTTTGGGTTAATATGACTTAACAATGGCAACTTAATACAGTACTCGGCCATAAGGTACTGACACATACATTTAGAGAAATGGGACTAGGTCACATTTATAAGTGAACATTCCATATTAGGGAAAGACATGAGATAAGGGATTTGGAGGAAATAGTTTTTTAATATTAAAGATTGGCTTTTGAATCCTCACCTGGTCCAGGAAACCAGCAGGTATAGAGAGATAAGGGGCTGGGTAGGTGGCGAAGATCCCAGCCGTGGCCTTAGAGCCCGTCACAGTGAAGTTACCCCCACAGTACTGAAATATGGCATCTAAAGAGAGAGTCAGAGAACACAGGCTAATGCGTTTTCTCCTGCGACGCCACCCAACCAGCCATCGCTTCAGCTTTGACTTTTCCCAGACTCCCTATGAGATGGTTCTACTATTTCTCTCAGCTGTTCCTTGGCCAGTGAAATCAGCTGATGACACCGTTTGCTGACCTCACAACAAACCCACAGTTTAAACTCTACTGCAGTGCTGCTACCTCCAGCTGTGGCCACTTTCACATTCCATTGGACCTGCTACTGACTGTTTTTTTTTTCCTTCTAATTATTAGCTACATGCTTCCATTTGTTCGTGCTTCACATTTTTTGCTGATTTAGCATTCTGTACATCGTGGGTCCCTTAGCTCAGTACATACCCCTTTGAGCAGTGGTTTGTCTCACTGTTTCTTCCTGCTCGCTGAGTTTTAATCAAAAATCAGCGTTTTAGAACTCCATAATCAATCATGATTGTGACATCAGCTCTGGAATGTCCAGTTATGCAGTTAGTGTTAGGAGAGGTTTGTCGGCGTGGAGTCTGCTTTACCGTAATAAACAGAAAAGACTGTCCCGGCGGCCATAAATGAGCCGAGCATCTGACCAACGACGTAGACGGGGAACATCTTCCACGCGAGCCGGCCAAACACACACATGGTGAGCGAGACAGCCGCATTCATGTGGGCACCTGGAGTCGAGAGAGAGAGAGAGAGAGAGAGAGAATGCACGTCAGCCCGTTCAGCAGTTTATGCACCCTATGGCTCGAGTGTTGGACTTGAAATCAGACAGTTGTTGGTTCACGACCTGGTGCATCCATAACACGATCAGTGCAGTTGTCGGGCAGCTGACTAAGGCTCTTATCATACATCACTCTATACGGATGACCCTTACTCAGTAGTCTAAACAAATGTAAGTAACTCTGGATATAAGTATCATCTAATAAATGTAATGAATGCGAGGATCAGAGTTCAATGTGAGTCAGATCCTGCACTGTTTGGCCTTTTTAAAGAAAAACATGCTGTGGGCATGGTACACCAGCTATCATTCATTATCTAGCTTGCTCATGCCTAAGAAACAAGGCAAAGGCCAATCCCAGAATGCACTGGGAACACACACGCCAGTCACTCATGCTCATATCAACGAGAAATCTCACTTTTTTAAACCAACCATATGAGTGGCATTTTAAGTTCATTTACCTGATAATAATGAAACCAACTTGTCTTTTGAAATCAAAAGACACATTTTTTAATTATTTATCTTATTGCTAAAAAAATTTAAATTCTGATGGACTATCTGTATACCTCCGACATCTGGAAGGTACCTGAAAGATCTTACAGATTTTCTTGAGTGATTTATGAAAACTCCAGTTGAACCACAGGGGTTCTGTACAATTCCTGAAGGACTATTACAGGAAACCTCAGGTACAGTACAGCCTGAAGTACTCCAGCAGGAATTTACTTAACAGCAGTATTTAATCTTGCAGGAAACAGTAATACCCTACAGCAATTATATTCTGAAAGCTCTAGGGCTCATTGTGCAGTAATGATATAATCCCACCGCAGGTTTTGGTCCAGATAGGTCCCACCGGGTCATGCAGACACCACCATACCCAGCAGAGATAGCAAAGTTCTGATGGTTTCAGTCCCTCAGCATTCCTGAATATTGGCAATTGAGCTGAAATTAATCACTAATTCCAGCAGGATATGTTACACTCCTGCGCGTCCATTTGGGGCCTTACCTTAAGGAGCTATAGGACACTTCAACGACTCTGGTAGGATCCTCTATATGACGTCATTCCCGAAGGAAATGTTCTGTAAGGGTGGCTCTGGTGCCTCACTGGTGTTAATTACTCCTGTAATTCTGAACGCACTTAGTGTGTCACAAACCTGCATCCCTCTTTGTGCTTGTAAAGTCCTGTCCGATTGGTCAATGTCCTCAACTCTGTCTTTCAATGGAGGAAGGCCCAAAATTTACAGTTTAAGAGAACCCATGTTTCTCACATTCACTAATTGACCAAACCATTCCATAACTCATCATAGGACAGACAGAAATTAAGCTTAATTTTTTTCAAGAAGGATGTTCACAATCCAACGACATCCGCATTCACAACGTATTATAGGAATTTAAGTCTGGAATCACCCTAGTTTTGGGAGGTTAAGAGGTTTTTCAGAGCCTGACACAATTGCTAGCTCAACCACTGGTCTGATCTTATTGGGGCTATGCTGGGCCTTGAACTGCTGATGTTCTAGACCCCAGTGAAGCATATTCACCACAAGGCTGCAAGGTGCCAGAGGAATGAACAGCTTTAATTGGCTCTTTATCTGTAACGCCGGCCTTACCTGAGACCTTGCCGGCGATGTGCACTCCCATGGCAACTCCGAGAGCAACCCCAGGTTGATGCTCAGGTAATCCCCGAAAAGGCCATGCCCCGTCACCACTTGCGCCACGGAGCCCAGACCAAACGTCTGCAACACACAGAATCACCGCACACTCAGGGACAGCAACAGGTAAAAAATAAAAGGCCGCGTCCGATCAATATTTGTCCATAACTTACACTTTGACAAATATCAGAACATTCATACAAAACAAGCCACCCAGTCGCACGGTGCAGAACTCTCCTCCAGTCAGAGCAAATGTTCAGTGCATGGACTGCAGTCCAAGGCTGCCCTTCCCGTTTTCCGCAGGGGAAATGCAGCTGTAGACCAGAGGGTCATGCTAAAGTGTGGCAGATGTAAGAACAGACCTTGGAGCCTGCAGACTCAGCAGCAGGATGCTGGGATGGAATGGGAAGGGTGTCTGTGTGCGAATGAACCCCCTGAACCAGCTTGTGCTCATAAAGGTTTCAAGGTGCCTTCGGTAAGTACAGCTTGAGCTGGGGTGGTCGACCCTGACCTTGGAAGCCACAGAGTGTGCGGGTTTATTGCATCCGGTTTAGACATTATGGGCCTGATTTACTAAGACCTTTAGCACATGCAAAATCTTTTTGCCTGTGCAAAACCAGAAACCCTGCCACTGATTGGTGCAAGGCAAGTACCCTGGCAAATCATGGGCAATGTTATTGGTTTTGCATGGGCAAAAAGATTTTGCATGTGCTAAAGGTCTTAGTAAATCAGGCCCTAAGTGGGTGTACAGTGTTATAAACTACTTCAATTGATCAAGTAAGTTTCAAGTTCCATCAAGGGACTTGCAGCTATATTTTTAGTGTAAAGCCTGATTTATGGTAGGGTGCGTGACACTCTTAGTGTCACTCAACCACTCCACAGAAATGACGCATAATCGACACTTTACTTTCACGTTACGCACTTGGAGAGTTTTGTTATGTCGGGGACCCCATCATATCTTGTCACACAGTGTGACTGGGAAGTTGCATTGCATCACACAAAGAAATCTGGGAAAATAATGTAACTTAACAAGTCCACTGGAGGATAGCAGCCGGTTACCACGGTAACCACGGCTGCAACCTTTTGCTGAAGCATAAATTTAAAATGTCGAGCGGCTATTTAATTTTTGTAGAGGGACGCTCATCAAAAATGTCAAGCCCCCTACCATAAAAATAGACTGGAATGTACCAATCTGCAGACAAGGGTGCAGGACAAAGTGTGAGTGTGGGTGGGGATGAGGTGGGGTGGCGTTGAAGGTTGTTTGTCGTTAAGTATGAAGTTTGTGGCCCCAATAGATGAAGCCTTATCACATTCTCCACAGTGCACAAGATGCCATTACACAGCAGTTAGTCAGGCTGCAGCAGCTCATTGGTTCAGACTTAGTCCAAACCAAGAGCACTTGCGTCAGGGTCTTTAAGAGACAAATCCACAACCGTCTGTAAACACTGGGACAATGATGCTGAATCAACACGGGTGGAATTTCTGAATAGTTGGCATGTTATTGATGTCAAAACACACCAAATTACAGCTGAAGGGTCTCATCATTGACAATATATTTTACCATTATTCACAAACCCATTGTACCAGAGAACAATGCCAAAAAAAAAAAAAAAAAAAAAAAAAAAGTGTTATTGAGGTACAGACTGCACTTTGAGATGATTTATAGTCCGAGAATAAACTTTAGATTAATTATTGTGGGTCATAGACTTTACCCTTCCAATAAGACTGAAGATATGCAACAGATATGAGATAGAAACACATAAACAGTTGCCCTGGAAACGAGTTCATGAAAAGAAGCTGTGTTGCTTCGCCTCCTCTCAGCTTCCATGGATACTGGAAGGGTCGTGTAAACACTTGGCGCGTTTTGTAGGTTTTACAATCCAGTGTTTATTGCATTGAATAAAATGACCATTATTTGCATCACCAGTACATTTTGCAGTCATTCAAATGAGCAACAAAAATATTTAGTAAATAGAAATAACATAAAGTTTTATATGGAGTGCTTCGCTCAAAATTAGGAGCTATGTGTCTTATAATTGTGCTAAAATGGGTTTGTGAAGCCCTTTTATTCATCGCCAAAACACAGAATTGACCTAGACAGCAAAATAAACAGAAACTGAATTAGTCATTAAACACGGCATAATAGAACCAGGTCAATCTTTAGCACAAAGCCCTCCGACTGGAGGGGAAGAGAAATTTTTTAAAAGTCATGCAGGAAGTGTCCTGAAACAGGGTGCAGATCACATGCACTAGGATTTGTGGTGACAGCAGATTCCAGATTTGCTTACTAGCCAGCATATACATATGATTTCCCCCAAACTACAGGCAGAGAGTAAAAACATTTTTAAGAAGCATTTAGCTCAGAGGCCTTTCTGCTCTTTCAGTTTCAGCTTTTTCACAGAGTCAGCACCATAAATGAAATGTACAGCACAACTCAGTCACGAGCGCTAATGCCCTGTAAGCAACAGATGTGATAAACTTTGGAACCCCTGTGCTCTAAAAGTGGAAGTAAAACATGCATCATTCCTGCTGATCCCTTAAAAGAGTCTACAGAACATGCTAACATACAACAGCACCACCCAAAACATAAATAATGAAACACAACTATTGAAGAACACAGAGCTTGCGTTCAACATTAATCTGCATAAGTATTAAATTTGTTAGCTAAATGCCCTCATGTAAATGTATGATTGATTGTACTGGATAAATGGGTCCAAGTGCTTCAAATAATAATATGACCTCAGGTCTGGTCTGCACTTTGGAAGGACCTCAAACTCTCTTCATGCTCACTATGAATCATGTGACTCCAAATGCATCTGTCACGGCGCATGGTCTGGTCTTCCCTGAGATCCAAAAATATTACACCACGAGGGCACAATTCGCTAGTAAGTCCACATGGTAAATGATATCAAGAAAGCATAAATGTGCAGTCATAGAAGAACCAATACTAGTAATTGAGATATTTGCATGCACTGGACATGGACATTTTAATCACCGCCTTGTGTTGGATGTAAAGATTGCTCATTGTACTCTGAGCTTGCTTATTAAAAACAACAGCCGTACTCATTGTGAATTGTCAGAGTTATCAGATAGGAGTAATGTCATGCATAGAGGAGCTGGTCAGTTCTTAGGGTAAAAGATCTTCAGATTCTTCTTACCATCATAATATAGGTGCTGAGAATCTCTGCCAGAATCATTCGAAAATATTTGTTTTTAATCCGAAATGTGAAAGGCATCTTGCCCCTAGCCGGACCCTCTTCCCCTAAAGCCAACGTGTCTTTCATTCCCCTCCTCCCTCTCTGCCTGTCTACCTCACTATCTCTCCACTCTTCCCTCGTTTTATTGTTGGTCCGGGTTACGATGACTTCCTGTAGGAATCCCAGCGGGTGGTGTGTATATGAAACGTCAACGCACTGCCGCGATAGGCTAGTTTTTTTCCCCCTCTAAAATTCTTTTCCCCTCACTCTCTTTGTCTCTCCCTCATGCTCAGTCCTTCTCTCTTGAGTACCTTCCTTTTAAGGGAGGTCAGGCCCCGCCCCTTCCTGTCCACCCTTTGAACAGCCCTATGTTGGTAAAGGCATTAAAAGGGGGAGGAGGTCGAGGGGGCGGGGCGCCAGTCATTCACTGTTGATTTGTGCAGCAGCGCTCTGTCGCTCTGTGCTCCCTTTGGCAAGAAGACAGGAAGAGGTTTTATCTGGCATATAAGTACATAGGGAAGCAATTAAGACAATTATACGCTTTCCAGAGCGAGTGTACAGAGCTACATATGACATACATTATTATTAACCTTGGGAAGGTTGAGATGTTGAGAAGGTGATGGTACATCTTTCAAAACCTTCCCAATTTTTTGCAGATTTTTTTCCCCCCAGATTGTTTGACTCAGTCTTAATGCCTCTAGTTGTTTCTTTTATTGTTTTATTTATTGTTCACAGGATATAAAAACTCATTCATGCAAATGAAGAGAGGCCCTATTCCACCGACAGGAAAATTATAAAATGCAAACATTAACTGAAACATGAGACACTTTACTTAGTGGGTGGGTACACTTGATAAAGTTGGCATTTGCGGCACAAGGGTGACAGGACCATCGCAGTCTTGAATCACATCCAGCCTTGCCAGCGCCAAATATGCCCAGCAGCCTAGCAGGAGCAGAACGTAATTAATGTCATGCAGCTTTGAGATATGGGAGTCAGTTTGACTTCTCATATGTTGTTGCCCATTTGCCTTGGAGTAGCCGTCCGGGTGCTTGTCAGTTGATTTCAGAGTGAGCACTTGTTAGGCTGAAAAGATTTGTTTTGGAAGAGTACTGTCTACTCTCCCAACATGGCAGCATGAGAGTCGTGGACGACATGCTTGAGCCTAGTTAGTTGATTCTGGTGGGACATGCAATAACAAATTTATAATTAATAAAAAATCAAGTTCTCTCCCCACACTCCTCTTCCCAGCGTCCAGATGCCCTGTCACTCGTTCACAAAGCTTTGTAATTTCAACACAGTGAAACTTTTGGAGTTAAACCAACTCTTGAAGACTCTATTAGGTTTCACTCCGGCAAGAATGGACTCAAATGGACTCTGTAGGTAATTTTCCTGTGTAAGAGTTGATTTAATGCTGAACAATTTGCAGTAAAACTGGTGGGAAAATGTGGAAGCAAATTACCAGAAACCTCTGTTCATAGACCAGTGACTCGTGATAACTCATTGCCTCCATCTCTTTCAGATGGCAACTTTTAATTATTATTGAGTATTGATGTAGGGGTGTAGCCACTGTGAAAGACAACATACTGTCAGTTTGCCTCATTCAGCCACTCAAAAAACAAATTCTTTCCTCATTCACACACTTCTTCTAATATCTACAGATTGGAACTATGTCAGCGTGTTTCTCATTTTCGCTGGGGAGGAAAGGATTTACAAGCTTTTGTCTGGGCCCAGCCGGTTCTGCGGGGCTGGTCATCGACTTTATAAGTGTGTTCACTGAGCTGGTTGGCTATGCCGCGCTAGTGTTGCAGTACTCAAGACCGGTCTTGGTCTTGAGACCGGCCTCGAGACCACTTTTACATGGTCTTGGTCTTGTCTCGGTCTCGACTCTCTCTGGTCTTGGTCTTGTCTTGGTCTCGGACATAACGGTCTTGAGGGGATTTCAAAATCCAGGCAAGCAGCTGGTCCTGGTTCAGGCTCATTATTACTACGCAGCCTTCTTAAAATGCAGCCAATAAGAGGCATCTATTTTAAAAACATGTTACAATGTGTATTTTTCCCTGCCTGCACGGTCTCCCATCCCGTCTCTCTGTCTCGTCTCACAACATATGCGCAAAGAATTGGTCCAGTAAATCAGTAAAAATGTCAGCTAATTCATCTATTAAAAGTATACTCCTATACAGATTGCAAAGAATCTATATGCGAAACAACAAAGAAAAAAAAGGTTTCTGCTGTGTGCAGATTTTGTCAAATCTCCCTGACCGAGACTGCCGGTACCAGGGTTGGGTTCAATTACTTTTTTCAATTGCAATTTTACTCAATTACTCAATTACAGTAATTGTAATCAATTACTTTCGTAATTGTAATTTAATGTTAATTGAAATTTTTATCAAAAAGTAATTGTAATTATAATTGAACATTCTGTCCAGAAAGTAATTGTAATTGTAATTACAATTACAGTCAATTGTAATTGAAAAAAGTAATTGAACCCAACCCTGGCCGGTACAACGTCAACTTTCACCAGGCAATTGAAGAGGAAACATGCCGAGAGGTAAGCTAACATGAACAGGCTCTGCTCTTAAACTCTGTGAGGAAAAAAACTCCCAAATGTCTCAAGACCAAACAAAACTTGTACATACTTAGTATATTATCGTAAAAATGTTGTACATGCATGCACGGTATAATCTGTTCAGGACTCGAAATTTAAGTTGTTTGCAAGCATCTGCTGACTAACCCTGGTTAACTGCAGTTAATCCCGCTAGCTCTAGCTAAGTTAACGGTCATAGGTAAGGTCAGTTATCACTAGCATTTTATTAAGTAAATTTCCAAGCGAATTCACTGGATGAAGCGTATTGTAACTCAGTCATGGTATTGGGGAGCTTGTGCTGTTTTACAAATGAATGGCTTTGAAGTTTTGAGGATAGCTATGTACTGTATGCAGGGTAACTACTGAGGGTCTTAAAAATGTCCTGGTGTCATGTTGAGTATTCTGAACTTTCGTGTCTTCAATGGCTTTATGGCCATGGTTTGTGGAGGCTGGCGAGTGTCCGGGACGATATCGTTTTGCCCACAATCGAATTCTTTGGCCAGCTGACATCAATTGTGGGGGGCGCCTGGACTCTATTTAAACCCAAGTTCCGCCTCGCTGCCTTTGCTAGAGTGTCAGTGTAACTTTGCACTTTAGCCGGTAAGGTCTCTAACTAGAGAATTGTTTGAGGAATTAGTTGCAAAGAGGAAAGTGCTAGTTAGCAAGGGAAACTTTCTCTCATTATTTCTCTCTTTCTATGCACCGTCTGGTGGCTTATCTCGATATCTCAGTACCGAGATTTTCCCTTTATTTCGTTTCAGTCCTGCTTGCTTTGCTTACTTTTGTACCCGGACTGAGATCTTTGTCCGTTGGAAGCGCGAGTCTCTCTCTCTCCCTTTTTGTCGGTTTGTCTCTCTTATTTTGCTTGACTTCCTTTCGTTTCGGCCGCTGCTTTTGGCGTCTCGAAACACCAGCCATTACAAAAAACGGCAGGTGGTCCACTGTTGGTGGTTGCCCCCATTTGCCCAGTTTGTAATTATTACCACCGATATCAATCGTGCCGAGTAAAATTCGCTAGGCAGGCTATTCACTGGTTTCAGAAGATCCCAAAATTCATGCAAGGGAACTTTCCTAATGGGCTATCTGTTTTCCAGCTTCGTGAAGTTGGCACCACATATGACGAACATTTGAATGAAACCCATTACATTTGTTTCCACTTTGTTTGTGCACACTTGTGCAGGCAAAATGAGAATTCATCGCCTGACGCTGCTATTCGTTTTGGATGGAAATCTTAAATGTTTAATGTCTCCGGAACGGTGACAACGGATTTTGGACTGTGTAACCATACCAATCCCTAACAGGAAAAAATTTAAATGCTTATAAAGTCTCAATCCTCTGAAACGGCAATAATAGCTGTTATGCAGTTGCTACACACGATTATTTCACCCAAACACTGCCCATATTTACAGTGAAGTGAAACACTTTTTTTGATCTTAGCCTTAGTCTCGTCCTGCTCCGGTCTTGGTCTCGAAATGGTCTGTCTTGGTCTTGGTCTCGGTCTTGTCTTGGTCTTGCTACCCTTTGGTCTTGGTTGTGTCTTGGTGTCGGCTAAGGCGGTCTTGACTACATCACTACGCCACGCACTATCTGCTGCATGGGCACGACATTTATGGGCTGGGTTTGTCAATGCCGAGGTTTGTCTGTACAATGTACACAATTCAATTCAATGAACATGCTTCATCATTCAAAAACTTGGTTGCACATAATCTTTTTACACCATTTCACCTCCCTGTTATCAATGTATATCTTCAGAAGGCTCCTCCAAGATTTTACTCTGTAAGTGGTTCTTTGACATTTCATGGACATACAATTGAACTTGGGCGTGTTATGATCTAGATAGGATCCACTTGCAGGCTCCATAGTAGAAGCATAAGGTGCGTTTATTCACAGGATTACGAGAATCGCTGATGACAGCCATAAGCACTAAGGTGCCAAACTGGATGAGGCCTGTAAAGCCTGAAACATTACATGACATTCTCAGAGGAAGAACTGACTTACTATGACCTTTAACAGTAGATAAGTGGTTACCAAGAGCTTAAATAGGGAGCTTTTAATGAGGAAAAGGAGTGAGGTTAGTTAACAGAACTAATGAAAACCAATAAAGGCATTTAAAGGGACAACCATGCATGATAAACTAAGAGGAGATCCTTACGCAAAAACACCAGGATCATAACAGAGCGAGAATAGGTGTTCACCTCATGGAAACTTGCAGTAAATGTGCTGACTGACGCGAGAGAAGCATTGACTCTGGAGGGCTGGACAGTGGACAGGCTGGGCAGCGAGTTACCAGTTTGGGCAGGGTGGACAGGCCAGTAGGGTCAGGCACTGTTGGGCGACGAAAGCAAAGATAACCAGGGAGGTTTGGGGCTGATGAGGCCATGATCCTTCTGGTTGAACGGTGCTGAATTTGAGGGCTAGGTCGGCTGCGGTACTGGAGAGAGCTGCACGGGAGCAACTTGTGATCAAGCAACTCTGGGATGTGCTGGAACAAGTCCGATGTTGCAACTCCACCTTGAAACTTACAGAACTTAAAGCAGTGGGTCCCAAAGTCGGTCCTGGGGACCCACTATGTATGCTGGTTTTTGATCCAACCATAATTACGATCTCAGAATTTTAACAAGCTATTATTTTTTTAATTAGTTGCTTTTCAGGTGAGAGGGACATTTTACCCCCATAAACCACATTATGACCGAAATGGCTATGCATTCCATGATGTTTCACAGCCCAACATTTATAATTTTTATTTTGATGTATTCCAATTAAGAATGCCAAGCAATGGAAGTGATATGTTTTATGTGATCAAATGCAAGATTGTGATCAATAAAGAAGCTGCTGATTATGGTTTGATTCCAGGTGTTGAAGTTCTTTCCTGAAACCAATCCAGCAATGTTTAACAGGTTTGACTTATTATAACATGCTTTGTCTTTAAGTTCTTACTTGCCTATTGGTAGTTAGTTTTAGTGACCATGTGTCCTAAATTCTATCAATTAGAAGCCAGTTTATAGTTTCATGTCATCAATTGCAAATTTCCACTTTTTTATGTCAGAAAAGTAATTTCCAATTTAGCGCAGTATGAAAATGATTTTCATCACGGCCATTTTCGGCATGTGGTCTAAAAGAATAAATAATCAGGATGAACAAGAATAGCGCAATTAAAAACAATCAACAACTCGTTAGCATTCTGAGATTTGAGCTGTGGTTGGAGCAAAAACCAGCATACTCAGTGGGTCCCCGCCGGGACCGAGTTTGGGAACCACTGACTTAAAAGACCTGCTGCTAATGTCTTGGTGCCAGATAGCGCAGCACACCTTCAGAGGTCTACAGGCTTCCACGGCTGCGTCCGAATAGTCTTTTTTGCGAGGAAAGTTCCTGACTCCTAAAAATGATCCGGAAATAGTGACATGGCAGCCATCATAAGTGGATTCGAATTCTTTAAATGTTAAGGAAAGGTGTCTCACTGCTTCCTAATTTACCTCCTTTAGCACAGGGTACACAGAACCATCCTTTTAGAAAAGAAAGGAGATAAAGCTATCCCACAATTCTGCGCAGCAGCAATATTTAAAGCGGTGACCATTCATCTGGCCAATCGTGTAAAGAAACATATATGATGGGCAGGGACACGTGATCACGTTGCCAAGTGTAAGTGCATTTGGATTCTCTTAATTAGCGCGGTTGTCTTCCTAAGCCGTTAGAAATTCCCTTTTACACCCTTCCTTTTACCTTATGACGTTTTCCACAAAGGTTAAAGAGAAGTGGTTAGGAATTAGTGGATAGGACGTTATTTTTTGGCTATTTGGATGCAGTCCATGCCTCAGTGGGATGGAGCCATTTTGGTTGATGTAGAGAACCAACTGCATATTTAGCAGGTGGTCATGATGTTTGGCTCATTTATTCTAGCACCAATACCTCAGATTTGATGCCAGTCATAACAGGCAGCTAGTGAGGGTGGGTGACATTACTCGTCTATTTTATTTCTTCAGTCACATATTCACATGTATCATTAAACAAGTCCTAAAGCTCATTGGAGGAAGGAAAGTTAGTACTCCTATTTTTTTTGTATTCTCACAAACAGTGTGATATTAACTGAAAGGTCACTATCAAGGTTCCATCCTGCTGGAAAATTATTTATTTACAACTACAGTTTCAAGAAAAAAAAACTGGGACAATGTGTAAAATGTTTATAAAAACAGCGAGCAGTAATGTGCAAATTCCTTTTAAACTTGTTTGCAACTAAGAAAAGTACAAAAACAAAGTTCTATGTAGCACGTTCTTATGAAGTTGGAACCTGTACAGGTTCACCCCTGTGGAACATCACATTTTCTTTAAGTAATGCGAGTCAGTAGTTATTTTGGAACAGAGGTCATAAACTGTTTGAGTTCTGAAGGTGGAATTTGCCCCCGTTCTTGCTTAATATAGGACTTCAGCAGGTCAACAGTCTGGGATCTCTTTTGTGCTTCACAATCCACCTCTTCTTTTCATTGGGAGGCAGGTCCAGGGTGCGGGGCGGGTCAGTATATCAACTACATTCTGAGACGACGACGCTGTGCAGTTGTGATACAGGCAGAGTGGGGCTTGGGGCTATTCCGCTGGAACAAGCAGAAGTTCAAGCGAACCCTGCAAAAGTTCAAGCGAACTTCGTCCTCAGGACAATGGCGTGTAATTAGTGAGTGAGTGCTGGGTGGACATACCTGCCTCCTCTGCCCTTTTTGTAAAATCAGGCTCAGCTAATGGCTGCGCACTGACATGTAGAATACCCTTGTGGAGTTTCATGACGATGTGTTTAGTAATGAAGAAGGAGTAGTGCTTCAAAGTTAGTGTTCACACTGAAAAAAAGTGACATGTAGAAGAAACTGAGTGAATTATTGGTCTCTTGTCCCGAGGACAAAAAGATGATGTCTGGAGGGCAGCTTTGGCCTGTGTTGTTTCATTATGTGTACGACTGTACGTCCCCTTCAGCCTCAATTGCACTTTCACAGATGTGCGGGTTGCCTGTGCCACAAACATTATTGAAGCCCCAGACAATAACAGAAGCTGGCTTTTGACCCCGCCACTGATAACTGTTGGAATGGTCCATCTCCTCTTTGGTCTTTAGGACACGGTGTTTCTTTTTGCATAAACAATTTGAACAAGAACACTCCGAGAGCACATACCTCTGCAAAGGCATTTGGAACTTTACTACCAACTAGCGGATTTTAATTTGTACGGCATTTATTATGCCAATCTTACGAACATTCCCACAAAGGTGAGGAATCCTATGAACAATTCCTTGACAAGGAATTTGATCCAGATCACTCCCAAAATGAGGGAGACGTGATAACGCAGTGGTCAAGTAGGCTTGACTTGGGATCGTAAGGTCATGAATTCAAGCCCCAGCCATGGCCTTTGCGGTGCATTCTTGGGCAAAACGCCTGGTTCCACCCAGGTGTATAAATGGGTACCAGCAAATAGTCAGAGAAACTTGACTAAGAGCTGGGGGAGTTCCTGCGATGGACTAGCATCCCATCCAGTAAAAGGAGTAATGCTCCTAGTCACGTCATGCCATGGAAACCGGGGTTATGCACCAGCCCGATGGGCCGCTAGGCTCGTAACAGGCTTAGTCTCTTTTCACCCAAAGTGAAATCACCTCTATGATTGGCCAAGACACACCTCTGGTAAAAATTTCATGAAAATCTGTCCATAACTTTTTCTGAAATGTTGCCAGCAAGCAAACAAATAAACCGACAAACGTACCCAGAAACCAAAGGAAAATCGTAACCTCCTCGGCAGAGGTAACTAGAAGGGCACTTAGAGAGAGCAGACCTCTGCCAAGACTGGGAGTCTACAATTCTAAATTGAGTACTATGTTTTGTCACTATTCAACTTTGCTACCATCTACTGGATTATACAATGTATGGCATTTATCAAGCCAAGACCAAAACGCTCAGTTTCAAAGGCTAAATGTCTCATAGGTAATGCATTAATTCAGTGTTGTTCTGGTTTATTGTCAACAAAATTATGTTATATTATTTATTTATGCTTGAACATAATGTTTCTTCAGCTTATTTCTTTGGCATATTGTCTTTTCTTCCTGCCGGGCAGTGCCGACTGGTATTGTTGTCGGTTGGATTAGCATCAGGTACAGTTCATCCTGTTATGTTGAGGGACTGATGCCATATTTACCTCTGCCAAGAAGGTTATGTTTTTGCTGGCATTGGTTTGTCTGTCTATCTGTCTGTCTGTTTGTGTACAAGATAACTAAAATAGAAATGAACAGATATCTCTGAAATTTTGTGATTGGGTTGCTATTACATCAGGGATGGACCCAATTGATTTTGAACGCAATCGGTCAAACAATATGGCCGCAAAGGCAGCCATGTTGAAATCCTATGACAAGCGATATGGCAACTGAACTTCGCTGCCCATGATATCACTCAAATTTTTTTGGGTCAGTTGGTCTAGCATCAGGGACAGAACCAATCCTTAAATTTCTTATGAGCCATGTTCACTCAGCAAGATTTTGACTGTGCTGCCTTGGAGGAGGTTTGCACTCTCAGAGTGCCTGGAGTTTAAATACTGGTCCACTTGATAACAATGAGGCCAAAATACTGTGAGCATAGTCACAAATTACAGTTAGGTTCAAAGGCAGTGCAGCCCACAGTCTTCAACCATTGTTCAGAGTGAACCTGTGGAACGTCACTTTGATAGATTTAAAACTTGCCCCACTGGAATCATATGTCCTGTTTGCACATCCAAAAGCCACAGATTGTAGCATTATGGTTGTGGCAACTTAGGTCTGCTTGTAAAGTTATAAAAAATGAAACTAGTCCTCTTATTTACATCACTTGCCATTCTTGTGTAGCCCAACTCATGTCGTGAGTGGAATGGTAGAGGATTCTTCTGATGACCCTATGACATGAAATGACCCGAAAATGAACTGAGGCACCATTAATTGTCGTTTATTCTGTGAGAAAAAAAAGGAAAAAAATAATTATTGTACTTTTCAGAAAGTCTACTCTTTGCATTTCAGTGCATACATTGTATCACTGACCTTTTGCTTTGAAAAGTTATAGTTTTAGCAAGTCGGTTAGGACATTTACTTTGACATCAACAATTTTTCCAACAATTGTTTACAGACCGATTATTTCACTTATAAATCACTATATGACAAATACTGTGGGTCATAAGCTTACATACGCTAAGGTGACTGTGCCCTTAAACAGCTGGTAAAATTCCAGAAAATTATGTGATGTCGTTAGAGGCATCTGATAGGCTGACTGACATCATCTGAGTCAATTAGTGGTGTACCTGCAGACGTATTTTCAGGCCACCTTTATCAGTGCCTCTTTGCTAGATGTCCTGGGATATCAAAAGAAATTAGCCAAGACCTCAGAAAAAAAAGTTGTGGACCTCAAGTCTGGCTCATCCTAACAAACAATTTCCAAACACCTGGAGGTATCCCGTTCATCTGTACAAATAATACTATGCTAGTTTAAACACCAGGGAACCACAAAGCTGTCATACTGCTCAGGAAGGACTGTAGAGGCACATTCTGTCTCCTATAGATGAATGTACTTTGATGCAAAAGGCATATACCATTCCCAGAATAACAGCAAACAACCTTCTGAAGATGCTGGCGGAAGAAGGTACAAAAGTATCTATAGTGCATTCAAAAAGTATTGAGACTCCTTCACTTTTTGTTATGTTGAAGCCTTATGCTTAAAATAATTTAAATAATTCTTTTTTCCATCAGTCTACACTCAAAGCCCCATAATGGCGTGAAAACAGAATTCTAAAATTGTGCATATTTAGTAAAAAGGAAAAACTTAAATATCACATTAACATATGTATTCAGACTCTTTACTCTGCTATTCGTTCAACACCGTTGGCAGTGATTACAGCCTGGACTCTTCTTGGGTGTGACGCAACAAGCTTTGCACACCTGGATTCAGTGATTTTCTGCCATTCTTCTCTGCAGATCCTTTCAACCTTTGTTGATTTGGATGGGGGCCGTCGGTAGACAATGATTTTCATGTCTCTTCAGGGATGTCCAATTGGGTTCAGGTCAGGGCTCTGGCTGGGTCACTCAAGGACATTCACAGAATTGTCCTGAAGCCACTCCTGTGTTGCTTTGGCTGTATGCTGAAGGTCATTGTCCTGTTGGAAGTTGAACAGTCGATGCAGTCTGAGGTCCTGAGCAGTCTGGAACAGGTTTGCATTAAGGATAGTTCTAAACGCTGCTCCATTCAGCTTTCTCTAAACCCTGACCACTCCCCCAGTCCCTGCTGCTGAAAAACACCCCCAGAACATGATGCAGTCTCCACCATGCTTCACTGTCGGGGTGGTATTGAGCAGGTGATGGGCAAATGACTGGTTTCCTCCAAATGTGACGCTTAGAATTGAAGCCAAACAGTCCAATGTAGATCAGAACCTTGTTTCTCACAGTCTGAGAGTCTTTCAAGTGCTTTTTTGCAAACTCAAAGCAGGCTTTAATGAGTGTTTCACTGAGAAGAGGCTTCCATCTGGCTACTCTGCCATAAAGCCCAGATCAGTGAGGCACTGCAGTGATGGTTGTCCCTCTGCATGTTTCTCCCATCTGTCATACTAGGCCCCTGAGTCAAAGTAAAAAAATTAAAGGACAGTTGATGAAATTTTTTTACTTTCAGAAATACTTTTGATATGAAAAATTGAGAATGACCATAATGTGTTTCATCCAATATATTTCTTTTTAGGCCCTCATTGATGCATATATGATTAATTATTGTGTGACTCCATATGGCCCTACTTGTTACATGTATGGATACACTTAACTTTCTATTCCCAAGTTCTTTATAAAAATCATCAGGTCTTATATATATTTCCTATTAATTAGAACATAATTTTTAGGAAAAAAAAACTCAACACAGAATGAATGACTCAAAATGGGGTAAGATGCCTTTCTGTGGGGGTAAGATGTGGGCATCTTACCCCAAACCAAAAAGGGCATCTTACCCCCAGCACTACCATATTGGTTTTGGCTCATTAACCGCAATTTCTCCAACTATCACCACACAGGACCCCCTTTTATACATAGAGAAGGCATCAGAGAGTTACACTGACATGTCCTGCAGACTCCTGGAGCATTCAAATACTTCGCAAAATGATTCATTTGGTCATTTTTTTATAAGACTGTAAAAACACATACTTTGAGTACTCATATGTCACTTGCTCTGTTGACTCATCTGTTGCTCAGGATTTCCCTCCAGGTGAAAATGCATTTGTCTAAGTCAAGAGCCACCTACTGGGCAAAGCTGAAATTGAATTATAAGCAAAGGGCATCTTACCCTCAGGGGCGTCTTACCCCACTCTACCCTACCATTATCAAGGAACATCGTTTCCTATTTTGTTTTGTATTGCTTTGTGTGTGCCTCTCTGCTGTGCAGAGGGCATAATAAATATAACCAAGTCCATCCTTGCACCCGAGTCCAGTCCTCAACTTCCTGTCCTCCAAGCACATCACCAGCGTGCGAAGCGCAACCCTTACAACAATCCTTTCTCAGAGCTTTGCTGGCAGTTCTTTTGACCTCATGGCTTAGTTTTTGCTCTGAAATGCACTGACAGCTGTGGTCCCTTATATAAACAGATGTGTCTTTCCAACTCATGTCCAATCAATAGAATTTACCATATGGGGACATCAATCAAGGTGTAGAAACATCTCAAAGACGATCAGGAGAAATGTAGGGCACCTGAGGCGAATTTCAACTGTCATAGCAAAGGTTTTGATGTCAATGTGATATTTCAGTTTTTCCTTTTTAATAAATCAGCAAAAATTTCAAATATTCCATTTGAGTTTTGACTGATGAGGGAGAAAATGACAAAAAATTTTGAGCATAAGGTTGCAACACAACAAATGTGAAAACGTAAAAAGTTTAAGAATACTCGCTGAATGCACTGTATATCCACCATAAAATGAGTCAAATATCAACATAACCTGAAAGCAAGGAATAAGCCACTCCTCCAAAACTGCCATAAAAAGCCAGACTATGGTTTGAAACCATAGAGATATATAATAGTACCAGAGAGAACGAGGAAGTACCGTTGCTTCAGCCAGTTAGCATGTTAGCTTCCTGCTTCCACGTTTCCCACTGGAGACAATTTTGTGGCCAACGACGCAGCAGCTCCATAGACACCAATTGAAAAGTGCCCATTTTTTTCTTGCCAAATAAAGCGGAAAACAAAAGAAAATGTATTTGCTAATCCTTCATTATTTTGCTCTTTGTCTGACGCAACTGTTCGATGTTTTCAAAAGGGCCTGTAAAAGAAGAACTGATACTTAGAGCTGGATGACAGCTCGTGCACAAGTTTGATTGTCCAGCTGTTGCTCTGACTCCAGCAATTCAACGAAAAGAGTGAAAAGCACGTGCGCGTTCCAGATTAACAGCGTTGCTCGTCATTTCCGCTCGAAAACATTCACCAATCCGCACAGCTGACACACATTCTTGGCCATTAGTGCTGTGTGATCTGATTGGCAATCTTATGAAATGGTGCCAGAAATAAGCACCCATGGAACGCCATTTTTATAGATGGCGTCGATCAATTCCGTACTTCCTGGGCTGAGGTAGCTAGCCTAGCATCTCGCATTGAAAGTAACAGGGGTGGTACTTCCTCGCTGTCTCCAGTTCTATTATATTACCTCCATGTTTGAAACTGCGCATGAGGACGAAATCTTACTTTATGGAGAAATGTCCTCAGGTCTGATTAAACAAAAATTGCACCATTTGGCCACAATGACCATTGTTACAGTGATCTCCAGAATTATAAGCAAAACAAGATGTCAAAAAATGTCTATATTTTTTATCCTCATAATCTTTCATTCAAAATATTCACAAAAATCTATCCTTTAATTGAAGCAGGGTCATTGAAAGAAACATTAAATTGTCATAATGAAACAAATATTATTTTTTCTCAAAAATATGCATGCCACAATTATTGGCACCCCTTCACTTAATAATTTGTGCAACCGCCTTTTGCCGAGATAACAGCTCTGAGTCATATCCTGTAATGAATGATGAGGTTAGTGAACACATGGCATGGGATCTGAAACCATCTCTCCATACAGAATCTCTCCCGATTCTGAGATTAATGCTTGTGGACTCTCCTCTTCAGCTCATCCCACAGATTTTATATGGGGTTTAGATCAGGGGACTGTGATGTATTGGGAAATAAAAAAAAACCCTTATTCTGCTATTGGTGCACCCATTTGTGCTGATTTTGAGGTGTGCTTTAGATCATTGGCCTACTGGGAGGTCCAACAACAGCCTGTTTTAAGCCACCGGGTACAGGCTGTTTGGTTTAAATCTAATATCTGCTGGTATTTGATGGAGTCGATGATGCCAGGTATCCTTTCAAGATTTCCAGGGCGTTTGGAAGAAAAACAGTCTCACATCAAAGATCCACCACTGAACTTCACATTGGGCGTCAGGTTCTTTTCAGCATTGTTAGATTTCGGGTTACACCAAACCTACCTTTGCATGTTTGTTGCCAAAAAGCTCTATCTCGGTCTCATATCACCCCATCCCATTGAATATCCCAGCAATGTTTGACAAACGTTAGATTGTTGTTGATTGGCAACAGACGCCTATTTCTGACAACTCCCCAGAACAACTTGTGGCAATATAGGTGGCATCTGATGATTGTTCTGGAGATGGTCAGACCGCAAGACTCAACTAACCTCCGCAATTCTTCGGCGGTGATCCTTGGAGATTCTTTTGCCCATTAAACCATCCTCCTTACAGGAATAAACAGTGAAGATATTTCATCACTGTGCAACCCCGTTAAAAATGTGGTTAATTTTGTATTTCATAAATAGTTCAGAAAAGGAAGTATAAAAAACTTTAAAAACATTGAATGCATGATTAAAAGTATGATGTGTTTAGTTTTAAAAGTACTTTATTGCCAAGTTCATGGTAGGATATTAGTTTATTAGTTCATTGGTTTATGTGTTGAATTATTCAAAACCGATTTCTGGAAACTGTCTAAAACAGCGGTGCAAACTGTTAAACGTCATGTCACCCAAACCAGCATTTATGGAGTTAATTTCTGTGAGCCAGGAACGTAATGGTGAATGTGCGTTTTCAGTCAAAAAACAACAGAGAGTGCATAGAGATATATATAACAACTAGAGTGAGGACTCGCAATACGCCCTGTGTGCGATATTTTTTTTTTCGTAGGAGAAGTCTGGGAATCTCGGAAATATTCATGAGGAGCCATCATCTGATTGGCCCTAACCCTAACCCCATGAGCTGGGTTGTCTGTGAGCGCACCAGCCAATCACGTAGCGCCTTCATCAGCCAATCGAAATTCTGCGCCACACAGAGCAAAGCGAGGTCCGCCATTACTAAGCTGGTGACGTCTCCGAATATACCGTTCAATGCTGTGCAGTTTCTAGGCTGTGAAGCAGAACTTTTCTGTTTGAATTTTCAGCAAGTTCTTAATGGAAATGGTATAGATTATTATTCAATTGTATTATTCGTAATAACTAAAATTTAGACAAATGTCAGACTGTGCAAATTATTGTTTTCTTGCTATGATAAGTAGGGGTGTCACGATATGGAAACGCGATGATCGTAAAGCGAAATGCGACAACTTGCGGTAATGGGGTGTGTACACATCTAAGGTTACGTTACCCCGCTGGCTAACGTACAGTGTTGTGACGGTCGTTTATTATTGTCGGCTAACGTAACGGGAAGCCAGCTAGGGTATGATGATGCTTCCTGTAGGTTAGCTAGTTATATTTCATAAATCACGATGAAACCGTTATCGTTATAGTTATGCTATCCAGGTCGTATTCTTCAGTCGCTCCGCCATCTCTAATTAACATTGCCGATTAATTAATTAACATTAACCAGCCGATCCGAACGAGAAATCTCGGGCTATGAGCACGCTGATTCGCACTTCCTGACCTGACCACTTGACTTTAATTTTAACAAAACTTTTTTATTTTAGCTCTCGACCCTTTCATTATAATATTACAAGTACTCACTTGTGAAAGACTATGCCATTTGCTTTGCAGTAGTGGTTAGAACAGCCGTATGCTAAGCAATATTTCGGCATCTCGGCACCAATACCAAGGATGAGTCCACCCAATTAATAATGGCGGACAGCGATCCACGTAATCACAGAAATTTTGCATAGTCCGCCCTCTAGCGGTATATATATATATATATATATATATATATATATAGAGAGAGAGAGAGAGAGAGCCATTGGAAGAAGTAGAAGCCTGACATGGAGAAAGTCTGTGTTGTAGTTTGTTTATGAGCACACAGAACGTGATTTGTTTGCTTTGATTGTCCACATGATAGTCTATGAAAAGAAGAACGAGTTGCATGTTTGTGACCAGCAAGAAGAAGTTCTACACGAAGTTTACATTTTGTAATCACGTTGTGTGCTAACGCTAATTGCAAACGCTACTCGCGACTGCTAATATGCTAACGTGCTAACATCTAGCGCGAATGCTAATGCATAGATATATATACCTAGATGCCGCATTTAGGCTTTGCGAATACGTCAATGAGCCGCCATCTTGGGGACTCTCTGCTCAGAGTAGTGGCGCGTCTATAGGTGACCAGCAGTAAAGATTACAGACGGACCCGATGCCAGACTTCTGCGCACCGTATGGATGTACAAACAAACGGAACAATAAATCAAGAGAACTCGGAATAACATTTCACCAATGAGGAGTCATTTTTACGACATTATATCATTATTAAAGTTTTGAATGTTAAGTGACTGCTGTGATCATGGTTGGTACACTACAACGTTAGCTAACGTAAGTTACCGCCCCCAACGGGAAGCAGCACCGTATTCAGCCTCTACAAAATCAGAACTTTTTTTCGGCTTAACTTTATGTTTAAGTAACAAATGAACCATGCCGGTCTGTAAAAACGTCAAGTGCACATCCAGTTGAGGCAAAAAATAGTTTAATTTCGAGTTCTGCTATACGTCGTAATGGCAGATAACGGGGGTAGGCATATTACTAATGACGCAACTGGATGCTAGCGAGGTAGCTAGCTAGGGCACTCACTGCGTTTGCACTCGCTATATTAATTTTTAATATTAAAGTCTAAATCCCCCTTCTAACCAATAAAACCCTCCAAATTAAATTTGCGCCCTTTTAAAATAGTTCCGCCCACTGAAAAGCCGTAAAAAAATGAAGGTTGGACATTGAGCTCTTTCCCCCAAGGGAAACGTTACCTTTGGTGACATGTTAAATAAACTTTTCAAAATGTTTATTGAAGTAACATTCATAAAATGGCGATAATTAAATTTGTCAGTTATATTGATGTAACGCTGTGTTAGCTACTGCATTTAGTCAGCAATTCCTGCTGAATCTGAATCCGAAAAAATTTTATGAAGACATTGGGTATATCAATATGGCGGCTGGGTGCTTCACTTTGCATAATGTAAATATGACATCATCAGCAATCTACTGTTCTAAATGTATATATCTATGGATTGGCCCAGGCCCAGACCTGGCCCGAGTACAGGCTCTGAGGAGCATCTTGTTCAATAATATTCTTGGCGTTGAGAGCTTGCTGAAGTTTGTTAGCCAAATCAGCTACAGAAAAACCAGGCGACAGTAGCTCAGTCCTTAAAAACAACTCTGTTTTACTTTGTATATCACACAACTCACTTAGTCAGCCAATTATTTAGCGTTTAAATTTATTTTTTAAATTTAGCATTTAAATTTATTTTACTTTACCTTACTTTGCTCCCGGGAGACTGATATCCCCCAAAAAACCCCCGTCGCCTTTGTTTGACCAGATTAGCGACTTAGTTTGGCTGATTGCTCACCAAGTTGTTACAAGGGGGAAAAAGGGGAAAAAGACAGGGGGAAGATTCTCCCTGCCCCTAATGCGACAAAGGTTATACCTCGGGACCAAATCGTCTAACCTCTATTAATGTTTGAGCCTTAACACACAAATTATTCTCAGAAAAACCCATTTGCACAAGAGTAAATCTTCAGCTTCAATCCCTCCACACGTCTTTCTCTGTCTCAACCCAAGCAGAATGATCACCAACGAATAGCGCTACAGCACAGCCAAGAGGTCAGCAACAGTACAACAGCCAAACAGCACAACAGCATAAGATGTTGTCATAAGATCGATGGTAAAGAGGTAACAACTAATCTTCCCAAGATGACAACAGCTCAAGGGGTTGAAATTGAAATGGTCACAGCGTATAGGTCTTAAGGTATCTTTATTGATCAGAATTTGTCCTTCAAATTGCACATTGAAAAACTTGTTTCCAAATTGAAACTTAAATTAGGTTTCTTTTTTTAGGAATAAATCTTGTTTCTCTTTCCAGGTAAGGAGGCACCTAATATCAGCAACATTTTTACCTTTATTGGATTACGGTGGTCTACTCTTTATGAATGCTTCTGAGCAGTGCCTAAAGAAGCTGGATACTGTATATCATTGTGCTTTACGCTTTATTACTGGTTGTGGATATCGTGTGCACCATTGCACTTTGTATGCTGCTGTAAATTGGCCATCCCTGAGCGTCCGCAGATTCTCGCATTGGTTGACCCTTGGATATAAATCCATCATTGGGATGGTTCCAACTTATCCTGGAACAATCTACAGAAAAACCTAAAATTGTCAGAGCTGATTAACTTTGGGGAATTTAAGTCCATTTTAAAGGATCAAGAAAAAAGTTCTCTGAGTTAATGTGATTGCTTTTAAATTCTACTGAAATCTTTTAGAAATCTGTCCATATTTATGTGTCACAGCTGGACTTTGCCCTTCACCTGTTTGTAATCAACTGGATTTTATGTTCACTTGTCCGCAATGTGTGTCAGTTTTATCTCTATTTGTTGGTATCGTTTGTAATTTTGTCTTTGCTGCTTTCTTGGCCAGGTCACTCTTGAAAAAGAGATTTTAATCTCAATGAGGCTTTCACCTGGTTAAATAAAGGAAATTGAAATGAAAAGAACAGTATCCCAAAACCTCTGTGGCTAATTTACATGGTTTTGAGCATATTAGAGCTTGTGCTTTTGGATCAGTTGTGGTGTATGTCTTGGAGACCTTCAACGTTTAGTTTGCGCCCTTCTGTGCAAACTGAAACCTCAGTGCCTCCTGCCTCCAAGTCTTGCTGCGGGTCTCCTGCAGTCACTCGAGGGTTTTTGATCACCCCTATCCTCAGGAATCTGGTGACAACCATTGATAGCTTCCTCTTTCTGCCACATCCTGGTACTGTAGCCACTCTTCCTTTAACTCTGAACTTGCGAACTATGCTTCCAACTGTATCTCTACAAACATTCAGTGCCTGTGCTACCTTTTTGTATCCTTTTCCTTGTTTGTGCCAGGCAATGATCTCCTCTGTTAGCTTTTTGGACAATTCTTTTGACAGCCATATTTCTAATATGCAATCAAATGTCACTGTCAACAAACCCCAAGCTTGTGCAAGTATTTGATGTGTTCTATCTCAAGCAAACCTGATGCATCTAATTAAGCTCTTGATTAGGTGTGCTTGAGCCAACACCTGATTTGCAACAAGAGGCTCCTCAGAGCCTGTAATCGGGCCGGGTCTAGGCCTGGGCCAATCCATAGATAAATATATTTAGAACAGTAGATTGCTGATGATGTCATATTTACATTATGCAAAGTGAAGAACCCGGCTGCCATATTGATACACCCAACGTCTTAATAAAAATGAATGGTTTCCTATGAGGCCAATTTCAAATAAGTCAATATAAGCATTAAAATGCCGAGATGTGCGGCTGCCTTTTGCAGCAATAGTCATTTGAAGGGCTGTAATAAAACGTTTCATGCGTAAGTTAACGTAGAAACGCAAATTTGTCACTTCATTAGAAAAAATCGCGATCGCTTGCTAACTAGCTAATTAGCCGTCCCATTGACTTAAATGGACCGCTGACTAAAGCAAACGCTAGCGATTGATAACGGTCTCCAGCGAGCTACCTTGGTACCCTTACTGTCGCGCGGACTGCATTGACTAAGCAGTCAATAAAATGAACAAGGTGGCTAACTAGCTAGCTACTTGTAATTGACATTCAAGGACAATAATTCTTACCTGCATAATATTTAAAACAATGGACAAGTCGCTTTGTCTGTTTATACTGAGTTCCAAAAGACAAGGAGGGGAGAAAAGCTTGGCTGTTAGAAATCAGGAGAAAAAAAACCTTTCTCTCCCCTCCCCTCGATCCGTGCTGGGCAGTGATTATATTTTGAGAGCAGTGTTATAATGGGACAGGGGCAAAGATGACGCTTAGTAAAGGAGTATCCAGAGTTATGTAGCGCTTCCTTTTAACAATGTTGGCATTAGCCATATGATTCAGTATGAACAATTCGGTCAACGGCAAATATGCTCAATGAGGGTACAATGAAGTGAGGAAACCAGAGAATAATTTGATAACGTATACGGACATTTATCGACGTTGCTTATAACGGCGAAAACTTCGAAGCAATTATCTTATCAGAGGGTCATTAAAAGCCTCGGTCACCTTAACTGAACTTTTCTGCTCGCACTTTAACGTTGACACCGAGTCACATTTCGATATTCCCTTTAGTAACTGTGCTGCTTACCATCCTTCAAAAAAGCAGATATTTAGGGAGAGAAAATGTTGCTCTACACAGCAATACCAAAATCACCCCGACTCGCACGCAAGTGCTTTTGAAAATATAATTTTACAGCAGGCGAAAATGAATGGGAGTGTACGTGCGAATGGTGTATACGCTCCTGGAACAGATGCTTCGCTTTAGCGTACCCTATCAGCGAAGTAGTGTTCTATATATAGCCTATATCTATGGGCCAATCGCGAAACCAGGCACGCGCATGAGCAGGACAATCGCAACCCCGAAAAAAAAAAAAGAGGATCCGGAGCCGAAACTTAGACTCGTGGCCTACAGGCCCGAGTAATTACCTGGATATCTAACTATAACCTGGCTTGTTTTCACACTTGGTGGCTTGCCTTTCATATAGTCTTCTAGCCAATAAATATTGACGTTAGCAGTAGGTAACTGTATCACCTGCATAGAATTGGAAAGCTGCATTAGGTAAATTATCACAGAAGTTATTCAAATAAATGGAGAACAGTAGTGGTCCTAATATGGAAACCTGAGGGACACCTTTTGATAAAGTCAGGAAGGAGGAGGAAGATCTAGCAAACTGTAGACATTGCGTTCTAGCTGACATCTTACAGCATGTACCGATAAGCCTATACTGTAGAGTTTATTTGCTAAAATGGCATGATCAACCGTGTCAAAAGCCTTAGACAAATCAATAAAAAGGGCTACACAGTGTTTTTTTTTTGCAGTCCAATGCCTCAATAATGTCATTCACCACTTTAATGGCTGTAGTTATCATGCTGTGCTGTTTTCTGAAGCCTGACTGATGTTGTGATAAAATAGCATTTGTGTTCAAAAAAATTCTTTAAGTTGTTCATTTACAAATTTTTCTAAGACTTTAACTAAAACATATAATTTAGAGATTGGCCTGTAGTTATTAGCAGCTGAGGGATCCCCTCCTTTTGGCAAAGGTAGAACTTAGGCAGATTTCCATATTGTAGGAATCTCATTGTTAGAGAAGGTTAGATTGAAAACATGGGTCAGAGGTTCTGCAATAAAGTCAGCAGCAGACTTGAGAAAGTTTGCCTGGTTTGTTTCCGAAAAGGAAATTTCAAGATCACCGAAAATTTGCTTGATAAAATTCATGAACACATTTTGACTGATTACGATATTGATGATATTTGTTTGCCATGTGGATTATGTTCAACGTACAAAAGGACTCTGAATGCCTTGTCTGAGCGCAGGCAAACTTTCTCTCAGCATTCAACATGCAACATCTTTCAAGTAACTTGGGACTTGAAGTGGTTGACACCAAATTTTGTACACCTTTTTTCTGTAACATCATTCCATCCTGGTGCAATCTATTGATTCCATGTCCTTACCGTTACCTAATGCTTATCATGCAATTCAAAATAGGCCTTTTCAGATGAAATAAGTGTGGGTGGAATTTGTGGAATGCAGTTAGAACTTTCCTTGAAACCATTTATCCCAAAGAAGTCACTGTCCTGCAATGAACTGTAATAGGTGTCAACTATTGGGTTCTTAAATAATTATTTGATCATACAAACAAAATGGAGGGGGTTTTTGAATTGATAAATAGGCAATGCTTGGGGAAAATTGTTAGTTACATTCCAAAAATAAAGGAAATATATCTCAGAATTCATGATTTTCTAAAAACATAGATTTCTCAAAAATTTGCTTTGGAAATTTTAAATGGTTTTCATGGTTGATACTAGTGGGCCATATAGAACAACTTCCAAGCATTAGTTTCTCTGGGCAATTTTTCTCAACTTTCTTCAAGTTAAAACCTGGTGTGTGGACCTTCCAACAGGACAATGATCCTAAGCATACCTCAACATCCACTAAGCCCTGGTTTCAGAAGAAGTCTGGGAAGATTCTAGAGTGCCCATCAGAGTCGCCTCACTTGTACTCCATAAAAAAATCTCTGGAAGGATTTGAAGAACACAGTTGCAGCATGCAAACCCTAGAATATTAGTGAACTGGAGGCCATTGTCCATGAGGACTGGGCTAAGATTCCTAGGGAATGCTGCCAAAAGCTGACATCTGCCTCTGCATCACATTTCCAGCAGGTTATATCGGCAAACGGGTGCTCTACTAATTATTAAAGATGCTTGTCATGAAGGGGTTTAATAATTTTGAACCTGTAGTAGTCATTAAAATTGGCATTTTGTGTTGAATTTTAAGAAGCCAATTTTAATATTTGTTGTGTCGAGTTATTTAAATTGTTCTTGTTTGATTTGTTTGTTGCAAATAGCTGAAAGTTTGTAAATTTTGCCAGTAAACCTAATTTGCAACAGGGGTTGAATAATTTTGATTGCAACTGTATATACAGTGTTGTGAAAAAGTATTTGCCCCCTTCCTGATTTCTTATTTTTTTGCGTATTTGCCACACTTAAATGTCTCAGATCATCAAAAAAAAAAATTTAATATTAGGCAAAGATAACCCAAGTAAATACAAAATGCAGTTTTTAAATGATGATTTCATTTATTGAGGGAAAAAGCTATCCAAACCTACCTGGCCCTAAGTGAAAAAGTAATTGCCCCCTAAACCTAATAACTGGTTGTGCCTTCCTCGGCGACAACTGCAATCAAGCGTTTGCGATAACTGGCAATGAGTCTTTGACATCGCTGTGGAGGAATTTTGGCTGGCTCTTCTTTACAGAATTGTTTTAATTCAACCACATTGGAGGTCATGCATGATTGACCCGTTTAAGGTCATGCCACAGCATCTCAATTGAATTTAAGTCTGGACTTTGACTAGGCCACTCTGAAACCTTCATTTTGTTTTTTTAAGCCATTCAGAGGTGGACTTGCTGGTGTGTTTCGGATCATTGTCCTGCTGCATAACCCTGCGGTTGAGCTTGAGGTCATGAAGTGATGGTCGGACATTCTCCTTCAGGATTTTCTTGTAGAGAGCAGAATTCATGGATCCATCAATTACAGCAAGTCATCCAGGTCCTGAGGCAGCAAAGCAGTCCCAGACCATCACACTACCACCACCATGTTTGACTGTTGGTATGATGTTCTTTTTATGAAATGTTATGTTGGTTTTACACCAGATGTAACGGGATGTTTGCCTTCCAAAAAGTTCAACTTTTGTTGTCAGTCCACAGAACATATTCCCAAAAATCTTGGGGATCATCAAGATGTTTTTTGGAGAATGTGAGACGAGCCTTTGTTTTCTTTTTGGTCTGCAGTGGTTTTCGCCTTGGAACTCTCCCATTGATGCCATTTTTGCCCAGTCTCTTTCTTATTGTTGAATCATGAATGCTGACTTTAACTGAAGCAAGTGAGGCCTGCCGTTCTTTAGATGTTGTTCTGGGTTCTTTTGTGACCTCCTGGATGAGTCGTCGATGTGGTCTTGGAGTAATTTTGGTAGGCATAAAAGTTGAAAAAAGTTGAAATAAATCATTCTCTCCACAAACATTCTTACATTATTCTGAAAATTTACAGTCTTAAAATAAAGTAGTGATGCAACCTCCCCTAGGACTGGGAATGTTTACCAGGATTAAAGGTCAGGATTTGTTGGGGGAAAAGATTTCAAATTTATTTGCCTCCAGTGTGTGAACTACCGTCTTCAACTGCTTTAGTTGAATTTAGTGAATATCATAAATCCAGAAGGAGGCGGCAATACGCCGTTTGGTTTTCGCCGAGAGTAATCGGATGCGTTGTGTTCTGAACCTAAGTCGCGACAACATTGCGCTGGCATCTGCAAAGTACGCGGTGAATGTGTAATGTTTTGTGATGGTGTAGTATGAATGGGGGAAAAAAGAGTTCCTGAATTTTGGAACCAGTAATCACCGAATGCATTATTTGTCAAACCTATGAAAGCGATCCTCAGTTTTACTCATGCAAACTGCTGGTATGCGAGCTGTGCGATGCGTTTTGAAAATGAGACTCCTTTACTGAGAGATTCTTGTTAGCAGTAGGTAGAAACTGTAATTATTCAAAAGAAACAGAGCTGAAGATAAGCGGTCCTCTGACTTTAAGACCCAGCGGTGAATCATGGAATCGTTATCAACCTTGGAATTTGATCAAATGTTGCGTGACAAGGGGGACTGAGGAACTCATTCACAGTGACGCAATGAAATTATTTCCTTTTGGATGCTTTTGTTGTCGGATAAACGGCGACCAGACACTGAGCCACTCGCAAAAGGCCGAGAGTCGGTGGCCTTTGGCAGCTTCTAGATGAAGTGGCAGTGGAGTTACATCCTCTCCAACCCGCTGTGGGCCCTGTGCACGCTAGTGCTGGCATTCGTCGTGCGCTTACAGCGGAGAGGACGATGGGACCCGCGTGCATGTCCTGTGGAACTTAAAGGAAAGACGGCAATCGTCACGGGGGCGAACACAGGTGCAGAAATTTATGCAAACCTATTTCAAAAAATGCTTTTCCATCCGCGCGCTTCATTGCAAGGATTTTGCGAGCTTTGCGTAAAAATGAAACAGTTATGAATGGCAAGCAAATGAGAGGTGTGTGGTTTTGTTTCTGCTATAACACGGCTTTCCCCCTTAACATTAGCATGTTTAAAACTTTATTATCGTTTGTCTCTGAAGTAATTTTCGCACTGTGTAACATGTAACGAGCTAAGGTTTTATTTAAATAAGCCCAGTTTTACGCAATGTAGCTATGGGAAACTGTGATAGTGTTCTGGTTGCTGAGGAGTGTCAAACGCGTTTGGGACATTTGATCTGTTTTATTAATCCACCATGATTTTGCCTGTCTACACTGAAAAAAATGTCCTTGAAATCAACACTGAAATTCTGTAAAATCACAACATAAAAAACCTGTAAATGAAAATACAATGGAACATTGTTTTTTTTTTTTTTACAAAAACATTTTGTCAACAAATAAATCAAATATAACTGTTAATTTTACAATAAAAATGCGTTTATAGAAACATATTTTTTTGTAGAAATGAGCTATTTCTGTCATTTTGACATACAAAAATTGTATATCAAATGCAGTGTGGTGCCGTTTCAATGACTAGAGCATAGTGTTAAAATAACATTTTCTTTATTGAAATACAGAAATTTTTTGTACCTTACTTGCATAAACAAATGAAGAGTTTGGTTCAAAATGCCATGCTATGATTGCGATGGCATCATCAGTCATTAGTCAGAAACGTGGGTTTCTGCCTATTCATCGGCAGATCTCTTCATGGACCATTTAAACGGAGAGGCCATAGCTTGTATTTTCAACAGATTATTTTTAATGTGGGCTATTTTGGTCATGGTTATGCTTACTTTTGGCCTATGTGTCCCATGTCCCATGTGAATGCAGGGAAATGGCCGAGGGAATATACGTTTTCAACATCTGTAGATGAATACACCAATCTCGTTATAATAGCAGCAGCCAGTGGGTGGGATGCACAGATTTTCAGTTGGTTTGGGTTAATAATATTGTATGTATTTATTGCGATTGCGATTGCACAAGCAACTCCTTGTTCTATTTCGTATAGCGACCGCTCCTAGAGGGCTATGCTTGTACTCATAGAATCTGTGGTTATGATGCATAACCTACGTTCCTTGCAGATGCAGACGAAGACCAACTAAACACGCATGATCTTAATCAACCGTATCCGTCTCACTCACTGGTCTCACTACATATTGAAAGGAAACATGTCACTGACAATCTGGCCGCTGATTGGTGCGGTTGCGGGTCACCGGGCAATGTCGCAACAAACTTCTTCCCCCCCTGCAAATTTCTTTCCCCTGCGGGGTCACGCTTACAACAATTCCGGTATAAATGCGGAAATACTACCGGAAACTACAAATGTTTTGTACAAAACATTTGCCCACGATTTGCTTGCTAGCTGTAAAATTCAAGAGTTAGTCATGCCATTAGCTTGATAGCTATATCATTACAGAGTTCCGCACGAACCATGGTCGTGCTATGCGCGCGAGACGCCAGATTCTCACTAAAACACGCCTTTTTACCCTGCCTCATAGTTCAGAGAGTACGGCGTGGTTTGATTCGAAAGAAACATCTAAGAGGCGAGATTAATTCTGTTCAATTAATATAGTTCTGTGGATTAACCCTTTCATTACCATTGTCACATTTCCGTGACAGCGCTGATCCCGCGTCACTTACCATTGTCGCTATTTTGCACCTAGAGAAGGTCCCTCACAAAAATGTCAAAGCTCCACAACAAAACACCCCTTTGGACGAGTCTGGTATCGCACAACACGTCAGTGATGTCATCAGGCTTCCCGTAGTTCTCAATCCTCCGGTTATGCACAGTCCCTCGCTGACTTCACCGCCATTGCAGGCAGTGCGTGCTGCAGCACGTGTATCTCCGTTTGTACACAAATGCGCGTGTTTCTCCGTTTGTACAGAAATGCGCGTGTATCTCCGTTTGTACATAAATCCCATATAGGAGAAATCGTCTTGTCTTGACAAACTGAAATACAGTTTTTATCCTCATTTTATGTTTTTACTTTTGGAAAAACTAAGCAAAGATATGTGTCAATGGAAGGGTAAATGTATTTTGAACATGTTTTTTGTTCAAAAAATTGTCAATTTCTGGCGTTTTTCGTTCAAAAAAGGGGGTGAAAATCCACATGCAGTATCATGCTGTAGCACGAAAGTTTACGGTAAGCAAGGGTTGTCTTATTCCCAGTAAGCGGTAGTGAAAGGGTTAATTCGAAAGGCATGAACTGAGATGGCGGAGAAGTGTGTATGTGTATTGAAAATCCAGTTTAGTGGGAAAATCTTTGCTTGGAAGTTTGATATTCTGCAAATTCACGCGCGGGTCTGCACGGCAGTCTGTGGACGAGTTGTGCAGTGGCCGGGTGATCATTGTTGCATCAGTTTTCCCACGGGTTGAGCGCCATTTGCAACTGGACTGCCTACACTGAAGATTGACGAAGTAAGTGGAAATACACTTTAAAAAGCGAGAAAAATGCATGTCTTTGCTATATAACGTGTAAAAAATATTGTCGGTGGGGTTCGGTTAATCAAATTGTTGTATTGAATGCTGAATTCTTAATTTGTTGTCTAGTTTCAACATGCAAGCTAGCCAGCTAGGGCAGTTCTATTTCGTACGTGCTCCGCCCTCTAAAGGGCTTCGCTATTAGTTTACCCCTCCGAGGCCCCGCCTCGGCACCTGAGAAAGAAAATTGAACTCACCTGCTCTGTAGGAGGGGGTAGCTTACTCACCTCCTATAAAGCCTCGGTGCTGCCAATGCTCGTCTCCCTTTTTCACTCAGCCTGATGAAAGTTTGGACTCTCATGAAATTCAGTCACTATCTTGTGTCGCAAAAGATATGCATAAGGTTTGTCTCCAATATGCCTCCCCCATGGCGCCCTTGGACCAGCACAATGACTGTTCATCTGTCTGGGCTGGCGGCACCAGGCGGAGGCTGCTTCCTGTGCCGCCTGTGCAAGCGCTCCCCCCGGGAGGAGCATGAGCGGCGACTACAGTTTGTGCGCCCTCCAGGCTGGCTCAGGGCCAGCCTGAGAGTCGGCGGCGGCGGCGGTCCGTTTGAAGCCTTGGCAGCGGCCCTCTTCCGGGACGACGAGCTCCTCGCTTGCTCGAGTGACGACTTCACCATCGGCCTGCTGGCCCAGCCGAAGTGAAGACCGTGGCCCTGGGTAGCGTGTCCGAAGATGTCGCCCATCTTTGGGTGCGTCCAGCGTGATTGAACGAACACGATGGCAGCAAAATCCCTGGCGATCTCCTATGGGCCCTACTCCACCGTGGCCAGACGATGGTCGACCGCCTGGAGTCTTGCCGTGAGCAGCTGCGGTCCCGCCTTCACTCAGCAGCCGCCGCAGGCCTTCAGAGGACCGGCCATCTGCGGGCTCCTGCCCCCGTCTACCGCCACCGCAGCCTCGCCAGAGCCGCACCAGGGGTGCAGCTTCTGGTCGCCCTGCTTCTGGAAAGTTTACAAATAAAAGGCATTATTTGTATATGGCTTCAAGATCGTTATGTTCTCATGGTACACACACTGACACACTGACTGTTTCAGATGTTAGCATTCATGGTCATTTGGGACACCGTAACGGGGGGAAGCAGAGGGGCTCTCCCTTCCGTTAACGGGGTTAATAAGAGAGACACGGTGCGTGAGTCTCGTGTTTTCTCAGCATTTCTACTCAACACAGATCCGCAAATCGGCGCTTCACCAGCTAATAGCCTGTTTATGCAACGCTGGCTAGCTAACCACCGGCGAGGTTTGCGTTGTTCTACCCGCAGGGGTAGTACACGGTCAAACAATGTGGCCAATCTGAATTCTGACGGTGATACCCTCCCGTCATAGAGTGTGCAGGTGGATTTACGCCAAATCCTTCAATTCAGCTCACTCGTTTCATCCCGATCCAGCACCAGTGAAGAAACGTTCACAAACTGATGCAGATTACCAGCAATTTCCTCACACTGCTAGCTGGGCTGGCTCCAGTGGCTTGGTTAGTACACCTCAGCATGCTCCATCTTCTTCAGGGTTGTGCGGAAGTGGAGCTGTCCGCCATTTTGGCTCCACGGCTCCTGAGGTGTCACACAACGTTCACTGTGCATCCCAGGGACAAGGGGCGGGATTTTTACACAAGTGTAATTCTGGTACCGGGGCTGATGAATCTGTGGAGAAGACCTTCACTCGTTCTGCTCCACAGGCCGATGTGTTTCTGGACACTAATGTTTCTGAAGTTAAACGTCAGGAAGGGCTCTCGCTTAACTCAGAAATAGCTATGCCCCCGCCGTCCATGGTGAGTGAGTCACCAGGTGACGTGCTTGGGGATGCAGCAGAAGCATTGCTGTCATTATCCTCTCAGCTCTTTCGGGCAGGGCCCCCCGGTCGACCCCTCCCACAGGGGGAGGGGCGTCGCGGGAGGGCCCAGGTTTTCAGAGACCATAGAACCAACTGCCTGGCCACTAACAAGCCATTATTAGTCTTGGGGGAGTGTGTGCGCCCCCTTCCCAGTCTGGCTGGACAGAACACTGCAGAAGGGATACGCATTGCAGTTTCGGTGCTGTCATCCTCCATTCAGGGACGTTGTTCGGACGGGTTTGAATGGTGAAGTGGACTCGCTTCTTCGAGAGGGGGCCATAGAGCTGGTTCCCCAGTCGGAAGCTCGAGCGGGGTCATTCCCCTATTTTCTGAATCCAAAAAAAAAAAAAAAAAGAAGGATCAAAGTTTTCAGTTTTGGGCCGCCCCCTATTTGGATATTCCCTGGTGCTGCGGACCTCTCCAAATGTGTGGACACAGCGCTAGCGCCACTCCACCAGAAAGGGATACGGATCCTGATTAGCTAATCCTTGCCCCTTTCAGGCAGATGCAGCCACCCATACTATGCAGGTGATGCAATGCATTTCTAAGAATCAACTAGGCTTTGCTATCAACAGCGACAAGAGTACCCTGCAGCCCAGCCAGGCAGTGCTGTATCTTGGGCTGCTATTGGACTCTCAATCCATGACCGCGTGTCTGTCAGTGGACAGAACAGAGGCGATCCTGTCTCAGGCCCAAAGAGTTCTGGACGCAGTCTCGGTGCCAGCGATAGCAGTCATGTCACTACTGGGGGTGATGGCTGCTGCGCATTCAGTAGTCCGTCTGGGGCTGCTGCACGAGAGATTTTCAGCGCTGGTTCATACGCCTTCGTCTGGACCCAAGGCGGGACCAACAGCGCATGCTCTGCTTCCAATGCGAGCATGACAGGCATTGGCGTTTTGGGCCTCACCCTGCTGGCTCCGTGAGGGGGTTCAGATGGGGTGCGTGTCTCATACATCCCACATTTTTGTGAAGGCCTCCGTCACAGGATGGGGTGGGACTTGCCGCCCTGCTTTTGTTGCAGGTACATGGCAGGGGCCCCAGCGCATATCAACCTACTGGAACTCATAGCAGTTCAGAGGGCATTGCACCATTTTGCCCCACAGTTGGAAGGGAGGCACGTCCTAGTGAGGTCGGACAACACAACAGCGGTGGCCTATCGCAACAGGCAAGGGGGGGTCAGGTCAGTGGCCCTACACAAGATGGCTGCTTCCATCCTAATGTGGGCGGATCGCCATCTCTGCTCCCTGACAGCCCGGCACGTTCCTGGCATCCTCAACACTCAGGCAGATGGGCTGTTCAGGGGGGCGCTGCCGGAGGAGGATTGGAGCCTCCTACCGGTGACGGCCGAACAGATCTGGAGGCTGTTCGGTCAACCAGTGGTGGATCTGTTTGTGAGCAGGGGAAACACTTTGTGCCCTCTTTGGTTCTCCCTGAGGCCTACCGACAGTCCTTCCCTGGGGGTGGATGCGTTAGCCCATACAGTCCGGCCAGCAAGCCTGCTGTATGCATTCCCACCCCAGCAGCTACTAATGCCACTGCTCCGCAGGGTACGGGAACAGCGCCTATCCATAATTATTGTGGCGCCAATAAGTCCGAGCACCAGGTGGTTTCCGGATCTCATTCAGCTGGCGCAGACAGTGTTGGACGGCCCGGCAGGGCCACCGCTCGAACCCCTGGACCAGGCGGACTGGCATATTTTATCTATCAAAACTGCCCTCCTTTTGGCCTTGGCGTCAGCTAGGAGGGTGAGCGAGCTGGGTGCTCTCTCTGTGCACCCCTCATGTTTGACCCTAACAGAGGCCCAGGGGTCAGTGGAGCTTCGTCCTAACCCGTCCTTCCGGCCGAAGGTCATCACCACAGCTTTCAAGTCATCGGTCATTTGACTGCAGGCCTTCTGTCCACCTCCTCATGCCACCAGCGAGCAGGAACGGATGCACAAGCTGTGCCCAGGGCGCACGCTCAGTCTTTTCATGGAACGCACTGCAAATCTTAGGAGGGTGGATCAGCTGTTTGTTATAGTGGACGGACTCAGGGGGCCCCTCTGTCAGCACAGCACCTCGCCCACTGGATCTGTGAAGCTATCTGCAGGGCCTATTCAGCGGTGGGTCTCAGTGCCCCAGCAGGATTGACCGCACATTCTACCCGGGGCATTACATCCTCTACAGCGTTTTTTAAGGGCGTATCCGTAGAGGAGAGTTGTAGGGCGGCCTCTTTGTCTTCTACATCGACCTTTGCGCAGTCACATCTCAGGGATATAACAGCCAGCACGGTCGCACATCCAGTCCTGGAACCCTGTCAGCGGGGTTCCCCTCCAACACTGACTAGTGTATTACCACACCCTGAGGCGATGCGCTCTGGGGGCACCTCGCCTGCAGGTGTGGGAGCTTGTCGTCGGGAGATGACAGCTAACAAGCCCTCCCATTCAGTCTGGGAAGGGGACCCTATCGTAGGGGGGTCCCCTTCCAACATCGACTGGTCTTCTGTTCTTGTGGCATGCCACTGCCTGAGGCAATGCGCTCTGGTGGTGCTCGCCTGTGGGTGTGGGTGTTTCTCGTTAGGAGATGACAGCTAGTAAGCCCTCCCATTCATTCTAAGAAGGGGCCCTATCTGTGTGGTCCCCTTTCGGCACCAACTTGGGTTTGGTGTTACTGTTTGTGCCATGACCTGGGGCGGGGTACGCAGTCTGGCGGTGCTCGCCCCAGTGTGTGGTGGGGTTTCTCTTGGTTTCGGAATGGAACTCTGTGGTCAGGGGCCACCTGGGGTTAAAAACATCCCTAACGGCCTTCGCCTTTAGGTGTAAACCAATATGGCCCGTTAGAGGGCGGAGCACGTCTTAAATAGAACTACTGGTTACCTGGATGTAACTCCAGTTCTATGAGTGCACGGCGTAGCCCTCTAACAACCTGCCCAGCTGGCCCCGAGTGTGAGATGCTGAGTTTCAAAGGGAGACGAGCATTGGCAGCACTGAGGCTTTATAGGAGGTGAGTACGCTACCCCCTCCTACGGAGCAGATGAGTTCAATTTTCTTTCTCAGGCACCGAGGCGGGGCCTCGGAGGGGTAACGAATAGCGAAGCCCGTTAGAGGGCTACGCACGTACTCATAGAACTGGAGTTACATCCAGGTAACCAGTAGCTCTGTGTCGTGTTGGCATTTAAGGCAAGAAAGTTTTTTCCAACCTGGGTTTAAATATTTGCATGTCGTTTTGCAGCAATTCAAGTTATTTCGCATGTGAATATTATGTGGATTGGTGGGATGAGTTTCATCTCAAATTTTGATTTTGTCCTCTTAGTTGCTCACAAGGGTGTTTTTTCAACATGTCTAGGCCTAACGGTAGGATCAGTTCTGTGGACGAGTTGTGCAGTGGCCAGGTGATCATTGTTGCATCAGTTTTCCCACGGGTTGAGCACGATTTGCAACTGAATACTGACGAAGTAAGTGGAAATACACTTTATAAATCGAGAAAAATACGTGTCTTTGCTATACAACGTGTAAAAATATTGTAGGTGGGGGTCGATTAATCAGATTGATGCTCATACAAGCTATTTCACATGTTAATAATTTGTGGATTGCAGGGATGTGTTTAATCTCATTGCTTACAAGGGTGTTTTTTTCAACAAGTCTAACGGTAGGATAGTCTGCCATGTGTAGTTAGCAACAGTTAATCAAGCGGGTTTTAAAGTAAGAAAATAGTTTGCAACCTCAGTTAAAATGATTTCCTGCCGTTTTTGCAACAAAGCATTTGAAACATTAAGAGGTTATGTGCTGCACTGTAGGGCTCATAGGAATGAACCGCGCTGTGTGTTTGAATGTGAGAGCACTGATTGCAGACAGACTTTCTGCACATATTCAGCTTTTAAGGTGCATTTCTAGCGGAATCACAATGCGCCCACACCATTTGCTGGGGCTAGTTCTAGAACTAATTCCAGCACCATTGTAGCACATTTTAGTTGGGCTATTTCATTGTGTACGCACCGATTTCATACCGCGAAAGAAGTAATATCGCACTCAAATGAGCATATAGCGGGGGGAAGACCTGTAGCTTGTCCTGTGACTGGCTGTAAAAGCACATTCACTTTGAAAACATCATTTCGCGCGCACTTGTGCAGGGAACATCGAGAATGTTCAGTGAACAGCATCAGTGACCTGTTCAGACTCACAGAAATTACACCCCAGTCGTCTGTCACCGCATGCGAAGATTCTTCCCACAGCATTGATGGCTCAAATCACAGCATTGAGTTGCCACCGAATTTCAATTAAAGCTTTCTTAGGAATGTATGTTTGCTCTATCTAAAATTGCAAGGGCAGCTCCTGCTTCCAGCTTCAACAATTCAGGTAATTGTAGAAGAGATGCAAAATGTGCATGAATTAGACCTGGATTACACTTTGAGCAAACTGCATTCACTTTTAAAAAATGACATGAATCTAACAGATGATGCTGTTCGTAAAATCCATGATTGTGTGAAGTATTCTGATCTGTGTTCTGCGTCTCAACAAGGCCCACTCAGGACAACCTACTCAAGACCATGTTTAAATACAACCCCAAACTATTCTGAAATAGTTGGGACAAAGTGCAAATTGTAAATAAAATCAAAACACAATGACTTTCAAATTGCACCAGCCAGTATTTTATTCACAATAGAACAGAGATAACATAGCAAATGTTGAAACTGAGAAATTTTACAATTTTATCCACAAAATGAGCTCATTTCAAATTTGATCGCTGCTACAGGTCTCAAAAAAGTTGGGAGAGGGGCCTGTTTACCATGGTGTAGCATCCCCTCTTCTTTTTAACACAGTGGAGTGGAGGCGTCTTGGCATTGAGGAGACAAGTTTCTTGAGTTTAGCCATTGGAATTTGATCGCACTCTTGTTTAATACAGACTTCCAGCTGCTGGAGAGTTTTGGGTCTCCTTTGATGGACTTTTCGTTTAATTATGCGCCAAATGTTCTCAATTGGTGAAAGATCAGGACTGCAGGCAGGCCAATTCAGCACACAGACTCTTCTACTACGAAGCCATGCTGTTGTAATAGCTGCAGTATGTGGTTTTGCATTGTCCTGCTGAAATGCACAAGGCCTTCCCTGGAATAGATGTTGTCTGGAGGGGAGCATATGTTGCTCTAAAACCTTTATATACCTTTCAGCATTCATGGTGCTTTTTAAAACATGCAAGTGTCCCACACTATATTCACTCATGCATCCCGATACCATCAGAGATGCTGGCTTTTGAACTGAACGCTGATAACAGGAGGGGTGGTCTTTCTCCTCTTTAGCTCGGAGGACATGACGCCCGTGATTTCCAACAAGAATGTCAAATTTGGACTTGTATGACCACTTTGGACACTTTGCCGCATTGCTACAGTCCATTTTAAATGAGCCTTGACCCACAGAACACGGTGGCGCTTCTGGATCATGCTCAACAATGGCTTCCTTTTTGCATGATAGAGTTTTAGGTGGCATCTGTGGATGGCACGGTGGACTGTATTTACAGACAGTTGTTTCTTTAGTATTCCTGGGCCCATTTAGTAATGTCAATGACAGAATCATTCCGGTGAGTGATGCAGTGGCATCTGAGGGCCCAAATCACGGGCATCCAGTAAAGGTCTTCGGCCTTGTCCCTTACGCACAGAGATTTTTCCAGTTTCTCTGAATCTCTTGATGTTATGCACTGTCGATGATAAGACCGTCAAAGCCTTTGCAATTTGACGTTGAGGAACATTGTTTTTAAAGTATTCCAAAATTTTTTTTACGCAAGCCTTCACAGGTTGGAGAGCCTCGGGCCATCTTTACTTCTGAGAGACTCAGCCTCTCTAAGACATCCCTTTTATAGCCAATCATGTTACACACCTGATGCCAGTTAACTTAATTACTTGTTAAATGTTCTTTCAGCTGATTCTCTTATATATTAATTGCTTTTTCAGCCCTTTTTTGCCTGTGTCCCAACTTTTTTGAGACCTGTTGCAGCCAGAAAATTTGAAATGAGCTCATTTTGTGGATAAAAATGTAAAATGTCTCAATTTCAACGTTTGAAATGTTATCTATGTTCTACTGTAAATAACATATTGGCTCATGTGATCTGAAAGTCATTGCATTTTGATTTTATTCACAATTTACACTTCGTCCCAACTATTTCGGAATTGAGGTAGTATATAGAGCCTAAAAGGATTACACTAGGGCATGATGAGAATATGACACAGCGATTTGCTTATTACATACTGGTGAAGCAAACATTAACCGGCTTATTAAATTCAGAATCATGGAAAAAGTCAGTGTTGCCACATTCTTGTGAAACTGACCCATGTGTTTTTAGTGACATGAGTGATAGACAAACCTTTAAGACCAACCGGTTCTTCACTGATAATCCTGGATGTCTGAAGTAAATTTTGTACCAGGATGCCTTTGAAATAGTCAAACCCTCAGCTCAGCTAAGGAAAAACACAAAGTGGTTGCTGTTTACCTTTCTGTGGCGAATTTACCCATTCACGTGCGGTCTAACACTGATCACATGTCTCTTGTGTTATTGTGTGGAGTGAATGCCCTAAAACACTTTGGAACTGCCAATGTTTTCTCAGAAATGCTATTGGATTTGAAAGATTTGGAACAAAATGGAGTCACTGTTGGTGGGGAAACGGTCAAAGGGGCTTTGTGCTGCATTGCAGGGGACAATTTAGGATCTCACAGCATTGGCGGGTTTACTGAAAATTCAGTCACTCTGAGTACTTTTGCAGGTACTTTGAGGTCAAGAGAACAGAGTTTGTGATCAGTCCAAATATTTGTGGGCAACAGCACAACCCTGCACTCCGCTGTTGCTGACCTAGCTGAAGACAGAGCCGTCATCGGAGGAATAAAGATGAAGTCTGTTCTCAGTGATTTGCAATCTTTTCATGTTTGCCAACCTGCTCTCCCGCCATGTTTTGGCCATGACATTATTGAGGGCGTCTTATCCTACAATGTTGCCCTGTACTTGGGGTATTTCATTAAAAAAAAGAAATGGTTTACATATGCAGGACTAGGAAAAGGGGCCACTTGGGTCATTTTATGAAAATTAAGATTTCCCAACAAAATCAAAGAGTGATCCAAGTTTTTCACAGCAAAGTGTTGTAAATTGACAGTACTGTAGTTTGAACTTTGACCCCGTTAATCTCAGAATGGAAAAAAATCCCAAGTGACCCCTTTTCCTAGTCCTGCACGCATATTTACTTTTGAACCGCCGTATTAAACAATTCAAGTACAGGGGTTCTGACGCTCTTACAAAGCCCTGCTCTGTCAACCCTAATGCCAACAAACTTTCTGGTCAAGCTGTCCAGAACTGGAATTTGTTGAGGTTGCTGCCTGTGTTAATTGGTGACGAGGTGCAAAATGCTGAAGATGATGTGTGGCAGTTCGCTCTACAGCTTAAAGATATTGTTGATATGGTTTGTGCACAAAAAATTTCAATGTCACAGGTAGCCTATCTTGATATCATAATCCAAGAATATTTCGATTCAAGAAAGTGTTTGTTTCCTGAGAGCCCTTTAAAACCAAAACACCATTATTTGAAACATTATCCATAACTGATTTGAAAATTTGGCCCCCTAATCAGATTATGGACGATGCGTTTTGAAAGTAAACACAGTTACTTCAAGAGATGTGCCAGGCATTTGAAGAACTTTAAAAACATTTGTCTAACTCTGTCTGAAAGACATCAGATGTTTCAGGCATATCTTTCAGCTGGATCAGCATGTAGTCAGTTTCTGCAAGTTAAAAATGGTTGTGCTTTTTTCCCCAATCTTTACAGTGACGCAGTTCAAAATGCTGTTAACTTTTCCGAAAAAAGATACCAGCGTTTCCACAGAAATTCAGTACAAAGGAACATCATATAAGAAGGGAAATTGCTTTGTCTCAAAAAATGATGACTCCTTGGAGTTTGGAGAGTTTGTCATCATTTTAATTCAACATAATGGAGCTGTGTATTTTGTGATGAAAACATGTAAGTCTGACTATCTAGCTGAATACCACCTGCACTCAGTAATAACACAAAGTACAGGAATGCAATGTCTTCACATCAATGACTAGGTAGACTTTTATCCATTGACGTTGTACATAATCAATGGGTACCGAGTCATTCCACTGAAGCACAGTGTTTTGTCGGAGTGATCTTGGACAAGTTTGTCGAGGCTGCATTATAAAAACATCGCACGCTGTATTGCCAGAAATGTCTAAGATAGGGACTGATGTTTTTTTAATTTGATGTTTATTCTTGATGTTCAAAATTATTTCTCACATTTTGTATGTACAGCTTGAGTAACTTTCTCATTTTTATTCTTGAATACAGATTGGACACGTGGCTGAGCCATTTCTTCGTGCCTTCATGACGGAGGTTTTACTGGACCTTCGGGAGTCGTCCAAAGACATTTTAGAGGAAACACTCCAGACCCTGGGGGTAGCCGCAGCTGATGACTTCAAATTTGTCTGAGAGGAAGACTTGTTACTATCAGCCTTAAGGCCGATTGAAGCTCGCAAGGTGGTTGTGACTTGGAAGCTTAAATGTGAGTATTCCAGTACATGATATAACCAGTTAACAAAATAGTTAGAAAAGATCTGGCAAAATGTAAAAACTTAAAAGGGGTACTTCAGCTATTTGCAACCAGCTTTCTATTATTACCAAACCATTAGTATTATACAGTGAATGTGGTTTTTCTTTGCTCAGTGTTGCCTAGCCCGAGAAAACGCAGAAAATGTGTTTTTGCGCAGATGGGAGAAAACCTACAACTACCACAATGCACTGTGCTTGCTGCCGTCCGGCAGTACATTCCCTACAGCCATGGTCATAATCAGGTCTAACTATAAGATGGCTTTTCTGCACAGCATTACAGAAACAATGGTTGTCATTCGGTTTAGATTCTGTGGCAGCAATTGTCGGGCATAAAAAAATGCAGAATTGGTAATGTGTTGTACTTCCATGGGGACCAGTTTACCCCAAACACGTCGTTTGACGTCGTGATGCGTTTGGGGTACATCTTCTCACTAAAGAAATCGGGATTTCTTGGGCCAGGGAAGACTGAGCGAAGAAAAAAGAAGTTCATCGTGTAATACTTACTATTTTGTAGTAGCTGGTTGCAAATCGGTGAAGTACCCGTTTGACAGTATGTCCCTAACTATTGTTTTTGTGCTGTGTGTTTTTTAAAGGCCAGGTCCAAGGGCGTAGTGCTTCCCCTCTTCCTGCCTCACCAGGACCCTCCACATCTGCACCGTCTGTTTCTCCTTCTGTTTCCATTTCATCCTCCAACAGCTGTCATCGCCCAGGTGTGCACATTTCACATCCCATGGGAAAAGTTCCCTCAAGAATTAACCCAATGCTTGGAGCGAGAGAAACGCCCAAGTCCTCATTTGCGAAGGGAGATGGTACGGATCGTGGTGCGAGAAATGATCAAGGAAACACTGTCTGTAAGCAAAAAAAAAAAAAAATACTATTGATGTTGCCAAAAGACTGGTGGCAAAATATCCTAAATCGCTCCAGGATATAATTGAAGGTCATGTCATTGGCACTGGGTACCACTCCTTGGTGAAACAACTAAAAAATAGAATTGAAAATGCCAATCGATCAACAACTCCAAAAATAAGAAAAAGAAAGCGCTCTCATGATTCTGACACCGATGAAATTCCACCAGAAGAAAGAGCAGCCATACAGGACACCTACGGGTGTATCAAGTGGGATCTTAAATTCTTGCCCCTTGCTGAAACAACCGAGAGCCAAGAGGAGAAAGAGCGAAAGCTTAGAAGACTGTCTCCACGACATGATCAAATCTCGCTGAGGTGACATCGCTGATGAAGGCAAAGTACGATACACAACGGAAGGAGGTCAACGAAGGGAAAGAAATCAAATCCATCAGAGAGGACTGGCCATATTGGTTTCAAGAGTCTGGAATCACCGTCCTCTTTCAGGAACTCAGCAGCGTATCTCTGAAGGAGACATTCTTGAAGAAGCAAATAGCCTCTGGATTACCTGAAATCCGTTGCCGTGAACAAGAACAGGAAGTTCTGCCAAGCTGTGGCCAAGCTTGATCTAATGAGGGGAGAACACACAGGGTCCTCTGAGGATGTGAGAGAGATGGTGTTGCTTCTTTTGGCTTTCTTCGAAGGAAAGGAGGATGTGATGCTCTTCTATGTGGAGGACACATGTCTGGCTGGAGAAGTGCCAATAGACTAAGTTCCCTTGAGTCCCACCATTGTTGTCTGTGGTACGTTAACTTCTCTCTCCTCTTTCTCTCTCCCTCTCCTCTCTCCCACTCCCTTGCTCTCCTCTCTCCCCTCACCCTCCTCTCTCCTTCCCCTCTGACTCTCCCTCCACTCTCTCCTTCCTCTCTCTCTCCCTTCTTTCCCCCTCTCTCACTCTGTCTCTCTCACATACACACTCTGTCTCCCCTCTCTCACTCCCCCTGTCTCTCTCTCACATACACACTTCTGTCTCTCCTCTCTCACTCCCCCTGTCTCTCTCTCACATACACACTTCTGTCTCTCCTCTCTCACTCCCCCTGTCTCTCTCTCACATACACACTTCTGTCTCTCCTCTCTCACTCCCCCTGTCTCTCCCTCACATACACACTTCTGTCTCTCCTCTCTCACTCCCCCTGTCTCTCTCTCACATACACACTTCTGTTTCCCCTCCCTCACTCCCCCTGTCTCTCTCTCACATACACACTTCTGTCTCCCCTCCCTCACTCCCCCTGTCTCTCTCTCACACACACACACCTCCCATGTATCCTCTTTTTATCCTGTACCCCCCATCTGAATTTAAATGTTTTTTGTTGATTCTGTGTTTTTGTAGGACAGTCCGAGTCCTGCTTTTCCTGCAGACGGATGATGCTCAGTGTTGATTGGGTCACAGTGAATGACAACATCTCGTCTTTCATTGCATCCTTATGCATGATGTTTGGCAGTTACTGCTGCTTCAGCATCCATTATCCATCTCCGCTCGCATCCGCCCTGGAGTTTCTTCAGAGGCAAGTTTTTTTTTTTTTTTGCTTTTTTTTACGGTGTTTGTTAGCCAACAAATTTGCTTCATTGAATGACTGTTACCGAAACTCTCAGAATTTGAACGGATGGAGATGCTTGTTAGGTTTTGTTTCCTTTTATAATGTGATTTATATATAATGTGTTTTTCTTTCTGTCTTCATTGCCTCCCTCGGTGTTTCTTCTCCATTAATCCAGAGAAGGGGACAGGAGTGGAGAAGACAAGCACAGCCCGCTTGCATGTCAACCCAAGAGTACTCGCCCTGATACAGGGCCTTTCTGATCATGAGTGGCGCGACATTTAACAATGTAAGTGTTCTGGTTTACAGCAATGCAAGTCTGATCTTTTTTACAGCGTGGCGAAGCCACACCGTCTATAAGAGGCTTTGTCTGAATGTATGTATGTCCCCATAAGTTGACCAATCACAGCACTCGCTGCTGACAAGTAACCAATCACAGCGCGCGGTTCTGACAGCACTGAATTGAACTACAGCACAAGAGCTGATTGAAGGAAGTTCTTAATATGTCATGACTGCAGAGACAAGACCACATTGGAAAAAAAAAAAAGTCATGAAATGTCCAAAAAAAAAAAAAAACACTAACGAAATGTCAAAAAAAGAGGACATTAACTGCGCAGTGGGTGGCGGTAACACATGCCGTGGTTAGACTTTGTCTTCTTTCCTTGTTTTTTTTTGTTTGAAATAATTCTCACACAAACTTTTCCTCTCTCTGTTTCTGTTGGCATTTCTCCAGAGGTGAGTTTTTTTTTTTTTTTTGTGTGTGTGTGTGTATTTTTTTTAATGCTGACTTTATTGGATTATAAATAACTGAGGCTTTTTCTCTCTGGACTGACTTGATTTGTGGAGATGATTATGTTTTGTTTTCTGATATAATTAATATACAGGGTTCCCACGGGCCATGGAATTTCTGGAATGTCATTGCAGGCCAAATCGGGGAATATCAGGGAATACTTTTGTCAATTTACAATTAAGTATCTCGTATTCAATTTCAATTCAATTTTATTTATATAGCGCTTTTACAGTACAGTGGACTGTCACAGACGCTTTACCGAATCAAAAAAGGTTGAATTCAACCTCTGAGTTTCCGGCTCAGTTTCCGGGGGGTGGAGAGAGGAATGTCCGTGGTTGAAGCAGACAATCTGGATGGCTTGGCGACAGGGTCTTGCCGGCCGCCAAGCTGGCAGGGGTGGAGTGGAGACAAAAGGAAACAAGTTACCGGTAATATAGGCTGCGAGAGGACAAAGAGGGCACAATAAATGTGAGGGAGAAGGGAGGTTGGGAGAGAGAGAGAGACAGGAGGGCGGGGGGATAGTATTGTAACAAAAATATATTTCTATGCTGAATGTGTCTTAACACGTTTCCCATGTTGGCTTGACTGGCTGATCTTTATGCCTCCGTGCCGGCGATAGCCGGGTTGTCTGTCCATCTGTCCATACGTCTGTACGTCCCAAACAGGTTATTCCACCTGAACGCTTCATATATATTCAGTCCAACCCCCCCGAATTGGCCCACGAAGGTTTGTTATCATTGCAGTGTTTCCCAAAGAATTGGCCCCTTAATTCCCCCCATTGACAACCATTGCTGGGAGAGCTCATACACCCTCAGATACCGATCTCAGGAATTCCTGGAGGGACTGTTTTTTAAATTGGTGTAGTCCCGTTCACTTGGACACAGGGATTAATTTATGACAGCTTGTTGGCCAAAAGTCAAAGGTCGAGATTAATGTGACCACACAACTGCCTTTTAATGACAAAATTAAATTATCCTTTTGTTGGCCTTGTGATAATAATATCTCAGGTATGCCTAAAAGCGTTTTTCAAATTTGAGCCAATGAATGGAGGTTACATATTGACTGGTAATCCCAAGTGATATATTGCACTATCCTTTATATGGAAATTCAGTTTTCTGTCTGGGGAAAGTCATGGAAAAGTCATGGAATTTTAGATTTGACTTAGAGTGGGAACCCTGAATGTAATCTGTTTTTCTTTCTCTCTCTTCTCTGATTCCCTAGGTGTTTGTCCTCCATTAATCCAGAGAAGGGGACAGAAGTGGAGAACATAAACTCAATCTGCTTCCATGTCAACCCAAGAGCGCTCGGCCTGATACAGGACCTGTCCGATTATGAGTGACCTTTAAAAACGCAAGTGTTTTTTTTTGTTATTGTTGTTCACATCAGTTCATTTGAAGTGTCAGTTTTGTGGCACTAATTTGTTTTTGTGGACAGCTGGAAGGGACATTCACTGCTTGCATATATTACCAGCTATTTTTTATCTGGTTTTTTTTGTAACTTGAATATGCAGCCTATTATGCTGTGGCATAATAGGACAAATTTGAAGTCATCAGCTGTGGCTACCCTCAGGGTCTGGAGTCTTTCCAGTGAGCGCAAATCTTGGCCATTTCCAATGCTTCTGTGTCATGACATTGCAGCACAGAAACCCAGAGCTTCTCTCTCTGTCATTACTCTCTCCCTCCCCTCTCTCACTCCCTCCCCGCCCACTCCACCCCTCTCTCTTTCAACTTCCATTGTTCTGGCATTGTAAAATTGTACATTATCTCCAATAAATGTATGATTGATTCTTTGAACAATGTCTTGGCATTGATTGTGTGTGCTAGTGCGCCGCCTCCAATACCGGAGACTGTGCGTTCAAGCCCCAGTGTGGGATTGCTGAGTGAGCAAAGCAAGGTTACATGGTGCCGTGACCCGGGTGGGGGTTAATTTAATGGTGACCAGAGAGTTAAACAGCTGTGCAGTGAGTAAACCTCACCCCCCGACACCTGAAGAGACATGCTAGCACCCGCAGGTTTTAGCTCACTTGCTAGCACATCCACCTCCCATACACAAAATCATGCATTCAAGTCCCCAGGGGGGCGCGGAGTGGGCAGAACAATGCATTTTGCATTGAAATAACATTTCAACATTTAGATGTTTTACTGTCAAACACTGGTCATTAATGTGTCAAAAGATCCTTTTTTGAGTGTTATCTACATACAAATTCTGTTGAAGAACAGTCATATAATGAAGATTTCACAGTGAAATTATGTTGATTTGTTATTACCTCTGCCAACGAAGTTGGGGCGGAGGTTATGTTTTTTCGCCCCTATTTGTCTGTCTGTCTGTCTGTCTGTCTGTGAACAACATAACTCAAAAAGTAATGCACGAATTTGTCTGAAATTTTGTGGGTGGATTGCTATTACATCAAGGAAGGACCCTATTGATTTTCACCACGATCGGTGAGACAATATGGCTGCCACGGCAGCCATCTTGAAATCATATCACACGTGATAGATCAACTTAGCTCCCACTTATGAAGATTTGGATTGTGCTGCCTTGGCGGAGGTTTGCACTCTACGAGTGCCTCTAGTTTTTTCAGTGAAATAAAATGGGATTTTATGTGAAAAAAGCAGTAGCTGGATTTAATTGTTACTGAAGGAATTTGTTCAGTCACATAATTGCCATGTCATTATCGCCAAAATCCAATGTTGAAATGACTGGTTTAAAATGTAAAACTTGCATGCTGCTCCGTAAAGGTGATTATGGTTTGAAGTGTTTTTTTTACGGAATTATTCTGGTCAATATTGCCAAAATCCAATGTTCAAATTACTGGTTTAAAAAGTAAAATATACATGCTGCTCTGTAAAGGTGATTACGGTATGACATGTTTTTTACGGAATTGTTCTGGTCAATATCTCTGGGCTGAATATCTGATATATTTCATCAACCAAGCTTTTGGAATAGTAGCCACTTGTGAGAGTCTTAGAACGAAACATGACTCTTATGCTTCATTCAAGGTAGAAGTTGACCAAAGATCAGTGTCCAGAATTTTTAACCCAACATTATGGCCCAGTGAGGTGCTTGTGCGAAAATTTTTCAGTCATTCATGATTGCGATTATCTTTTGTGTTTGGCAGCTAATGTCCATTACTATTACCATGTCAGCTTTACGGGTATCAACTTATAATTGCCAGGGTGTGAAATCGAGTGTGAACTGTGTTCGTGAATTATGTGATTTGAGTGACATTTGTCTTCTACAAGAGCATTGGCTGACTGACGAAGATTTAACTTTTTTAAGTGAGATACACACTGACTTTTATGGCCGTGGGATCTCCTCTGTGGATACGGGAACAGAATTGCTCGTCGGTCGTCCCCATGGTGGTCTGGCAATATTGTGGCGGAATTCTCTTGGATCTACTATACTCAGTCAAAAAAGAAACTTCACACTCGTTTGGAGGTCGATAAGTTGAACATACAAGAAAAGTGGTTTTAAATAATGATTTAATTCCATTCTGTACCCATTAAGGACGGTGTACCATAAAAAATCATGTTCATAATGTAACCAGTTCCACGAAATGCTACGGAAATGTAAGAGAGTAAAAATGGTAAGTTACAACTTGATGAAAGCATGTCAATAGCGCGTATGCCCTCCATGAGCGTTCACAACTGCGACGCAACGTCTCCTCATGGATTGAATGATGCGTCTGAACACAACTTGGGGGATGCGTCGCCATAATTGAACCAACATGGCACCAATTTCCTGCAAATTCTGTGGAGGGTTCCTTACTTGACGGAGTCTTCTGCCCAACACATCCCATACATGTTCTATGGGATTAAGGTCGGGAGACCTTGAGGGCCACTCCATGACATTGATGCCAGCATTCCTAAGAAAATTCCGCGTTAAATTGGCCGTATGAGGTCTGGCATTATCGTGTTGGAATGTCAGACCTGGGCCACGAGCTGCCATGAATGGCAAAAGCTCTGTATCCTGCAGCAGTTAGGTTTCCTTGAACGACCATCAGTCGGGAACGGGCAGGACCATTAAAGGCACCCCAAACCATAACACTACCGCCCCAAAACGCGGTCCACTTCCTGCACACAACACTGGGCGTTGCGTTCACCGCGTCTCCTCCAAACTCTAACTCTCCCATCAGCGAAGTGCAAAGTGAATCTGGATTCGTCACTAAAAACGACCCTATTCCAATCACGCTGAGTCCATCTCAGATGTCGTTGTGCCCAGAGAAGCCGTTGACGTCAGTGTAACTGGGTTAAAATTGGTCCACGATATGGCCGACGTGCATGGAGACGAGCAGCGCGCAGGCGATTACGTACGGTTTGGGCAGTCACACGACCTCTAAACAATTCATTCCTAGTGGACGTTGCAGTGAGAGATCGATTACGCAAATGACGTAAGACGATTTGTCTGTCTTCTGCTTATGTCGTCACACGTGGTCTACCCGAACGAGGTCGGTCTGCTGTGGTGCCAGTTTGTTGGAGACGTGTCCGAAGATCATGGATAGTCCGTCAACTGCATCCCATAACCCTGGCAACGTCAGTGACTGACGTTCCCGTATTCAGCATGCCAATGGCACGTTCACGTTGAATGTTTGACAGTCGTGGTATTGCAAATCAACGGATAATTGACTGTAAGAACTTGTTTTTCCGAGATGTCACTCTACCGTGCTAACGTGGGCTCAATTGCACGTGTCCCATAAGGTCATGTGACTAGGAACACGAGGAAACATGCTTTTACCTTGATGTATGCTCACACGTGCTGCATGCTTGTGCACGTCGGAGTTGCTGTGTGTCATGATGTCTTTGACAACGCATTTACCCCTAATAATAATAATAATATCTCTTGTATTAAGTTTCAAGAAAATATTTAGAAATTTATGAGTGTGAAGTTTCTTTTTTGACTGAGTATATTAAAATTCATACGTATGATGATAAAAGACTCTTGGGATGTGAAATTACATTAAACTGTGATAATACTTCTATTTTACTTATCAATATATATATATATATATATGCCTGTTGATAAGCCTGATAACTTTGATATGTTTTCCGACTACCTTGGTAACTCTATTGCTGAAGAAAGCAGTACCAATGGTGTTTATATTGTAGGTGATTGGAATGCCAACTTGAGATGTGATTCTACCTTCAGTAATCAGCTTCAAGCTTTTGCTAATGAATATGACTTTATCATATCTGACTATGAGTATTTTGGATCTGGCAGTGATGTTTATACCTATGTTAGTCATGCTCATGGGACTGTGTCCTGGCTCGATCACTGCATGCCCACGATCTCTGGTCAAGCTGCGCTTAAAAACTTTCGTGTGTTGTATAACTAGACATGCTCAGATCATAGACCTATGCTGTTCAATATTGATTTTGCTCATTTACCTGTTACCATAGATTCAAACTGTGATAGTACATATGGGGTTAAAACTGTTAAATGGTCTGCCTTTACACCTGAAGACATTAATGAATATAACCTTAATACTAAGTTTGAATTTTGTAACATCAATATCCCTGTTGAATCTCTTGCGTGTGATGGCATTAATTGCAAATCTACTGGTCTGCATACTAATCATGCCGAGGCCTCAGATATTTTTTATCAGGACATCACTGACTGTCTTACTCGCTCTAGTGAGTCTTTGTCTAAGCATCAGAGTAAAAGTGAATTTATAGTTCCTGGTTGGAATGATCATGTGGCTGAATTATATATGTTCTCTAAGGAAGCCTATGATATGTGGAACTCTAATGGAAGACCAAGGACTGGTTCCCTCAGTGAAATCATGCGCCAGTCCAGAGCACGATTTAAGTATGCACTGAGATTTTGTCGTAAACAAGAAGCCCAAATAAGAGCTGACAAACTTGCCACTAAGTTCTCTACTAAGGACTATAACTCTTTTTGGTTTTTAGTTAATAAGGAATCTTCTAAGAAAATGTCTATTGCTCACTCAGTAGGCGGGGCTTCTGGTGAAGATGAGGTGGTTAATATGTGGAAGGATCACTTTTGTGGACTTCTGAACTCTGTTAATTCTGACAGAAATAAATGTGAGGTTGAGGAAAAACTGTTATGTAATGATATACACGTACCTTTAACTGATTATGTAACTCCCTTAGAGATTCAAAATATCATCCAGGATCTGAAATGTGGTAAATCAGGTGGTGTTGATAGACTAACAGCTGAGCATTTTAAACATGCTGATTCTCAAATTTGTGTATTACTTTCCTTGTTGTTGAATGGCATGCTTACTCATGGCTATGTACCAACTAAGCTCACTGAAGTTATCATTGTATCTATTGTCAAAAGTTAATCTGGAGATCTCTCAAGTCCTTACAATTATCGTCCAATAGCACTAGCTACCATGATATCTAAAATTTTGGAAAGAGTCATGCTTAAACATTGTGAAGTATTTTGTGCTGACAATCAATTTGGGTTCAAGAAATCTCACTCCACTGATATGTGCTTGTTTGTATTCAAAGAAATTGTTAGACATTATATGGTTAATGGTAGTCCTGTATTTGTTTGCTATCTTGATGCTCGGAAGGCATTTGATCGTGTTCATCATTGGACGCTATATAAAAAACTGATTAATCGAGGTGTACCACTTTACTTGGTCCGCTTATTTGCTGACTGGTATGATAAACAATTGTTCAGTGTACAATGGGGTGCCTCTATGTCATCCACTTTCCAAGTATCTAATGGTGTTTGTCAGGGAGGAGTTATGTCCCCTTTCCTATTTAAGGTATACATGGATGATCTAACTAAGAGGCTCAATGAGGCCCATGTGGGTTGTAAATTTGGTAATGTCTCAGTAAATAACTTATGTTTTGCAGACAATATGAATATTATTGCTCCTTCAGCTATAGCGCTGCAACAACTACTGTATATATGCCAAGACTATGCAAGTGATCATGACATCATGTACAACCCTAAAAAGTCTGTATGCATGTTATTTGAGTCTAGGAATGTGAAATTTGACACCCCACCTGAATTCTATCTGTGTAACCAAAAGCTTGGATATGTGTCTACTCATACATATTTAGGACATATTGTAAATAATACCTTAAATGATAATGAAGATATAATGAGACAACATTGAGCACTCTGTATCAGAGCTAATATTCTAATAAGGAAGTTTGCAGCCTGTTCACTGGAAGTCAAGCATGTCTTAATTCAGACATATTGTACTAATTTATTCTGCCCTGCACTATGGTGTAATTTCACTCTGGGATGTATGCGTAAGATGACAGTTTGCTATAATAATGCCTTTAGGTGGCTAATTGGATTAACCAGTCGCCATAGTGCATCGGGTACTTTTGTCTCTAATCATGTAAGATCCTTCCCTGAACTTATGAGAAAAAATGTATATAGTTTTCGCTGTAGGATAATATCGAGTTCCAATTCTCTTGTGAATAGCATACCTGTAGAAGGAATTTGTGTTTCTGAATTAGTCAAGCACTGGAACAGATTGTTATATTGACACTTGGCATGATCAGACTGTTTTACTGCTCTTGCTTCTGAAACATGTGTACAGCCAATTTTTATCTAATCTAGTATTTCTGTACTTGACATCTCATTATTGTACCTTTCTCATATTGTTTTATATGTTCTATGGACCTAGTGTCTGAAATAAAGACTTATTAATATTGCCAAAATCCTATGTTGAAATTACTGGTTTAAAATGTAAAACTTACTTGCTGCTCTGTAAAGGTGATTGCGGCTTGACATGTTTTTTATGGAATTATTCTGGCAACCAATGTTGCCAGTTTTATTCCGTAAAAACAAGATTTTCTCCTTTATTTGATAGTCACACAGTAGAGAGAGACAGGAAAGCTGGGGAGAAGAATGGGGAAGACATGCAGCAAATGACCTGAGCCCGAATCGAACCGGGTCGCCACAGGAAGGCTACAGCCTTGATGGTGCCCGTGCTTAGGCCGATGAGCCACCGGGGCACCCCCAACAACTATATTTTTTTGCATCTTCCAATCCATGCATCACGGGACGTTGGTATGAGGACTAACGACATTCTTTATATGCAAGTTTTTCTACATTACATCATGCAGTGTAAAAAGACGGATATTATTCGATCTTCCTCGCAGTCATAGTTTATTTAATGGAAGTGGCTATTCGCCCCGCAGCAGGGCGAATTGGGGGAAAGAAATCGGCTGTCTGCCTGCAACGGGGCCAACAAGAGAAGCAGTTCTGCTATTCGCACCGCGGTGGGACAGATAGGGGAAGCACTTCTGCCATTTGCCCCACAGTTGGGCCAATAAGAGATTTCATTTTATAATCCGCCCCGCTCTTTGATCTTTTGCGCTGAACCGCCGCGGGGCGAATAGCCTCTTCCTTATTTAATTTCTTCGCACTGATAGCACCTTGCGGATCTTGGTGTTCTGGTGGGCTATGTAGTCTGGAATGGAATGCGTGGTGATGAGCATTCTTCGTCCCGATGAGATCATCCTCTCCCGTTTTATATTACATTGGCGATTTTTAAAAAAGTATTGAGACTATACAGTATTTGTTACATTCTGAAGGAGCGATTGTATACATGGTAATAACCCAAGCTCCTAAATGAAGTATTTATATGCTGCCACCACCTTTGATAACCAAGAAGGTCTGGTATAAGAGGCAAAAGAACGATTACCACACCACAACCAGTTCCATACAATAACAGGTTTGGCTTTATTCACAAATTCATACAGCAAAGGCACAGAGAGTAACTGTCATGGGATAAGGCAACTTCAGTCAAAAAAGCAGACCCAGGGCCAATTTGGGGCAATCACTGCATTTAAACCAGTCGACCTGCTAGATTTACCACGACACACTGTCACCCAAATATAAGCAAATTCAGCACACTTTTCCAAAAGGCTACACAGCAATTAAAGGCACTGCACCAACATTCCATCACAGAAGAGGCACCAAATGATGAACCCTTCCAACTGCTGAGCTAGCTACCTAGCCAACTTCTCCCACGTTAGTTTCTAAGCATATTACTTCATGCTATTACAAAATCCTTCACCAACTGGCTAAACGTTTTATATTATCCAGTGTTGTGAATGCTTGTGCTGGGTGGCACGAAGGAATCGTGCTCTCAGCAGAATAACTACTGATTTGTACCATACAGAATTCCAGTGTTTGTTGATCCTATTCACGTTGAGTTGCGTGTGAAGGGTCTTCCACGTCTTAATCCATCGCAAGTACTTCCCCAACTGCGTTTCTGGCTTTGGAAAACGGATCAATTGAGCTCCCTGTAGCCGGGCAGGGTACCTTTCGTCAGTATTACGCGTTCCCCAAGCGCATCTAAATCATTTTCGGAAGAAGTCTGACACCTGGCCAATTACAAACAGTTAAAGATTGCATTGAGCGTGGGACAATATGGCAGTGCTATCGGGGTAGACTGGACCTTAGTAAGATAAGGCAATCTGATTGGTTGTTTTGTTACATGTGATTGAAAGGTCGTAAAGGTCCATTGGGGCAGCAGCTGCTACTTTTCTCTGTCTTAGTCAGATTGCGACGGGTAAGGTAGAGTCCTTGCCTTAGCGCCATATACGTGTGCAATGTCGCTCGCTTCGCAATACAGGAATCATTTTCAGGAGGCTCCTTGATGTTATTTCCTGATGTTAACATGTTACTTTTTAATTTGAATATGCCTCCATCAGAAGTGATTAAAAGCTGAAAATAAAGTCAACTAGTCTGAAAACGTCTTATAGATCGAACTGTCATTTCAGAGTTTGTGCAGGACAAAAAGAAAAAAGGGCTTGTAGCAGTATTGTGGTTTATGGGAAAAAACATGCTTGTAAGAATTTTTAAGCACTTGGGTTTGTTTGGCAGTTCACGTGCGCACTTTATGCACAATCACATCTGCCTGTTTTCTTGTTTTGATGTTACATCTTAGATATGCCTAGCAACGACGGCTTATCCCATTCACTGTGCCTCATTATCACTTTTGCTAGGTGGATAAATCATAGGATTCACCGATAACTGAAGTCAATAACTGTTTTATTTTATGATCCTACTTTAAAATATAAAATAAGAGAAGGACGACAACTCTAATGTAAAGCTCCTAACAGGGATGAAGTGAGAAAATACGGACACTGTCAGGGGAAGCCTAATTTTAGCTGGAGGTCGTTGGATTGTAATATTCACCTTTTGCGCGGTGAATATCACTGTTTACAGTGACCGCTGGAGATCGCCTCAACCAATCAGGAGAGAGCAAATCCTTACGTCATATAATAATATACCTTATTGTTAGGTTATGGCTGAACTGAAAAATAAATTTAACCATTAAAAAAAAAACAAACAAACATGAAGCACAATTGTTCTTCAGTTAGGCTGAATTGTTTTGTGTCCTTTTCAAACATCGTTGGCTGTCCCATTTTACACAAACATGTTGTAGGAGTGAGATAGGGGTTCTAAATGTGTTTTAAGGTCCCAAGCTCCTAAAGTATTTTACTGGGCAACATATTTTCTCGAAGAAATATGGCAGAAATCCACAACAAGTTCTAAAAACAATATTTAAGGTAGTCTTCAGAATTTTAGGTTGTTTCCTTGACAATCTTCCGAGAAGTGTCTGAAATCATCTGACTTCTCTCTGTCTATCTGTTTTTGGCACCCACTTTCTATCTCTCTCTCTCTCTCTTTCTCTCTCAGGAATAGGAAAATTTGTTGCCCTGGACTTTGCGCGACGAGGAGCTCACGTTATCCTGGGATGTAGGAACGAGGCGCTCGGTACCGCGGCCATGCAGGAGATCCGACAGAATACTGGGAACCCGGACGTCCACTTGCGCCTGGTGGACACCTCCTCTCTGGCCTCGGTCAGGGCCTTTGCCGAAGGCATCCTTCGCGAGGAGAAACAGTTGCATATCTTAGTCAACAACGCGGGAGTGTCGGGTGGGTCTTGGGAGAACCCCCCCTGCTAATCTAACATGCAATTCAGAACTTCCTTTCTACACTGCCACCTCACTATGCTAGTATGGGCCAAAATTAGCGCCACTAGAAATTGAATTTGAATTATTAATATTTGAATTTGAATTGCTCAGTTTGAATTTGAAGTGCACTATTTGAATTTGAATTCAAAACTTGTAATTCAGATTCAAAATTTCACTTTGAATTAAAAACTTGAAATTCAGCACTTTGGCCGGTATTGAAGACTTTTTAGAAATGCTTGGGTGAATCAGTGCCGTTCAAGATATAGAAGTGGATGGCAAAGCTTTAAATTGTTTTAGGCTGATTGAGCACTGTGTACAAGTGCACGATATCCAAGAAGATGACATTGCTACTTCAAGCGTAGGCGCTTTCGCTTCTTATTCCTTGCTTTCTCCGAAATCATGCATTGTGAAAGACCCACAATGCACTGTAAAATGTAGCTAACAAACGTTGGCAACTACATTGGTCTGATGTATGCCAAAATGCAGCTGATCGCCTTTGCCCATAAAGACTCTGTTCATTACGTAAGGGACAATCATTCTATTCAGATATATTTTAACTTCTTCCGGATTGAGAATCCGGAATATGTACCGGACCACCTCCAAAATTGAATCAACTCATCCTTGGGCTACCACATCCCATCCTATCGAATTTCGTGCCACTCCCTTCAAAAATATAAAAACCTATGGTGAACTTGCATTGTCAAATGAAGTACATAATCTCTGCTGTCCAAAATGATAAGCCATTATTTTATTTACATTTTTTTCACCGTGTTATCCGTACTCAAACATGGCATAATCTTGTAAACTTCAGAATCTGCCATCGCCGCCATAAAAAATAATCGACCAATCAAACAATGAGAAATATTCTGCCCAGACCTGTGCGTGACGTCATGAGGGCTGGACGTGTCTTTCGAGTGTGAGGAGTCACAGTATAAGTATTGAAAGTCGCGTTGACGATTGAGAGTATTTTTAGAGATACCAGTTGTTTGAATTGCGACCGATTGTTTGCTGGAAATCTGTATTTAATCCTCGACAATGCCGCAGTGTGCAGCTGTCGGGTATTCTGATGAAACAGGCGATCCGAACCTGGCTGATGTGACCTTTCACCATTTTACCTTTAATACAAAAGAGCTCCCAGCTCGGGTGACGCAGGCATCTTCTTCCAGCCAACCAAACATGGCAGCTTTTTTATGCCGTCTTATACCAAACATTTACACGCAGTTTGCACAGTACAATTTTTTTTTTTTTTAATTGCTAATTTTTTTGGATTGCTGAGATTATGTACTTTATTTGACAATGTAAATTCACTTTAGTTTTTCTTATCCTTTCTACAATTTTTTGAGTTATCCTATAAACAGACAAACAGAGGTGAAAACATAACCTCCTTAACTGAAGTAATTCATAAAGATCGTGGAAAACTTTAAGTTTAACCTTTGAAAACTTGTTAACTTGAGTTCAATTTCTAAAACTTCTGAGAAAAGAGTTGAAATGGAAAAAAAGCAAACTGACAAAGTCATCCATATCCCCCGCAACTGCAAGAGAGTTACAATCTGGGCAGGCATACGTTGCATAGCGAGATGGCTGAATACGTTGTTGGTCCAAATACGATGGAAAGACGCGCATCAGCTGGCGGACTATAGCCAAAAACTGGTGCCTCTCAGAAAGAGGGGGATAGAAATGCAAATATCAAAGGAAGAAGTCCTGGAGCACACAGTTATATAAGGCGATTTATTAAGGTGCAGGTGACTTACGCTTCGACACAAGGTCTTCTTCAGAGTCAAACAGGGGGCCAAGATTAGAATGGACATTTAAATCTCCCTCCATAACGGAGTGGCAATATCCCATTGGATAGAGTGAACACATTCAAATAAAATAGCCAATGACCCGAATACACACACTCTCACGAGGTGAATGAACACGTAAGAGCCCCTCCATTGTCAAGAAAAACATCTCATTGGTGGGAGAAAAAAATCTATTGGGAATAAAAAAAGAAAAACAATGGCACATAGGAATAATCAAAGAAAACAGGACAAATTCATTTCTTCATTTAAACCAAAAGGTTCCACAGTGTTAAGTGTAAATATCCAGAAGGCTTCTCTGCGTGGGAGTTTATTCACAATATCCCCGCCTCTTGGCGGTGGGGTGATTTTCTCTATCCCCCAGAATTTAAGGGAAGCCACTGACCCATGTTTAGCCTGTTGATAGTGACGCGCTATGGCATAATCAAGGTTTTTGGTGCGGATAGCAGTCTTATGTTCAGCTATTCTCACTTTGAGAGGACGTTTGGTTTGTCCCACATACACTAATCCGCATAGGCATTTTAACATGTAAACAACATGAGTACTTTTACAATTAATAAACGAATTGATTTTATATTTCTTGCCCGTGCGTGGGTGCGTGAATTCTTTAATATCCGAAGAGTTTGAGCAGTGGGTGCAATGTCCGCAGCGATAAAAACCTATGGGTTGAGGAAGCCAAGAAGAGAGGGGCGGCGTACGAATGTTCGAGTGGACCAGCCGATCTCTAAGATTGCGTGCACGTCTAAAGGTAATGCGAGGGGGTTGAACAGAAATGGCCTTGAGAGATGGGTCGCTTTTGAGGATATTCCAATGTTTAGGGACAATATGTTTAATCCTGCCTGCCATGGCCGTGTACTCTGTGGAAAAACAGAGGCGAGGAGAAGCTTGATCCCTAGGTCTTTTTGTCAAAAGGGCGTGTCTTTCCGAGCGCATTGCTCTCTGATAGGCCAAATCAATACACTCGCCAGGATAACCTCTGGCTCGGAAGCGCTCCTTCATGTCAAAAGCTTTAACATGAAAGTCAGTCTCGGAGCTGCAATTTCTGCGCAGTCTAAGAAACTGACCAGTGAGGATGTTCTTAATCAGCCGGCTGGTTGTTGGTCCGTCATACGAGAAGTCCTGGGGAAGAGACCCTGTTAGCAGTGCCAAGCTTACGCTAAAGGACAATTAGGACACTTTCACAGAGCATGAAAACACAATTGATATCCTTTTAAGACTTCATTAAATATTGTAACAATGTAACAAAGAATGGAGAGTGTCACTTGATGCATCATGACTTCAGAGAGACTCTCTCTTGGTTTGCTTAGATACACTTCTGTAGAGGTGGAAAGTTGTTTGTCGTGTACTCAGTTTTCCTCCGTAAGTTTAACTGCTGATGCCAGGTCCCTTCATCTTAGCCGCAGGACGTTTTGCACATGGTGCAAAAATGCTGCAGATGTTTGTTTGCCTTCTTTGCACAAAAACAACACACACACACACACACTCACACACACACACACGCAAACACACACACACACACACACACACACACACACTCACTCACATTGTAACGCTTGATTCCTACCACCCAGAATGATTCCACAGATCGGAAGACATATTTTGTGCCCTGGTTCCTCTCTGTGAAACAGAATACTCTTTCTCAGGTTGAACACAAAAATAACCCAAAGTGAGCTGATATGGTTCCCACAGAATACTAATGCAAGATAATAATAATAATAATAATAATAATTTATTTGCACAGAAGAAGTACAGCAAAGGGAGGGGAAGCATTAATCAGATACAGTAGTTGTAAGCTTTACATACATGCCAGTGAAGTGATCATACATACAATATCATTCATTTCAAAGTCGCATACTCTCAGGCCATCCCTTACATCACAAAGTTCGGCAATACACATGGCAAATTCATCATTACAATCACCTTTTAATCACCCACAAAGGCTAAAACGTATGTACTTCGTAGTTTATGAATGTTTAGACAGCGAAGCCACCAAAAGAGCTGAATTTTGTTGGTGATTTACATGACCTGGGTGTGTCTTGCGGTACAGATGTGGATATGTGTGTGTGCATCTGTGGGTGTGAAGTGATGTTGCTAAGACTACAGTTTGAGAACACAGATTTTTTTTTTTAAAGCAAGTCATAAAATTCTATATTTCTGGCAGGCTCCGAAGAGTTTAATCCTGAGCACACTAATTATAAATCTTGTAGTCCCGTTTTTTTTTTTTTTTTTTTTGATGCAACAAAATCGCCTGTGTGCTCTAATGTATGGGGAATTCTGGGACACAACAACAGATATTTACCCAGCGAATGGAAAGGCCATTTTGACACAGTACACTTATGCAAATAAAGACCTGTACAACAGAAGATCACAGCATGCGTTATCCCAGGGTTCCATCAAGGCTGCGCTAGCACTGTTGAATAGCATTTCGCCATCACGTCCCATTTGCTCCAGTTGATGATGCTTGTTTAGCTCCTTCGGTGATAGTGTTGTTCTGTAGGCCTGCAAAAAGAGATCACTGCTGAGGGGCTGGAGCGGACCTTTGCCACCAATCACCTGGGGCCTTTCCTGCTTACCAACCTCCTATTGGGTAAGTCCACAGCACGGTTTGTCTGCGATTGACTGACAGCATTCTCTGTGTCTGTTGTTGACTGTGACGGCAGTCTCCATGTCTGTTATTGGCTGTGACAGCCATCCCAGTGTCTCTAATCGGCAGTGTCAGTTTTTTCAGTCTCTGTTACTGGCTCTGTCACTCATCATAGGGACTGTTACTAGCAGTGTTAGTCGTCCCAGTTCCTGCTATTGGCTGTGCCAGTTGTCTGATTTTCTGCTATTGGCGGTGCCAGTTGTCTGAGTGTCTGCTATTGGCTGTGCCAGTTGTTTGAGTGTCTGCTATTGGCTATGCCAGTTGTCTGAGTGTCTGCTATTGGCTGTGTCCGCTGTCAAACAGTGTGTCATTAGCTGAAGCAGGAGCCCACTCTGCTTGAGCTGGAAATCCTTTGTATTTACTATTGAATGACCCGGCAACCCCTTCTATTTGCGATTGGCTGAGTAACCAGTTATGTTTGTTTCCTATTGGCTGTGCCATCGGTCCCCCTATTTGCTGTTGGCTGTGTTGCAGGCCTTGCCATGTGGTCATCATTTCTGTTGAGTGACCATTTGTTTTTTTCTCTCCCTCTCCTGCACCCTCTCCCTCACCCTTTCTCTCCTTCCCTCTCTCAATCTCTCACTTATTTCTGTCCCCACACAATCATTCTCTCCTTCTCTCTTTTTTCTCTCTCTCTTTATCTCTTGCTCCCTATCTCTCTCTTCTTCCCTCTCTTTCTCCGTCTCTCCCCTTCTCTCACTCTCCTTCCCTCTCTCTCTCTCTCTCCCTCCACACTCTGTCAATTCTTCTGGCTCCCCATCACCCTCTCTCTCTCCCTCGCCCTTGCTCTCTCTCTCTTTCTCTCCCCCTGTCTCTCTGCCTCAGAGCTGATGAAAAGCTCCGCTCCTGCGCGTATAGTGAGCGTATCCTCGATGAACCACAGGTGGGGTGTGGTGGATTTCTCGCAGTTCCGCGGCGAAAACCTTCCTCCATATCTGAGCTCAATTTATAACAACACAAAGCTGCACAACATCATCTGCACCAACGAACTGGCCCGGCGACTGCAGGGCACAGGTATCGCCAGCAGGGGGCGGGGCAGGGGGTAGTGGGAGAACTGGGGAAGTGGGGGTCCTGAGGGTGTGGGGTATTCTCAGGCTTAAATCCCCACCAGTTAACCTGGCTTGATTATTTAGTTTACATATAGGGCTTTTCTACGAGCACCTACTCGATTCTACTCGACTCGATTCTACTCGGTTTTTACCCCTCGGCCAGCTGACGTTTGTTGTCGTCCCCTGCGGCGTTCGTCTGTCCAGCCATCTGTCTGTCCGTCTGTCTATTGACGACGTTACCGCTCTAGCGCCTTCAGGTTTGCTTCTAGGATTCTCATTTTTGGGTGGATGGTACATCTACACATGCTTCACGAACCTATCGAATTCTGCCCATTTTCCTCTCTTAGTTTGGCCCCCAGGAGGCTTATTGTGAAAAATTGAAAAATTGCCATAACTTCCTTATTATTTCAGCTAGGACGCTCAAATTTTTACTGAAGGTACATGGGCTCACCCTTCATCACATATCAGACGCGATTTTGATTTCACCTATTTTTTTACCGTTTTCTAGGTCGAATAATGTAAATACTGCTGATCTTTACATTCAATGATGTTACCGCTCTAGCGCCTTCAGGTTTGCTTCTAGATTTCTCATTTTTCGGTGGGTGGTACATCTATGGATCCTTCACTTAACTATCGAATTCCAGCCAATTTCGACTCTTACTTTGCCCACAAGGGGGCATATTGTGTAAAATGAAAAATGGCCATGCCAAGGTTATTTATATCAGCGCTTGGCTTCATTACATATATTGTTTCTGCAATCAGAATCCAACTAACACCCGATTCAACTTACATAGGCAGCCGAGGGGTCTTAAGTGCAATTAGCACAGTATTTTTAGGGTTTTCCATTAGGTGATAGTACCTGGTACTAGGTACTTTTTTACTGCCTACTCGGCCGGGGTTCCAAGCGAGCTGAGTCAAGCCGAAAATGTGACGTCAACAGACTGCAGGCCACTGATTGGCCAGGGAGTGATGCTTGCTATGACGACCCCACCCACGTTGAGGTGGTACTCAATCGTAATGGAAAACGACCGAAACCAAGTAGAGTCGAGGCGAGTAGTGCCAAAACTGTGTAATGGAAAAGCGGCAATGTATGGCCCACTCATGATCTGTCAAGATCACTGTAGGAAGATGTCAGTCCCTTTAATGGAACCTGGACCCAAACCCCAACAAACTGGTCAACTGGAGCGCCAACCTCAAGCCTGATCAAATCTCCTAACATCATGCTCAATTCTCTCTAGTGCAGCTCTGTATGGAAGGATAGATCTCTCTTGCTGTATGGTTCTAACATCTTGTAGAATGCCTCACATAAGAGTGCAAGCTGTGATATGAGCAGTGGTGGGGCCTAGTTTGTATGAGTACTCAAGATTTTGCAAATAATCCGCATGCTTTTTTCCATGAATCATATAACTATGTAAATGGGAGGTTTCTTTGAATGCTGCAAAATGTTTGCCTGTCATTCCTCAGTGAATTTTTTTGTTATGTAGATGAAAACCAGCCCTTGACACTCCCACATGGCGGTTTCCTGTCTTTTCCTATCCTGGTCTGACTTTTTTTGTTCAGAAAGTAAACTTTAAATACCACCTAAGGCAGGGATACTCACTCTTTTCCAGAATGAGCCGTGTGGGTGCAGGCTTTCGTTCTCACCAACCAGTCACACTCCTGATTCTACTAATCAACCCTTAAAGCTTTTGCCATAGACCCTTGATTAGTTGAGTCAAGAGTGAAACTGCATGGTCAGAACGAAAGCCTGCACTCACACCGGCTCATTCTGGGAGAGAGTGAGTATTCCTGACCTAAGGCATGATAATAAGAAATGTTTTCAAAATGATACTTGATATATATTTACTTGCATTCCTTCAGGATATTTATTGTTAACAAAATCTCGCTTTTCAGTACTGAACAGAATGACCACCGCAGTATCTGTTAGTCACTCACCACAACATGCTATTCTCAGTCTTTAGTCGGATATGAGTTGGGAGTTTTGGCCAAACGTTCCTGGCCTTGCTGTCCTGGTGTCCTTGTTCTAGGTGTGACGGCGAATTCCCTGCACCCCGGTGTGGTTTACACTCAGATGATACGTAACCAATCCTGGAAAATCCGGTTCCTCTTCCACCTGTTGGGAATCTTCTTCTTCAAGGTACCATAACACTCCCTGCTCATGCAGTGGACCGTTTCCCGGCTGACAACGGGGAATTTAAACTTATGATGACAGCTGATCTTCAAATCACTGCTATAGAAGGCTAAAGGTCTCCGATCATGTCACCTGGCGCACAGCCAATTAGCCATTACAAGCCATTTCAAAATCTGTTCATTTGTGACATCACATGGTGAAGTGACCGACCTGAGGCAAGATGGGCTTATTAACTTCAGCCAACCATTTAATCACTTCCTTCATTATTTTGGGTGATCCCTCCCGATGTGATTTCACAAAGGAAAGACTATGAAATGGCTTGTAATGGCTAATTGGCCATGTGTTTGGTGACATAAGAGAGGACCTCTATGTTGCAGAATGAAGAACTGTCTTCTTTTGTAGAATGTAGAAATTTTTGTTTGGGAACTCACACGTCTCAGGTATTTCATTTGTTTGCTTTGTTTGACCTCCACTGAGGGTGAAAAGTAACACATGCTTGACATAGTCATATAAACCAGTATAAAATTTGACATCCTTATTTACTAAGCTTAATGAAGTGCCGCACTAGAAGCTATAAGTTACTCAAACGCCCTCAGAGAAAATTAATCCCTTGGTCACTGTGAACCATTAATGTGGAATCTGTGTGGAAAAATGTGAATATTGTGTAATTAACAACTTTTCCCTTTTTGGCGGTAACACTTTATTTTGATGGTCATTTATAGATGCTCAACAAACACAAAGTAACATGTTAACAACATACAGGTTGACTTTCATCTCAGGTTGATTTGTAGACAGTTCAAATATTATTTAAAAAAAAAAAACATCATTATACTATCTGCTGACTATCTTAGACATGACCTTAATATTTATGTTGACAATCTACTGTGAAATGTTAAGAGACGCTCAAGAAACGATCATTAAAGTATCAGTCAACATGTTATTGATATCAGCTGAGCATCTACAAGCTTCATCCTGTGTATTTACCAGATCATCTGTTGATAAACTGTTGATAGTTTGTAGAGCATTTCCGAGTATTTCCCCGCGTATTAACCTGATCATCTGCTGTTACTTCAATGAAAGTTTCTTGCTCATCTATTAACATTTCACTGTAGACTGTCAACCAGTGGCGGCTGGTAAACTGGCGATAGGGGAGGCTTAAACCCGTCCCTAAAAATAATGATTTGTCATGACCTGTTTTCAATCATTCATTGAAACTACCATTACTGAAACTCTGAAAATTTCAGCATTATCAGGTGTGGTCAGTTTGCATTAACAACGCATACCTGTCAACTCTCACGCATTCGGCTTGAGTTTTAGTGGCATATTTACATTCCCCCGCTGTAGTCAGCAATTATTCAATGAACGCATATGAAAGAGGAATTGAAGTCCTTGTGCGTGGAGGTTTATCAGTTTCATGTGCTTTTCGATGGATTTCAACACTAGTAGGCTAATATGGAAACCGATTATGACTCCGGACTTCTTACGCTTTTCTTAACTCAGGGGTTGGAAGCAATGGAATTGCATAAAGACGTTTCAGATTATCTTATTTCATTTAAATAATTTGAACTATCATGAAGTACATGCATTGCTTCCAACCCCAAAACCAGGTGAAACTGATAAACCTCCACACACAAGGATTTCAATTCCGTGCGAGAATCTCTAACATACGCATTGATTGAATAATTGATGACTACAGCATGGGAATGTAAATATGCCACTAAACTCATGCCGAATGCGTGAGAGTTGACAAGTATGCGTTATAAATGAAAACTGGCCACACCTTATAATATTGAGAGTTTTTGGAGTTTCTGCAATGGTATTTTAATTGAATGATTGAAAACAGGTCGTGACCAATCATTATTTTTAAGGGATGGGTTTGAGCTTCCCCTATCCCCAGTTCACCAGCTGCCACTGCTGTCAACATAAATATTAAGGTCATATCTACGATAGTTAGTAGGTAGTATGATGGTGTTTTGTTATCCCCTCGCCGACGAAGTAGTCAGAGGGGGATATAGTAACGCCACCGTCCGTCCGTCTGTCCATCTGTCCGTAACAAATCTGGTTTCTGTTCAATAACTTTAGTAATGTTTAACGGATTTTAATGAAATTTGATGTGAAGATACCTGGCATCAAAATACAGGCTAAGTTCAATTTTGGAGTATGTAGGTCAAAGGTCAAAGGTCATATCTCATTAAATATGCGAAAATGGTTTCCGTTCGATAACTTGAGTAATGTTCGACGGATTTTAATGAAATTTGACATGACGGTACATGGTATGAAAATACAGCCTAAGTTTGATTTCGGAGTATGTATGTCAAAGGTCAAAGGTCATAGCTCATTAAATATGCGAATATGGTTTCCGTTCGATAACTTGAGTAATGTGTGACGGATTTTAATGAAATTTGATATGAAGGTACGTGGTCTGAAAATACACGCTAATTTCGATTTCAGAGTATGTAGGTCAAAGGTCATAGCTCATTAAATATGAGAAAATGGTTTCCGTTCGATAACTTGAGTAATGTTCGATGGATTTTAATGAAATTTGACATGAGGGTACATGGTATGAAAATACAGCCTAAGTTTGATTTCGGAGTATGTATGTCAAAGGTCAAAGGTCATAGCTCATTAAATATGCAAATATGGTTTCCGTTCGATAACTTGAGTAATGTGTGACGGATTTTAATTAAATTTGATATGAAGGTACGTGGTCTGAAAAAACAGGCTAATTTTGATTTCAGAGTATGTAGGTCAAAGGTCATAGCTCATTAAATATGAGAAAATGGTTTTCGTTCGATAACTTGAGTAATGTTCGACGGATTTTCATGAAATTTGATATTCAGGTACATGGTATCAAAATACAGCCCAAGTTCGATTTCGGAGTATGTCGGTCAAAGGTCATAGCTCATTAAATATGCGAAAATGGTTTCCAGAAGATTTCACAGTATAACGTGATGACTGTCCCATTGGACCTTATCATTTTGTTGTCATAAATGCTGCTTCTTAATCACATCCAACATTTCTTTCATGCCATTACACTGTTTCAAATATTATACAGTACTAACCTTTGAAAGTTCAAGGATACATTCATATTATGTTTTCACTTTTCACTCTTCTTTCATTTTGTCACCTTCTCATATATGCTTCTGTAAATCCCTGATTTTATTCACATTCTTTTATTAAATCTTCATACCAATTAACATGAAGTTTATTTTCAGATCTTTTCATGGGCCATTCCATAAAGTACAAAACTTTCTGTACATCGAATCCCCGGGTATTAATAACTTCCTTGCCTAGCAATATAGTATAGTCTAATGAAAGTAACTTCTTCTGACGTATATACGCATGTACATGTACAACATTTGTACCCGGCGAGGGGATGCTACACTTTGCGTTGCCCTTGTTTATAGTATTTAAACTGTCTACAAATCAACCTTTGTTGAAAGGCAACCTTTATGTTGTTAACATGCTATGTCTTGTCTGTTGAGCATCTACAAAGGACCATCAAAATAAAGTGGTATCCTTTTGGCTGCTGTGGACACGCCACATCCTGTTAATGCAGTTCTATTATGTGAGTAAGCCTTGAGGTCAGTAGTTGAATCAAAATTGCCACAGAGAATTTTGTTAGTTATGTGACGATGATTAATAATTTTAATTAAGACACTACATCCATACGCAGATGTGCACAAAACTTTTGATTTAATAATACTCACATTGCATGAACGCTTAGAGCGCTGATAATTTTTTTTTTAAATATAAATTTAATTATCTTATGCTGTTGAAAACCTATCATGTGGCAACTTGTTTAAAAGAGCTCTCAAGAGCTCTTTTAAACAAGTTGCCACATGATAGGCTTTCAACAGCTTTGATTTTGATATCTTACATCTTTGAGCAACAATAGCTGCAGTTAGCGCTCGAAGGGTTAAAACAAAGACACTAGAGGAAGACTCCTTATCCCCAATAGACCCCATTATAAGAAATTGGTCACACTTCCTGTCTCCTAAGTGGGCGCAGTCGCAGAAGTATTTTGAGCGTTCTGCTCGCAGTAAATGTTGGAATATACAAGCATCTGTCTTATATCTGCATGATATGTTTATATTTAATTTTACTTTGCTTCTTCAGGCATTTTTTCTACGCCACTAACGTCTATATTAAGCATTACGAATATGAGTTAGCTGGCAAGCTAGGGCGTTCACGAATTACTGTAATTGCCATTAGCAAGCTTGGAGGGCTTTGCAAAACGAAACATCAGCTAGTTTATTCAAAGTTATGAAGCTGGAATGAAATACGTCAGTTGCTCATTTATTTCTTACCTGTCTGCATCCTTGGGAAAAGAAAAGATGTGTTCCTATTATTGCACCCTATTGCTACATGAGGTTTCGGTATTTTTAACATGCACGAGCTACAACTCAAGATATGGTACACATTTAATGTTTGCGCCTTATTTTGCCGCTTTTCAAATATCTGATATCACTCCAGTGAAAGATCATAGCAATCTAATTGGCTATACAGTATTCCTTTTCCCTTCCAAAAACGATAAAACCTCAATGAGAATAATAGTATTACTCAGCATAGAAACACAAGCATTATTTCAGTTTTAAATTTTTATTTGTGGTTTCCCGCAGTCCATACTGTATTTCTGTATTGCCAGATGTTACGTGAGCGCTGCTGAGAGAGACACAGGTCTCGAGCAAAGTTCATTTTCTCCTCATCTGTTGGTCTTAAAAATGCCATTGCAGCACCAGAATGTTCGGAAGATATGTGGCCTGTGAAAAATAAGTCCAACATTTAATTCTGTGACAATGGTGCAAAATAATCGGTGATAATCTGTGCTCACGTTCACTTTCCCCATTGGAATCAATACATTCAGAACCCGCCGCAAGTCTGTCTAAAGGGGCAGGACACCCACGTGACTGATACCACCAATTACTCCTCGGTGAGGAGTCTTGCTCTTCAAGAGTGATTGGTTAAAATATCAAATTAAGAATCTGCAGTAGCCTGCAACACTCTTCTGGTATTTGTGAATAATAAGAATTGAAATCAGGCACAGTTAGGTCTGTAAGTATTTGAACAGGGATTCAGTTTTTCATTGTATTGGCCATGTTCTCCAGCTTTTTGGACTTTGGAAATGGAGTAAAGGGGCAGGGGATTTTCCTCTAGCGCGCTGATTATTTCAGGATTCATTTGTTGTGTTGCTCTGTTGAGTGCACTGTCAGTTTCACTGAAGCCGGTTTCTGTCCAGGCTTTTTCAGTGCCCTTTGAACCTTTAACTCTGAAAAGGTCGTTGGCATTCCCCTCGATGGTATTGACATGCCTACGACAGTTTACTGCTCTCGTAGTGCGGGATTTGTGATTAAGGCGAGGGAGTGTTAGTTGAATGGCCCGTACAGTACAGTAAGTTATGGTGACTCACTGACTGGAACATCGTACGCTGTCATACCTGTCATGACGTAAAGCAAAAGTGTGTGTTCACAACACTGCTGGTGAAAAAAAGCTCTTCTCAACCACCAAGATAATGCAAAAGTCACAATCCAGGGGCAAATTAAAGCCATAGTGTATTTGTGGTATGATTTATAATATTTCTGCATGTTCAGAATTTTTATGAAGGGCAGCTGGCAACAATAGATCATTATGTTGTAGCTTTTGTCCAGTGCTTTTTTCAGTTGCTGTTGACCTCTTACGGCATTTTGCAGAGATAAGCTGAGAGACTTATCACAGGTTATCCCCGCGGCAGTGCTGAGCACATGGTAATAATGTCTGATAAAGAACAAGGCCACTTCAAATCATATAAGGCTGTTTAGCACTGAGCAACACAGGGGAAACACAGGAAACAGGGGTCATTGTGCCATTGTGCCGTTCAGCAGGCAAAGAGCATTCTAAGTGGTCATGAGCAAAAACAGATAAAGGCCAATCTTCAAATGAATCAGCCAACCGCAATACAATTGATGTAACTGATTTAATATAATTGATATTCCCTTGACTGGGCAACAAAGAGAACATGGTTTAGGAAAAGTAAAAATAGAGATATCTTATTGAAACAACCCAACACCATTACATTACATTACTGGCATTTAGCAGATGCTCGTACCCAGAGTGACTCACAACACAAAGTGCAGTTTAGAGGGACCAAGAGTGCTGAAAATCCTAGAAGGTGATAGCAGTCTAAATGCAAGTAGCAGCCACAAAACTTGGATTCCGTAGCAATTCTGCCAAAAATAGTCATAAATTATAAAGAGCGTACCAGCTGCTAAGGCTCAGCGGGTGGGAGAGAGGTATAGCCGGAAGAGATGAGTGTTTAGAAGACACTTGAAAGATGGCAGGGTCTCTGCTGTTCTCATCTTCATGGGGAGGTCGCTCCACCATCTTGCAACCAGGACAGGCAGCTGACGTGACCAGGAAGTGCAGGAGCGCAAAGGGAGGGTGGGGTGGGGTGGGGGTGGGGGTGGTCGGGGGGGTGGGGTGCCAGGCAGCCGTAAGTGGAAGAACGGAGGGGTCTAGCGGGTGTGTAGGGTTTGAGAAGGTTCTGAAGGTAGACTGGGGCAAACCCTTTGGAGACCTGGTATGCGATCACCAAAGTTTTAAATTTGATGCAAGCCATAACAGGGAGCCAATGGAGGTCTGCAAGAAGGGAGGTGACATGAGTGTGTTTGGGCAAGTTGAAAATCAAATGAGCTGCAGCATTCTGGATGTGCTGCTAGGGTTTAATTACCGATGCCGGGAGACCAGCTAGAAGAGAATTGCAGTGGTCCAGGTGGGACAGGACTAACGCTTGGACCAAAAGTTTAGTTAGGTAGGAGGTGAGAAAGGGGTGAATTCTTGGAATATTGTGCAGGAAAGAATCAGCATGCTCGGGACACTGTTGCAATATTTTCAGAGAGGGACAATCAGTTATCCATGACTACTCCAAAATTCCTTGCTTAGGGTAATAAGAACACAGAAGTGTCCCCGATAGATTTCCTGGATGGGAGAGGTAAAAGCAGGGAAGAAGATCACCTCCGTCTTGCCAGGGTTGAGTTTAAGATGGTGGGTGGACATCCAGGTCTGGATATCCTTCAGGCAAGCGGAGATGTGGGCAGAGAGCTGCATGTCGGAGGGTGAAAAGAAAAGGAACAGTGGAGTGTCCTCCACAGAACAGTGGTAGGAAATGCCATGAGTAGAGATTACAGGAGCAAATGAGCATGTGTTGATGTAGAAGAGAAGGGGACCGAGGACTGAACCCTGTGGCACTCCCGTAGTTAGGGGACAAGGTGCTAATACTGTGCCAGCCCAGGCAACTTGGAAAGAGCAGTCAGCGAGGTAGGATCTTAACCAGTCCAAGGCTGTGCCACAGATGCCCATAGCTGCCAAGCTGGACAGGAGGATGGGATGGGTGACTGTATCAAAAGGCAGCAGACCAGTCAAGTAGGATCAAGACAGGAGAGGAAGGCCAACCTTGCAGCATGAAGAGACTCACTCGCAGAGAGAATAGCATTGTCTGAATCCAGACTGAAAAGGGTTCAATGGGCCATTCTGTGACAAGAAAGCTGAAAGCTGGTTAGAGGCTGCTCTTTCAACAGCTTTTGAGAAGAAAGGGAGAAGAGAGACCAGACGATAGTTATTTATGAGAGAAGGGTCGAGAGTGGGCTTTTTCAAAAGAGGGATGACATAGGCACTCTTAAAAGAGGAGGGACCCACCCAGAAGATAGGGAGGAGTTCACAAGTGAGGTGAAAGGGGAAGATGTCAGGAGTGATGGCCTAGAGAAGAGGGGAAGAGATTGGGTCAAGGGGACTGGCAGTAGAGCAGTGAGAGAGCAGGAGCTGGGAGACTTTGGAATCTGTGATGGAAGTAAAACTGGAGAAACACGGAGAGGGAACAGCGAGGGGGGAGATAGCAAGTGTAGAGGTGGACCTGAAGGAGTCGTGGATTTCTTCAGTCTTCCCATGAATAAGGGTTGCGAAGTCATTAGCAGTGAAGGGGGACTGAGTAGGGGGAGGAGGAGGATTGAGTAGCGAAGAGAAAATGGAGAAAAGCTGATTAGGGTTAGAAGTAGAGTTGTGGATTTTTGTCTGATAATAACTGATTTTAGCAGAGGTAATAAAGGTGGTGAATTCAGCCAGGGGAGCTTAGTAGGTTGAGAGATCTGACTGTGCTCTGGACTTCCTCCATGTCCTCTCAGCTGCCCGTAAACTGGCCCCGCTTGTGCGGAGAGTATCGGACATCCAAGGGCAGCACTGGAATGAGAGTGGTGGCTTAGAAACGGGGACAGAGAGAATTAAATGCGGAGGATAGACAGGAAAGTCCAGTTGAAGAGGTTTTGTCAGTGGGGAGTTTGGAGAAGGATTCCAGGGACCGGAGGGAAGCCGTGACTCTGGAGCCCAGGGAGGAAGGCAAGAGGGAGCTGGTGTTGCAGCGGACAGTAACCGTGGGAGGGGATAGAGGACTGGAAGAAGGATGAGTAAGAGGGAGGGAAAAGGCAATGAAGTGGTGGTCTGACTGATGCAGAGGGGTTACTGTGAGCTCAGAGGAGGAGCAGTTCCTCATGATGACTCAGTCGAGGAGGTTGCCAGCTTTAGGGTTGGAGGTAGGGCAGTAGGTAGAGGTTAAGAGAGCAGAGAAGGGGCAGGAAGGCAGAAGACTGGGAGGCTCCTAAATGATGTAAAAGTCTCTTAGAAGGATTAGTGGGGTGCTGTCGACAGGGAAAGAACTGATCCGAGTGTCAAGCTCATCAAGAAAGCTACCAAGAGGCCCTGGGGAACAATAAACCCCAACGATATACAATTTTAATAGCTGGGATAACAGAAACACGGTGGAATTCAAAAGTGGAAATGGAGAGATGAGAGGGGGAAAAGACTGAAAACTTCCAGGAAGGAGAGATGAGCGAGCCAAGTGCCGCCACCATGAACAGCTGGCCGGGAGGTATGGCAAAAAGAGTAAGAAGCAGCAAGGGCTGCAGGGGTAGCAGTGTTGCACGGTGTGATCCAGGTCTCTGTGAGGGCCAGGAAATGGGGGGAGAGGGAGGAGGCGTAAGCCAAGCTGAAGTCAGCCTTCTGTGCAGCTGACTGGCAGTGCCGTAGCCCCACAGAGACAGTGAAATTGTCACTAGGAGACAAAGGAGAGTAACAAAGGTTGGAAAGATTTTGCCATCGTGGAGGACCAAACGGAAAGAAGCGCTTTCTGTGAGGTAAGGGGCACACTGGGAGAGGGTAATTTTACATGGTAGATGGAAGAGTAGCGGTGAGAGATAGGTGCAGAGGAGAACTGAGAAGGAGCGACGTAAACGTCACTCCAAGCTAGAGCACACGCCCTGCTAATTAGCGAAAAAATAGCAGCTGGTTACTACCAAGAACTGCCAGTTCCAAAAAGCGAGACAAGTCAACAATCAGCCAGGTGCGAACCACGTTAAAAAGTTAATGAGGAACAGTTAAAAAGAAACGCACTAAAAGAAGTAGCAGTTTTAATTGGACTAAACAGGTTTAAGAGGAAGCAGGCACAATTACTTAAAGCAGTAGGCAAAATTAGGCTCAAGCTCCAGCTCATATAGCACACAAACTGACAATAAACCACTACTTAACCAATTCCAGGAAATCTTCGCACAAATCATGGAATCCAAACACAAACGATTGATCAAACACCTTTTTGATTAATCTTCCTTTGACTGCACAGTAAAGAAATGTGAATCAGGAAAAGTAAAAAAAAAAAAAGAGAGAGAGATGTACTATTGAAACAACCCAACACCAGTGTGATTGATCTTCCTTTGACTGCATAATAAAAATATACAATTTAAGAAAAGCAAAAGAAAAGGAGATAACTTATTGAATCAACCCAACAGCTATTCGATTGTTATTCCCCAGGAGTGCACAATTAAAAAACATGATTTAGGAAAGTAAATCCAGATGGAGAGAACTGTTTTTATAAAATGGGCCCTTCATATGCCCCGTCCCTCCATTCCTCCACAAACACTAATGCCATATCCCCTCCCCCCCCCGCACAGTCTGCCGAGGAGGGGGCTGTCAGCACCATCTACTGCGCCGTGTCCGAGGAGGTTGAGGGCATCACGGGGAAGTACTTCGACAGCGACTGCTCCCTCGTTCTCCCTGCCCCGCTCGCCCGAGACCCCGCCCTGGCCGTTAAGGACTTTGAGATCTGCGAGAGGCTGACGGCCAAGCCTTGAGCCAATGAGAGAAAGAGGATGGAGGAGCCACGGCTGGTCAGGACATTTTCGGAAACGGATGCTAACAGTCAACGGCGTTGGAAATACGATCTGTTGCGCACACTCTTTACCCAAATTTGTTGACTTTTCTAAATAAATTGCATGGAAACCTGTTGCTGGGAACCATTTAAGTTTTTACACCAGATCAAACTAAACAGGTCAAGTGGTATAAACATTAAACTTTAATTGCAAGCGGTAGGTGTATTAAGTTTGCATGATTAGTGTTTATTCAAAATCATCAGTTCAAACAAATTATTTTCTGGAGTGTAAGATGCAGTAATGAACTATTCTCAGTGAAACGCTGTGAAATATTTACTGTCTGATCAGATAATACATTACTGTAATAATTTCACAGTTGAATCAATAACTGTGTGGTGAGCTGGGGTGTGTCACTGCGTATGAAGATCAAGCTTTGTTACACGTGAATATATTGTACCATTTTTAAGCTAGCACTCCACTAACATAAATCTTCCAAACAACACAGAATTTAGGGAAAGGAGGGCAACAAACAGCAACATGATCCACTGAAGGGCGGCAACCTACCAAACACAAACAAACAGGGACCGTGAAAGCAAAGCACCTAAATAGGAAAACTAATATAACCAATAATTAAACAAACACATAAATGAGCCGTTAACTGTAAATTGTGCTCGCTAGGTATTGTGGGTAATAGTAGAGGACAAACTCCTGGCAAAACAAACATCAAATATAATGTTAGTTCTGCCTAATGTGATCAATTGCACTGCATATTTCAGCTGAATACTTCAAATGACGAATTTTATTTAGTAATGGCACTGCATTTTTACAAAGCATGAAAGACTGAGTTATGACTACTCAGAAGTTTAATTAGAAACCAAATCTTGGTTTACCAAGCTGAATATCCATCCATCCATCCATTCTCTATACCTGCTTCTTCCTCACTGGGGTCAGGGGGGTCCTGGACCCTATCCCAGCTGACTCTGGGCGAAAGGCAGGGACCCACCCTGGACAGCTCACCAATCCATCACAGGGCGCACACACCATTCACACACCGTTCGTTCACTCACACACTCGCACATACAGGCAATTTATAGTATCCAATCAGCCCGATGTACATGTTTTCGGACTGTAGGAGGAAACCTACACAAACACAGGGAGAACAAGGCCCCAGGCTAGTTTCGCTCCTTCTAATTGCCTTCTTGCTGTGGCCGCCCAGTAAACAGAGTTGGAAATACTGTTTCACCCATTTGTTGCCCAGAATGTGTACCACCAAAGTGTTGTTTATCACAATGTTTTAACAAAAGGAATTAATGAAAGCACTTTCCGCTTGTGTGTGCCTCTTGAATGATGGAAATAACATATCTCCTGAAGCTGGAAGTTCTGCTCCTGGTCTTTGAAAACTGATCGCTCACTCGGTCTGAGCAGAGTTGGGTTGATCTCCCATATGGACCAATAAACACCAAGGATGTGAAATGCTCTTCCTTATATTCCACGAGCAGGACAATGCAAATTCTATACTTTTGTTGCTTAGTTTACACCAGTTTCTAAATGCAATGGTATTGCCCTTCTTACCAAACGTGTTGTTCTATCTTGCGTCTAATCAGGGCTCGACATTAACGCTTGTCCGGACGAGTAGATTTTATTGTCGGACAAGTGGAAGAGAAATTTGCTTGCCCCTCCGGACAAGTTGAAAGTCGCTGAAAAAATACCGTGTCTTCACGTTACGTGCCCCTGAATTCAATTCGCTAAACAAATACATTTAGAATACCGATTTGAAACAAAAACGTTTTTAACCCACGACACATCTAACCGGCGTCCAACTCGAATGCTCTGATTGACCGATCAGATACACAGGTACGGACACGCGCGCGCTCTCACATATGGAGGAGGAACCGCTTCCATGAGAGGTGCAGCGATGTTTCTCAAGGCTACGCAACCCGGGCAAGCTCCAGCAAAAGCCCCAAGAAGAAAAACAGCAACTGCACCTGAGCCGTATAAATCGAAAAGGGAGAGAAAATTTGAACAGAGCTAGAGGGAGGACTTCGACTGGGTGCAGTATGCATCCCGACTTGGCTGACAAGTCAGTGATACCAACTGCCAGCATTAGCAACACTGTATTTACGAATCACGGCACGGAGACTGCCCATTTAATTTCAGCTGATATTTAACTTAAAAAAAAAAAAAAACAAACACACATATAGTACGACATGAAACTTGGTCCATGCGATGCATGAAAAATGAACAGTAATAGCACCGGTGCGATGAGAGACAGAGAGTGAGGTAGACATGAATCAGTGCCATCTCGCTGCAGCATCGATAGTTTAGTTTAATTCATCGTTGTAATATATTTTAGTTTGTGTCATGAGTATATTTAGCGTTTCATATTGTTTGTATTTAGTGACATCGCCAGCGCTTCGTTCGTTACTGACCTAACTCACTAGTTGATGGAGACATTCGCGGGTTTATTAAACGTTTCCAACGTAACAGCGTAGGATTGTGGGTAATGTAGTACTTCTCCGTGAAATATTTAAAACTTTTTTTTTTTTTTTTTTCAAAACAAGGTTGATTTCATGCAGAGTTGTAGTTTCTACAGGAGCAGATATCATTGTTTTACAGTCTCCTAGCCCGTGGTCAGTCTGCCCTCGATGTTTACGACATTATAGCTGATTATCGCAATCCTAGTCACTGAATATCATTGGGATTTCACCTCCGGAACCTCACTCCCCTGGTCTATCGGTCCACAAATTGGTAGTTAAATTGTTAGGTCAAGTATTTTGAATTTTAAATGACTAATGCAGAGGCAGCAACCCAAACATGCCAGTTTTTACTATGTAGTTAGGCCAAGTCACCTGTGCACTAATGATTGGTTGGGGAAAAAAACGTGTTTAATTAATTTTGTGATGTTAATAGCGTCATGTTGAGAAATAACTTTATTAAAGTAAAAGTCCTGCATTCAAAATGTAATTTAATAGTAAACAGGCAAACAAACAGACAGACAGGCCAAAAACAATGTGCCCCCAAATCTTCGATTCCGAGGGCATAAAAAGTCAATTTTTGTCAATTGTACCCGGACAAGTGACTTTTGAGCCAGGACAAGTGAAAGGTAAATATACGTATCCGAAGGAAAAGTGCCTCAAAAAGTTAATGTCAAGCCCTGATAATGGTGTATGCTCTTAGTCAACAGTGCATAATATTGGATAGCTTTTTTGTTAGAAATACTGCCCCTGGTGGCTTTACCGTGTAGGTGCATGGTTTGATGGCTTTGGTGCCTATTCAATTAGGTGTGAGAAACCCAAGCAGTTTGTGTGAGAGTCAGAGTTGGAGAATCCCGGGGTCAGAAATGAACGCGCCCACCATGTTTTTCCACCACCCATAAACTCAAGCGTCTCGTAGTGGAAGAACTCTGTTGATGAGCGAATCAAGGTGATTAAGACAAATCACTGGACTTGACCTATACCCTTTGAGCCTGTATTTTGCCTCCCTAGGTCACTAGGGTTCATCAGGATGAGGCGACCTGTCAACTACTTCCGAGAAATAGATTTGAGATCCACTCCCACACAGCAGTTCTACAAAAGGACTTGTTCTTCCTTTCACCCTGACTGACTGCAGAACAATGCCTCCTTGACACTACTACGGTCAATGACAAGGGGAGTAGTTTCAAATTGAATCTTCTCAGATAAGGCGCAGTTCATGAGACGTATAATTCGTCATCATCCACACCAATTGTATAGTTGACCTCAATTGTTAGCCAATTCATCCATTGGGCTATAAAGTATGATTATGATTGAGCTAAAGCAATCACAACAACAACAACAACAAAAAACATCTTAAAGTGGATAAAATGACAACATGAGTGGTTCAGGACTCAGTAGCACAACGTCATGATTCAGTTGATGTGGGGGGTGGGATTGGATCCTAATGTTCCAGCTCAGGTGCTGTCTCAAGAGATGCAACTTCACATGGTGCCTAAAGATCAGTAGAGTCTGACAGAGATGTTCTTAAAGGAACAGGGACAGAATTCCGCCTCCGTGGGACGTGGTTAAAGAGGAGTGTATTCAATTTCTCAAAACAATAAAACACAGATGTTTCCAGAAATATCAAGAATATTAGTCTAAAACTGACCTCCCGCACCACATTATATGCTGTTTCTCAGAAATTGCGCACGTATCTGCATATTTGAGCTCATACACATTGGCTCTTAACTCTGGGAAAGACCCCAGGATTGACTTCACTCCTATTCAACAGCAGACTGTTTATCAGGACCATAGCCAGGGCATTTACCCTGATGATGTGTTCATATTGAAAAAAATACTACTGTTATCATGAATTATGATCACTTACGCTGACTTATTATCCTCGGTGCATTGTTGTCATGGCCATGACAAATATTATGTTTCACTGTGGAAACCCCTGATTTATGAGAACAACAACCGCCCACACCCCCACACAAACACACACACACACACACACACACATTATTTGTTTTGTTAAAATGCTCCCTCAGTAAGACTTCACAATAACGCTATCTGTCCATCAGAATTATTGTTTAAAATAAAGTTGACCTCTGGGGGGAGGAATAACAATAATACTCTCCTCTAAGAAGTGAAATGTATTGAAATATTGCGTGAGAGCAGCTTTTTTGAAATCAGAACATGGCGCAAAAAAAAAAAAAAATACAAATTGCAACTTATTGCTGTATTAATTTATTTATAACCAGGATTTCAAAAAAAGATTTCTTTTCTAACATAAACTATAAATATATGCAGTTAGCTCTGTAATATTTGGGGCAAAAGTTTTATTTTTCTTGTTTCAGCTCTGCACCTTTGAAGTAGCAGTAATCAAACAATTCATTTGTCATTGAAGTGCAGATCCTCACCTTTTATTAAAGGGAATGTTATGCAAGGTTTCACCATGTAGACATTGCATATTATAAATAAAACAATTCCTGCTTTGGCGCAGTACTATTTTTGAGATATGTACATAACCACAGTACGTGGGGCGGCCAGAATGAAAAATGCAATATGCATGAGATTTCAACTGTGAGAATATTAACCTCTGATATGTGGAAAACAAGAATCAGCATCAGCAACTTTTTCCTATTCAGACAGATTCAAGTATTTATGCTAATTAAACTTTAAATTTGCAACGACATGTCTTCCTTATGTGCGGACAACAAAAATGATTTAAAAAAGTTGAAAGGATAAAACCTGTGAGACTCTCTTTGATATAACTAGAGTTTTGTTAAAACAGTGATTTGCAGTTATAGGCCTACGTATCTTGGCGATGGAGGAATTCCATGCCCTGGGCAGTTCTATATAGTCTGGTAAACATTTAACGGTTGCTAACGCATGCTTAACTGGCGAGGCGGACTGTGTTCCTGCGCATTCTTGAGTGTTTGAGCAAGTGTGCATACAAGCGAATGCACACATGACATTTTTTACCACTGCTTGCTTTCAATACATTCCCATAGCGGCAGTAGTGTGCTTAATGTTCGAAGGGTTATGGAGAGCATTTAAGAATTTATACCTACTTCCACGAGTCAAGGACTGACACTATTAAACGAATGTTTCCGCGAGTCCTGTGTATTGACCTGAAACTTCACTGCTTGACTAATGATTCAGCGAGCAGTGTTTATGACTGCAAACTGCAAGATAGCAAACTGAACCCAAGATAACAGCTTTCAAACAGGGGAGTGTCTTGAAAACATGAGCATTTTTCCAAAGCTTATGTTAATGTTTCAATGTTTTATGTTAAATATGATTCCTTAAGTAGTAGTCACCACAAATATTTTTCTTGGAAGGACGGGCAGATGATTAGTGGGAACGTCTCTGCTTGGCTCATTAAACAAGAGCTAAAACCCATGAAGCCACACCCCCAGAACAAAACAGCCAATCAGCTGCTCCTTAAAGGGATAGTTCACTTTTTTTGAAGTGGTGTTGTATGAGCTGCAAATTGCCACTACGTACATTAGATGCAATAGAAAGCTCTCTGATCTCCCCCAGGTAGCCGCACCAGTGCATAGTGCTGGGCGGAGGCGATACACTGTTGTGAACGGTCCCAAAGTAACAATGTATTTTCCTGGCCTAAAAGAGGTCCTACCTGAAAATAATACACCACTTTAATTGTACGCTATATTACAAAAATTTACAGCGCTTCAGCTGCTCGGAAAAAAAAAACACAGCTGCTCTTGAACTAACTAACTGATGTATTCCATCGGAGTAAACTGCGCGCTGTAGCGATCAGCTGTTTGGGTCAGACTCTTAGCGGTTTGTGGCAGAGACAGCATTTCAATGGCATTGAATTACATCTCAAATAAAAAAAAATCCCTATAATAACCAGCACAGCAGATACACTGTATGTGGCTGCGTAGACCCTATGTGATATCAATTTGTGCTGCAATGTTACATTAGACTTTTTCACAGGTGTTTCACTCTCTTACCTGATGCATGGGTATAGCAGTGCTCTTCAGCGTGCACCGTTGAGATTTCGCTGAATGTAGCCTCACGAAATCCTCTTTGGAAAAATGAATACTGCAAACACGGAGCTCTTTTAGGGATACGGGTGGCGTATCAATATCCATGTTGAGTGCAACTAGCCACAGCTGCCGAAGTTCAATATCCCCCAAAGGAATGCGGTGAAAGCTGTAAGTGCACCAGGATACAGCTTTGCTTCACATCCAGGAAAGCAACACACACGGACCATTTTCAAAATATTTGCACAAGTTTAACAACCGTCTGACTTTGCAACCGCCGACTTCAGTTTAAATTACATATTCACGTTCCCGTGCTGTAGTCAGAAATTATTCAATCAGCGCGTTTGTAAGAGATTCTTAGGCGGAATTGAAGTCCTTGTGCATTGAAGTTTATCAGTTTCACATGCGTTACGGTGGATTTCGCCACTAGTAAAATGGAAATCAATTATGATTCCGGACTTCTCATGCTTTTCTTCACTCAGGGATTGGAAGCAATAGAATTGCATAAAAATGTTTCAAATGGTCTTATTTCATTTAAACAATTTGAACGATCTTGAAACACACGCATTGCGTTGATTGAATAATTGCTGACTACAGCAGGGGAACGTGAATGAAGCACTAAATCTCACGCTGAATGCATGAAAGTTGAGAGCCCTGCTGGCAGTTACTGTGACCCAAACAGCTGATCGCTACAGCGCGCAGTTTACTCCGATGCACCCGTGTGGAGGAATACGTCAGTTGGTTAGTTCAAGAGCAACTGTGTTTTTTCCGAGCAGCTGAAGCGCTGTAAATTTTTGTAATATAGCGTGCGATTAAAGTGGTGTATTATTTTCAGGTAGGACCTCTTTTAGGCCACGAAAATTTGCTGTTACTTTGGGACAGTTCACTATCCACCCAACACTATGCGCTGGTGCGGCTACCTGGGGGAAATCAGAGAGCTTTCTACTGAATCTGATGTACGTAGTGGCAATTTGTAGCTCATACAACCCCACTTCAAAAAATGATAACTATCCCTTTAATTATAACACAGAAGAAGGAAAAAAAAAGTTCTATTCAGTTTTATGACTTGAGATCATTGAGGGGAAGCTTGACGGTTTTTGCCCGGACAGCCTTTAAGAAAATTTTTCAGTTTCCCCTTGCCCGGTGTTCCGTTTTAATGGTGCTTTTAAACCCTAAAAGCATAAATCACTCAATGACTCTCCAGTGCCTGAGAAATCTCAAATTGCTACCAAGAGAATTTTCTTACTTAATGCTGGTGACGGATGAATCAAACCGAATGAAATTTAATTCTAGAAATTTCCATTGGCAGGGCAAACTTGTGGTGGTAGAGTACTGCCTTGTATCTGGATATATGAATGAAGTACTCATAAAAAAAAAAAAAAAAAAAAGATTTCAGCCCTCAAGCAAGGCCCTTAACTCAAAAATCTCAAGCAAGGGATTCACCCTGTTCTAACTCTATCTTACGACTCACCAGTGTTCTCTCTGAGTGTTCCTGGCAAAGAGAGACACGTCTTAATGAACTTTCAAAGATTAAATAAAGGATTTAAAAATGCGCAAAGGCTCTATGTGTGTTTCGAGTAACTCATTGCTCTGAAAACAATGACAGCGTTCTGCCAAATGACCTTTGACTGGATAAAATGTAACTGATTAATGCATATGACCTCTGGTGTGTAATTAACCTCGCACTTACTCATGCTGTCTCCCAGCTATAACAAACATGCTACGGCTGGTTAGCTGCCCACCATCTGTTGCTCTGCCAGCATTTCGACACAGTGCTAACCCAGATCAAAATATAGCCATTGAAGCAGGTCAGCAGGGAAGAATATCAGCTCTAAAGAGCAGGTGATTAGCTCCCATATATTCTGCCTCCGATTACTGTCGAATTAATTTGCAGAGTTCCAGCACACCAGAGAAAATTGCTGTCAATGGTCCAAAATAACCTAGCTTGCAGTGTAGAATGTGGTGTTCCTATAAACCTGGGTACTTGGTTTCTGTTTGGTAGATTTGGGTTCTGCCAAGCAGATACGAGTCCAGGAAAATATGTGACGCAATATTTACGAATGAACTTTCCCTGGACATGAGCCTCTAAAAATGAGTCAAAACCCCAGAACAGATAATGAGGTTTCAGTGCTGCAAATGTCCAGGCATTTCCTCATTCATGGTGCTTGTTTGTTCACTCTGTTGGGTCATTAATACGTATGCTGAGACATCAACTGTAAGCACAGGGGTGAGAACTCGTTTTTCTGATCATGTTGGATATAAAGCGCCACTATCATCTCTGTGTGTGTTTTTTTTTAAGTGTATGATTATGAAATTCACTAAGGGCTGGTCTGTCTGGAGTAAAATAAGAAAGTGCTACATGTGTGAATGAAAAAGGCTATTTCAGCACCGCAAGCGAAACGGATCCCTTGATGTCTCGTAAATTCCCCTCTGTTTCTCCAGATGTGTGTTACGTAGGACTGTTACGACATTTATTGAAAGTTACACCCGTAATGGTAGACTTCATGCGACATACTGCATATTAATCTGATGATATAATGATCTACAAGGTTATATATCAATAATTTGTAATTATATCGCTATATTATGTGCGACCCTACTTGTGAAATAGTTGCCTCACAATAGATAATGCTAATAAAATCAAAAAGGACTTAATCTAAAAGTCAGTTCACTCTACACTATATTGAACAGTGCACCACATTATTTGATGTTCTGGCCTGAAGTACAAAACTGATGACTGAAACAAAGTCAAGAAAAGTTGGCGCAGTTGATTGTTTCCCGTGGTGTAATGCCGCCATATCATTAAATCTCACGCATGACACATTTGGGCTCCGAAGACCCAATGGGTCAAGTCAGCAGTGGAATTTTCCCTCGTTCCTTCGTTAAGCATGTCTTCAGCTGTGCCATTGTACGGGTGCTTTGTTGCTGTATATTTTGTGTCGTTGTGCGCTATACATTCTCAATTGGAGACACATCAGGACTGCAGGCAGGCCAGCCTAGCATCTGCACTTCCTGCTCATGCAGCAACACACTTGTAATCCATTTAGGATGTTGTTTGGTGCTTTCTTATTGGAGAATGCAGAGACATCCCTGGAACAGATGATGTCTAGGCGGCAACGTAAGTTGCTCCTAAATTTACATGCATCTTTTTGCATTAATGTTGCCCTTGAAAATGTGCGATTCATCTACCTTATGTACCCTGAAGAACCACCTCACCAGGGCAGATGCTGGCTTTTCGACCTGACACTAATAGCGGCTTGGATTGTCCTTGTAGTTTTTGGTCCGAAGAACACAAGGGCTTTTTTTATCTTTTCAAAAACCACTTGAAATTGTGTCTCGTCAGACCACAAATCATGCTTCCACTCTGCTACTGTCCATCTAAAATGACACCAAGCCCAGAGAAGTTGGCGGCACTTTTGGACAGTGTTAATATTAGGCTTTGGCTTTGCATGGCAAAGCTTTTACTTGCATCTGTGGATGCAGGGGAGAATGGGATTGATCAACAAAGGTTTACCAAACAATTTCTGAGTCCATGTCATGACGTCGCAGTGACCTTTGAGAGATCATAGATCATGCATAATCATATGTTTTTAGCCTTGCCCTTCATTCAAATTTTCCTTCATAATTTGACAAAATTCCTTCCATATTTTAATTACATTTTGCACTGTAGAAGTTAAATTCCCAAAATCTAAACAATTAGTCATTTGGGAACGTTGCTCTCAAAGTGATGGATCATAAGTTTACATATTTGTTGGAAAATTGGCAAGCCTTGCCCCATCTTTGCACTTGCATGACGAGGCCTATTTTGGAGGCTCCTTTTACACTGTAACCCAAGGAGCTCACTTGACGAACAACACCTGTTTCACATCACCTTAGTATTGCAGCTTGTCACATCATTACCAGCCCTGAATTTCTCATGCGCAAACTTTTTGGAGTCTGTTGCTGTCATCGGATTTGAAATAAGCAAACATTTTCAACAGACAATTGAATTCATAAGTTAAAGCACCAATTGTAGTCATGTTGTAGGGTGAATGAAAGAGGGTGAATGGACTCATCATATCACTTTATTTACATTTTCCATAGAGTCCCAACTTTTTGGAATTGGGGTTGTAGTAATTGCAGGAAGAAAATCTACTTTAATAATGCAATTTTCATTAACACCTATCTCATAAAATCAATTTCACAAGCAGTGCATATGTACATGACATATATGTCTAAACATGCTTGTGTGTGTGCGGGCGTGTGTGAGTGCGTTATTGTATATGTGTGTGTGTGTGTGTTTGTTTGTATGATATAAATTCATTGTAGAATCAGGTAGGCTACTCAAAATGACATTCATTCATAATATGCTTTGATGAAATGTTAAGAAAATTTATTCATACTTCTTTAATACATAAACAACAAACCACTCATTCTCTCAAACAATTAATGTTCCTTCATGATTTTCATTGACTGGGCAGGTGGGCTGGTCTTCTTATTTTGCTGCATGCGAAAAAAGAGTAAATTTTTAGGCCTTTAAAGTACAGTGAATGCAAAGTTGGAACTTCATTTATCAACAAAACAGCTGAAACACTGATTAATTGATTAAGTCATGAGGATTCAATACATTCTCATCCCAACTCGTAATCTAGTGATGCTAGCTCACCAAGTGTCGATATCCGAGGAAAAAGGAGGCTTTTAGCGTCCTTATTTGACATTCAGGGTTAGGGCTGAGGTTAACGGTTAGGGGTTAGGGGGTTCGTTTTAAACTGGCGTAAAAAAAAAGGATGGCAAAAACCTCCTTTCTCATTATATATCGACGCTTGGTCAGGTTGTGTCACTGTATGACGAGTCGGGATGAAACTGGGCATGAGGATTACATGGTCCGCCCTTAAGATTTCATACATGTAGATATGATGCCACTTTGTTCTCATTTCATTGCATTGATTTGCGTTACACTCATATGGGTTTTGATTTGCTTAAAAATTATTTCAGAAGACATACATTCGACAATACTGCTGCTAACCGTTTAAAGCCCATTTTTACCTGTTTTCTTTTTTATGTTCCCAAATGAAACACTTGTAACTACCAAACTGCATGTATGAGGCCTCATTTGAAAGGAAACAACCCCAGGATTTTGAAGTGCACTCATGCAGTATGTGGCTAGAACACAAGCTACGCTACATCAGCTCAAACACAAAGGAAATTATTTTCTTCTTTTTTTTTTCTTGTCAGGTGTGCCAGTGATCTGGTGGATTCAATCAGGGTAATATTCTGAAACAGATCAGAGTACAGTTCCTATTCATCTGTATGACAAATGTGTCAGGAACAATAAAATTCTATAAATTAAAACCACCTGGTGCAAATACCATGCATAATTGAAGCAAATGGTAGTAACATTTGAAAGCATTCTGTCTGACTCTTAAAAAAGTTTCAAGGAGAGGTGTTCTTGAGTAAATTAAGCCCTGGTTAGTATGCATGCAGCCACTGCTGCCCTGGTTAGCGGGTATGAAGCCAATGCTACCCTGGTTAGCATGCACGCACCATGCCACCCCTATTTTGCCTAGGTTAGGATGTGTGCAGCTGAAGTTAACACTGGGTAGCATGCACACAGCTCTGGACAGCCCTAGTGAGCATGCATGCAGCGATGCAGCCCTTGCTAACCTGCACACATATCTGTTTACCTTTTTCAGTTTCTGTCAGCATCTCATGCAGGATTTCTCCCAAAGCTGGGGCCACGTGATCCAGCTGCTTCGCAGACAGTCGCACCCCGATTTCCACTGATTTCCCCTGGGCACACGAGTGGAAACACACAATGTCAAAATATCTGTCCACACTCAATCCAGGGGGTAGACCTGTAGCACCCACAAGTGGCTAGACAGTAACATGCTAATGGTGCATCGCTGTGGCATGTTGTGGATCTATTTTCCAAAATGAATCCTGTAGTTGTATAAGACACTAGGATTTTCTTTCCCCAAAGAACAGAGGATTATTGTCACAAAGAGATCTTTTAGCTGCCTTTCTACAATTTTTGTTTGTATGGAATGCATTAACATTCCCTAAACTGGTCTCAAAAATCTAGCCTCTGTTTTCAAATTCATGACAATCTTCTGCAGCCTTGCTGCACAGTTCTGGTGCTGAAGACCTGGGGAATTCAGTATTGGAGGACCCCTGCGTGTGCTGGTTTTCATTCCAACCACAACTGCAATCCCATTTCTTAGCAAGTAATCTGGTCAGCCAGCTGGTTTTAGTATTTCAAACCAATTTACTTGGCTGATATTCACTACTAAAGAACTGTAGATATAGCACCCCTCCTGGACTGCAATTTTACAGTCTATAGTCCAACTGAATGTGTCAGTGGTCATAACTAATCACAGATCAGTTTTCCAATCACTTGCAAACACACAATTTGTCAGTCCTTATGTGGTGTCATCGCATCCACACTCTCTCTGAGCTGTCAGTCAATTGTCACAAAGGCCCAGTTTAGCGAATCAGAGGCAGGCTTACCTGTGCCCCGCCCACCTCCTCCCTCTGCTCAGGGGCAGCCACTTCCTGATACTTCCCCTCCTCCGACCTCGGCTCCAAATCCACAGACTTCTTCCCGGCGCGACCTCTCTCCTGCAAACAGAGAGAGAGATGGGGGGATTGGGAGGGTGAGAAATAAAGAGACGGAAGGCACAAAAACAATATCGAACAAACATAAAGTAAAATATGGCTTAGAGCCCATCACATTTTCCTGTTTTTTGTATGTATGTTGAGACAAGTAAGCCACGGCCATCAGAATTGAAGACGTCCCTTATGAAATGGTACGGCCCTCTTAGCCGGACTGTACCATTCAGTCTCTCGAAGGCTCCATGGCATTATATCATGCAGCAGGATTGCTGAATTTGCTGGGTAAGTTTACAGAGCCAATCTTTCAAAAACTGGAATACAGATTTTTCAGGTTTTTCCACTGTAAATTCAACTAGTTAACTGCAACCCAGCTCCAGGATAGAGCTCGCTCCCCGGTATTGTGGCGTCACAGAAATAATCTTCCTCACCATCATCTCCCTCATCTCTTTGGGACTGAAGAAGGTGAAGTGGCCCTCCGCTCGCTCCACGATCGCGGCTACCAGGAGCGCCGCCACCAACGCGCCAATCAACGTGCAACGATACATCCTTCCTCTGTTTGAGCGGGAGCCCTGCGGGGTCAAAGGTCACTAGATGAGATGCGTGCTGATTAACATATCGGGGGATAACAGCAGGCTAACACTCAGGGACCGTGGCAACCATTAAGGGGAGAGATTAAGGGTTAGGATGGTGTGAAAAGTGGGTGTAGGGTTTCGTTTGAGGTTAGGTCCTCTAAAAAGAAGTTATTTGAGTGAGCTATGGGCATTGAAAAAAAATCATCTGTTAAGTGAAAGCAAAGCCTTTCTTAATAAGTAATTTTCAGGATAAATAAATGTATAAATGAAAGGTCTCAAAATTTTTAATTGATGAACCACTCATTGCCGTTTCCCTTCCCAAATGAACAACTATCTAGAACTTTGAAATATTAAAGCAGATCTGGTTATTGTTTACTATCAGTTTTATAGTGATATTTCTTTGCTTTAATTGCTGGTTATTAATCAATCAAAGGCTCAATTTTTATTGTCCTTCAATTTGGAATTAAATTGCCTCAATCTTAAGGATGAAAATGATTCATTTAAAACACAATAATCAAACATTAGCTTTGTCATACCTGTATCCAGAACCTTTTATTATTCAAAATCGTTCGTTCTTTCAAGCACTCCTTCGAGCAACAGACAATGCCCACACACAAACTAAAGATGTTTAGTTGAAACACCCCTCACAGACGATGAATTTTCACCATCTCAGAACAGCTGGACCGATCAGTGTCAAGCTGGACACTTCAAATATGCTATTTTAACCCTAGGGCAGCGGTCGCAAAGTGCCACGGTGAGAAAATTTGCACATCAGACAATTTACCTCTCTCTGACTACGGAAAGTTGTGACACTACACCAACTTTGGAGTAAAGAGTAAGATGATATACTCACTGTTTCTGTAAAAGTTCCAGTTCTGCTTACGGTCTCTTCTTCTGTGGTGTCTCCAGTGTGTTGATGGGTTCTGTACCTCCGTGCAGGCGATCCGCACCTTTATATTGATCAGTCCTCGCATCACTTATTGTCATTTATTGTCTCGCGACATCCGGTTTTCAACAACTGCCATTACCTCCACTCTGTGGCCCCATGGAGACTAATGGGAAATCCTGGAATTTGCTTCCTATCATTTGCAAGCTTGTCTTTTAATGGGGCCAAAAGATTCTTTTTTATGGTGAAAGCAATCTTTTTTTTTTTTTGTTATATTTTTAGAAAGCATGACAAGAAGAGCAGGGTGAGCATGGGGTTCATTTTTTTCATTTTTTCACGTTTTATGCACTCAGTGTCTGTGTCACATTAGTGTCGCATTATCAAATTAATGAGGTAATGAATATAAAATGCACAGCAACTTTTTTCCATTCATAGATCGAGCACTCTACAGTAAAAAGTAAGAAATGTGTTGCGTATACATTTAAAGGGTCAGTGAGTTCTGCAGTGTGTTATGTCAAATATTTACATGCCTACATGAATTTGGGAGTGACAAATCATAAATGAGAAAATTCTTATGAGCCTCACAGTACTGTTAGTTATTGCTGTTTGGTTTTATTTCATGTAGCAAGTGTATTTTTTAATTCATTGTGGTCCATTTGTATTTTTCCATGTAACTCGTTGGCATCATCAAGAGTCAGGTAATACAAGAAGCATCTAAATTATTATTTGTCAAAAAAATAACAATTTTGCTGGTAATGAGGCAAAATAATTTTTTTTTTCACTGGGAAGGAAATATGTATGGATATACTGTACAAATCTGGTGGCAATTATAAATTAGAAACGTATATGTATGTATTTTATTTTTATAGTAGAAATACATTCATACATAAAAAAGTGGTAGTGTCCAATGCTTATTATCAATTTACATTTATGAAAATGATACCGAGGTAAGACACTAATCCCATGAAGAATCCCTTCTCTCTGCATGTTTTGCCTGCCTGGGGAGGTCTGTGCCTCCAGGTGTTTCGGCGCTGGGTCGTCACACCCCCTGCCAGCAAACAAATGGGGACGCGGCCATACACTGCAATTTGGGCATGAGCAAGGCCTGTTTGGTGCAAGATAAACAGCCCCTACTGACAAATACACATGGGCTGTTTCTCGATGCAGGATTACTTGCTGATTTAGCCAAATTATTGTGAACACCAAAACTAAACATAACCCCTAAAAGTAGTCTGTGTTTCAGACTAAGGAGGGCTTGGAGATTTACTTGATCCACTTGGTGGCTGACTCAGAAATCTCGCTTTGCGAAACAGTGTCCAGTTTTTGGTGAGGAGATGTGATGTTGCATTAGGAATGATTGTTTCGTGGTGTTAGGCTCCTGTATCTGAGAAGAGGGCAGTAAATGCTTTCGGAAGGGGACGCCCTCGATGGCCAGTCTTTCCTCTCTGAAGGGGTTTGGGAGGCCAGATTTGGTTGTAAATTCTCTCAACTCTGGGCATCGTTGGGTTGATTCGGAGATTTATGGCTCCGGGTGTGGACATCTGCTCTCGTGTTTCTGGCGCGAGGCAGATTCATTTCTTGGCAACAGTTAAGTCCGGAATATTTGAAAGGATTTATTTCCTGCCATCGCACTTCGAATTGATGCCCTATGTGTGATAAAATTGAAAGGTCAAGAGAGAATGCGGATATTCCAAAAAAATCCACCCTTGGCACACCGTGGGTGTAATGCTTATTGCATTTAACCGACTGAAACATCTTGACAGCACAGCTCACCATTTTTTTGCAATGAGGTAAAAAATGGTCTCTTTTCATTTTTTCAGAGGTTTTGCTTATTTTAAAGATATGAGATGCATGGTTTCTGCAGTCAGGGGAAGTTAGAGAGGCATGTCAGGTAACATAATATGCATAGGATTCCCTTGTAGACAAATGAGGGATGAATCCCATACATTTATTTTTTTATTTATTTATTCCCTGACCCTGAGCACAACTGAACTGTTTCCACCACAAAGCGACCGAGCCCTCACTCTCTACGCAGTGCAGTCGCACCACCAATTATATTTTGTACAGCTAGATGCGTCTGGTCGAACAGAAGTGGTCACCAGAGAGCGATGGACGAATGAAATTTAACCAGGTAAACCTTATTATCCCTGGCAAGGCTGTGCCAATTGTTGCCTCGCCAATGTGGACCTGCAGCCATGGCGCGAAACTGTATATTTAATTATTCCTTTTAGACTCCATTAACACTGTTTTCAGTTTTATTTATGATTTCAAGTTTTCAGTGGCAATTTGGTTAATTCCAGGCAACAGAACTATTTGGTTTGGTTTAGGCAACAACACTACTGTTTTAGTTTTAGGCACCAAAACTATTTGGTATGGAAATGATCATGGTGTTAGGGTTTGGCATGAAAGACGCCAGGCGCGAGATAAGGAGCAATGAACGTTTATTACAAAATGAGCATTGGAATATTTCACTCTTTACGGCGCATAACATAAATAAAATACTCAAGGAATTTGGAGGAATTTCTGTGCCTAAAGGTCAAATATGCAAAATCTCCAATCACTCAGGAAGCACTGCATCAATAACTGCCATTTATTTATGAGTGATATAATGACAAGGGCTCTGAATTATTTTGGCAAATATATGGTTACATCCACAACTGACAGCTAATATTTTACTGTACAAAAGAGTACCCTTATGTATGCAGTGTCCAGAAGCATCATCATCATTCTGTGGGCTCAAAGGCATCTACGATGGACCATGACACAGAGGAAACTTATACTGAGGTCAGACAAGTCAAATGTCGGGTGTTTTTAGGGGAAATAGACACCGTGTGCTCAGAAAAAAAGAGGTTCATCGAGACTCTTACCAGCAACAAGTCATAAGTTCCCATTCACTGGTATAAACAGCTTCAGCCAGCTTTAGCGTGAATTAGTTTGCCATTTCAATGTAATCCTGCAGAGAGCGCCATTGTCGAGAAAACGACATGACTTAAACACGAGGAGAGGGGCGCTGTCACGGCCGACGATATTTAGTTCGTGACTTGCAGTATAACTGAGAACATAATGCCTAAGAATGCACGCGATTTGTTAAACATTGCGGCCTCCCTTTCGTTTCTTTTCTAACATGCCGCATGTAATCCAGTCTGATGGGCACCGAGGTCAGTTGACATTCCACGGGAGTTTCCTCCTTTCTACCATCCCTGGCCAGGTACAACGGCACACAAACGGACGGCTCACAGTCAAATGGATGTTTAAAAAACCTATTGAATATATAGGATGAAGTTAGGTCATTTGGGACATCACGTAAATCAGGACAAATATGATTTACGATTTTGCATTCTTTCAACTTTGGCAGCCTATCACCAAACATGTTATTGCATTGTTGCTACAAATGTCATTTAAATTAAACAATCGTTTTTATTTGTCTGAGACAACTAGGATGGACAGAGCGAAATTTCAAAAAAGTCAGTGGTCCCTGAACTTCTGAGGCAGGTCATGTGACATGTTGATTTGCTGTTTTTGGTGATAAAATGCTGCAACTGAAACAATGCGGGTATAACACCAAAAAATAGTTGTAATGTGTACCATTTTTATTAATTGTGAATTAGAGTCAAAATATTTCACAATGCACTTCCACTTTTCATGGGAAGGGTTTTTAAGTGACTGACCCATTTTCTCTGAATGCATAAGACAAAATGGGACAAAAAAATATGCTGAAATGGGACTCTTTCTGAAGTGAAACCTGCCTGTTTCTGGGGGCAGCCCAAAAGCCATAAAATCATGCATTTTTCATATTTTGTCATGAGAAAGTATTGAAGATGACACAGTGAGTCCGTGTCAGCCGCAGCTCATGCAAGCACACGCACGCATGTGACTGTGCATATCACACATTCACATACACACAATGCCAGTGTTAGCGCATGTATGCACATCTGCATGTCTCGCTCCCTCTCTGTCATGCTCACACACATCCAGGTGGGGCAGAGAGGTTTAGCTTGATTGGGAATATTAAAATGGCCCATTCTGTTATGATCCAGACAAGGAACCAGATGGGGAGACAGAGTAAAATGCAGTGGTAGGGTTTATTGATAGTAATATGGTAATGACTGCGAGGGACAGAACTCAGAGCAAAATGACTCAATTCAGTTCAGATGGTTGTGGGCTTAAGTGTAGGGTGTGTCCACTCCCAGCCAGTGGCATCCCGGGGCAGAAGCCAGGCGGAAAACACTCTCACCAGAGCAGAACGGTCGGATGGCAGGACTGGAGAGTTTAGTAGGAATGCAGCCCCAATCCGGACAACCACAATAAGCTTGGAAGGTGTTCCTAATACACTGGGCGGAAGAACAGACTGAAGAGTGGTTAACAGGAAGGTGGTCCCAATCCTGGAGACCAAGAGAAAGACTTGGGAGCTTGTTCCTATCAGTGAGACTAGGAAGAGTGCTTGCATATTTCATTAAAGATTATGAATCATTTCTGAAGGTAATAAACTCTAATCCAGGAAGGTACTGGCAGGTTATTTAAGGACATAGATCCAGCAACAAACCAGCTGCCTGCACACTCAAAATTAGAGGTATATATACGCCACACACATAAGGGAATGGGAAATACATATGCATAACGACTGGCATGGGAGACATGGAGGACACTGAACCAATCAAAGGAGACCATATATCTAAAAAAAAAAAAAAACACGCAAGCTGCTGGATGGGAGGATGTGAGATAAAGTTTGTTATAAATTGCTTATCCTTGAGTGACCTAGGTCATGCGTAATTGTTTATCATTGTAATCTAGCTTGTGCGTAATGAGATGTGCTTTCTGTAACTGTGTGTTCCTGCCTTGCTGAGCAGTGTGTTCCTGAGGAGATTGTTGGGACCAGATACATGTGGGATACCCGCCCTCAGCTGTGGAATGCGGAGAGAACATACATCTACATAAATCAGTTCCTTAAGGAGGGGTTATGAATAATAAGTACTTGTAATAAGAAGAAGAGTAATGAATTATTGGGAATATTCATTGAAGGGGCGTACATTTTATGATATTGTGCTCATACAAATATCCAAGCAAAGGGGAATCCCTTTTGTCCTCGTTCCTGCATGTAACCTGGGCCCTATATGCATATAGTAAAGACTGGATCCTAATTTACTCTCTCTGTCTCTGAGTGTTTTCCTACAGGAATAAATATAAAAATTTCTACCACAGAGGAGACATGAAGGGCCTCACATGAGCGTTTGTGACACCATTTTACCTGGTTAGGTGTCCCGTTTTACATGAACATCATTGGAGTGAGGTCGGGGTTCTTGATGTGTTTGCAGGTCCAGAGTTGATGAAGTATTTTACTTGGCAACAGATTTTCTTTATGGAAACATAGTAGCGATCCAAAACAAGCTCTAAAAGTAACATTTAAGGTAGTCTTCTGAATTTTAGGTGGTTTTCTGGGCAATCTACCAAAAAGTGTCCCAAATTATTGGATTTCACCCAAATGTTGTCATGGATTTAGATTTGGCATAATTCAGTCATCATCATATATCCATACAATGCTATATAATGTTGTTCCCTTTAATAAAACATCATGTGACGTGTGGAGGGGGAACGGGATGGTTTTCCTCTTTCTCAGGAGTTTCTGTTACTGTTTTTGTTTTTTTTTTTTGTTTTTTTTTGTCGTGCTTCTTTTTGAGCTTGGACGGTAAAGCAGTTTCATCTTTACTTTTGAGAAAAAAATGCTGACTTTTTTGCGTTTGCTTGCAAAGACACCGCAGTATTAGTTCTGCCCTAAAGTAAATCATTTGTTTTTGGAAAGAAACAATAGCTATGATTAACCGCAACATCACATTAAACTATTCATTTCTACTAGTTAACTTGAAACAGTTGGCTAATGTATTCAAGTTTACGATGCAAGCTTGGCCGTGACAGTGATCCTTGAACCCTGGGTAGGATTAGGAATCCCAGAAACTTCTGGATCCAATACAGGCCTGTCGTATCACATTATCCAGCATACGAAACTAAATTAGTCACTAATTGGTTGCAACCACATGAAAACATCTGACTGTACACATTTTGCTGTGGAATTCTGGAATGTAGTTTTTATCTAATTTGCATAATCAGAATCATTAATGAATGTAAACAGCCATCACCAGGTTATTAATATGAAAATTAAATATTTGCGTTGTCTAGATGCTTGTTTACATTCCTCATCAACCATAAAGAAGGCATTGTCATGGTGACTTGGTTTTCCTTAACCACAGTGAGGTCGATTTCAAAATGGCTGCAGGTCAAAAAATTACAGCAAAGCAGATTTTGCAGAACGAATTTGAGGGAAATGAAACCAGCGTATCTCATAAGACCCACTCATGCTTTCCATTCGTCATCAAATACGCCTACGGAGCAATTTGTGTGTATTTGGACTGCTGCTCTGTAATAAAATAACGGCAATTCCTGAATGGTTTACAAACATGGATATGAATACCAGAATTATATGTTGGCAGTCACTACTTTATAACCTGCTGTTCACTGTATTAAATTCCATTGTACTACAATTAAAAGCCAGAATGCAATAATTGTGTTGCATTCTAAATACGTACGGACATCACCTTATCCGCATAAACTGCTTGAGAGGGTCAAACCAATCTTCAACCCGAGGGACTGAAACACCTTTTTCCCCCGAGTCTCTGCAATTCAATTGAGGGTATCGCCAATACGCAGAAAAATGCCCGGATGTTGCATTCGTGCCCCGTTTCAGATGCATTATGGGATAGTTTGGTGACCCAGTCGCTTCCGGTCTCTGCAGAGCCCAACAGTAACTGAACTGTAGTCATTAAGGCCATGGGTTGTTACTGTGAAGCTGCCATGTGTTCGTTGAATGAAAATAAGCGGAAAAAACTTCAGAAATACCCCTGGATGAGAGACTTATACACACAATGACCGCATATATATATATATGTGTGTGTGTGCATGGCTAAGCCGCAGCTAGCTGATGCTAAATAATAACCGTGATCTCAGCAACGCACCGGAAGTGAGTGGGTTCCAGAAGTAGCAAGATATTTTGCTGAAATGCGCTACATCCGGGCATTTTTTGCGTATTGGCAATACCCTCAAATCGAAAGAAGACTACTGCAAACCCTAAAATCCCACAGCGAGAGTCCTTCGAGGAGTCATTCCCTTTGGCAGTTTAAGGTTCTGTGGGTAGGAGTTTCGGCCAATTCAGGTGGTCACCTAAGGCTCAGTCTTGGAGGGAGTCTGAAGTTGAAGCGAACATAACAAATCACACGCACAGCCATGATAGTCAGCCGCCAACCCATATTGGTCCACAATCTCAGCTGGGGTACCAGACAAGGCTAGAGCCCTGACCCAGTCAATGATCATGGGAAACCTCATCAGCATTAGTTAGGAAGCTTATGACTGTCATTTAAAAGCATTCCTTAGATGATTGCTGAAATAAAATGGATGTCACAGAACAGGAAGAACTTGTGAGTACACTCAGAGAAAACCTCAGCAGAAACATAGCTCTGGTATGTGTTATGGACAGCACTGTTGCCCTGGCTTTTTCGCTCCAATGTAAACAAACGTGCACTTCGCTAACTAATGAAAGTCATTAAGACTGAATGTAGAATAGGAATATATAGTATATTTGATGATATACTTTTTATTGAACCTCTTGCGGTAATTTTTCCTACGCATGTGACTAGTTCTGGTCACTCAGGGACTGTTGGGAACATAATCAGGACAGTGTTTAGGTTGTCATTGGTATCGTACGAGTAATCCTCTTTCAAATGCTTCTACAAGTAATTTTGAAATATTATTGATTATGGATTATGCTACATGAATTTTTCATCGCTATTTCTTTTTTTCCTAACATTATTGTGTTTCTACAGATAGCTTGACTGCGCCTCTCTGGAGGAGGAGATAGTTAATCTCATTAAGACAGTATTGGATAAAGAAAAATGGATCAGCTGTGGAGACATCAAGCCAAAAGCCTGATGAGTTTAGGGTTTGAGGGGTCGACCCCAGGTCCCGGGACTGAGTTTTAGGGTCCATAGACACAGATTCACAGTGCTGTGATCCTTGGTACAGTTATAGGAAGGGTGTCCATATTTAGATTACAAGAATTTTCAGTATTGTTCCTGGTAACTGAGTCTTTATTTTTGGTGGACCAATTCAGGTCTTTAGCATGTGTATAGGCTCAGGGAGTGAGATTTCATGTATCGCTGTCCAGGCTGAAATCTTTGGGATGTGATTAGAGAAAGATTTTGGATCTGCGGAGCTGTTTTTGGGAGATTGGCTTGAATTTCTGGAATGAATGTGGGAACTGAGATTTTGTAGGAGTGTAGGAACTGGAATTTTCAGTACCAGGGCAGAAATTAATATTTATGATTTGGGTGTTGGACCTGTAGGACTGGAAGGAATGTGCTGACTCACCTTTTTCTTCTTTTTTTTGTGTCATGCGTAAAGAAACTGTTATTTAGTTCATGGGTACCGCAACAGGAATTGTGGAAACTGAGATTTCGGTTTCAGGTTTGGACCAGTATGCCTGATACGAGTGTAAGAGCTAGTATTCCCTGAACAGGTTTTGGCGCTATGATGCTGTTGTAATCAAGCAAATGGCAACAAAAGGATCACTCCCGGCTCGCATCATGTCTGGGGATCACAGATGTCAAGGGAGGGTATGGTCACTGCCCCACAATGCCTCAATGAAGATATCTGCCCCAATTCTGACATCTAAACCTGCTGACACTGCGGCCCTCCAGGGCTGGAGTTAAACCAGCAGATACTGCGGCCATATGGTACTGGAGATATACCTGCTGGAATTGCACCCCTCCAGGACTGGAGTTAAGCCTACTGATGTTGCCCGCTCTCCAGGAACGTTGAAACGGCAAACGCTGCGGCCCCTCAGCACTGGAGTTAAACCCACAGTAACTGAGGAACTCTAGGACTGAAGTTTAATCTGCAGACACTGTGGAACTCCAGGCGTGGAGTTAAACCTGTGGACTCCGTGGCCCCTCAGGTTTAGAGTTAAACTGCAGTAATTATTGTTTAATTGGATTAAATTACCAGCGTTATTTGGAGACATCTGGGTCTAGTGGCCTACTATGTAAAATTGGGAGGTCCGACATGGATTTTCCGTCTTCATCTCTTCGCCGGCGTGACTCTGCACTTATATTCTCCTGCGTTTGAGCACTTTGCATTGCATTACGTATAGAGCTGCTCACATAGCAGCCTCTCATTTACTCCACTGACGCACTGGTGCACACACCTCATTAATTGCTCCTTCTGTTCCTTTTCTTTTGATCATTCTCTTCAACCCATCAAAAAAACACACAGTACTTCAAAAAGAAAATAACTAAGGATTGTAATAATAATAACTACAAATAATCATTATTAGAATAATTAGGTTCAGTAAATGGAGGAAATGCATTTTTTTGAATGTTGCTGTCACTTATTACAACCACGTAGCTGGGTTGTATCACATAGATACAGTACCAGTCAAAAGTTTGGATATACTTTACTAATGTCACTGCACTCTGTTTTTAGTGAAATTTAACCAGCTGAACTTTTCTATATAATCTCACATGGAATCTGGTAAGAGGTAAACAGTCAGAAATTAAAAAAGAGTAATTTATTTGTTTGAATAGTCTCCAAAATTTTAGAATTCTCAAAGAAGCCATATTTTCCCACACGGAAAGAACCTATATAAACATATAGGTTTTAATATAGGGCCAGATATAGGTTTCGCATATATGCGACATACATAAAATTGGCCGTTGTCATATATTATAGTACCTATTATGTTTCACATATATGCGAAACCTATATATAGCACTATAATAAAACCAATTGGTCCCTTTTTTTTTTATTTGGCATCTCCAATCCCACACGAAACTGGGATATCCAACTAGGGAACTATGAGGCTTTTTCGCATATGCAGCCCCGCGTTGTTAGCTCAGGTGAGTGTACACAGCTAGCGGCTCTCCTCTGATGCCCGTACCCATTGGCCACTTTTTTTTGTGAATTTAGTGGGTGATACTTCACAAGCCCAGAATGAAGGTGGAGGATTTTTAAATATGAATATGGTTGGAATCCTCTTTATGAGGGCCCGTCTGGCCAACAGGAGACGCCTCGGGGAACTCTAATCTACATAACCCTTCCCAGCAGGCCCTTCCTAATTTGCATCCCTGCAGCAAATTGGCCTATTGCGCGTTACTTCTGAAAAGAGCTGCCGACCACTGCTGGTTGATACGAGGCGGGGATTAAAACCTATTGCCCGAATTCATAAAGGGTGATGATCACCCGATTATTTTAGTCACGCATAACTACTGTACGGGTGGCTAAAAACAGAGAAGCACGGTGTGGATAAACTCCTGTGACTAGCGCAATTCAGGTAGAACATAATCGGTGTTTACCCATCCGTGTACAAGTCCCCACTTAGCCGATGTGTAGTGGTGTCATGTGCATGGTATTACGTAATATGTGTACCCAAAGGGCATGCCTATCTGAAGAAACCCAGGGATCGCGGCGCATGTGCTCTGCTGATTTCCGCTCAATTGAGAAAGTCAGGACCAAAATGTCGAAAAAACGCGCTGACAATTTCACCCATGACCAGAAAATGGGTCTAATTGAGTGTGTAAAAGGTAGGAGAACAGTTATAGCGGATAAAAAGAGTGACACCGATGCCAATCGAAAGAAAACTGAACTGCATCAGGTGGTTGCAGACAAATTGACAGTTGAGACTGAAATAGCATTTTCTGTTATAAAAACATGCAGCATTAATGCCTCCTGGGTTAACGATTGCAACGTGGGTGCCGTCAATAGCACCGATCACTCCTGGAAAATTATCTACGACATGAAATCCTTGAATAACTACTCGTCTTTCATTCTCTTCCTGGGGAAATCTTATGAAGTGGTTTTTCCTGGCACTTATTGTCTCGGTAACACGATGAACTACTTGACAGCAGGTAGCCTGTGATACACCGCACGTGTCACCAACAACCATTTGGAACGCACCGCATGCATAAAAGCGCAGGGCAATACATAGGTGGTGTACTGGAAGAAGGGCATGGTTTCGTCTTGTGGGATGGTCAATGTCTGCTTCGATTAGGTCTAGAATATAACGGTATGACTCTTTGGAAATTCTGTATCGCTTGACAAATTTCGTGTCGCTATACTCTTCTAAAGGATTCGTCCTGTCTTTGAAAACCCTCAATTCGGCACCTTGCCTTTGATCAACCATCTCTTCCTGTGCTATTTCAATTATGCGCAAGAGATCCATGGTCATACGTCCAGCCACACAAGCAAGCCAACAGAGAATTGGTAGCTTGTACACAAGATAAACAAGCCCCTTGGGACGATTAGAATTTCTATTGTTACTTAGACAGGTGTGATTAACCATGTACGTTGGATAAACAGCAGCTGATCTGATCTCTCTTTATGAATTCAGGCCTAAATTTGTCCGCTCGATCATCACCTGTTTATACACTGTTTAGCCAAGTTAACCGTGATCAAGGGAAAAACACCCTTTATGAATTCGGGGGTATATGTTTATATAGGTTCTTTCCGTGTGGGAATTTAAGAATCCTTGTTATTTCATCCCTGTAGGAAAAAGTCTGGGACCTTTAGTAGCTACACAAGCATCTCAGATAAAAGACAAGTGTCTGTTCATTAAAACTGTGAACAGAAATGTAGACTTTGTCTTCAAATTCATTAACCACAGTGAAATGCTCAAACAGATGTGGGGATGAAAATGACTTTTGAAAGGCATGTTTACTTGAATGTATGTTCTTCTATGTACTTTTATTTTGTTATTTTTGTTTTATTTTGCAAAAATTAGACTAAGGACCTCTGAGCCATATTCATCTAGAAACTGCTTTACAGACAAGATAGAAAACATTGCATTTGGTGGACGTAACAGTGTAGTGTATAACCTTTCAGTGGATGTGTATGAGCTGTAATGATGTGAATCCAATTTTATCTAATGTGGTGAATCTGGCAGAGACTTAAACTTGAAAAAAATGCTTAATTGATGAAATAAACATAATCAAACCATTTTGTTTTTATACATTTCCTTCTCTTCCACGATACACAACTCAATCTTCATAGAATGGAAATAAGTATAGTCAAGAAAGAATTGATGACCTTGTTATTGTTAATGTTTCAGGAAAAAAATGTTGCAAATAGTATTAGATATTTGTGTTGATATCATAGCTTTTTGTCCTCTCTCACTTGCCATAGTTAATAATGACTGGTTTACACATAACATGCCGTTGTCACATGTCAACATGTATTTAGGATCCAATGTGATGCCAATTTCACGTGTTCACATGCGATTAATAAGTTATTGCGTGAAATTCTTGTTATTTCTGTAAGGGACTTTGGACTAATATGCAGATATTACCTTGAGAATAAAAAGCTAGGCATCATGTATGACAGTTGCAAAAGTGAGATATGAAATATACAATAGGTATGACAAACAGAACCTGTCATCGGGTATATGAGCTAGGAGACATATATGCCCTGTATAAGCATATATATGTACCTGAATTTGGCCTATATGCGGCCTAAATGCGGCATATATGCGCATATAGATTCTTTCCATGTGGGTTGCAAAGTGAGCAGACAAACAAGCTCTTTCCATTTTCCAACAGCCAAATTAAAGACAAGCTGTTTTGGAACTTATTGGCCAAAAAAGTAGATGAAAAGCAAACTGCAAGTGCAGCACATCTTTGAGAACTTAGACGTCCGCTCAGCAGCAAACTCATTATAGCCATCTAACTACTCTAGTGAAAAAAAAAATGGGAGTATGCTCTGCAAATATGGTTAGTGGTTAGTTAGTCTGGTTAGTTTGATGGATTTAAGAATTAGATCTTTTTTTTTGCAAAATAAATGGTGCCTATTTCTTTATTTAACATGTCTTGAAAGAAAAATGTGGGTATGTCCAAACTTTTGACTGGTACTGTATATATAATTTTATGTTGTGACATGCATTAGTTTTTTGCGGGTTTTTTTTTGTCCAATAGCGCTCGACAGGTCTCAGCTTCCCTCGCAAATGCTAATGGCCTCTGTTAGCTTCAGCTAACTCGAAGTGCATTATCTGTGCCAAGTTCATGTGAACTAGGTTGTTTCCTGTTTTTTTTGTCCCCTCTTTGCTTTTGTTTTGTCATCACTCTGAGTCGCCATGGATACAGGGTGTCACCCAGCTAAGGTAAATGGAGAGGATGGAGTGGTAGCGATGTCAAAGTGCATGTAGCGTAATGTTTTTGCTTTTGGGATGAAGGCCAACTGTCTGTGGCTGGCTGGCAGAGAAGTAGAAAAGTACGCCAGAGACACAGAAACACAGAGCTGTCGCCAACTTCCAGCCCCCCAGAGAGTGATTGCTTCTCTTAACTGTTCACCATATTTTAGAAATTCCATCTTGCATAGCTTGTGTGTTACCTGACTGTAATCTTTATAAACCACATGAATTGTTTCTCATTACATTTTTGACATCGATCTCTTATAGAGTCACCAACACACCCTGCAACTTAATTAAAAACCAACACAGTCAGTGGAGGATCGGTTCCCCCCATAGCTGGGTACCCCCTGACATCTTTTCCCATCGGGGTACCCCTGAGTCTGAGTTAAGTCTGGACTATGGCCATACATCTCAAGGTTTGCTTTTTGCTGCTCATGCATTCATTTTTATTTAGCATATGAAATTAATTTAGACTTCATAGCCACTGTATGTAGTGCATCTTTATTTGCCCAGAGAACAGCCTGAATTCTTTGAAACGTGGAATCAACAAGGTGCTGGAATATTCCAGAGTTATTCTGGTCCACGTTGACATTTTTGCATCTTGCTGCAAATTTGTCCCAGCATATCTTAGAGGTGCACTATTGTACTGGGATCAGTCGAATACAGAGGCCATTGGAGTTCACTGAGCGCATCGTCAAGTTCATGAAACCAGTATGAGACGATGAGAACTTTGTGAACTGGTGCATTATCCTGCTGAAAGTAGCCGTATGAGGATGGATGTACTGCGGTCATAAACAGATGCTGTTGGTTGGCAAGAATGCTGAGATAGGCCATGCTTTATTGATATTGCCTTTCTGTCAATTTGAACCAGACTGGCCGTTATCCTCTGACCTCTCTAATTAGTATTCTCTGTAAGCTCTAAATCCTGAGAGATCATCAGTTTTCTGAGTCAAACCTCTCCATCTGGCTTCAACAATCATTCCACCGTCCAAGTCACTTAGATCTCATTTCTTCCCCATCCTGATATTTGTTTTGAACATGCCTGCATGCTTTAATGCAGTGAGCTGCTGCATCATCATTGGCTGATTAGATATTCGCATGAACATGCTCGCGAAGGTATACCATATAAAGTGACCCCTCAGTGTACACAGCACACACATATGGTATATTCAGTGCTGGGCATAAGTATTTGGATGATAAAAAAGGGCCACAATTCCTTCATGATTCACACAACAGGGATTAAAATATTTAAAAATGAAAGCTAACATTAAACGTCTTCTATCATGTCACCAGGTGCACAGCCAATCAGTCATTACAAGCCATTTCAAAATCTTGTCCTTTATGACATCGCAAGGGGGAGGGATCACACAGAATAATAAACAAACTGATTACCTGATTGGCTGAAGTTGATCAGTCCCTCTTGCCTCCCAGGGGTCATTTCACCATGTGATGTCACAAAGGAACAGATTTTGAAATGACTTGTCATGGCTAATTGGCTGTGCACCTGCTGACTTGATAAGGGACTTTTCTTTGTCAAATCCACTCAGGTTGAGCACACAAATTGCACCCAAATAGAGTCACTACCCAAAACTCATGCAGCGCATTGTACATCACTTAAGGAAAAAAATGAGACGCAAAAATGTAACCTTTTCACATTGTAAAATTAGAAATTTTTCATGCCGCCTTTTCACATATGAATTATTCACACATGAATAGGAAGCACACATTGCTGAGTCATTTCATCATTCACAGGCCACTGACTGTGTAAAATGTGTCTTGTTATTTTTACGAGCGAAAACAAAACTCGGAACTTGTCTTGGCAGAAGTTATCATTTCCTCTGTATCCTGTAAATTTTGAATGTAATTATTGTCGCAGGTTGCATGATTTTTGCACTTTGCCTGTAGTATTTTTGACTCCTCTCATGAGGAATTACTTTTTTAATAACAAGATCCAGATAGATAATTACATCAGTTATTCAAGGTAAGAGCCTTGTTCAGTAAAACAATACCGCTGACGTACATGGCCATTTCCAATTCATAATGCAACCCCATTCTTCTGCGTCTGACAGACAGTTAATTAATGCCATTAAGTGAATGCAATCTGAGCTTCCCTTCCACGCCTTGCTTGTCTGGATCTGCAGAGTTGTGTTTGAGGCGGTATGCAGGCTTTGTTGTTTTTGGAGTTGCATCAGTAGAGCATGGCCTGTGTTCAGGTGAGACAGTACAGGTATGCGGCCTGGAAGAACATACACCTGCCCGACTCGAGGACATGGCATGAGAAAAAAAGAATGGAAAATAGGCACGGCTTAAAAAAGTCAGGAGTTTGGGTCTCAGGCATAGTCAAAACAAAACTGCCGTTGTGTATGCGGCAGAAACTTTGTGAGCTTCACCAGGCAAAGATCATCTGACTGTCAGGGTGTGGGGGTATTGACCAAGGTGCGGACACAGGCAGATGGTAAATAACCAGTTTATTTAGACAGCGGTCAAGCGATCATCGCAAAAGCTGAGGTCAAAATTCTGGCATAGTTCAAAAAACCAGGGGTGGGAGCAAGAGGTACCAAATCACAGACCCATATCTAAAGTTGAGATCACAGGCCAAGGATCAAAAACCATATAGATAGGGCAACCATACCTGAGACAAAGACCAAAACTCAAGACCGGAAAAACAGACAGGGTCAAAACAACCAGACCAGACTGAACTGCAGCAGACAGGTCCAAACCAGACCAAACCAGTTCAGACCAGACCATTGTTTTGGCTTATTGTTAAACCCAAGTTCAGTGTTTGCCAGTGATGGATACGTAAGCAGCATTGAGAGTGTAGCTCCACTGGAGAAAATAGCTGAGAAAGGCCCCATGAGGAAGTGGGCGAAATTCCCATTACACTGCTATTTAGACCAAATAAATTTCTCTGAGTCAGTGGAAATGCTTAACATCCCTAGAGCAATAAATCTTGGTCTTGATTCTATGGCCAAACCCATTTTCATCATGATTACTGCTGTTATTAGAATAGTAGTCTTTAATCATGGCCTATATACCAGTTTTAGCTACAGATGGCTACAATGTAATGGTTAACTATTTAATTAAGTTATTTGAGGTCAGTTTCTTGCCATTAGTCTTATTTTCTGCTGTGTCAATTGCTAAGAAATGTCTATGTTTGTGGTTATCAAATGTCAAGTGTCTATTTGACCGTGTGATGGTGGCTAAGTTCACGTTAAAGTTTTTAGTTTGGTGGCGAGGAATTGTCAGACAGGATGCCCTCTCAACACAGGGGTGAGTCTCAAAATGAATAGAGGAAAAGAACAGGAAAAAAGGTAGCTAAGCTTCAGAAGCTGGATAGCTTTTTTTTTTTTTTGAAGTAATCGACCAGCTGTAGACATTCTCCCCATTGGCATTAGTAACACTGATAATGTGGTCAGTGCTGGCCTCTTTTTTATTTATTAATTTTTTTAATTAATTTTTTTTTTTTTTTTTTTTTTTTTTTTTTGCATTGCCTTCGAGCGACTGCCCTGTCCTCTTGTTTGGAACGTATATGCGTGCAAAGACAGTACAGGCCTCTTGCTTGATTTGCTGCTCCAAAGCAGGTATATTTTTTCTTCTCTTGTTTGCTGTGTTGTGCTATTCCTCCGTCGTACTGACACCAGTGGAGTGTAGTCCCAAGAGAGTAGTTATGCAATAACATCAAAGTCAGTTTCTGCCGCCAGAAACTGGTGTTTCCCAGCCCTCCCCTGGGGGCTCAGCAGCCAAATCCAGATATTTGTCGTGTTCCACCTTATGCACATCTGATGCGACTAATTGCACGTTTGATTGGATGCATGAGGTTTGCTAAAGGAGTAACTCCACGTATACCTGGAGCTGGCCGCTGTGCCCTCGAGAGAGGGATGGGGAAACTCCGCCCTTGTCAAACAGGCAAACAGGAAGAGATGGAATCACACTCTTTTCATTATGCCAAATAATCTTTGTGTCCTCTTTTTCCCCCATGACCCAGAAATCCCTCAAATGAGCAAGGAGACAGGAGGGCTCTTAAGGAGTTCAGAGCAAGGAAACATGGGCGTATCCTACGTGGAAGTCTTTAATCAAGTAGTGTGATGTACAATTTCCGCCAGGATTTCTCATTGGGCATTTTCAGGACCTAGGTCCTCGTATCTCTCCCTTGCGAGGAGCTAAGAGGCCAGGAAGAGTCACAAGAGAGGGAAGCAAGGAGACGTGTTAGTGTGGTGAAAAGTACCCTATGTGTGCATCCGAATCGTCTTGAACAGGCGGCCTTTTTCCTTTCCTCTTCCACTTTGCTATGACTTTGATAGGAAAAGTTACCTCGGCTAAGGGAAAGTTGCAGGAAGATCTTAAAAGTACCTTAGAACATGTTTGAGAAAAATTTGATGTCCTTTCCCTCATACATCATGACCTTAACAACACAGACAGTCCTCGCAATGTATCAGAAAACTTTGGGACACGATTGGCTCATCCAACCACTACAGCTGCAAAGGATTGGGACTTCTAATTAACTTCTTTTCCTGTCTTCCCAGGCTGGTCCAGCATTTCCTTGCTGGAAGGAAGCAAACAAGGAGCTAATTTCCTCCTGTTTTCTTGAAATGGACGATTCGGATGCTTCTTGTCATGGTTGCTAGCCAAACTATTTCTGATTAATGCCTGTTATCGAGCAAGGTTCCTTTCTCTTCTGAAAATTTGGATGCACTCTATGGTTCCTTTACCATGAATCCATGAATCCAGTCTGCAAACATAAATTGAGCCCTGGTTTTCTTACCTTCCTGAAAAATAAGCAAACAATTATTGCCTTTGATTGGTCAGGCTGTCTTCACACTTGACTTCCATGTAAAGGGAGCTTGGAGAACCAGCAGTTCTCAGCCCTCGAGGACCGTGATCTAGCGAGCAGGGCTTTAACCTAAGACGAACATAATTATATAAACCTTACCACATTGATTTATTCCATTTACAAAGATTAAAGGTCTCAATAATTTTTAAACCTATGGTTTTCATTTTTAAAAAATTAAATCACTGAATATGAAACTCTTAAACATAAGGAAAGGGCAATAATATTAAAGGATATGGTTTGAACAAATGTCTGAACTTAGCACTCCTGTTGTTTTTTCATATGTGGACTGTATTATTCATCTATGTTCAGGGTGCCAATAATTCTTGAGGTGACTGTAATTCCATAATATTTCTGTATTCATTATATTCTATGAAACAACACACTTTTATTTGTAGTCACTGCAGAAAATTAAAATGAACTTTGTCATGCAATTTTCCATTGTCAGTGTGAGTGGAAATTGCAAATATGCGGTTAGAATGTTGTTACTGGAATATTCTAATGCAAATGTTATAATCAGTCTAGGTAACCAAAAGAAATCCAGTAGATTTCCAGAACCCTGTACATGAATTTTACGAAACATTCAATGAAAAACTCCTCTTCATCGAAGGGTTTATGCCACATTCCCCTGACACATGTTCTGAGTGCATTATGGCTCAATTTCCCTCTGGAGGAAATCGAGCACATCTGGCAAAACTACAATGCGGCACAGCCAGTTGTGTTCTATAAAATGTGGGTTTGTAAGATTTGCAAATCATTGCATTCTGTTTTTATTCACGTTTTACACAAGGTCCCAACTTCATTGGAATTGGGGTTTGTAATTACGATGCAAATATTACCGTGGTTACCAGGAATGTACCCAAACAAACACTAGAGATTGAAATTGTGCATGTATAATGGGCATCTTCTGTGAGAACCTGCAGGTATGCATGCAATAAGGAGGAGACGGCAAAGCCGCAGCTATGCAAACATGCATACCGCCGCACACACACCCCAAACGCCCTTTTCACAGACTCACGGCTCTAAACGAGGGTAGGGCGGGATAGTGCGTCACCGCGCGCGATCGCAGTCATTCCAATCGAGCTCTCACTGCCAATGAGGAAGACCATCTGGTTTAGCCTTTTCAATATGCATTATTGAAAACAACAAAAGAAAAAGAACTGTTTGAAAATGTCACTCTTGTGTATTGCGAATTGCAGAACTGTGAATTGTAGAAAATAATGAATGACAATGGGATCGAATTTTTTTTTTTTATATTTTATTTACAAAAAAATTGTAAATAACCTAAAGGCACACCAGAATTCATATGGTATGCCTAAGCTATTCCAACAGGATGGTCTATGTACATTTCATCCCTTAATGAGCACAGTGAATTTCTGAGAGGCCAAAAGCTTGTTCACTTGCAAAACTCAAAAGCAAGCTGCACTGACCAGGCTCCAGAGAAATGTACAGTAAACATATGAAGAGTTTTGCTGCAAAACAAAATATGCATCATTTAAAAAAGTGACAGCACTCTACATAAAATGAGCGCCTAAAAAATTTAAACTGGTAAAATTAAAACTCTTAACTTACAAAATAGTTGCATTTTTAACAATGTTAAATCCTTTTCATTTTGGAGATCCCGAGTGATGAACTTCACACAGGAATTAACTGAATTCTCATCATTTTGGAACCAAACTCTTCATGTATAATTCAAGTCCAGTCCAGGCTCACTTTGAGCTGTAATAAAGATATTTACACAGAAATCTCTCCCTCTGTTAATGCAAAACTCACAGAACCCAGGTCTTCCCTCACAGTGAGAAATCACCAGATGGGAAACACTAAACCCAGAATTCTGGGCATTGGAGAGATGTCCTTTCAATCGTCATCTGATTCAAGCAGAAACACTAATCAGCCGAATAACTGTGCAAAGTAAAGCGCAGAACAGCTCTTTTTACTTCAGTCTGTTACATATTTGGGCTGGTTTCAGGTTTAACTCATCACAGTTCATTAGCTAGCTCAGTGATACCACCTTGTTCAGCAGGCTAACTTCAATCTTAGTTTTAAATATCACTCTATGAGTGTTTTTTGTCTCTTGAATGAAGGGAACATGAGCATCTGGTCTAATCTGAGAATTGCAGTGGGTTCTTGGTTTTACTCTGCCGAGTGATCCAGCTAACATTTATCCTGCTTTGTGAAACTGGTCCCAGATCTGCCCGAGATTCAGAGTTAATAAAAGTCCGTCAACACTGCCACCACTCCCACAAGCGAACAGTGCGGTCATTTCACTGGGCTGCCAGGAGGGGTCAGCGGTGCCCAGTCAGTCCCAGGTCTGCGTGTGGATCGGAACATGAGAGAGGTGGGGGAGAGGTCCTTCCGAGGCCCCGCACCCAGGTGTGAGCCATCCCACAATCCCTTGCGCTTGGCGTGCAGGATGACCGAGGAGCGGTGGGAGGCCAGCAGGTTAGCGGCGGGGGTGTCGGAGTCGGCACTCACGAGGATGCGGTAGTTCTGCCCTTTGTTCTTGTCCCACATGAGGGCGCCCCTCCCGTGGCGGAAGGAGATGCAGAACTCCATCCTGTCCCTGGGGTCCAGGTTACCCGGGAGCGGGATGTCGAAGGTGAAGAGGTCAGTGTCGATCGGCCCCGGCGACTGTGGCTGGGGGATGCAGGGAATGTCCCGGTGAGTCCGCCAGGAGTCGAAGGTCACCCGCACCTGCACGTGTAACGGTGCGCCCCGGTCGAAGCTCAGGCTTCGCGCTCGCACCGTCCCACTCAGCGAGTCCGCCGTCACCTGGCAGCTCTCCAGAAGCACCAGCTCCTCCAGCAGCCGGACGCGGAACGCCACAGAGTCCGCCCCCGGCTGCGTGAAGCCCAGACGTAGCTTCTGAGGGCGACCCCTCATGACCACACCCCGGAACTCCGGCGACTTCTCCCCTGCAGCCCCCGGCCCCGGCAGCCTGGCCAACCCCGGGGGGCTCTCAGCAAGGGCAGGGGACAGCCGCGGGGGGCTCCCAGCGAGGGCAGGGGACAGTCGTGTGGGGCTCCCAGCGAGGGCAGGGGACAGTCGCGTGGGGCTCCCAGCGAGGGCAGGGGACAGTCGTGTGGGGCTCCCAGCGAGGGCAGGGGACAGCCGCGTGGGGCTCCCAGCGAGGGCAGGGGACAGCCGCGTGGGGCTCTCAGCGAGGGCAGGGGACAGCCGCGTGGGGCTCCCAGCGAGGGCAGGGGACGCAGGGACCTTTTCCTCCTCCTCCTGCTCCTCCTCATACTCGTCCTGCGTGTAGTATTGCACCGTGTAGAGCGCCAGCCCCTTGGAGTCGGCGAACACCACCCGCTTCTTCCTGCCCAGAAGGGGGCTCCGTGACAGCGGAGAACCCGGAGAGCTTGGTGGCGAGAGCAGGTGGCTGAAAGTACGCGGCATCAGCTTGGGCGAGCTCAAACTCGGCCAGCGGGGGAGAGTGGGACTCTCGGGCATACATTGGTACGGCGAGAGATCCAGGGGTGGCACTGGCGGTGACTTCTGGTGTAGGTTTGACACAGGCAGCACCCTGTAGACAAGGATACACAGCTTAGTACACACTAATAACAGCAGCAACAATAACAATACAACTGGGTCACATATCCGCAAACAACGGAACCATCCACTCGCACATTGTTCAGTCAAAAAGGGTATGTCGGATTCCAAAAATCACACAAATTAAAATGTGCAATGAGGCTTACAGTATAATGATTCGACAGACAAATGTTATCAGTTTACTTTACCCACTGTAAAACATGATAGCCCCATTAATTTCTTCTCTTTAACTCCACTTATCATGACAAGTTTCAGATACTGAATTCTAGTTTATAAGTTTTCAAAAGTTCAGCTTTAAGTTATACACTATCTTGACGAATTGTGAGCTGAAATAAAGCTTATCTTCATGTTTTGCAGTGTTCTTATTTTCGACGCATGCAATTTGGTGCCTGCCCTGAAAATACAAATAAGATTTGCGCGTAATAACAGCGCGCGTGCGCTCGCAAGTATCGTCTGCTGTGCATTTATCTACCGACTTCTATTAATTTTGCGTTTATTTTCATTCACCCACTTATTTACTGATTTCTTGATTTTGGTTGCGCTTACTTTGTACCGCTCATTTTCGTGGGTTTAACTGGATCTTGAACAAGAACGCAAGCACCTCGACTCTGACAACTGGGGTGTCCACACCTAGAAGAAAAAGAAGAAGAATAGTTTTAAGACGTATCCAACAACAAGGCAAGAGAGCATTTTACTTTCTTAGAAATTGTCTATGACAGACAGGGGTCATATGGCAAATTCGTCCAACAGAACGATAAGTTGCATTAATGACTAAAGAAAATTATCTCGTGAATAGTTTTCATGCGTGATTTTTTTCAACAAAACGTAGGCTAAAGAATAAAAGAATTTCGACATCACAAGCATCGTCGTTGATAAAGTAACTCACAGAATAAGTAAAATATACAGCGCTATATCAATAATCCATCAATTTACGATTACTTAAAAACTTAACGGCAACATGAGTACGTTCGGTAGGCCACTCACTAATATTAGTTTAACGCGAAGTCATTCCTTGCGCATTTGAGAGGAAACACACTGGAGTGAAATTTTTCAGATTGTGCCAGATCCTCGGGGAAATGAGACAATTCGAGTCTTCAAACGCATCCAGGTCATGCTCTAGAAACCATATATACACAATTGTTTGCTTTGCTACTGTCTCTCGGTTTTATGATCCTGTCGAGAGCGCGCCTGGGTGCATACTCACGTGGTCTGGCCCCAGCGGCCAATCAGCTACCTCTTTTAATGCTTTCGCGAGGGGTGTAGAGTACTGAAAAGATAATTATCATCTACCTGCAGATCGGCCTCATGTCTTCTTATGATTTATGTCCATCGGTAGCAGTGATCTGAAAGTTTATGGGACTGAAGCTTTTACAGTTCATTTTTTTTACAAGGAATTACAGAATGCTACATGATTGCAAATCTACAATGCGAAAAGTTTAATGGAGCTGAGTGAACTTCTATAGTTAATGAAGTGATTTGACACTGAACAATAGACTGAGCGGGTTAAAAAAAAAAAAAAGTTCACTATGTTGAATTGAAAAATGATAGTCAGCTATTACATCACCGAAATGGGCTTTGGCAGCTCGTGGCTTATTTGCTTTTATCATCTGACATCCAGACCAGCACGGACATTTGAGAGGATGTTGAGGGAGCATACTTACGTACTTGCATACTTACATTTTACATTATTATGCCTGCGTGTTGCAACCAACCATCCTCTAATCAGTTTATCTCAGGTCAGGGTCACAGGAGTACTGGAGGCTTTCCCAGAATACATTGGGGCAAGAGGCAGGAATACACTCTGCGCAGTTCACCAATGGTGAGCATCACTCGCCATGCACTTGCACACTCATGAAAACAGGGCACAGAAAGACCCAGGCCAGATCTGAGCACACATCTGTCTTGCTATGTAGTTATAATGTAACCCACTGCACCACTGTGCCACCTGGAATACATAGCTGTCAGTTTTTGAACACCCACTATCTTCAAGTAGTCACAGATCGATAAAAAAATGTAAATACCTTTCTTTTAACTGTTTTGTTAAAACAAACAAACAAACAAACAAACAATCTTAATGATGTCTAAAGACGAATCATGATGGCCACCTTCGGTCATAATAACTGCTATGCAGATACTGTATCTGTGATACATGAATTTTTTTCCACAAGATCAGTCATATGCTTCAGAGGGTTCTCACCCAACACTACTGTGGAAGTTCTCATAGATGTACTGCACTCCTGAATTGCTTCTTCTTGATTTTTTTTGCGCAGTTAGTCTCGAACCAGTGAGATTTTACTTCCAAAGGAAAATGGTTTACCCCAGTATTTTGCCAAGAGGATTTTCTTAACTCGAAAATTTAGGCCACGAATATTTGAAATAACCTCATGCTTTTGACTTCACTATTCACAATTTACCTTGAATCGTTTCAGTTTACTTCAGGTTGTGTGTTCTCCCTGTGTGAGTGTGGGTTTCCTCCGGGCACTCTGATTTCCTCCCACAATCCAAAGAGATGCATGTCAGGCTAAATGGAGACTCTACAGTATCAGTAGGTATTAGCGTGTCAACGAATGGTGTGTGTGTCCTGCGATGGATTGGTGAGCTGTCCAGGGTGTGTCCTTGCATTTCATGCACAGTCAGCTGGGATAGGCTCCAGCTCTCTCCACAACCCCAGTGAGGAAGCAGCCGTATGGATAATGGATGGACAGATATACCATTTACAAAAAACTTTTGGAAACCTTTCAAAATCCCTTGATTGAATGAACATTGCCCATGTATTACACTTTTTAATAGATACTCAAAGCACTTTACAGTCATAATCTCATCTCACCGCACCCAATTTGTAGCACGCATCAGGGTGATGCTACGGCAGCCATTTTTGAGCCAGAACACTCACCACACATCAGCTAATGTGGAGAGGGAGAGGACCATTTGCATAGCCAATTAAATCAGGGGATGATTAAGCTGCAGTCTGAAAGAGCCGGGTTGGGAATTTAACCAGTACACCAGAGGAGCCCCTACTCTTGTCAAAGACTCTCAGGGGATGTTTAATGACCACAATTGTAAGGCCATGCCTCCTGCCATCCAGCTCACCAGTCTACTAAGACCAGGACTGCACTTCATTCATCATTCAATTATCACTCGCACCTGTTTCTCATTGCCACTGGTAGCAGAGTGTATTTAAGAACCAGTTTCACTCAGTCTCATTGTGCAGTCTCGAAAATCCACACCTGTACTGCATTGATACTCCTTGTCTAGACCGCAAGCGTTTTAGACGCTTTTTTTTACTCGCACGTCTGATGCAGCAGATACGCTCTCGTTTTAATCTACGCAGCTGTCTGCACCGGCTCCGTGCGGCTCGCGTCTCAGCTGCATAAACGCGACCCGAAGCTTTTATTTACGCTTCGAGTCCATTTTTCCGACAAATACTCGCGTAAACGCGAGGGGATGCCCAATAAAAATGCATTGAATCAATGTATTTATCCACATTTTGCAATCTATAGGCTTTTTGCAATTTTAAATTTCATGGGTTTACGACAATGTACAATATACTTTAGTATTTTAGCTTTATTTTATCATTTAACTTTTGTCATATTATCTTTATTTTTTATTATCTGACCTTGTTCTTTGTATTCATTGTTTCTGATGGCATGTTTTCTGCTGTATTGCAGTTTATTTATTGATTCTGTATTGTGTAATCATGTGTATTAGTTTTATTATTATTGTAATTATTATTATATATTTCTGATACTTGCTAGATAATAATAATAATAATAATATAATAATACAACCAACGGTCCTGTATGAAACACAGCTGACCATGTGTTTTGATTTTTGGGGAGGGTCGGGTATGTTTAATGACATGTCATAAAACTTGAGAACTGCAAACCAAATCCTGCCGACACTACAGCTTGTCATGATCCCGAATCGCACAGGACCCGACAGGTTCGGTTCAGTCCAAGCTTAATTTCTGACTGATTGCTCTGTTCGGGCAGAATGGTACACACACACACACACACACACACACACACACACACACACACACACACACACACAGAGCGTGAGTTTCCCAACTGTAAAATGGAGACTTCTGCTAAAAAAGGCTATGGTAACATTTTCTGTAGCTATGACAAACGAATTGCTTTTGTAAACATCGCCTATGGCTACGTAATTTAGGTTAAAATATGAAAATAGCCTTCCTCGTCATCAGGTTCAGTGTAAAATCATGAATGAGTTAAATGTCAATCATATGCATCGGTGAAAACTGATAAATAAATCAGAAATACTAGCACATATCAAGAGAAAACTGCACGCTGCACAGAAGGTTTGGCTGCCCCTTTGCTGCTCTACGCTTCGGATCATTTGCGGGCAAGACGGAACCGGTATAGACAGTTGCTTTTGTGTACGCTGTTGTCACGCGAGCGCGACGCTGACGTGGCGCTTGCGGTCTAGACAAGGAGTCAGTCTTGTTTAGACTTTCTCCCCGCATTCGCATATCAAAACTCTACTCTTTACGTTTAATGCTGTTTATGTTTATTGCAGCACTTTATTACTAACAAACCTCATTTCCTTTTGTTTTCCTATTTGTAATACATTGTTACTGCAGCTAAAGCCCGAAGTCTGTATTACTTATAATGTTAAATGAACCTCGTTTCCATTTTGTTTTGTATTGTAACCTTTGTGCCTGCTGTTGTGCAGTAGGCATAATTAATACAACCAAGTCCACCTTGCACCTTAGTCCAGTCCTTATCTTCCTGTCCTCCGAGCACCTGAACTGTGCACAAAGGACAACCGTTTCAACAATGAGTCAAGACTGCGGTTTAATGTCTCATCTGAGAGATGGCGTCTCCCACAGTGCAGAGTCCCCATCACCACCAACTGCCAATAAACATCAAAGAAGAACAATATCTTTTCTGTGATGTTTATTGGCATTTTTTAAACCATCTTACATTCTTCATATCCTTTGGCTAAAGCACTAAAATAGCACTTTGATCCTAGAATTTCCATAGAAAACTATTTAATATAAAAAGAATAATGCCTGAGTAACTAAAATATATGAATACAATGCAAATCGAAGACGGAGTAGCAAAGATGAAATCAGATTATGACTTGCAGTCCAGCGGTTTAACTTTGATTTGTTAGTTTTCAAGATCTGAGCATGCGCAGTAATCGTGAAACTGCTCCTTCAATATCGCATGACAATATCAACGTCCTTAAGTAGCCTAGACTGGCGACAGAAGAATATACATCGAACGTTCGCTTAACTACGGCTTTGGCCGGAACAGCGACGGATACCCGCAATATACGACAACGCATAGTAGCCTCCATACCGCATATAATGCAGACGGACGCATAAAATGCGTTGCTTGTCACAATTCATTCAAATCTTCAATACAATGACTGCGCAAACATTTCAAACATGAAATATGAAAACAGGAGGGAATAATTCGGTATTGAATGTGAGTTATGTGATGAAAAATGCAGTGAATTCGAAAAATGAGCGAGGCCTTTGAGAACGCTGAGACAAGGAATGGGCAAAGGACTGTCAGCAGCATCCAGTTAGCCCTAATTAACCGGACTGACGTCGATTAAAGGAACCAGGAGTACATGAATTCTGACGAATTCTGCTCCAGGCTACAATCCCTCTCAGTCCCATACCTGATAACAATGCAGGGAAGCACCTTGTGATAATTGCATTCCTCAGCTGACATACATGAAACATTTTTCAACATATCAATTGTGCATAGGAATTCTGGCTTAGTCATGCAACAGCAGTGGAAAGGCCCTTCAGAATAAACAAATAACTGAAAAAATAAATAATATGTTCAGAAAACACGTGTCAACACTCAACATGTAAAAAGAACTTTTAAATGTGAACAATTGAAATTATCCAACTTGAAAGATGTGAGAGGAATGTGGTAAACTATGCTATTTTCAGTCAAATGTTTTCTTCTGACATGAAGGCTTCCTTGAAAAAGTGAAGATGAAAATCTCACATGGCTTCATGTGACCCCTTTTCACCAACGGATGTATTTATTTACATGACAAAAAGCCTCATCACGTGAAAATGCCCAGATCTTGTGTGTTGATGATTGTGTTGATGGGTTTCTTTCTTTCTATCACATTTTTATATGATGCATTTGTTAACTCCTCCAGTGTCACCCAGCCATTCAAGACAGGGAAAAGGACAGATATTAAAAACAGTGGGCCATTTTGAGAAGAGCCCATGATGCTCTAGTAAATCTACCCAAAGTAAGGCAGCGTGGAGTATTTGAACCATAGACTGTATAAAAAGATGGATGCAGCACCCTGGTCTGAAAAATGAAGCCCATGCGAAGTACCGTAAAATGGCATTCTATTTAATGGCCAGCAGATGGCGACGTCGGTGGTTGCAGAAAGAAGTTCAATGCTATAGAAGTCTATGAGAAAATGACCCTTACTTTCCCACCTGATTTTTCATTTAAATAATGATTTTTCACATTATTTTATGGTAGCTATAGCAGGTTTCAAGTCTCCATCGATATATCATGATGTTCATTTTTGTAAATTATGGTCCCATATAGACTAGAATAAAGGATAAAGCCAGAATATGCTTTAGGGGCGTGGCTAGCCTCTGGTCCTTGTTCGATACGGTCAGATCCAGAGCCACGGTCCTTCCCAGATCTTCAGTACATGCTCTCGTCCAATAGAAATCACATCCGGTTTCAAAATGACAACATGGCGCAATTCAAATTGTCAAAATCGAGGCTTCCTTTATGGTATGCTGAAACCAATGGGTGACGTCACGGTAGCTTCATCCATCTTTTTATACAGTCTATGATTTGGACCCATCGCCGTGTGAGGAAAGTTTTGCAAAGGAACGTGCAGGGTGACGCTTGTTTCGGTAATTTACATAAATGTCATCAAAGGGAGTGTGAGCAATATGTTACACCCAGGACAGAAAGCGTCAATGAAACAATTGTATTTTTAAGTGCACTTTAACTGTGCACCAATAATTGTCCCAAAATGTACAAACTTTACAATAAACTATCCCCATGGCGGCTTGGCCATATGGGCGCCAGTCAAAATTTGCCGCCTGAAAAACAGGGAAACTGCATATCATTTTTTGCAAACTATCTCCCATGGAATATTTGTATTTAAAAAATTATCCTGGATGCCTCTGGCTTGTGCATGGCTCTGAATGAGGCACACTGGTTTTATCTTTTTTTTTTTTTTTTTGTGTGCATAACCCCCCCCCCTACAGGGGCTTACCGCTGTCAAAGCATCAAAGCTCTAAGGGAACAGGATATATGGAACACGAGCCACTTCTTCTCCCCCCCCCCCCAAATTCTTACATAACCTCCATTGTTGCCTGTAACTGAAAACTGAGCGACTTGTTGGGCAATGTACAGGCACTGGTGTCTGAATATGTGCTGGGTGTTAAACTAAAATCAGGTCAAATTGCAAAGCAGGTTTCATCGCGACAAGTTTCAGCTAGAATGTGTCTTTGGCAGCCCTTCCTCAGCCAAATTAGACTATTCTGGCCAGGAAGGTGCATCACCTTTGAAGCCAGCTCTGTTGCTCTGTGCCTCAGGAATTTAAAAGCCCACAAAGAAAGTGTCGGTGAAGCTTTGTCTTCAAGAACGGCTAACAGGGCAGAGAATAGCCAGTGGCCAACAGGTCTAAGCTTGGAACAGAACACCTGTCCTACAGAATGCCTTGCCTCTCAAATCACGCAACAATGCAGCTGTCCTCCAATCAACTTCCAGTTTGCATTGGCCATTATGATGTCATAATGATTTGATTGTCCCCGCACACTTTTTGGTATTGTTTTTCTCCAAAAGTGGAATGTCACATCATATTGTTGACCCCCTGTGGTCAATTCTGAGTCCCCCTCTTGGCCACACAAACTCCTCACAGGAAAAGCCCCAGGCCAGATTCAAAACCTTCATCTATTTTCTGCATGGCAACAGCTCTACCCACCGCATGACCATGTGCAAAGGCTGTTTTTAAAAGTCAAAACCAGACATGTGCTATGAAATAAGTCTCTGCAGTACAGTTGAGTTTTCATTATAAACGCATTGAGTGCGCATAGCCCACATGTCCACTAGTGTTTACAAGAAGCTCTAGTCATCATTACTGTCAAACAATTTTCAAATCAGTCCCGTCTTCAATGGCTTTTCAGATTCAACTTGTCTAGCTCTCCTCTGTCATATTCTGCACCCAGTTAACGAGACCTTTGATGAGAGTTAATGAAAGCATTTACATTTAAGCTGCTTGCCTGAACCTGCAGAAACAGTTCCCATTCCGGACTTGAACTTGCAAACACCGGGGTCTTGAACTTTACTCGATGAACTGGAGGAGCAAGCTTTCACCCCTGAGCTGTGTGTTTTTATTATTATTGTTATAAAAGAGCCATTACTGTTTGTGTTGAAAATCAGTGAATCAGTGATGAAACAGCCCTGTTTAATTTCCCCCAGGCTGACATATGCAGTTACGCCCTAGGTTTAAAGTGTCAGTTTTTTTTTTTTTTTTAATTCAGGCTCTAGAATCTTACGTAACAGTGCAGTCTCAATGACTTTCTTGGCACAGCAAATCTACAGTGAAGGTGATCCTTTAAACAGTATAGTACATGTTCAAGGCTAGAGAAGGGCATTTTCTCACAACAGTTATAAATTGTCTGTTTATTTTTCTCCCTTCGATCTGACGGCTCAGAATTTGGATGCCGAGAGGACAAATGAGTGTTTGGCCTGCAGGATAAACTGGGCAGTTATTGTGTCTCAACCAATAAATGGGTCAAAAATTCATCCCACATGGAGGTCTGTCTCTGAAAGAAAAAAAAAGAATTTTCCCTTCTTAGGGCAGCTTCACATGTGAACTTATAACATGACCAAAGCATTTTCATGCGTGATGGGCTTTTTTTACAAGCGAATGGAAATTTTCACATCTGAAAAGAAAGTAGGTCACATCAAGCCTGGTGAAATTTGCATCTCCACTTACTAGAATTATGGCTGATGATTTTTAAATGTAAAAACTAAAACAGCCACTTTAAACAGCACTGCTAACTGGTTTTTCCTCTCATTTTTCAGCCACAATTCCACAAGGATTAGGGAAGAGAGTAAAATGCAAATAAAAACAGTGAGCCGTAATTTGCAAATCCCTTTTAACCTGTATTCAGCAGAACAAAAAGTGCAAATATGAGATAAGGCATGCTAAAATCATCAACTTTACTGTTTTTTGTGGGGTTTTTTTATTATTTGTTTTTAAAATAATTGCCATTTCAAAATGCAGCATTTGTAACACGTTCCAAAGAAGCTGGGACAGGTGCGTGTTCACTGCAGTGTAAGATCACCTCTCCTTAATGACACTCGGTTGTCATTTACACTCATTTGGAACTTAGAACACCTCGTTGGGAGTTTTGTTGTGTCTTCCCAAATCAAAAGTTTTCATATTTTTGAGGTCCCCTTGTCCACAAATAATTGGAGAGAGACAAAATCCTCAGAAGTTATCAAATTTTATTCCAGTCTTGAATTTTACAGTAATCCAAACCCGGTGATTAGTCCTTGCGCAAGGAGCACTACCCCAATGTTCCCAAATGGCCATATTTATGAAAAAACCTAATCAAACTTTATTCCAATCTCATTACACTGGTTATCTCTTAAGCCTTTTCTTTCCCCTACTGGTTGGCGCGCTCTGTATGGGATTCTCTGGAAAATATTGATGGCGAACAGAAGTATTGTTCCCATAAAAAAAAGGAAAGATAATACATTAAAAAACAGAGAAAAATACATTTAAAGGGATAGGATACAAATAGATACAAAAATGATTGAACTGACTGTGTTTTCAGTAATAACTAATGATTTTAATGAACAAATATTGATCAAAGCTACAGAAATCAAAAACATTTAAACGTCTCACCTGATTATGTTTTCAAATCAACTGAACAGAATAGATACTAATCAAAGCTACAGAAGCCCACTGCTTATGTGTGTGTGTGTGTGTGTGTGTGTGTGTGTGTATTACTGCTGCTTACATAATATGGTTACTGATTATGACTATTGATTATGGTAATTAATTATGCTCATTGATTTACAGATGAATATGATGAGAAATATTGAAATATAATCCTCAACAGTTTCAAAAGTGCAATTAGCACCCACTGTTGTCCAATATAGGACACTTGCTGGTCAAGAGTCCGTAATCTCCGTTGTCATATTTGGTGCCTCATAATCCGCAACACGTTTTCATTGGGTAACAGGTCTGGGGAACAGGCAGTGCCCACACTGTGACTCCAAAGCCTGCTGTAGTAATAAGTGTTGAGTGTGGCCTGATGTCTTTCTGCAAAAACAAGCAGGGGCGTCCTAGAAAAAGAAGGTGTCTGCAAGGTAGCATATGTTGTTCCAAAGAGCCTTTCTACCTTTTTGCATCAGCTGTGCCTTTACAGATGTGCAAGTTGCAGATGCCGAGTGCTGATGCGTCCCTTGACCATATTCTTGAGTGCATTAAGAACAAAGACAGATCATTGCAGTATGAAAATAAGAACATTGTTGATGCCTAAAATAGTGACTTTGTTGAGAGTAGCAGATCTATAACTCTCGTTCTACATTATTGACCTTGACAAGAACAATTTGGAAGCAAGTTGTTTAAATTTGTTGATCATGCTAAATTGAGTGGTTTAAACAGTTTAGAGACCACTGAGGCAACTCGGCATGATTATGATATAATCCAGAGGTGGGAGGAAACTTGGCAAATAAAATTCAGTTTAGCTAAATGTGAAGTTCTACATGAAGGGAAATAAAAACATAGGACAAGATTACTTTACAGGGGGTCAAAAATTTAAATATGCACTTCTTGTAAAATTTCTCAAAGGAATGACTGACTAAAGCCTTCGGGTTTATTTCACTGTGCTACAGCAATTAAAAAAAAAAAAAAAATAAGACCAACAAAAATATGTTGCCAAAAATACTGAACACAAATCAAAGGCGGGGTGCTTATCTTGTAAAATACATTTGTCAGATTTATGAGCAGTTCCGGGGACGATACCGCAGGAGGTATGAAGAGGCTTTGGAACAGGTTCATAGAAGAGCTACTGAATTAATTCCCTGGAAAAAGAGCCCTAGTCTCTTCTGCTGTAGCACAAGGAGACCACACCTCGTTAGATAAAGAATTAGAGAATAACTATGCAGGATTAGCCGCATTTAGGTCAAATTCTCTTTGTAGGACTACAGGCCATAAATTGAAGTTAGCCAAGTTGAATTTAGCACAGATATCTGAACCGTTTTTTTCTGCAAAGAGAGTGGTCACAGTGAGGGAACCATGCCCAGCCAATGTCAAAGAGGCAAAAACAAACCAGGCTTGATACGGAGATAAATGCCATCTGTTGTGATTCAGGTAAGGAACCAGATACTGAGTCATAGTACAATCCAATAGAGGCATTGATTGATAGGAATACTGTAATGGAAAGGGAAAGGCTAAAGCCAAGATTAGCATTAACATAGTCCAGCACAGATAGTACAGAGAGGTGAGGGTAAAGGGCGTATCTGTGCCCTTATGAAATTAGAAAAAAAGGTTGCACTTTGCATAAACACATTTATTATAACAAGCGTCTCCACACAAACACATTTACAATAAGCCTTCTTCACAATTAACATTAGTTAATAAAGACAAAATCATTACACAGGTTATGTACCCAACTAATGCACCTGACACACCCTCATCATTTACAAATTAGATAATTCAATGAACATAAATTACATGATAGTTTCCAATATATACAAATCATTAGGAGTCATTGTAGCACTAAGCATATAACTAATACAACATACAAAAGTCATACTATAGAAAATTAAGGGAAATCCTCATTCATCCCATTGGGTGCAACCTTATTCAAAGAGAAAATATACCAGGCCTCCCTACTGCAATTAGGCGGTTCTCCGCGGTCTCTAATGTTAATTAACTATTTCTAAGCCCATAAACTTAAGGGAATTAGCATCGTGGCCCGCTGAATTGAAATGTCTGGCGACGGATGATTTTTCATCATTTCTCTTGATTGCATATTTATGTTCACATATGCTGGTTTTAAGTTAGCGTTTTGTTTCCCCAACATAACATAAACCACACGGGCACATTAACAAGTACACGACAAACGTGGATAGACATGAGATTCTGCCCCTTACCATAAAATTTGTATTAGTGCTAGACTGTGTGAAACATTTTTCCGTCATCATATTGTTACACACCGGTGTGTAACAATATGATGACTAAAAAATGTTTCACACCATTGTGTTACAATATGATGACGGAAAAATGTTTCACACCGTTGTGTTACAATATGATGATGGAAAAATGTTTCATACAGTCTAGCACTAATAAAAATTTTATGGTAAGGGGCAGAATCTCATGTCTATCCACTTTTGATGTGTACTTGTTAATGTAACCGTGTGGTTTATGTTATGTTGGGAAAACAAAACGCTAACTTAAAACCAGTATATGTGAACATAAATATGCAATCAAGAGAAATGACGAAAAATCATCCGTCGCCAGACATTTCAATTCAGCGGGCCGCGATGCTAATTCCCTTAAGTTTATGGGCTAAGAAATAGTGAAGCAGTCCCCTAGAGGCGGAGACCGTGAGAACCGCCTACTGCAGAGGGAGGCCTGGTATATTTTCTCTTTGAATACCGTTGCACCCAACGGGATGAGTGAGGATCTCTCCCTTACCTGCTCTCTATAGTATGACTTTGTATGTTGTATTAGTTATATGCTTAGTGCTACAATGACTCCTAATCATGGGTGCTGGTATGATTTGTATATATTGGAAACTATCATGTAATTTATGTCATTGAATTATCACCTAATTGATGATGAGGGTGTGTCAGTGCATTGGTGTGGGTACATAACCTGTGGAATGATTATGTCTGTAAACACACTGAAGAAGGCACTACGCCAAAACGCGTTTGTGTGGAGACGCTTGTTATAATAAATGTGTTTATGCAAAGTGCAACCTTTTTCCTAATTTCATTATTGCTGATTTTGGTCCTGCACTCATAAAGTCTGGGAGTGAAGCCCGTTTGTGCATTTATCATATCTGTGCCCTGCCAGGCGGTGTTCACCCTCACCAAAGCAGGACTTTCAGATACCAGGTCCAAAGGGTGGAACACTGTCCAAATCCTGGGGACTGCCAAAGGTTTGGGAGGTGTTCCTTATAAACTGGGCAGAGGAACAGGTTGATAGGAATACAGTCCCAATCCTGGAAATGGATAATCAGGCTTGGGAGTTAGTTCCTATAAATAAGATTCCAAAGAATAATTACGTATTTCACTATCATAAAGGTCACAATAATTTCCGAAGATGATAATACAATTCTTTATAAGAAGATATTAACTGACAGGTGGCTTAAGGGAAAAAGTATGACTATGTAGCAACTCTGCAACACAAACCTAAGGTTATATACACTGCAGGAACACAAGGAAGTGGGGCTGGATTACATCTGGAAAGGGGAGGCACACAGCACACCAATCCAGTTAAGGAGACAAAATCTCAAAAAGAAACGCAGGTTGCTGGAGGAATAGACGATCAACAAAAATGAGGGTTGTGACGCTATCAAGCTCTTCAGTTTCCTAAGCATATGGCACACTTAAGAGGCAGAAAAAATGGCCTTTCTGCTCAGGCTGAATGGCCTGTTTTGACCCCTCAGCTGTGTTGCCGTGTTGAGAGGGTCGAAAACTTTTAGGAAAACCACTGGGGCAGATCATGGGTTAAGGTTAGGACCTCGCTCAATGTCCTCAGCTGACATTTAAGCAATCTACCGCAAAGACACCCAGCCACTGCAATGTACACATGCAGTCCCACATTGCTCAGCATATGTCGGGTGTTTACATGTGGTTTTTTGCACACGTGAAACCTTACTGGAGGTTCTCAGGCCGCTTCCAATGACATGCTGTCTCCAGGCCTGCAGTACAACTCAAATAAACAAAACTTCCTGCCTGGCAGCTGAACAACAACTAAGCTCCATAAGACGCGTTCGTCGGTTGGCACGCTCATAATCCTTTAATCAGCCTTACATAATGCGCATGGAAGACGCAAAACATGGATGCCAACCATTCACTTGTTCAGTCAGCATACACCTTGTCCTCATCACTCACAACAAAATAGAGGATTAGAGTAGGATGTCCGTCAAGTGCGGTATTGTGTATGTTCTGAGTCTAAATCACTGGTTCCCAACCGTCCAAAAACAGCTTGTGAATGGCCAGGGCATTACTGGAGGGATCTATCGTCACAATATCCGAAGAAACCATTGCTTAATTATACTACTCCTGCAATGGTGCAGTCCCCGCTTCATGTTAGCGTGACAACCAGCCACAAATGGACTAAATAAGTTAAAAAAAAACACACAAATGGCAGTTTTCCTTTGCCGCGGAGTGCCATAGTGTTTCAAATGCTTTTATAAACAGTACCAGTGAAAGTTTGTGCACAACTACATTTTTCAAAAAAAAAAAAAGCACAGATAAGAAAATGATCTCTTGAAAAGAGACAAAATATAGTTCATTGTACCAAAAAAACCAGATCTAAACCTTATCAAAATAGCCATCATTTGCAATTTTATTGTTCAGAATACTCAAGTAATTTTTCTTTTGAGGGCAGTCATGTGGATATAAGAGATCACACCAGCACTGTGGTAGAAGTTCCCACAGATGTGTTGTACTTTTTAGTTGACATGGAAAACGTGAACAATTTTTTTTTTATTTTTTTTTGGTTAAGTCAATTTAACATTAATTGTCACTATATATACATAAAGTGGGGCCAAGGTAAGACCATTTATGTCTTACCTTAAAGGTTAGTACAGAGGTTCGTACACCTAAATTTTACAACAGACAGAATGACAAATTGCAGGTAACTTTTGACTGGCAATGTATGACTATGCAAAACTAGGTAGCCCCGCAGCACCACCTCCAAAGTCTACACAAAACCGGAGCCAATGCACTAATCATATAGACTTAGCTATAACTCAAACTCTTCAACTGGGCCCAGGTTACATGGCTGTATCGCTGGTAATGAGTGGGAAATCTCACCTCAGCCACTGCCAATGTGTGGCACCCACCTGGGTCATGCACGGCAGCCATTTTGTTTCAGAATGCTTACCACCCATCACTACAGTGAAGAGTGCACTAAATAATTTTTTTGAGCAAAAAACCTCAGAGGATGATTAGGTGGCAGGTTGAAAGAGTGAGATTGAGTGTTAAACCAGGTCATCAGGGAACCCCCTACTCTTTGTGACATAATATCATGGGATCTTTAACCTCTTCAGCGCTGCCAAACCCATATGTCAGTCTGTCAAATGCAGCTGCTGTGTTCAAACCTGTAGAAGTTTAGGCCCATTTTAAATTTTAATGGAGATCTCGAGGCAAAGATCCTAAATATGTCCTGTCAAATTTCAGGGAAGTTGTATACATCCAAAATGTAGGTATTTTTCATTCAATGTAATGTCACAACCATGAAATAAACATCCTGGGTTTGAAAATTGCACTTAATATAAGTATGATGTGGCTTGGTGCAACTCGTAGATATCCAATGGGTATGTGACATTGTCCCGCAACATCAAAAAAATGAGCTTCTTTTTTTTTTTTCTTCTTTTACTTTGAACCTGCTTAAGGGGAAATTCAAGCGAAAATCTGCACGTCAGGACTTTGATTCTGCATCTCAACCAAAAGACAGCATCAGCAGCAGTGCAGGGTCCCTATCGCAGCCTTGGTATGTTTTTTTTTTTTTTTTTTTTTTTATAAACTGCGGAGAGGGACTTCCCTCTACTGGCCCACTGGCACACCAACACCTCTTCCAGAAGCAACTTCAGGTTCCCTCAGGTGATCATCCATCCAAGTGCCAGCCACAACCAGACCGACTCAACATCAGCCATTTGCCCTCCGCAAAATAAATTGTGGTTTGGTGGCTGGCCACTCATAAGAAATCTTTGCTGGGTTGCTCATTGGTATCACCATTTAGTTTGAGTATTTAATTAAAATGAAAATATACTCACTTCATTGGGTACACCCATTCAACTGTTCCTTAACACAAATATCTCATCAGCCAATAATATGGCAGCAACTCACTGCAATTAGGCATATAGACAAGGTCAAGACGCTTCGCTGAAGTTCAAACAGAGCATCAGAATGAGGAATAAAGCTGATTTAAGTGACTTCGAGCGTGGTGTGGTTGGTGGTACCAGACGGGCAGTTTCGAGTGTTTCAGCAACTGCTGATCTACTGGGATTTTCACGCGCAACCATCTCTGGGGTTTACATAGAATGGCCTGCAAGAGAGAAAATATCCAGTGAGCGGCAGTTCTCTGGGTAAAAATGCCTTGTTGATGCCAGAGGTCAGCTGAGAATGGCCAGACAGGCTCGAGCTGATAGAAAGGCAACAGTTACTCAAATAACCGCTCATTACAACCGAGGTACGCAGAAGAGCACCTCTGAAGGCACAACATGTCAAACCTTGAAGCAGTTGGGCTACAGCAGCAGATGACAACACCGAGTGTCACTCCTGTTTACTAAGATCAGGAAACTGAGGCTTCATTTCACACGGGCTCACCAAAATTGGACAACTGAAGGTTGGAAAAACATTGCCTGGTCTGATGATGCTTGGATTTCTGCTGAGACATTCAGATGGTCGGGTCAGAATTTGGTGTAAACAACATGAAAGCATGGATCCATCCTGCCTTGTATCAATGGTTCAGGCTGGTGGTGGTGGTATAATGGTGTGGGGGATATTTTCTTGGCACACTTTGGGCCCCCGGTACCAAGAGAGCACTGTCTAAATGCCACAGCATAACTGAGCATAGTTGCTGGCCATGTCCATCCCTTTATGACCACAGTGTACCCATCTTTTGATGGCTACTTCCAGCAAGATAATGCGCCACGTCACACAGCTTAAATCATCTCAAATTGGTCTCTTGAACATGACACTATGTTCACTGTACTCAAATGGCCTCCACAGTCAACTGATCTCAATCCAATAGAACACCTTTGGGATGTGGTGGAATGGCGGATTAGCATCAAGGATGTGCAGCCCAGAAATCTGCAGCAACTGTGTGATGCTATCTTGATAAAATGAACCAGAATCTCTGAGGAGTGTTTCCAGCACCTTGTTATATCTATAACACAAATAATTAAGGCACTGATGAAGGCGAAAGGGGTCCAATGCGGTACTAGCAAGGTGCACCTAATAAAGTGGCAGGTGAGTATAAATGTGGTATTTCAATACACACAGTCTATAAGCACTTTGACTGTGCGTGTTCGCAATTGGGCAAGGATGACAAGAATTAACCGGGCCCAGAATCAGCGATATGGTGACCACAAAATTTTATTAAACCCTCAGACTCGTGACCAGTGGAGTAAAGCGGTCCTACCCAAAACAGCGTTAACGGTTCAGCGCCCATAAATCGCCTGAGTAATGCTTCCACCTGCTGGACAAAAAACGCACACAAAAAACTACTGATATACCCGATTATGACAGAACCCAAAGGTAACTCGGCCTTCTTCTCTCTGTAGAAACGATAGACGCGCCTAAAAATAATTATTTACTTCCTGAAAGTTTTTTCTAAAATTCATTAGTAAAACTCTGGAAATGCCTGTTCCATGTAACCAACACAGCCTTTTAATCCAGTTTTCTCCACGTGATGTCAGGAGAAGTAGTCTGTAGGTCGTTTAAGAATTTAGCGGTATGATATACAGTAGGGGAGACTGGTGTCTGATGAGCCATGGGGACCAATGAGACATATCACTATTTTGCGATCAATCGATTCCAAAGGTGTTTAAAATAGGCCAAATAGTGATATGGCTCACTTATCCCCATGACTTATCGGTCAATGGTCAAATATTTTGCCAATTTTAAGCAGCTCTGTCATCGAATTGATCGCAAAATAGTGATATGGCTCATCGGACCCCAGTCTCCCCTATTTCAAGGATATAACATGGCAGCTTTTCATGACAGCAGCATAGGTAGTCAATCTGTTCCTTGTGTGAGCAGAATTTTTGAGGCAGCAATGCACTGCTACACTGAATTGATGTCTGCAATCCCAATTCTGTTTCTTGAACACAAGAAAAAAATTGAGAGTTGATGTTTAGCCACAAACTATATCAGCACTAGGGAGACGAGAGCGTACCTGAAATAACTGATCATAATCACCTGAGAAGCCATTCGTCCTAAAAATGGTGCTCACAGCTTTGGGAATGCCATAATATACTGAATACTCCATGGCTTAAACAGAATTCATAGCATCATACTCTCTTTTCGTATTAGACATACTTGGTTCCAAAAATTAATATGCCAAAAACAGGCCACTGAGTGAACAGAATGGTGCTGTCCATGCAGCAAATTGCTAAAATTGCTTACTAGATCTACATAATAAATCCAGCTGACTATGGTCATATGCAGACACTGAATAAGTGCACTGAAAAAACCGATGATTGGATGTGCCAGAATTTTATCAAATTCAATAAGGATAAAATCAAAATAACAATTTTTGGGCCCAAAAAAAGAACAATTAAGAGTTAATACTCACTTTGAAACCCTATTATTTAAGACCTCGCAGCACGCCAGAAATCTGTGTTTGTTGGACTCAGATCATAACTTCAATGGTCACATCAACAGACTTATAAAATCAACTTACTGCCGCCTTTAAAGCATAAGGACCAGTGTCTCATGAAGGCTTTGAGAAGTAAGTGAAATTACTTCATGTTTTTATTTTAGTCCGTTTGATGACTGCAATAGTGTCTTAACAGGTCTTTGTGAAAAATCAATAAGACAACTACAGCTGATTCACAATACTGCGGCTCAACTCCTTTCTCAAAGTAAAAGAGTCGAACAATTCATCCTAGTTTGCCGAGCTTTGCACTGGCTTCCTATGCAACAAAGAACAGATTCCAAAGTCCTTATAAAGCAGTTTTTGTTGAGGGCCAAAATACATGTCTGACGTGCTGCTCAATTATAAACCATTCAGAGCGCTTAGATTATCGCGACAGGTTTGCTCTTTGACCCCAGGGTCAGAATCGAATGAAGCAGTTTTAACCTCTTAAGCCCTGAGCCCCTGGTTCGAAAATGGCATGCCCAAAATGAAATGAGTATATCTCTGCGACTACTTGGTCCATTTGAATAATCTTGGTATCATAATAAAGGTAAATTTTTGTCATGTTGTAAGAGTCAGTGTATATGTTACTGAGTCAGAGTAAATGAAGATGGAACACAGCATAAATGAAACATCTCATGTGTGCCTAACAAAGTTTTACTTTTATCCTTTTTGAAATTATTCAGTTGCAATCTGAAACCTCAAAAAAATTACAGCACAGAATCTCACCATTATTTGTGCCAAAGTTTATTCTAACCAAGTAAATCAGCGCAAAATTAGGGAGGTTATAGTTCGAGAATGTCTAGGTGGCCTCTCCAAGCAGACACCGACCAAACTGTAAAGCTCATTTAATTTCACTTATATGTCACTACAGGCATACATTCCATCCAAATACAACCACCTTTTTTTATTTTTAGAATTTTTTAATGTATATTTTTTATCATTATTTCTGCCAGTTCTGTATGCATTTTCCCATTCAAAAATAATACATACGAATAAAATGAAGTTTGACTCCACTGGAGCAAATTTATTTTTTCAAAAAAACAAATAAACAAAATTATAAATACAAAGATAAGGTAAAAAATGTTAAAAAGTAAAAAGAACAAAAACCCAGCAATTATTCACACAAGAAAAATGCTATTATAGCCTACATAAGTGCATGCCGATCCAGGATTTGAACCCTAATCACCTAAAGTAGAATGCACCATCCTAACCACTACACTACCGCTTATTCACTGTTAACTTGCCAATATAGAGAGTGAGTCAAGAAAACAAGTCAAGAAAACACGCACCCCGTTTGTACTGTTGCGCTGTCAGTATTCACGCGGAATGACAAAACGACTCCCTGTCAGAAAACTACTTTGAAAACGACTATTGAATATTTGGTGGATAATTATACCGAAAATACGACAAACAAACCTGTTAAGTGTTTATATTGTCGCACTATTTAAGCACATGCGAATGGCCCATGGACTCAGTTTGACGTACTGGGAATGCAAGGCTCTTTCTCAGGCTAGGTTTGTGCGATTAAGGTGGTTTAGGGCCCGTTGGAAACGTCAGAGCACATAGAATCAAATGGCCACCAAAATATCAAAGGTAAGAAAAATTTTTTGCTCATCTCTGTGGAACGTAAAGTGAATGCCTGCTGTTCTTGGAGTGTGGTGTCAATTTAAAATGACCAGTGGCAGTAACAAAGGCCTTCAGAAACCTCGTCCTTCAATGCTTAATAACCCAAACCTCTCGCAGTTTACTTTTCCCGATCAGCAACAGTTGCCCAGACTAATTGGTAGGACCGGCAACAGTCTAATTTATTTTTGACAGCATTGTTATACATTGCACCACAAAATTATGAGGCGTTTTCTACCATAGAAAAATGACGACGTAAAATGTGATTATGTCTTTATAATTTCTGCGTTCTTGTAGCTCGTGAAACAGCGCAGATTTGCTTAGTTTGTGAGCCTCATTAAGAAATTAGCCACGAGAATCCGTTCTATATTCTGAATGTGATCGCGCTAAAGAGTGTTGTTAGGCACGCTGCACAGCTGAGTGATGGCAAAAATAAATGCTGCAAAGTCAGCGGAAGTTTCAGATTTTTTGCATTTATGTTGTTGCCGTCCTTACAATGCCATATCAATTATAAAAATGCAGGCAATAAGCATTCGGTTTTTTCATTATCATTTCTTATAATAGGCCATGGATTTTTCTTGGTTGTTCAGTTGATCAATTGTTTGATTGTTAATAAGACGAACTTGAACGAGAACAGCTTGATCACAATTGAGCAGTAAAGGGTGAGGTTACTGAAGGCCTTCTGAACATCTGACGGCACACCGCTGAAAATGACAATGCTTATATTGTTAAAATCTGTGGACTTTCCTCTTTCATTTGAGGTATTGTTTGTAAGCATAGCACAAATTCAGGAGAAATTCTAGCAACTCAGTGCTGATATTATTTTATCCTATGTTTTTCCACATGCTTGTTTACTTGCTTGGTGCTTGAATTGTGTTCGGTTGAGGTAAAAATGGTCAACAAGCTTTTTGCCGAGTTTCTTCCCGTAAAGTGGATATACCACATGACGATGTTGCTATGAGGAAACATGCTGTATTTATGAAGCTTAATGATCCGTTGGTTCCGATACCGGGGGCGTTCAGGTTTAAGAGTTTAAGTTTCCGTGCACCGCAGCACTGGCACAAACATCCAGAACATTTGAGCTCTGCTCTGACCCTGTGTTCTGTTAAATCCAGGTTTAAAATTTTGCTGTATCATACTGCCTTTTGAAACATGAAATGATCTTTTGAATCAACAGTAATTTACTGTATTCTCCTTCTATACTTTATTAGATCTATATTAACTGTTCTACTTGTTTTACAGTTTTTTGTCTCTGTCTTCTTATGTAAACCTCTTTGAATTACCTCTGTGTGGGAATGGTGCTGTATAGGTGAACTTGCCTTTCTTTGCCTTACTAAGTGACCAACACAATGGGGTTGCAAACTGGACCAATATCTACAAAGAGTAAACAATCAGCGTCATATAGTGAAATATGGGGGGATTATTGTTTGAGATGGGAGTAAAAAGTAGTGACTGACAAACTGAGGGTTCCAATAATTAAATCGGGACCAAAACACAGAAAGCAACAAACACTTTTGAGATTCACCGCATGTGGACCAAATTTACGACCACTTATAACTTTATCTGGCAGGATGACACTGAGGACCTAAATCATACTGATAAAATTTAATTAAACTGACCAGCCATTCCATTCACTGGCCTTGATTACATCTAATGGAAGTACGACAGCTGCTGAAATCCTCACAGTTTATCTTCAGGCCTGCTTACCAGTTGGATCAGTCAAAAACTAGAAATGTGCATTTAAGGCAAAGTGCTGCAGTAGCCTTTACTGTTATGTGCTGAGCAATAATTATCATTACTTTTATTAATAAGGTGGTGCAACAATAAGAATAAATTGGGGCATTGTGGGTTGACAAGACTTGTCAGGGCTTTTTGAGGGTATATGAAGTTAAACAGGTGGAGTGATTGTGTTACCTTAATCTGCTTCATACAGGCTGCAATAATTCATATTGATATGCAAATTATTGTATAGAACAAGTCTGTCCATGACACAGCAAAATGATTTCCCTCCATTTTTGAAGTATACTCTCAGTTTACAGAGTACTGCAATTAAGCTCAATGCTCTATCGCAAAAAGAGCTCACTCTCATTCTCACATGCCTATAATTCCATACTTCCGTCAATACTCCTTAAAAGGTAGCCAGTTAAATCAGATACAACTTACACTGCCGCATACATCGCATTTTTAACCTCCAGGCAACATTGTTCAGTAATCCTGTATGCTCACGACACCAGTCGGTTATCACTGCACATCTTTCCGCTAATGGGCAGCCAATCCATGGAGTCAGCCTCTGAAATGAATGCGACTGACTGTAACATGGATAAACCGCGATTTCACGGCTAATAAAACATTAGCTTCGTTTTCATTGTACTCACAGAGAGCTCCACCATGGAGGAACTCAATGTTGAGCATTTTTCGAAAATTCCTGATACAAATTTCCACAAAAATAATCCATCTATACCCGATACTGATGTGTTTATTGATGGAAGCGGTTTACAACTGCGCCTTTTTCAATATCGGATGTGCTTATTAGTTTGAGAAACAAATGAGAACAGCAGAAACTCACTCTACTGAGGAAGCATGTCACATACTTATAGGATATCTCTGGCAGTCAACAACGGCTAAAATTAACCTATTAGGTCCCAAAACATTTTGAAGGAAATAAATTGAAATGCATCCCCTAGGCTGGTCATTCCTGGTTTTGACCAGCCTAGGCTGGTCAGGCTGGACCTTCTTTGTTTTGGACCAGTTTTAAACTTTGACCACCTATGACCTTCACCAGCTTTAAGCTTACAATACCAGCTGCTAGAATTCTGAGCTGGTTCATCAGCTACAGGTCTGAGCTTTTATTAGCTATGACTTCTGGTCTAGCTGTTTAAAGCTGGTTATTAGCTAGATGTTTAAAGCTGGTCCATAGCTTGATGAAGGTGGTCAAAGTTGGTTAAGCTGGAATTGTAAGCTGGAGTCAGCTGGTGAAGGGCTGGTCGACCAACTAATACTGTCCAAAACATAGCTTAAACCAGCCTGACCAGCCTAGGCTGGTCAAAGCCGGAATTTTTAGCAGGGATGACAGATGGTGAAACTTTGGCCAGGAATAATCAGTCCTGGCACTGTGTGTGTGACATCAGCGAGTTCATACCTAACTCTGCCCTTCACACACACATGCTACGGGTGCGTCCAAATTCTTTAAAAAGAAAGTAACCTTGTAACCTTTTCTAAAAACAAGTATGACTCATTTTGATTGAAATAGTTTGGCTGGTAGCTATGACAAGAAACATTTGAATTGTCTGTTTCATGAAGGAAAGGAGGCAATGAGCTCACCTGTGGCGTCCTTTCGCCTAAGAAACACAGGACCAACTTTGGAAGAAAGCAGATGGTACCACCTCTTTTGGAGCGATGCTCCAAATAGCCGAGCGATCGTTTGTGCTCGGTCAATTCCACAACGCTACAGTGCTGTGCTTGGACATTAATAAATTGCTCTCAAGGACAGAAATTCCCATCATTTGCAATATACCCATTTAAAAGGAAGTTATTTATTCAGGAATCAATATTATTAAGAAAACATCATCAAGATTATTGAAGATAAATGTTTTCCTTACCCTATCCATCCTATCTACAAGGTATATGTTGTAGAAATTTTGATATTATATTCCTGGTATTACCTTCTCAAGAAGAACTCAGACGGAGGCAGAGAGAATAATATGTATCCATGTTCACTATTTTGCAGCAAAATAAGATCCTCATTACAGGCATGAACTCTCGTTACAGGCAAGAACAAGGATAAAGAAAATTCTTTCTTGCTGGTGTATAAGTAAGAGTAAATCTTGACAATCTCCTCCCCCAAACTGATTTACACATCATGATGTTAATTGGAATGTTCTTGCAGACGCATGCAGCCCACGTCAAGCTGACCCTGAGGTATATGCATACAACTCAGAGAAGACAGGTGGTTTCTTCTTATCTCCTGGGCTTATCTCTTTGGCGTCCCAGGCTCTCCCTGTACTCCCTCTCCTGAGAACACATAAACTAAGAGAGAAAAAGAACATCTTGCCCTGTTAGGGTCAGTCAGGACCGCACAGTTCTAGATAAACCATATGCAATGATGCATTGGCCAGATTATGGAAACTACAGCTACGCAAGGCCTAGGTTATTCAAAAACAAGCAAGGATATACAACTAAGGCCTAAAATGAGCAAGAACAAGCAAGGATAAACAATTAATAATAAAGCAAACAAGCATCAATATTGAATTGATTCCACAGTATATTCCACTTCTTCTGCTTTTGAGTTAGAGCCTAAGAATTCTTTATAGTCATTTAGTTAATTTGAACTAACTTCCAATTCTAACCAGGGTGCAGGACTGGGACCGAGTTCAAGTTTATTCAACTCAAGCCCATTCATCTATTCAGTAATCAAGAACAAGCGTCCAATCCTAATCAGGGTCCAGAACTCGGCCCATGTTCATGTTAACACTTCAAAGTTTTTTCTAATTTTCAGTTTGTTTTGTTAGGAACAGGCTTCAAACCCTGATCCAGATCCAGAACTGGTACAGTGTTCATCTTAAGCAAACTCCTCATCCTTTGAGGCAGGACAGGGCTGGCAAGGTCTGCACATCTGGCTGTGTCCCAGAAGCCACTGGCCAGTGACTGTTAGCCCTGCCTTGCCTGCTACATCTGTGCTGAATTGTCAATCATTATCTGGGGTTCTGCCCACTTCATCATCAGTGGTTTTGTCCCCAATCTGTACCGTATTACTGTCAATAAGCTATCAGTTGGAGAGCACGTCTGATTCTGCGCTAGATTCCTGGTCCAGACCATAACATAAGTCCAGAGTAGAAACATTGTCTTTCATGAAAATGGGTCATTGAACTTCATAACCATATTACGTTTGTACAACCCCAGTTCCAAAATAGTTGGGACAAAGTGTAAATTGTGAATAAAATCAAAACGCAATGACTTTCAAATCGCACCAGCCAGTATTTTGTTCACAATAGAATAGAGATAACATAGCAAATGATGAAACTGAGAAATTTTACAATTTTTTCCACAAAATGAGCTCATTTCAAATTTGATGGCCACTACAGGTCTCAAAAAAGTTGGGACAGGGGCCTGTTTACCATGGTGTAGCATCCCCTCTTCTTTTTAACACAGAGTGGAGGCGTCTGGGCATTGAGGAGACAAGTTTTTTGAGTTTAGCCATTGGAATTTGATCCCACTCATGTTTAATACGGGCAATTCCAGCTGCTGGAGAGTTTTTGGTCTCTTTTGACAGACTTTTCGTTTAATTATGCACCAAATGTTCTCAATCGGTGAAAGATCAGGACTGCAGGCAGGCCAGTTCGGCACACGGACTCTTCTACTACGAAGCCATGCTGTTGTAATAGCTGCAGTATGTGGTTTTGCATTGTCATGCTGAAATACACAAGGCCTTCCCTGGAATAGATGTCGTCTGGAGGGGAGCATGGTGCTTTTTAAAACATGCAAGTGTCCCACACCATATGCACTAATGCATCCCCATACCATCAGAGATGCTGGCTTTTGAACTGAACGCTGACAACAGGAGGGGTGGTCTTTCTCCTCTTTAGCCCGGAGGACACAACGCCCATGATTTCTAACAAGAATGTCAAATTTGGACTCGTCTGACCACAGGACACTTTGCCACTGCTACAGTCTGCTACAGTCCATTTTAAATGTGCCTTGGCCCACAGAACAGGGCAGCGCTTCTGGATCATGCTCAACAATGGCTTCCTTTTTGCGTGATAGAGTTTTAGGTGGCATCTGTGGATGGCACGGCAGACTGTGCTTACAGACAGTGGTTTCTTGAAGTATTCCTGGGCCCATTTAGTAATGTCAGTGACAGAATAATGCCGGTGAGTGATGCAGTGGCGTTTGAGGGCCCGAAGATCACGGGCATCCAGTAAAGGTCTTCGGCCTTGTCCCTTACGCACAGATTTTTCCAATTTCTCTGAATCTTTTGATGATGTTATGCACTGTCAATGATGAGACCTTCAAAGCCTTTGCAATTTGACGTTGAGGAATATTGTTTTTAGAGTATTCCACAATTTTTTTACACAGGCCTTCACAGGTTGGAGAGTCTCTGGCCATCTTTACTTCTGAGAGATTCAGCCTCTCTAAGACATCCCTTTTATAGCCAATCATGTTACACACCTGATGTCAGTTAATGTAATTACTTGCGAAATGTTCTTTCAGCTGATTCTCTTGTATATTAATTGCTTTTTCAGCCCTTTTTTGCCTGTGTCCTAACTTTTTTGAGACCTGTTGCAGCCAGAAAATTTGAAATAAGCTCATTTTGTGGATAAAAATGTAAAATGTCTCAGTTTCAACATTTGAAATGTTATCTATGTTTTATTGTAAATAACATATTGGCTCGTTATCGTTATCTATTCACAATTTACACTTCATCCCAACTATTTCGGAATTGGGGTTGTATTTTACATTCCATTTGATAAAATTTTAACTATAGCTGTCAGTCAATGTAACCAATTCAACTTGTCTCTGAATGGGAGCGTATTGTTCACAAAGGCAAATGGTATGCATTACCTGTCTCACCTACACAGCTTTTCCCCAAGCAGTGACCAAGAAAATTTGGAAAACGGTTTATAACGCACGCTGTAATTTCATATGGATGAGTAGGACTCATCGTGTAAAGTCTGTGGTCATGAACACACATTGAAATGGGGGTCTTAATTCTCTAGTTTTTCTCACCCATAATGATACATTTTAAATAAACTGGATTAGACTGTTTTAAAAGGGCCTATGTTTATCCGGGATCTACACTCCATTTTTTTTATTTATTTATTTTTTCATTTGGACGGTCTCACGTTTACCCTGCTCTCTAATTACAGCACTGAAGAAAAATAGAAAAATTCCCTGAAATGATCAAACTCCCAAAAGCAGATGCTTCTCTCTTGGCTCTTTATTTATATTCTTTTCTCCTCCTTATGGAATAATTCTGTCCAAAAGTAAATAATTGTTTCTGACAAATGGTGTCAGTGTCTGAATGTTTTGTTGTAATTATTGTATATTTTATATTTGTATTTATTATTATTCAGGTTTCACAGTTTATTTCAGCAGTTCTCTGTATTAGTGTACTCATTCCCAGCAATCTTTCATCTGCCACGACTTTTTTTCATTCATGCACTTGCACCGCCCCATGTTTATTGTTAATTGTTTGAGTTTTCCTTTGTTTATTTCCACACCTCCCTGCAAGTTCCTCAGCTCACCTCACCTGTTCCAAATGTAATCAGCCTCTCGGTTTCCCTTCATATTCCCCCATTTCATTGCGTGTCCTTGTGAGTTTGTCAACCTGTTTTTCCTGATGAGCGCTCCTTGACCTCTTGATTATTGGTTGTTTTTGGCTGTACAATTCAGTCCTGTCCCTAGTCTTTGTTTGCCTACCCATGTATCACTTCTGTTTGTTTTTGGCTTGGGACCGCTCTCTGTGATTTGGCTTTGGCGTAGCTACTTTGGTTTTGATCTTTGGACTGAACATTACAATGACTCTGGATTCACCCCTTTGTACTGCATTACCACTGCCTGTTACTGACTTGGATTGTACAAATAAGACCTGTGAATGGCGCTATCTGCTCCTGAGTTCTGTACCCGCCTTATGTCAAATAGCTCACTAATAATATACTCCTGTCGAGTCAGCTCTTCAACACTGAGGACTACTTATTGAATTACTGAGATCTTGTCTACTTTTAATACTTCAGCTTCTCACAAATTTTTTTTTACACATTCTTGGATGTATATTTCCCTCTGGGGTCAGAGTGCTTTCAAGACAAGTGGTCTGGACTCCACCCATTTTCTTCCTCTTTGAATCTGGTCATCGCTGTCATGTAGGAAAGACGCACTTTTTACCCTCAACTGAAAAATGTTATGTATGAGTATTTTATGTAAAGCACTGTACATCATTTGTAAATGGAGATTTGTTACATGCTGTTTTTGCTGCCTTGCTGGTCAGCTATTTATTTTGTTCATAAGCACCCTCTGGTGGTGTGTCTGTAGCAAAACATGATCTGATGCAATACCACTTCTTTGTAATGAAATAGACTAGCGCTTTCTAGAAGCTTCTAGCATCTTCCTGCCTGGAGGGGGCGGGATTACCCAGGAATCCTGTAGATCTTTCCAGAATGTTGCTAGTCTATATAAATGCTGTGATTTTGGTCAGTAGGGGCAGAGTTTTTGTTTTGGCAACAGAGTTACATAGTGGCATTAGAGTGTTATTGGAGGATTGAACAGTGGATTATTTGTAGAGGTTTTTTTATTCAGTGAAGAATAAATTTGTTTAAGTTGTCATTGCTGGTTTTCTTTGTTGTGATTTTCAAGTCATAACAAAAATAACTGCCTCATTTTATCATGCCCCTCGCCCTGGGCATGCAAGACTTTTGGCTACCTGCCTTCACCCAATTATTCAATTATCTCCCCTTCTTTTTCAGTTAATTGCCACACTTGTTCCGCTTTGGTTAATTAGCATTCCCTGCCCATTTAAACCTTAGTTCTTCCCCTCACAGGCAGATACCCTTAATGTGAAACACCCGTTTGTTAAGTGCACTCCCTTTTTGTTGTCACTGGAGTGTCTGTATTAGTTTTATGTCACCTTTCTTTATTTAGTATCACATCCCAGCACTTGAGTCCTCATATTCCATCATTTTCCTGCTGCATCTTTGGGTGCCAGGACATTACACATTTCAAAAGGATTTTCATTGTTTCCATAATCCATATGTAATAGCCAATTGGAACAGTCAAGTTATGGATCTGAATAGGAAAAAAGATTTTGAACTTCAGCATTGAAATGCCCCAGAAATCATAACCTAAAAGATTTAAAGGTAATCCTGATGTAAATAGTTCATTTTGTGACTTATTCACAGAAATTGTATTTCATTTATTTTTCACAGTCTCTTTGGTCAAAAAAGAGTGTATTTATCATAGATCATATTAATTCCGATTTTCATCTTTGTTTTCAAGATGCATTATTTGGTTTCAATCATTGTAGCTGAGACAAGGAAAAACAGCATTTAATCATACTCTTATTTTAGCCAAATTGCACATATAAGCCAAAATTTATCAATAGAAATATTTTATCTTTGTGCTTGAAACCTGACAAAATATGACTATTCTAAATCCAATGAGTAATAAAGTTGTTACAACAGTGGATCTGTGAACCTTTATATTAATCTTTATATTAATGCGCAGTGTTGGGGGTTACGCATGACAAAGTAACTTATTACTGTAATCAGATCACATTTATCAGTGATGCAGTAATGTAATGCATTACTTTGATAAGCTAAGTAATTGAATTACAGTTACTTACAAATAAATGATCTAGTTACTTGCATTACTTTCAATTCTTCAACTATCGGCAGGACGGGAGGCCAGAAAAACGTCTTTTTCTTCTGCTTCCTTTTGAGTACATTGGCGATTGAGACCGAGGACATAAAAACAAATCAAACATCCTTTTTTATGCGTGTTTATGCCAGCACTGTAGCCTACTTGACTCACTTTTCTGTGAAGTGCTGTTTGGGCTGATTTGTACAACTTCACTACTGGCTTTGCTGTATTAAAGAGCATGAAAGAGAGATCTTGTGTGTATCTACTAGAATAAAGATTTATACTGATCTGGGCATATGTCAGGTTTTAACATGATATGGTTAATTAATTAAGTTATGGTCAATTTCAGATGATGAATCCACAAGTATTGTGACCAGTAGTCTCACTGTTTACTTTCAGCAGTGAGTATTTAAGTAAAGTAAGGGATTACTTTTTTAAGTGACTACTATTTTGCAATGCATTACTTTTTTAGAGTAACTACCCCAACACTGTTACTGTCTCATCTGGCTTTTTGCTTTTGCTTCCGTGTTTGCTGAATAAAAGTTGAACAGTTCCCATAAATTTCGCCGATGTTACATCCATACTGACATTGCCTCTCCCATACAAATTTTCAGCAAAGCCAAAGATTTTTTTTTTTTTGAAGACTTCTAACATTGTGTTGTTCTTTAACTCGTTTCTGCAAGAAACGCAGTACTTAGAAAGTGGAATGAAATGTTTCGCAACCTCAACATCAGCAAGGAGTCATGGCTGTTACATATTGTTGGCCCCTTTCAGGAGGTGGAGTCAAAAGGTATTTCAAGGCTCTGATGTGATTGGACGCGGTTCCCCCGGCATCCACATGCACAACAGACATAATTCAGCGTATTTGCTGTTGTACTGCAGCTACGGATGGTGTAGAAATGGAATCGAACGGAGTGTCGTGTCCGAGAGATTTTGGAAGAGCGCTCTGCGTCATCACCGGAGCGTCGAGAGGCTTCGGCCGATGCCTGGCGAAGCTAATAGCTGAGCTGCTGAAACCTGGGTCGGCACTACTGGTTGCGGCCCGATCGGGCGATAAACTGAAGGAACTGCAGGCAGAAATAGCCGCAACGGACGCTGGCCAGAAAGGGCTGGTCATACGCTGTGTGACGGCTGATCTTGCACAGAAAGGAGCTGTGGAGAACTTAGTTAAGGCAGCGAAACAGACGAGTCACGTGGACATAGATCGCCTGATCGTAATAAATAATGCAGGTGAGAGCTAATGATGCAAATGCACGCTAAAGGACGATGAAACCCCCTTGCTATTATTTGTAAAGTTTACGCACTAATAATAGCGTATTATTATTATTATTATTATTACCCTGCTCGTATGTGATTTAACCATTGTAAAATGCATAATTTCGTAATAGCAAAGCGATTTTATGGCAACAGGTGAATTTCTTTAAAACACAGGCCAGTGGTGCCCTATATATAGGCCTATCATGCGCTACGTTCACATTATAAGTCTTGTTATTCGGTTCCGGTTTTTTGCTCAGATAAATTTGCCAGTCTTGACGGTTAACATTCATAATTACAAGTGGCCTGCATCTACCTGAAATCTGAACGCATCTGCCCTCCAAACGTCAGGCATTCGGATTTGCACGAGTTACTGCGTCATCCGCAAACAAAAAACGCCATAACTGTGAGAGAGCAATAATGCAGATAGCAAGCACCTCCGCTCCGGATCTGCCCCGGCTCTGTGCCGACTCCAGCTGACCGGCTCAGAGCCTGGGCAGATCTGGAGCGGAGGTGCTTGCTATATTGTACTTTTAGTCTGGTAATGTGAATGTAGCAATGGAGGGTCTTGAGCAAGCATCCTCAGTCTTGTCCAGAAAGGGTGGATGGGGGTTCAGGCTTTCATTCCAGGCAGCGGTTACACACCTGATTGCTCTAATCAGCCCCTACAGTCTTAGCTATAGTCTTTAGCCCAGTGGTTCTCAAACTCGGTCCTGGCGCCCCACTGTGTATGCTGGTTTTTGTTCCAGCCACAATTGCAATTCTAGAATTTTAAAAAGCTGTTACTTTGTCTTAATTAGCAGCATTCCATGTTTAGAGTAGTTGTTTACCATTTTAAGTCACATTTTGATGGACATATCCATTCTGCCATGAAGAATAAAAACCTTTGAACATGTTGTGCTTAATTTTCAATATTGTTAGGATTTTCAGGTGAAAACATTTCTAAACAGATCAAATTAGACTCTGAGAAAATCAGTAAGCTCCAAATTAGGTCTCTGAACACAGTTGTTTAGAGTTTTTCCCAAATAACCTGCCTGAACCAAATAAAATCAACACAAAACACAACAGGTGTGACTCCATTGTTTGCCAAGTAAATTGTTGGGTTTTGCCAACATGTGTCAAGAGTTTCACCAATGAGGAACCTATTGATTGTTTATGTTGATTAAATGTTTGGTTAAATTGTTTCCCTCTGCAGATAATTGCAATATATCTCAATGTGGATATTAGCATAAATGCACCTAATTAAAACAAATCAACAGCTTGTTAAAATCCTAAGATTGCAACTGTGGTTGGAACAAAAACCAGCATACACAGTGGGGCGCCCGGACCGAGTTTGAGAACCACTACATTAGCCGTATTTGACTGGTCTGTCATGGTGCTGCACCGTCTAGGCCATGCCCACCTGCGCAATGAACAAAACGTGCTGCACCGAGAGCGACTGGTCGTACTAAAGTGATGACGTCACAGCGACTTAGCTTCTGGTGTCGGAAGTAAAATCCCTACGCGAATTTATGATGGGGTTTGGACACTTTCTGGCATTGCTCGAACTCGTATCAATTTTATGAGCCGCCTCACTCCGAGATTAGCCTATGGGGTATACAGATACAAATGATCACATCAAATTCGTTATTTATTGCCAAAAATTATATGCTTTTGCACCTGTTGTCCAGTTTGTAGTCCACTTCTGCGAACTACATATCCGTTGCATAAGCTGGCGAGTACCCCGTGATTTGTTCCCAGCCAATGGGGTACCTCAGTTTCCGCAAACATTCACAACGTACAACGACGGTACGGTAGCCGATCAGTGCCTTAAATTGCTGTTGTCTATGTCCGTGCATCCATTACCACATAGGGGGCCACCATTAGCTAGCGACATGGCTAGAAATGAATGGATCATGATGAGTTATTTCGCCATTTAGCTAGCTAGCATTTAGCTACGGTAGCGAACCACCTAGCTAGTCAGCTAGTGAGCTCATTACATCTTGTGCACATTGCTAAATCAATAGAAACAGTAAATGGTTAGTTTAATATCACTTACTGTCATTTTGCAAGCTAGCTAGCATTAAAATACACCAACTATAAATGGCTAAGGTAGCGAAATTGCTAGTTTAGCTAGTTAAGTCAATAAAAATGGTGAAAAGCCATTATTTGGCTATTTAGCGAGCGTCGAGCCGGGAACATTTTGCGAGTTGGCATTTACATATTGCCACCTAATATGACATTAGTCAGCCACCGAAGTCGGTAAACTAGCTCGCTGACTAAGTTAGCCAGCTAAAAGTCAGTTTGCTTGCTCGGCTTGCCTCACATGGTGAATATTAATTGCTAAAAACAATGAATTGCGATTATTTCGGCACTTAACTAGCGTTAGATGAGCAAGCACACCTGAATTAGCTACGTAGCTCGGTCAGTTATGCGTTGACAAAGCTGATTAGCTCATTCGCTAGCTAGCTAGCGAGTTTTTAACCAAACAAACAATGGCCAAAGATGCTGGGCTATTAAAGTAAATCGGTGCTAGTTGTAAAACTTGATATCGATCAAGTAAATATAACTAAGTAGAGCGTAGAGTGGCTGACGAATTCACAGTCTCACCAAGCTAAGCAAACAAATAGTTATGGCAATTGGCATGGTGCAGGTAATTTGTTACGCATCTTAATGCTGCATTCATGTGATGTTGGAAGGTCGGAGTTCCCAAGTTGGCAAGTCGTTCTTCCGACTTTGTTGTGTTCATGTGCTTTGAAGTCGTAATGTGGGAAAAACATGGATGCTGCAAAGAAGCTGAGTTGTATTTTAAAGATTTTTTTGGGGAATTTTTTCCTTTATATGATAGTTATACGGTGTAGAGAGACAGGGAAGTTGGGGAGAGGAATGGGGGATGACATGCAGCAAATGACCCGAGTCGGATTCGAACCCAGGACACAGCCTTTATGGTACGCGCACTTAGACCGATGAGCCACCGGGGCGCCCAGCTAAGTTGTACTTTAATGCTCAGAGCGTTGACAGAAAGGCAGCTGCTAGGGGTACGGCAGTTTTCCAATGCATTTCAATGTAGAGAGGTACGGCAGTCCCCATTTCAAACCCTGCCCCTAACCCTGACCCCTAACCTAACCCTTCCCCTAACCGTAATCCCTAATCCTTATCCTAATCCCGTCAAATCGACGGCTGTACTAATAAAAACTGCCGTATCTGAAGACACTGCATTAAAGAAAACACTGACAGCTGTTTCCAGTTTTTTCGTGATACTGAAGAACAACCGAAACGGATCAGGTGAGCCATGAAATATGATTAATTTCATACATATGTATTTTAATCAGAAAAACGTCCGTATTTGCTTAAAAATGAACTACACACTGGTTTTCATCCGCCATTTTTCGGTGAATGTGACGTCTATATCAAGTCAAGTTGGCAACTCGTGTACCAAAATTATCACCGAGATGCCGAGTTGTTTTTCCAACATGAGGGGGCGTTCATGTGAATTTTCCCAGTTGGAAAGTCGTTTTGCCGAATATCCCGACAACACATGAATGCAGCATAAACTCCTTCTGCCCAGGAATCAGGAGGATCATGGAACGTGTAGTTTTTAGACTACAAATAGGATTAGCATGGTGGCGAAAAATGATTTAAATTGTAGCTGACTCTGGTCAAGAAATACAACATTTTTTGTTACTCAGAAGTACGACGTAAAATCTCGAAATTGATGGAGGCTGGAAAACAACGGAAAGTGCTTCAAAAGTGAACTGTAAAAAAACATCTATGGGTAAAATGCATGGGAAATTTTGCTTCCGACACCAGCGTGATGTCATCAATTAAGTATTCTATAGCAGTGTTTCCCAACCCTGTTCCTGGAGTACCCCTGCCCTGCATATTTCAGATGTCTCCTTGATTTAACACACCCAGATCAGGTCATTAGGTACTCCACTAATGAGCTGATCAGCTGAATCAGGTGTGTTAAATCAAGGAGACATCTGAAATATGCAGGGCAGGGGTACTCCAGGAACAGGGTTGGGAAACACTGCTCTATAGAATCAGCACTTGGTGTAGCACCCTGTAGCATCATCACGTGATACGAAGAACATGGCCGACCCAAAGCAGTTGTGTATGGTGGTTTTAATGCACGAAATGAGCAGTGAGGAGGAGAGTGATGATGATGCGATGACTGCGATGGCAGGTTCATGTTCTTTGGGGGGCTTTGTGACTGAGGTCGCCCAAACCTGAAACAAAACTTGGCTAAAGATCCACTGAGCCACCATACATTCGGCAGATTGTTTAAAACGTGTGAGAAAAATACTGAAAACGATAAAGTTGTTGAAAACTCACGTGGAGTTCTGACCCGAGCGAGTGTCCTCCAGTTTTCGAATGGTCACGTGATCACAGTGCACTGAAGCTGCACCCGTTTCAAATCGGTGCAGAAAGTGTGACACCGAGTGCAACACCGAAAACGGTGCTGTAACAGTCGAACAGAAAAAGTTGCAAAAAGTGCAGCACTGAAGGCACAGTGCTGCACCATACAGCCCAGTCGAATAAGGCTTTTGACTAGTAGAATCAGGGGTATACCCGATTGGCTGGAATGAAAGCTTGCACCCAACCGGCCCTTTCTGGATAAGATTGAGGATGCCTGGTCTAGAGTGTGCAAGCTTTCATTCCAATCGATCACTAGACCAGCTAATTTCACTGAGTAGCACACCTTTAGGCTGAGAGAAGGAAACCTATCAGTCAAATCAGTTGGTGTAGTGGCTGGTTGGAATTAAAACCTTCATACTTTCAGCGTTTCGTGGCACATGATTGGACACCACTGCCATGGACAAACATGGCATCATAGCAGTGTCACTGCTGTCTGGATTCAACTGAATTTTCAGCATTTTGTTCATTATAACTAATGCAGTGTTATTTAAGCTAACATATAGTCCTGTTCCTCCTTTTCACGCACAGCCTTGTCAGGCAACTAATGTTTACTTTTGGAGGTTTTGACTGTGCTTCAGAGTTGGACAAAATAATTGATCAGTAATGACTTGTGCATTCCCTGGTGATAGGTCCTGTCCACCCTTAACTATAGGAGTGTAGTCTGTTCAATCTCTAGCCCTTGTGCACACATTCCAAAGATGACCCTTTTAGGGCCACGAGAGTCAAGCAGAGGGTCATACAGTACGAGTATTACCCCCCCAATTGCTAAAAAAACAGAGAACGCCATCGTTATAGCCTTCTGACCACCAGCAAGATAAGAGCATGTCTCCTTTTTATTATCCCCCCAGCATGTAATGCGGAGGGATATAGTCATCAGTATGTTTGTCCATTCGTCCGTTCATCTGTAAACATTTAATTTCCGGAGCAGAACTTGAATACTGTTCAATATATATTTTTTAAACTTGCTTTGCCTGTTTATCAGGTCTTAGACTGGTGCCTTTTGATATTGTTGGATTTCTGAGACTTTTACTGTTTTTTGTTTTCATGGAAGTGACTTTAACTTAGACAAAATGAGTATGGGGACCATTTCTGGAGAAGGACTCAGCCAGGGAGAAATGTCATCTTCTGATAACTCTTGTTTAATTCAGTTTTCTTTTTTATCTTTTTTTTTTGTTTTCAGTTTTTTTTTTTTTTTGTCTTGCACCCCTGAAGACTGCTCCAGATTTTCCCATATCACATGTTTTTGGAGCTGTAGTAAAACTTTTCAGAGGTATTTGATAACTGAGCTTCATTACCTCCTGCCATATTCATGTTTGGTCTCATTAGAAAGAGACTAAGGGCCCGTCATAGACTGTATAAAAAAATGGATGCCGCACTGGGGTCTGAAAACTGAGGCCAAAGCGGAAATCTCCAAAATTTGCATTCTATTTAATTGCCAGCAGATGGCGATGTCGGTGGTTGCAGAAAGAAGTTCAATCCAATAGAAGTCTATGAGAGAATGACCGTATTTTCCCACCTGATTTATACTTTAAATAATGATTTTCCACATTACTTTATTGTATCTATCGCAAGTTTCAAGTCTCCTTCATATATTATGATGTTGATTTTCGTAAATTATGGTACCAAATAGACTAGAATAAAGGATAAAGCCAGTATATGCTTTAGGGGCGTGGCTATCCTCTGGTCCTTATCTGATACGGTCAGATCCACACGTAGATCCACCCCTCACTCCTCCCAGGATATTCAATTCACACTCTCGTCCAATAGGAATCACATCCGGTTTCAAAATGACAAAATGGCACAATTCAATTTGCCGAAATCGAGGCTTCCTCAATGGTATGCTGAAACCAATGGGTGACGTCACGATTGCTTCGTCCATCTTTTTATACAGTCTATGTGGCCCGTCCAAAAAATGATTTTTTTGAAAACGCATAAATATTTTATCGTTTTGGCCTTGCGTCCTCACGGAGACGGTGAAAACACAGCCCAAAAATGGTATTTTTTGAAAACGGGTTCCAGAGTGAGAAAATCTGAAAACGCCACCCTAGTGTTTTCATGTGGACAACCAAAACGGGTTTTTTGAAAACGATGACGTGATAGCCCCCACCGCCAAACTAACCATAAGCTTTATACGCATGCTTGCAGCCGCCTTCTTCGTTTTTGGTCTATTTCCGTAGAAACGCTACAGCGCCATACAGCGCCACACACAGGCCTGGAATATTTACTACAGCGTTTTGGGTCATTTTTAGGCGTCTCCGTGTGGACGCAGATATTTTTAGAAACAATGCAGTGTGAACTGGAGATTTTTCAGGAATGACAAAAAAGAAGACCGTTTTCAAAAATCTCCGTCTCCGTGTGGACGAGGCCTAAATCAGTGAATGTTTTGGTAAAAAAATTCCATTCTGCTCAGCTCTGCTCTTAAGAGCTAATGGGCATTTTAATACATGAAGGGCCAGTTTCATGGGAGACAATTTGATATTTCTCACACCCTCAGACATCCACTGCTCCACCAATCATCACAGCCTGCTTTCATCACCAAGAAGGGGGATTCGCCCCCCTTCTGCCCTGTTTCTAACCACATAGAAATGTGGGCCTTATTTGGTCTGGCTTTTTTCAAACTAAGACCAACTTGGAGTTTTTACATCTGTGTGGTGGATTTGAGGATTAATATCTGCCTTTTTCATTTGAAGATCTAGCTGTCTTTTGTTTCTGAAACTTTGATTTTTGGCTTTCCTTGGAACAATTTCAGGAGGTACAAGCTTTGGTTTGGTGTCTTTTCTTTTTCTTCATCTTTGATTGTTCAAGTCTGTTTAATTCTCGTTTAAGGTATTAGACCCTTGTCTATAAGGATGTACAGTATATTCTGTTGCAACTTTTATTACATTTTCTACTTTTTATTCTGAAAGAGTTGTGGTTTTTGATAAACGGTGATCCAACAGGTTGCTCTGCTTAAAAACGGTTCGACAATTTAATCATTAAAGGTCCCCTATTATGTCATCAGGTGCACAGCAAATTACTTATTACAAGCCGTTTTAAAAATTTTCCCCTCTTGACATCACATGGGGAAGTAACCAACCAGAGGCAAGAAGAACTGATCAACTTCAGCCAAGCAGTCAATCAGATTTTATTATTCTGGGTGGTCACTCCCCCTTGTGATGTCAGGAAGGGGAGATTTTGAAGGGCTCATAATGGCTAATTAGCTGTGCACCTGATGGCATATTAGGGGATCTTTAAGTCATATCTTTTATGGTAAGTAATATATTGAATACATTTATTTTACATGTTAGATAACTGCTAAAATTTGGTTGGGGTACCAATTTGATGGCCAGTTCAACATAAAATTGAAAGTCGTCTTTCATACATCCAAATATGTTAAAAATGTTGTAAATACTCTTGATAACAGACCCCAAAAAAATTAAGACAGTGGGGGATTGACTTTTCTGAAAATTTGCTTGAGATTGTGGGATGTGTGAGGTAAATGTTGTTGGTGGACGGACGTGACAGAATAAGAGAGCGTAATTGTTGTAATACATGTATAATTAACTCATGAACAAACATAAATGACATTATAGATGAAGGTATCATGTTGATGACAAAGATTAACCATCCAAAACTTAAAAGAAAGTAATCAATCCAAAACAAAAAGATTATTACTAAAACTGGTGGACAGATGTGACAGTGGACATCAACACTGTCAGATCCATCACTATCAGTATTTTAGTGGCAATAAACGTATACCTACGGTGGTTATATGTCCTCTTAAATACAACCCCAATTCCAAAATAGTTGGGACAAAGTGTAAATTGTGAATAAAATCAAAACACAATGACTTTCAAATCACACCAGCCAGTATTTTATTCACAATAGAACTGAGATAACGTAGCAAATGTTGAAACTGAGAAATTTTTACAATTTTATCCACAAATTGAGCTCATTTCAAATTCGATGGCTGCTACAGGTCTCAAAAAAGTTGGGACAAGGGCCTGTTTACCATGGTGTAGCATCCCCTCTTCTTTTTAACATAAAGTGGAGGCGTCTGGGCATTGAGGAGACAAGTTTCTTGAGTTTAACCATGGGAATTTGATCCCACTCATGTTTAATACAGGCTTCCAGCTGCTGGAGAGTTTTGGGTGTCCTTTGACAGACTATCCGTTTAATTATGCGCCAAATGTTCTCAATCGGTGAAAGATCAGGACTGCAGACAGGCCAGTTCAGCACACGGACTCTTCTACTGCGAAGCCATGCTGTTGTAATAGCTGCAGTATGTGGTTTTGCATTGTCCTGCTGAAATACACAAGGCCTTCCCTGGAATAGATGTCGTCTGGAGGGGAGCATATGTTGCTCTAAAACCTTTATATACCTTTCAGCATTCATGGTGCTTTGTAAAACATGCAAGTGTCCCACTCCATATGCACTAATGCATCTCCATACCATCAGAGATGCAGGCTTTTGAACTGAATGCTGATAACTGGAGGGGTGGTCTTTCTCCTCTTCAGCCCGGAGGACATGACGCCCATGATTTCCAACAAGAATGTCAAATTTTGACTCATCTGACCGTAGGACACTTTGCCACTTTGCTACAGTCCATTTTAAATGAGCCTTGGCCCACAGAACACGGCTGCGCTTCTGGATCATGCTCAACAATGGCTGCCTCTTTGCATGATAGAGATTTAGGTGACATCTGTGGATGGCACGGCGGACTGTGTTTACAGACAGTGGTTTCTTGAAGTATTCCTGGGCCCATTTCGTAATGTCAGTGACAGAATCATGCCGGTGAGTGATGCAGTGGCGTTTGAGGGCCCGAAGATCACGGGCATCCAGTAAAGGTCTTTGGCCTTGTCCTTTATGCACAGAGATTTTTTCAGTTTCTCTGAATCTTTTGATGATGTTATGCACTGTCGATGATGAGACCTTCAAAGCCTTTGCAATTTGACGTTGAGGAACATTGTTTTTAAAGTATTCCACAATTTTTTAATGCAAGCCTTCACAGGTCGGAGAGCCTCTGGCCATCTTTACTTCTGAGAGACTCAGCCTCTCTAAGACAGTGCTTTCATAGCAATCATGTTACACATCTGATGCCAGTAAACTTAATTATTTGCTAAATGTTCTTTCATTTAAATGTTCTCTTATATATTAATTGCTTTTTCAGCCCTTTTTTGCCTGTGTCCCAACTTTTTTGAGGCCTGTTGCAGCGAGAAAATTTGAAATAAGCTAATTTTGTGGATAAAGATGTAAAATGTCTCAGTTTCAACATTTGAAATGTTATCTATGTTCTATTGTAAATAACATATTGGCTCACGTGATCTGAAAGTCATTGCATTTTGATTTTATTCACAATTTACACTTCGTCCCAACTATTGGGGTTGTATAAACGTTGTATAAACGTTAATGCAGAAAAACAGTAACATCTTAAACAAAACATGGTAAAACAAAAGTGGACGGACATTAACGTTACAGAAATTTCATTTCACCACCTTAAAGCATTACATGTGCATAATTAAATCGTCGCTGCGCGCTTAATTTGCGTTCCATTGTTCTCGTTTGATATATTCATGCAAATGTAAACAATTTTTTGAGAAAGTATACATATTTTCTTGTTTTTGTACTTTATTTTGAAAATTTATATTAAAAAAATTTATGTGTGACATTTGGGTTCATTCTGTTCAAATTATGCTGCTGTGGAAAAGATTGATCTGACAAGTACCAGCAGCTGTAAAATTAATTGTTAAATGATATAGTTGCATTATTATGCCAAGTAGTGAATTACATAAGTTACTTAGCATTTTAACAAGCTTAGATTATTATTTGGCAAAATGTGACATGAAAATACACCCAAATATCACTAAGAAACGTACCTTTAAACTCTAATGCCATTGTAAAAATAGTGTCCTACCACAATATATATTCCCGATATTCAAAATCTATCCTTAACCATATATAAATGAGTTATTTTTGCTATGAAACAACAATATATTAAAAGAGAAATGCCTATTTATGTATATAGGCACCCTAAGCAAATTTTAGCCAACAAATGAGGGGTTGTGACAGTTGACGCACTTATATTTGGCATTAGGAGTGCTGGACGTGAGGGCGTCTATCTGCTGAAGCTGCTGGATTCAGGCACTGTGCATAATTCAGTCAAACTTCACTTCCCTGACAGCCTCTTTAGGGGACGTTTCCCGGCTTGCCATCAGCTTTACAGACCCTGCGGAGATTGACGCCTACCTGGCGTTCAACGTGAGCTCCGTGCTCAGTCTCACGGCTCAGCTGATGGAAGCTTTCCCTGAGCGGCCGGGTTTTCAGCGATGTGTGGTGAACCTGAGCTCGCTGTGCGCTGTCGAACCCAATCCATCCTGGGTGCTGTATTGCACCGGCAAGGCCGCGCGGGACATGATGTTCAAAGTGCTGGCTGCGGAGAACCCGGACCTGCGTGTTCTCAACTACGCGCCCGGTAAGACAGACTCCTCGTTTTCTGTTAAAGCCCGGAAAATCCTTTGTGCAGTGACCAGCATTGAAAAAGCAACTATTCGCATTAGAAGTCTTAGCCTCTTGGCCTCATTGAAATGAGTCTGCTGGTATTTCTGATTACTGTAAAAATCAGCGTAGCACGAAGTTTACAGCTGGCGGTCGATCCGTGGCAGTTTGGACTGAAAGTGTACAAGGGCGATGCCTTCCATTTCAAACCCCTCTCCTCCCTCCCCCCAGCTCCCCACTTTCCCTTCGCTCTCCAAGTGGCCTTGGAGAGCACAACTCTGTGTCTGTGTGTTTGTGTGTGTGTCTGTGTGTGTGTATATATATATATATATATATATATATATATATGTGTGTGTGTGTGTGTATGTATATATAATGTATTACATACACTGTGTATACGTATCGGCAGCAGGGGTTTTGCTAGAAAATAAAGTCCTAGGCGGTGTGGGAACAACTCAGCTCAGGATTCAGGTCAAAAAGAGGTTTTCAAAACAGAAAAGGAGTTTTATTACTCTCAGTGGTTCTTCAGCAATTCAGGCATCATAGCATCAACTCATCAGTTCTGGACTCAAAAAGAAACTAAAAATTCTCCAGAGTCCTTCTTGAATCATCGTACACTGTGAAACAACAATAACTTTCCTTTATAGTGTGCAGTTCTCCAGGAGCAGCTGTCATGGCTTCCCCTGCCGCGTGCCCCCCGGGGGTGTAGAGTTTGGCTGCGTCCGAATAGTCCTTTTTGCCCAGGAAAGTTCCTAACTTTTAAAAGATAATCTGGAAATAATTACATTGCAGCCATGACAAGTGCTTTTGAATTCTTTTAATGTTAGGGAAAGGTGTCTCAGTGCTTCCTAAATTACCTCCTTTAGCATAGGGTACACAGAACCATCATTTATGAAAAGAAAGGAAATAACGCTATCCCACAAATCCACGGGGCTGCAACATTCAAAGCGACGACCATTCATCTCGCTAATCACAAAAATAAACGTATATGACGGGCAGGGGACTCATGATCACGTTGCGTAGTGTAAGTGCATTCAGATTCTCTTTGCAGTGGGGTTGTTTTTCTAAGGCGTTAAGAATTCCCTTTTACTCCTATCCTTTTCCTTTATGTTTATGTTTTCCACAAAGGTGAAAGAAAAAAGGTTCGGAATTTGTCGATAGGACATATTTTTTATGACTGTTTGGATGCAGCCTAATGTCTCCCTTTGCTCTCTCATCATCCTCAATCAGGTGCCTTTAGCACGTGCACCAGACTCTCTTGTGAGAGATTCTGGGAGACGTAGTTTTTGGTGTGGTGGCCATTTTGTGATCTCACCCTAGGGGAACTAATTGTCCCTCCATGACACCATGACACGTCTCCTTGGAATGCACGTCGTGTGTGTGCGCGTGCGTGTGTGTGTGTGTACTAAACCAAAATGCACAAGGTTTACGTATCTTTTCTGTACTTGGCCTATGCATGCACTATTTGTAATTGCAACTGGTTTTCATTTTTGCCTTGAATAGAAATACACCTTGGACGAAAGAACCTGGGCAATCTGAGTTGCTTCAAGGGCTTGATTTAATGCTCGGTAATGAGAGGAAACTGTAGGCCCTGAACATAACTCTCTGGGGCTTCTTTGTAAACTGCACAGGCAGGGAAAAGATGTGCACAGCATTTTATTTGGAAACTTCAGATTAATTGAAAGAAATTTGACTTTAAAACATTCACAAAAGTTAATATTGTTGTTCACATTTGCAAAATTCTTGGTTGAACATGATGAAATAAGTCAGAATGCATGCAGTTAAGCGTATTCAAGGTTTTTTTTTTTTTTTGTGAAATTATTTCAATGTGAAATGTAAGAAAATTTTAGATAACAGGACCCCTAGATCCGGGGTGTTCTTTTTTTCACCTTTTTGCTCTCTGTTACAGGTCCCTTGGAGACGGACATGCTTGCAGAAGCTCAGGCGAACACGGGCGACGTGACTCTGCGGAACCGATTACGTGCCATGAAAACCGAGGGCAGCGTACTCACCTGCGAGGAGTCCGGTGCCAAACTGATGAAACTACTGCTGGACGATGAATTCATGTCCGGCGCCCACATAGACTTCTACGATGTGTAGTGGGGAGGGTAGCATTGTCACAAGGCAACGCTTGAAAGGTGCTGACAATTCCAGGGACCAACAGCTAGTTTTGTTGGAGGCAGGGAAACCTACAAAATGGCCAGTGTCATCTGCTGGTGTCATTCTTTTCTGCAAACAGTGGCTTTCCTGCTTTACTGGACCGGTGGTGCTGTTGACATGTGACTTATCATGTGACATTCCCTCATTACTGTTGATTTCTTTGGATCGGTTGGTCTTTGTCCATGATTAATATTGATGCTGATTTTGTAATGGATGATCTCAGCACTACTGCTGAAATGTCTCTGGAACTTTGTCTGTAATGATTGACATGCATACTTTTGAGTATACAAGCTGTATGCAACTTGCATGCAACCTTAGTGCTCGTAGGCAAGTAGGCTTCTTGGAGATGGTCCTGCTTGGGAGAGTTCAAACGTTTCAATGGGTAGCATATTTCTGTGTCTTGACTTGTATGATAAACTGTTACACAGTGATTGTTTCTCGTGCTTGTTATTTTCAGTGAATGCCTAAATACAGTTTTAATGTTTTTTATTCAATTTACAATACAGCTGTCTTGGAGTTCTAGGGCCAGTATTTGAGAACTGTGCTTGAAAACGGTTGTCAAGACTCGGATTCTCACACTGTTGCTACAATGTAGTGGCAATGTCAAAGCATAATTCATTGTATTCTGTTCCAGCCGTTTTACAGATGCTTTCATTTAGAGCGATATACAACACAGTGTATTAACATTTACTGGAAATATACAGCATATGTGAACCCTGGTAATTAAAAAATCTTTAAATGAATCGATTTTGGTGTTCAGATGAGCTGTTTATTGATCTTGACACAAATTTAACTAGTTTTTTATTTTTTGGTCATTAATCAAGTCTTTCAGTCTCTGTTTTATATTTTTTATGGCCACAGGAGGTTTTTATGCATGGGGTTGATATCTGAGAGAGATCTGGGGGCACTGACACCCTTGAAAAAAACGTTCTGTATGATCAAGCTGACATGTTCAGGAGGTAAAACTCCTTTGTTCAAGCAAAACTGCTCTACTTAATCGTCATCAGGTGCACTGCCAATTATCTGTAACGAATCCATTACAAGCCCTTTCAGAATCTGTTCCTTTGAGACATCACTTGAGGCAGTGACTATCCAAGGGTCTGCTCGACTTCAGCCAACCGGTTAATCAGCTCCCTCATTATTCTGGGTAGTCTCACCCCCTCGTGATGTCACAAAGGACAAGATTTGAGATGGCTTTTGACAGAAAATTTCCTATGCACCTGGGTACATGATAGGGGACCTTTAAATTAATAAATGAATGGGCTTCATGGCTTTTCCGTGCAGAGTTTACTTTGTGATGAGCATGATGATGAGTATTCGTATGTGACCGGATGATGCAAGCTCCCTGAAATCAACATGATGACGTGTTTTTGCATGCGACCTGATGATATAAAGATCTGGATTTGTGCTGATTACATGTGAAAGGGGGAGAGGAGAATGGTTGACAACTTGCAGGGTGTTACGCATGGTTGTCGAGTACCTTAATGAAGCAGCCCCCAAGTTCGAGTCAGTCTCCTTTATGTATATAGAACTGTTTGTCTATCCCTCATCTCCTCCTCTCACCACTCTGACGATCCAACTTGGCAGAGCCGGAGCGAGCCCCTCCCTGCCTTTGAAAACAGATGCCCCCCTCCCCAGCCCCACATCGTCACCAACACGTTCACCCCATAATTGCGTAGGTTTTCCTCTAGTACTCCAGTTTCCTCCCACTGCCTGCAGTCATGCTTTTAGGACTGTTTGTCGACTGTAAATTGTCCATTGATGTCCATGAATGGTGTGTGTTATTCCAGCAATGGATTGGAAAACTGCTTGAGTATGTGCTCCTGCCTGACACTGACAGTATCCTCCCAAGTATCCTGCTGTGACCCTGACCAGGAATGAGTGGGTTTGAAGATGGATGGAATGGATGATTCATAGAAAAATATTAATTACGTTGATTATAATACTTCTTTATAGTCCAAACATTTAGAATAAGACCATTTTCTTCATCTAGCGGTTTAAAAAAATTAGATGGTAGTTAGGGCACACGGCACAATCTGCAAATCCAGTTGTGCTAAGAACGTTGTTTGAAATTCTCAGACACGTGTCAAGTGGCGCTTCGGCCGTCGGGTGGCGCGCAGTGTATCGCTCCATTCTCGCGAGATTAGAATCCATTACTGATGACGCAGAATCCGGCGAGAGCGGAAGTCAGAAGTATAGAGTCAGTTGCACGTTTTTGGCGGTGGTTGAAGTGTGCCGCACCTCGGCAAAAATTGTCATGGTGAGACGATTAAGTTTTTACAGATGCGTGTGAGCGATAATTTTAAAATGAATGTATGTCTGCGTCTTTTGCTTAAATTTGTCACCGAATACGCGTAGAGAGTGTGATTGATTTTATAGTTGTTTTTTTTTTCGGAAACTGGCTGCAACTGGGAGCGAGAATTTGCTGACGATAACGTTGCCAGACATGGCTAAAGCTGCTTTCACACCGGACGCAAAACGAATTTTTCGCACGACAGATTACGTTCAAAGTCAAAGCTAAGACGTCTTTGCATTGACTTTGAAGTCTTTTCACTGACTTTGAATGTAATCTGTCGTGCGAAAAATTCGTTTCGCATCCAGTGTGAAAGCGGCTTAGCTCAGGCTTTTCACCAGTTTAACTTCACTCACTGAATGCCATGCTTGTGATATTTTAAATTGACATTATTATCAGTGTTATGTGCGGTATTATCTTGTAACTGTAATTGCTCAGAATCATACGGTGATACTTGCTCTATTTGCAGCTTGCTTTAGTTGCTTGCCTGGTTGTGGACGCATAAGTTAGGCCTCATCTTCGAAAGGGATCTGATTAATAAATTAGTCGTATTTTTTATTAAATGACCAAGTATCGCTGTTGTGATGCATTTGAAGCGAAGCATTGCGTTTATTTTACTTTAATTTTGAAACATAAGTGTTTTGTCTGTCATGACCCCTGGTTGGACATTTAGCTAGCCGGTGTCCACGTGTTTGCGTAGTTGCCTGGGCGTAATTGCTGGGAGCAGCTGATATCAGCGTTGGATATAATTGCTGCTTGTCTTTGTCACCACACCAGTACGGTTTTTAGCTACGGAATATGCAATTTGCCATAATAACTTTAATTTATTAAATAATGATCGCTGGCCAGCAATGGACGTGGTTCAAGTCGCCACGTGGTTGCCTTATAGCCGGGTCAGCTAACTTGGGCTAAGTAGCTAACAGCTAGACTGTGAAGCAGAACTGCTCGTGGTCAGACATGGGTGTAATTTCAGTGTTTGTCCATTTTGAAATGAATGTGTCCGATCTTAAAAAAAAAAGCTGTAATTTGTGTGATCAGTTCATGCGGTGAGGTTGTTTGATCTCATTGGATTGTTTCTTAGGTGCTCCTACACGTGCTGTTTGAGCATGCCGCCGGCTACGCTCTATTCGCCGTCAAGGAGGTGGAGGAGATCGGCATGCTGTTGCCACAGGTAGGTAATTAAATCATTTTTACGCTCAAGTGCTGGCTATATGTGAGTGATGTAGAGCCATGAAACTTAGAAAAGGTGCACAGTTATCTTATGTTCGATGCGATTGATCGTATTGGTATATCCAGGACTAGCTAGTGATTCTGATATTTAAGGAAACCTCACTCATCGTGACCAGAGGTGCATTTCCCAAAAGCGCAGTTGCCAACAATGTTAGCAACTTTGCATAGGTCGTCCATTTAGTCAATAACAACTGAACTATGCTTTCGGGAAACGCACCGCAGAATAAGCCGGTTAGCTCATCGAAGCACACAATTTTCCTACCTTGAAAGCAAGTGGCATAACGGCCAGTTATTTATTTTCTGTGCACTTAGGTGGAGGAAAGTGTACTCAACATCGGGAAGTTCAACAGCGTGGTGAAGCTGGTGGCTTTTTTCCCGTTCAGGTCTGCTCAGGCGGCTCTAGAGAACATCAATGCCGTCTCAGAAGGTGAGTTTGCTGGGGTGAACTAATGGGCACCGTCGGAATCTGCGCGCTTGCCTGTTGTGTATTCAGTTGGCATGCTATGGAAGTACTCAGTAGTGGTCCATTTTTCTAATTCCATCAGTTTTTCCTTGGTTCTCTTGAGAGATGGAAATATTTTTCCTTGAGGGTTTTGCTCAGGTGTAATGATGTTTAAATAATCTGTCAATCCACTGAACAACAGTGATGTCTGCACACTTTCGAACTGAACATCTGAGCCTAGAAAGTGTATCCTCATTAAATCTGAGGATATAATGTGATTGCTTTACGCCCGTAGTGTTAACGGTCCTGCAGTTTTGCTAGATGGGCAGATGTGAAAACAATGGTTTTTCAGTCATGTTTCATGGAGGCTGGGAGTATGTACGTTTATATTTCAGCCAATCATTGCTGCTGATCAGACCAGTTAGTTCCCTCCTGTTTGCCTAAAGGTGTGTTATCCAATGAAATCAGCAGGTGTAGCAATTGGTTCAGATGAACTTGCATTTTCTTGGCCCTCCATGGCACTTGGTGGGCACCACTGCAGTAAAGCCTCTGGGTATTGAACTGTTTTGGGACAATGTTTTTTTAAGATACGGGATGCTAGCATATGTGTAAATATGTACGTGTTCAAATCTAGCATCTTGGCACATTATAGATTGGCTCTGCACAGTGTCTCGGTGAACAATTATTGGCAGCATTTGTCTGGCAATTCCGGGGCGATTGCCTTGATACATCTTCACCCGAATGGGGTTTTTTTTTTTTTTTGGCCGTAAATCTTTGCAGGAGTTGTGCATGCTGATCTGAAGTTGTTCCTGGAGACAAACCTGTCCCCTGGTGGGAAGAAGAAGCAGGTGCTGGGTGTCTCTGACGGGAAGATTGGTGCTGCGCTGCAGGAGGAGCTGGGACTCTCCATACAGACCAGTGGGGTTGTGGCAGAGGTGCTCAGAGGTACAGAATTGCCTATCCTAATGAAGTATTACAATACATTATATCCCTTCACTTTCAAGAGGTTAAAATAATGCACTGGGCTCATTTTTTAGTCACATTAACCAAAGTCCTGGCATAAATTCAATTTCTCATTGGTTCGAGAATAAAGCTAATTTGCAGCTGTGAAGCCAACCCGTTGTGCCTCGAAGTGGCATGATATGTATTTACGGGTTGCCGTGGTTGCCCATTATCAGTTTGCATGTGGTGAATTTGTTGTTGCATTTCTGTGGCGATGGAACGCACTTCCTGCCCAATGAAATGTCTCAATTTCTTCATCTTGTGTGGTGGTGGGGGTTAGCCTGTCAAAGCCTGAGCTGTGGTGATGTCACTTCATGCGCTGATTTGCTGATGGCCAATACTGAAAAGCTGAACAGCCTGGCTGAGTGTGGTGTTGGTGTGTGAATGGTGCTTTGTGGGACAGGGGTTTTTGAGAGGGGGGGGCAAGTGCTTCTTTCCTCCATGGTCTAACTCTTCCAGGGGCATGTTTTCACACCAGAACCATGTTTGTGACGTCCAATGGCTGACCAGAAACATGGTTACACACGCGGACAAGAACATCGGACCAAAAATTGTTTGGGCTTGGCTGTTTTGTAAACAAACATGGCGCAGAGTGTTGCCAAGCATCAAAATATGGCTGCTGTTCCTTTCCTCAGCTTTTGGTTCTTGTTTGATTCATGCAGAACTTAAGTTGCCAAAGCGCTCAACCAATAACCAAACCAGGAATTTGTTTCTGGTTGTGAAAACGGGCCCCAGTGGTGTGGGAATGGGAGTGTAAATTGGTGCATTGTGGGAATTGTAGTTGTTGAGACTCTGATTGTTCCTCCTGTAGGGATCAGGCTACACTTCCACAGCCTGGTGAAGGGCCTCACTGCCCAGGCTGCCTCTAAGGCCCAGCTGGGCTTGGGTCACAGTTACTCCCGAGCCAAGGTCAAGTTTAATGTGAACCGCGCCGACAACATGATCATCCAGTCCATCGCTCTGCTGGACCAGCTGGACAAGGACATCAACACCTTCTCTATGAGAGTACGGTACGTCCAGCCACCCCCAGCACCGAACCCCAACCAGCGCAGTCCCTGAGGCCAGTGCTCAACACCCCCTCCCCAGATACCCCTACAGTCACCCTTTATGCGACTGCCTCTGCCTGGGTTGATTTCCTTTTGAATCTGAAAATGTTAGAATTTCATTGTTGGATGGAGAGATGGTCTGCATGGTCTTTTCATTACCTAGGTTAACTCTTTTCCCCATAATGTCTACTTACGACACCTAAGTGTGCGTCAGCTTTTTTTTTTTTTAAAGGTCCCCTATTGTGCTACCAGGTGCACAGCTAAATCTTCCCCTTCCTGACATCACAAGGGGGCGTGACCACACAGAATAATGAAACCTGACTGCTTGGCTGATGTTTATCAGTGGTTCTTGCCTCTGGTTAGTTACTTCTCCATGTGATGTCGAGAGGGGAAAGATTTTGAAATGGCTTGTAATAACTAATTGGCTGTGCACCTGGTGACATAATAGGGGACCTTTTAACATCAATAGTATTATTGCGTGACTGTAGTTTTTCTCCTACAGCAGCTTTAACTCTTTTCCCCATAACCACCACATACAACGTCTGTATGTATATTAATGGACCTTGGGTTGTTATTTGTAGTCATATGGGGTAAGCGAGGGGGAGTCTTGGGGAAGGAATTGAATTCATGTCCTGAATTGAAGTCTGTTTAAAATAAAACTTGGATTGGGCTGTGGTGACTGTGCGGCTTTGGCCTTTGTATCAATACCAGCTGCGTTGTGGCCTCTCTTTGGGTTTGGAGATCCTTTAGCATTTTTTGAATCAGCCATTTTGACTCTTGCCTGGAGTTTGTGGGGCCCAAGCGGTTTCAGTGAAGGTGGTGGAGACCCAGCTTGCTTGTGTGTTGTGTTCAGTACCCCTCCCAATGCTTACCACAGACAGTGCCCTCCTGTGGCCTGGCTGTATAGAAGGAGGAGGGACATTAACCTCCCCTCTCACCCTGTCCCCCACACCCACAGGACGGTGTCATTCTGATTCTGTCCAGCGGGGGGCGGCACTGAGGTGGGAGACAGTTTGATGTTGAAGGGTGTTGGCAGTCTCACTATATTTTAAGAAATTGAGTTAAACCAAAATCTGATTTGAGATGAAGCTAGAGTTCTGTCCTGCATAGAGTTATGTATGAAAACTGCATTTAAAATTAGTCGGTCCATGAGTAGAAGTTGTCAGTCCTTTGAGACTGGTTCAAAATCATCATGGCAAGAAATCTTTTTTTTTTTTTTTTTTTTTTTTGATCAATTCAAACTATTTCTACTTGTTTCATTTTTGCACTTCCGTCTCTTCATACTATAGAAGTTGCTTTTATTTGCTGTCTTGTGGCTTTCCAGAAGGCATTAGATCAACCCCCCAACCCCTGCCTGTTGAGCACACAAAGTTTTTAGAGTTTCTGGAATGTAACATTTCTGCAGCACTCCAGCCAGAGCAAGTATTTAATTGGCTGAGCCGTGGCTTTAATTGCTATGATTGGCTGAAGTACCTCAGGTGCTGGGCTCGGATTTGGATTTCCTGATCTGTCCGGCGCACTGCGTGTAATGCAGACACCCCTTTTTGTAGCATGTGTAAACTCCACCCCCATCTGTAGCCTCAAATGCTTTGATTGGCTGAAACACCGTGTTCCGAGCCGTGATTGGTCCTCATCCTTTCTTCCTGTGTCCCCTTGTCAGAGAGTGGTACGGATACCACTTCCCGGAGCTGGTGAAGATCGTGAGCGAGAACTCGCTGTACTGCCGCCTGGCCCGGCTCATTGGGAACAGGAAGGAGCTGAGTGAGGAGAGCCTGGGGCCCCTGGAGGAGGTGGTGATGGACAGCGGAAAGGCTCAGGCCATCCTGGAGGCCTCCCGCAGCTCCATGGGTCAGTGCTGCCTGAAACGGGCCTCGTGTGTATCCTCGAAACTGGGTCAGTCGAGTCTGACTCGGGGTTGGTGGTTCAAGTCCCAGAGTATCGGCTATAAGTGGCTGCTGGGCCCTTGAAGAAGGCCCTTAACCCTGCCTTACTCCGAGGGGGATCGGTCTCGATTGTCAGTTGCCTTGTATGAAAGCAGCTGCAAAATACCTATTGCATCAATCCTAATTAATCTCGCCGTATTCAACAGTTAGTGGTCTTTTCGCTACTAATTGAGTCTCTTGGGCCAATTTGGCTTTGGAGTTGAAACCCTACAAAATGGCTCCCGAAACCGCTGTGCTTAGGGACCAGAACTGGCTTTCCACCCTCCCGTTACCTGAGAGTCAGGTGTGGTGACAGTCTAGCCAATCACTGACAATAATTGTTCTCTTAATTGCCCGGCTAGAGGGAAAACCAGGAGTGGATTTGGATTAGAGGGTCAGATTTTGGCAGCCCTGCCGTACAAGGAGGTTAGTAGCTTGGTGCGGGAGTGATGTAGCCCTGCCGTAAGTTGGAGTGCTCATTGCAGGATAGGGAAGAGGAGCGTGCTCTTGGGAACTGGGCCAACTCGATAATTTGTAATCAGATGGGCTGCTGTTGGCGAATGTTTCTGAGGTGATGTCACTGTCGCACCGCGGCCTGTTGGTGACCTTTGACCTGGATCAGTCTCGCCTGACGTGTCTTTACCCCTGCAGGTATGGACATTTCGCCCATCGACCTGATCAACATCGAGAGCTTCTCCAGTCGTGTGGTGTCGCTGGCGGCGTACCGGGCCGAGCTGCAGGAGTACCTGCGCTCCAAGATGGGCCAGGTGGCCCCCAACCTGGCCGCCCTCATCGGGGAAGTGGTGCGTGCTCACCGCCCGTTTAAAGTCGTTAATTATGCGCTCGCATACGGGCGTGTCCTGTCACACTTGCGTGCACACTGCCTCAACGCCTTTTTAGTGCCTGCAAAACTACCATCTCAACCATCGACTGGTAATGTTATGCGTTTTGTACCGATCGAGAGCCTGTTCTTGGTTTGGCTAGTGCTGTGAGGTTTTCCATGCGCCGGAAATGTTGGTAATTCACACCCTCAAACACTAGCCCGCTCGCTTACAGTATGCACTTACTCGCACACTAGAAAACATTCTCTCTCTCTCCACACTGCACACTCACTGTTGCTCACCAGTGCACTCTCACACACTCCTGCTCCCTGATGTGCTCACCAGCGCACTCACACACACTCCTGCTCCCTGATGTGCTCATCAGCGCACTCACACACACACTCCTGCTCACTGATGTGCTCACCAGCGCACTCAAACACACACTCCTGCTCACTGATGTGCTCACCAGCGCACTCACACACACTCCTGCTCACTGATATGCTCACCAGCGCACTCACACACACACACACACACACACACACACACACACACACACACACACACACTCCTGCTCACTGATATGCTCACCAGCGCACTCACACACACACTCCTGCTCACTGATGTGCTCACCAGCGCACTCACACACACACTCCTGCTCACTGATATGCTCACCAGTGCACTCACACACACTCCTGCTCACTAATGTGCTCACCAGAGGGACACATGATGTTAAGCCAAATCTGTCAATCCACTGATCTCTGTGCTGACAGCCTATGGGTGCTGATCTGTCCCTCCTATCCTGCAACACCTTAGCGTTTCGCTCTGATGGGGTTAATCGCATCTCTATAAATTGCAGAACCTGATTTGGTGGTGCTGCAGATGTTGGGCAGATTGACCCGACTGCTCATCGGTGTCAACATTTCTGCTGCATTAGACTCCTCATTCAAGGGCTGAGGAACAGAAAATTTCCAAACGCTCCCTTATATGTGCTGGTTTGCAGTATTGCCACACTGATTACAGATGAAATTTCTAATCCGAGCAGAATGACCTCCATTAGTGAGTTTTGTCAATGCACTGTGTAGAATGAGTGAAAGATGGACCCTTATTGGACTGGACACACGTTGGATCCTGTATGCAGCGGAGTGCTCTGATCATTAACCCCTTCCTCCCTGCAGGTTGGAGCGCGCCTCATCTCCCACGCCGGCAGCCTGACTAACCTGGCGAAGTACCCGGCCTCCACAGTGCAGATCCTGGGCGCGGAGAAGGCCCTGTTCAGGTACTGGCCCACCCCCCTGCTGCTGGCTGTGGGGGGGCGGGGGCAGCTGCGGTGATGGCAGGGCCGGGGCAGAGACGAGACGGGTGACGAGGGGGCACCTATTCCCCCCCCTCCCCCTCGCGTGATCCCAAACTCACCCCCTCGTGTCCCCTCAGTCTGAGCGGCTGCCCTGGGCACTACAGAGAGGTAGCTAGAGACACATATACTCTCTCACAGTGACACGGATCAACGATTAGCTGTTGAGTTTGTACGTCATACTATTCCAGTAGGAACCTAAAAGTTCCCAGGATTCCCCCATCCTGTGGGTCAGGGGTGTACAGTGTGATTGGGAAAGGGCCGATGAGGGTCTAGGTTTTTGTCTCGGCCCAGTAATATTATGCCCGATTCAACTGATTAACTAATCTAGGCGTTCAGTTAAGATCTAGATAAGTGTTTCACCCAGACTGGCTCTGTTTGGTTAAAATTGGACCCCCCACCCCAACTGTAGTTTTTTAGTCCAACCGTGATGTGGCACGTCTGATTATACAGAATGGCTCATTGAAAGTCTTGGTATTGAATGAGGTGCATTAGTTGGATTGAAAACATGCAGAATGGTGTATCTGCTGGAGTGAGATTACCATTGCTAGACGTGTCGGTCAAGCCTGTTTGGACTTAAGAAACCAAACTAAAGTTTCATAAGTGAAACGACTGCGCTGTGTGAAAACTGGAATGCCTCTTCTGTTCCTTAGATTTGGTAGGTCCCTGGTTTTTAGCCTGCTTGGCCAAGAGGCCCAAGGGGCTTATGCTATACTCGGGGTCTGTGGCAGTGGTCTGTTGTGTGTACGTGCGTAAACTTTTGGCTTGTCTGCGCTCTAGCGTCTTCAGTTTTTCACCGATCCTTTTCAAATGTGTATATATGGTCATAAGGTCTAAACCAAGTTTGATTTTGAGTTGAATCGGACCGATACTTTGGCCAATAGGGGGCTCTCCATTTTTGCCAAGCGGGCGCAGTGGCTTTTCCACTATTTTTCTCAGTTATTAAGCTGATTTGGTAATTCTGCTTTGTGATACACACCCCTACATTACATTTCTTGTGAAATGTCAGCATAGTATCACTGGGCATTATGGGAAATTGAGTTCTAAGATTTGACCTGTTCTTGACCCCATTTCCCTTCAGCCCCTTTGACCTTCCCCTCACACTGAACTCCCACTTAAACACCTCGAGGCCAAAACTGCAGAATTTCAAGACTACATGGATGGGTTCGTGGGTATCCTCGCCATTACTGATTGGCTGGTAGCTTTAATACATCCTGATTGGTCCGTTGTGAAACAGAGCCCTGAAGACCAGAGGAAACACGCCAAAATATGGCCTGATCTTCCACTCCACCTTCATCGGCCGAGCGGCAGCCAAGAACAAGGGGCGGATCTCCCGTTACCTGGCCAACAAGTGCACCATCGCCTCTCGCATCGACTGCTTCTCAGGCAAGAACCCCAGACACCACCAATCCCCTCTCTTCCCTTTGTCCAATCCCCTCTCCTCCCTCTGTCCAGTCCCCACCCCCTCCCCTAAGGTGTGAAATCTGGGTTCAGAAAGCTGAATTTCTCCCCAGAATTTGATTTCAACCACTTGAGTTTGCTCATTCCTGCAGTGCTTAAGCCAGGATGTAGAACTAACTTAAGACCAGTTTGCTGAATCTGGGGGTAGTAGGGTCACATGGAAGAACCTCTGCTTTCTGACCCCGGACTGAAAACCTCTGGAATGTTCCGTCAGCCCTTTTGCAATGATGCTCATATTTTTCGTCAACAGTATCCCCGGCCCCCGCTTTGGTGGGAGTGGGATGTTGAGACTTTAAACCCTGAGCAAAAGCCCCCCGGTGCTGACTGCGTGTGCATCCCCCTGTTGGGGGAGTGGTTAGTTGCTATGGCAATGCTGACCCCTTCCCCTCTGCCCGTGCAGAGTTGCCGACCAGCGTCTTCGGAGACAAGCTGAGGGACCAAGTGGAGGAGAGGCTGTCGTTCTACGAGACAGGCGAAGCACCGCGTAAGAACGTGGATGTCATGAAGGAGGCGGTCATTGAGGTGAGGGAGCGGGGGCGCTGGGTTGAGCCTAACTTTTAACACTGCTTGGCGGTTTGGTAGGTTTAACTCTTTGTTGCATATTGCACTTCATCTCCATAGATTACATTTAGGGGTGATTTGGAGCAGATGGTAGAAAATGGTCCAGATTTTTCGAAGTTACTCTTGTAGTCACTGCAACAAACGGTTAAAACAAAAAAAACATTCAGGGGTCAACGGATGCTAGAAATTCCTAAACGCTTGAATGTTTTTGTGTTTTCAAGGTTTGAAGAGTGCTTGGATATTAAATTCTGCTTGAAATTGCAGCATTAACCCTCTGTTGTATTGTGGTTACTGATGTAGCAAAACTCACCCATCATCCTTGTAGGCAGAGAGAAAAAGAGTTGTGCAACAAAGGGTTAATTGCATTACTTTCATAATAAATTGCTTTCTGACTGAGTCACTAATGTCATTTACCAAAGCTGTAAGGAAAACCTTGGTAATGCACATTGAAAAGTGCGTGTATTTGACTTTTGAAAAGGTCTAGGAATTGGAACATTCTTGTGAATGTTAATGATCTTATGTCTTGGGTCATTGTTTTGGCTTGTGTATCCTTTAACCAAATATCTTGAAGATGTGTGCTCCTCCATCAGAAATGAGTCCATGCCCGCACTTTTCACAGTGCACCTGTAATTACGGTATCTGGGAGGATCGTTTCGTTTTCCAGATAATGTTGGTGCAGATGAGATTACCCGTTTGTCGCCCGTTACAGTAGTGAATGTCCAAGAGTACACTGGTTAATTTCAGCGCAAAGCCAGTTGGATCTGAGCATTTCGCTGAAATTCTCAAGACTGGTTCAAACTGGTGTGGCTGCGAGTGATGAGCTCCTCTTCCTCGACATCCTCGTGGGGGTAAAAACTGATTTAATGAGCCTGACGCGGCCGATCACTGAACCGCTACAGTACTGCTCTGCAGCTGACACTTACATATAAAACAACTCGCAGTTGAGCAGGCCAAGCTGGGGCCAAGTGCCTCCTGAGGCAGTGTCGGGTTAGGGGTCTTACTCAGGGGCCACAACTGCTGTACTGGTCTTACTGGGGGCTTGAACCAACAACCTTCAGTCCCAGTCGGATCCTCTTGACCAATAATGAAATGGGTAGGGAGCCCTGCTGCTGGAGAGCTATAGCCCTGCATGTTTTGGGTGCCTCTGCTCTAATTCACTTGAATCAATTGAGGGTATCGCCAGTATGCAAAAAAATGCCCGGATGTAGCGCTTTCAGCAAAATATCTGCTGCTTCCAGAACCCACTTACTTCCGGTACGATACTGAGATCACGGCTATCGTTTAGCATCAGCTAGCTGCGGCTCAGCCCTGCGCGCACGCATACGTGAATCAAGCCGAGGAAAATGTAAACATTCACCAAGCGCACAGCTAGTTTCACGAGCGTACGGGCGAGTATGCAAGTAAGTACTCAATTCGGTCGGCGGAACCACGCACGCCGAGGCAGCGTTTGATTTTTTTTCCCCGCAGCTGCGAAAGAGACCAGAGGTGGCTGGGTTACCGAACTATCCCATAATGCATCTAAAACGGGGCACGAATGCAACATCCGGGCATTTTTTGCGTATTGGCGATACCCTCAATTCATCTGCTTTATCCAGCTCTTGACGCGCTGCAGTCATTTGAATCAAACATGTAAAACATGCAGGACTGTAGCTCTCCAGCGGCGGGTTCCTATCTCTTGAACTATAAGGTGAACCCAAGAGAACAGACGCTGGCCTTAGAACTGATGCTTTTGCTGTCTTTGGTTGGACAAGCTGTTGATTACCTTGAAGGGCGCACTGGCCGTTCCCCATGAATGTGGGGTTGAATCGTTTTTTAATGAACATTTTTCTGAATTTTGAGATGGCCACACGGTGATTATTGAGCAGGATCATGTTGGCCGTCTGGTGCACTGTAGATTTATGATGCACCTTTGCTAAACTCGTGCGTCCCTCCCCTCGCCCAGGCCGGAGAGGTGGCAGCGGAGTTGAAGAGGAAGTTGGAGAAGAAGGCCAGGAAGGAGAAGAAAGCGAAGAAGAAGGAGAACAGGCGGCTGGAGGCGCTGTCCACCGCCGAGGGAGAGGAGGAGGAGGAGAAGCCGAAGGGCGAGGAGAAGGTGAGCCGTCACAGCTGCCCACAAAAACCCAGTGCGCATGTTCAGATTTGTGACCGAACCTGACCGCGTGGTCCCGTCACAGTGTACGACATGCTAAATTACACCCCACTCCGAACCATTGGCGGGACTCCTTCCATGGGCCTGTTCACTGAAGTGAGTGGGACACGTTTGATTTATGACCTTCTGTTGCGGCTCTCGTACTGCTCTGCATTTCCCTACTTCCACAGCTCTACTGTAGTGTGTGTACTGTGTAACTCTGGCAGCCATTCTGAATTTTACCTAGTAAAATGACGGCTTAAAAACATTGCCAGTGGGGACAACGTGAGGGGAGATCTGGGTAGTGCTGCAGAGCATTTTTAAAGTCAGCATTTTGGGGTACCCCTGAAGATCTTGCTGGTAACATAACGATGCATCTGGAAGGCCATGAGCCTTGTGCATAAATTTGCTTGGATTTCATACCAATTTGTACACAATAAAGATACAACATGAGGTACAAATCCCTATTTACAATATTGTGGGTAAGCTTAACTATGCAGCTTTTTCTTAAGTAGTCGTCATCTAGCCGAACACTTGTGCATGTGGGCAATCTTATTTTAACGTCTTTTTGAGCCCCTATTTGTTACAAATGTATTTGTGCTTGTGAACCATTTCTAAATGAGGCCCCACATCTGGGGTGGGGGAGGGCCGTTAACTCGGAAACCAATCAGAGAGACTTAAACATTTTCTGCTCTCCTGGAATGAGGTGAATGGAGCCGTGCAACCGATCAAGAAAAAGAAGAAAAAGCGGGATGAGGAGGCAGCGGAAGTGAAGGAGGTGGTGGTGGAGGAGGAGCCGCAGTTGAACGATGTGGAGGACACGCCCACTCCCAAGAAAAAAAAGAAAAAGAAGCCAGCAGAGGAGGCGGAGCCTGCCGACGCCCAATCGAATGGCGTGGAGGAGACTCCCACGCCCAAGAAAAAGAAGAAACGAAAGAGCGAGGCAATGGAGCCGGAGCCAGCGGACGAGGCAGCGACTGAGGTCCCGTCAGAGACACCACAGAAGAAGAAAAAGAAAAAGATTAAGACGGAAGAGGAGTAAGAGTGAAGCTGCTTTCGAACCGGACGCGAAACGAATTTTTTGCACGACAGATTACATTCAAAGTCAGCGCAAAGACGCGAACGCGTGTATTCGCGCCTTTGTGTTGACTTTGAATGTAATCTGCCGTGCGAAAAATTTGTTTCGCGTACGGTTGCAAAGGCGGCTTAAATCTGGACTCTCTCGTAAACCTGTACAGTTTCCGTTTTCTCGTTTTGTTTTCGAATGATGTAATCAAGTGCGATCATAAGCCTTGGGCTTGCTTAAACGTCCTGAGTGTATGAGGGGAGCGGTTGGCTGGTTGCAGCTACAGTCTAGGCCTCAGAAGGGGATCAGACTTGCAGTTTGCTGTACCGGACTCCCGCCTCCCTTTTTTTTTTTTTTTTTTTTTTTTTTTTTTTTGTTCATGCCAAATGTGGCTCAGTTTTTGCGTTTCATTAAGCAATCTCTCTCACTTTATACTCACCTTGAATGTATATAAAGTTGTAGTTGTTTGTGCCTTCAAGTCCATTTAATGCTTATCTGAAGCCATCAGGTATTTTTAAGGTGCGCAGTTCTCCCCTCCATCAGTAGGCAGTGAACACACTCGTGCTTCTCTGGGCCAGTGTAGGTCTGAGTCTGGTGTTCTTCATTCAGTCGCGTCCTTAAATTTCATTAACTGGCTGAATGAGTAATATCCTGCTAAACACAATTTTAAATGTGAAGTGCGACTTTAAATCCTGTTACTGCCGGCAGACTGTTGTTTGATGGGCAAGTCTTCACTTGAAGCCAAGAAGCAGTGGCAGCTACATTTTGACCATCGAGCTCACCATCTTTCCCGAAGAGAACTCCATTGCAGTTCTGATCCGCAAGAGGACTTGACTGAAATCGTGCATAGATTTCTGAAGGTGTCAGATACTGGCAAAGCTGGAGAAATATCTTGCAATGAGTCTAATTCATTTGTCGTCTACATGGGAATTGCCTTGATCAGTAACAGATGCGGCCTGAAATATTGGGTGCTCAACAAACCATTGGTACAAGTGATGGGTAGTATGCAAATGCTTGCATTTTGTACATGCCTACAACGGTCCAATAATTCCATTAAAATGCTTTAATAAAACTGCACATACCTCACGAATGTAGTCCTTAACATATATAAATCTGAAGACACAAATATACCAGGGCTACTTATTGTACTCCAATGAGTTCACTCCATTAATTTTACAATGCAGGGCAAAGAAAATGCAGTAATTCTTCAGAATCTCTAATCTTGAGTAAATTTTGCTGTTTCAATTTTATTTATTGAAAACTAAGTGCGTGAACAGCGGAATGATTTTAGGTTCTGTGCCCTTAACCTCAGGATTCTAGGATTACAACGTAGACTCGAGATATTCGACATTTTTTTTTTGTCTGTAAATACTTCCAAGTCGTGGGGAATTTATAAATATGGATATCATCTTAGCTCCCGACTTTGTCGAGTTTGGCCAATCTCTACTTTCCAAAACCCGTCATTTTGGATAAGTCGAGTTCCAGTCGTGTGCTTAAAAACGTTCATGTGCAGGAAGGGTTTTCCAGGGCGCTACAAGGTGAGACGTACGCGTTCGGGAAGTACTGATTTTAAAGCCGGATCACCCGGTAAGAAGTGACATTAAGGTCTCCTAAATATTTCAGGGCTCCTATTCGCAAATATTGACGTTTTGAAAGGACACATCTATAAAGGCACTTCTTCCCGAATTTAGTTTAGTAATTGCCCTAAGGATCGACTGCAGTCACGGTAATACCACCACGTCGACTGACTTTCTGAACTTCTCCCATATTGGCTCAAAATGTGCCAATCAAACTTTTATGTTTACAAGACCTGCCCCCAGTGACGTATAGACCAATCGGGCTCGTTGATCTTAACGGACTGTTCACTGAGCAAAGTGTCCAGAACGCAATCCACATAAGCTTCCTTTTAGACATCAAAAATGGAAACGCCACATTTTAATGATGGAAAATTTGACGGGCCACATGTGAGTTTATGAAAGAAAGCACAAAGCAAAACAATCAGTCAACTGGCTTTAATTTTTCAGGATCTGGGGGTAGAATTTTGTCTTCATTGATGTTTGTACAATATCTTCACACAATTTGTAAAAACATTCATGAAATGTATATAAAAGAGGGCACGACCAAAGTGAGACAAGTTAGTTCACGCATTTTCTGAGACATACACTCAAACATACGCATATGTCTAGATTTTCACACACTATACATAGACATTTATATATAAAATACATCTTTAAAAGTGATGGTTATTCATTGAGTATATGGTCATTATTGGGGTTTGTTGTTTTTTTCCCACCAGCTATTCAGACACAAACAAAACAAAACGTCACTTGTACTGGTCTTTCACAGAAAGACCAAGAGGCCATGTAATGCACTGTAGTCCATTTTCTGACCAATAAGAACGCAGAAGGAATAGATGTCCCTGATTTTGACCAATAAGAACAGAGAAAGAATAGATGCCCCTGATTTTGACCAATAGAAACGCAAAGAATACAGATGCCCCTGATTTTGTCTAATAGGAACAGAGAAGGAACAGACAACTTTCCTTATGGCAGACAGATTGGAGTGACAGAAAAAAAACAACACTCTCCATAGAGATCATACGCTCAAAGTGATCGTGTGTGTGTAAATGCATTCACATGCGAGTGTGCGTGCACTGGTGAATGCATGTGTGTGTGGGAGGGGGTTATAAATAAATAAAGGGTTTCTTTAATGTCATATCACAAATGGGGCCAAATCAAAACGCGATCCGGCCTGAAATAAAAAGTTCTCTGCCGTTCTCGGAGCGAGGTTCATCATCGTCCGCGTCTTTCAGGAGCATGCCTTCTAATCCCCCTCCATCGCAAATCCTCGCGCGTCCTCACTGGTTCACTGACTGTCCCTCATTTCCAGATGCGACAGAACGAAATCATCAAAGTCCAGCCACTGTCCTTCCTGTGTCGTCACGCGCTCCCTCATTCACTCGCTCTTTCAAACGCGGCCCAAATTACAGTCATAGAGAGAGGGGAGGAGCCAAACCCAAACACTCAGTCAATCATCTGGACAGAGAAACTGATTGGCCCTAAACCGCACCACCACATGGACAGGATGTTGCTAAGGAGGGTGGAGGAAGTAACACAGGATCTCCGCTTCATCCTCTGATGCTGGTTTAAACAGATAGACAAACTCACAGACAGGAAAACGAGACACAGAGACAAAGAGTCCTCCACTCAGACAGGGGGAGCTCTTCTAAAAGCACCACAGCACTCCCAGCACAATCCCGCTAATCAAACACCAAAGTATTACTTATCTATTTTCTTTTTAAATTAAAGTGTGGTGAAGTGAATTCAAGAATGAGAGAAAGAGAAACAGTTCTGCCAGACGGTGAGACAAAGATGACGGACAGAGGGAACGAGAGAAGAAGCACCTCAGATTAACACATTCTGAGAGAATTACGAGAACAAATACTGTTTCCTGAAGAGAGAGAGGAGGTCAGGGAGGGTGACGGTTTGTCCTGGGGAGGCAGTGCAGGAAGAAAGGAGGGAGTAATTTCTCTTAGGCCTGTAATGAATTAAGAGGGAGGAGAGGAGCGATGGATGGGGAGGAGCAATGGAGGGGTGTTGGGGAGGCGTGGGGGTTGTGTAGGCGTCCTGGGACACTAGCTCCACAACCCCGCGTAGTTGCCGTAGAGACCGGAGCACAGGGGCCCCCCTGCAACGAATAGCTTGGTGCCGGAGGCGTCGTAGCAGTGCGTGTACACCGCGTTAGGGAAGGAGCTGATGTCTGAGAAATAACTCCTCCAAGTCTCATCGTGGTTCTGAGAGAGAGAGAGAGAGAAAAGCAAAAGCAGCAAAGGAGAGGTGGAGTTTAGAGTCACAAACATACCAACATGTTTAGCACTGTGTCACCACAAGAAAAACTCAAAGGTGATTTTAATAAAACAATAAACCTGAAACTCAGAATCATGAGAGTCTGTTCATCTCCAGTCAAAGCCGTCTCAGTTATGGGCGAGGCAGAGGGGAAAGGTCGATCCCCAGGTTGACCCTTATTACATCACACAAGAAAAAATACTTCCACATTCTTATTCCCTTGCTCAAGGTGTCCTTGGAAACTCCTAACTCCTTGAATGAACACATGAACGCAGGGGTGTACAATCTTCTCTGCAAAGGGCTGGTGTGGGTGCTGGTTTTTGTTCAAACCCAAAACTCAGGCCTACCAAAGAAAATGGCCAAGCTGTAACAAAAGTTTGTCAGATGTCTACCTTTTTCAAATAACCAGCAACACAAAATCGAAAACATGCCACATTCCCGCTAAACTTCATACCACAACACTTTGAAGTCAATACATGTTCACCAAAACCAAACTCAAAATAAATAAATAAATCGCACAGCCTGTAACAAACCCAGAGATGAACCAAAAGAGTTTTCAATTGTGTGTTGCTGGTTCTTTGAAAAAGGTAGACATCTGACAAACTTTTGTTACAGCTTGGCCGTTTTCGTCGGTAGGCCTGAAACTAATACACCCGATCCTACTTGTAAAGGTCTTGATTGAACTCCTGATTAGTTGAAATCTGCCCCCACACTGGCCAATGGCAGATAAGATTGCACACCCCTCCGTAACGGTTAGGAATGTACAGGCTCCTCACCAGCCAGCCTTTTCCGCTGGTGAGCTTGAGGATGCCCTCTCCTGGCCGCTGGCGGTAATTGCAGGTTGGGCTGGACGGATTCTCTAGGAAGCGCTGAGCGCGGATGTCGTAGAAGAGCAGGGAGCCCTGGCCTGTGCCCACCGTCACCATGTGCTCATAGAAACTCACGGAGCGGATACCTGTGCACACACACGCGGACATAGGCGCGCGCACAAACATACCCGTTTTGTATAGATACATTTGTAAGGACATTGTATTGAATTACATTAATTCTGAGCAGCCTTTCATGAACCCGAATCATAACCTAATTAAGCCTGACCAAACCCTAACCCTAACTGTAACCAGAACGACATCTTTAACCAATTACCCACAAACCTCTGCAAGGACTACCCGAAACATTCTCACTACCCCAACTGTCCTTAAAAAATTGTGGTTTCTCCAGAGTTGGTTCCAAACTATACAAGGCTGTGCACACATGCACTAATCAGAGCTCTAACTTGTGTGCATTGATTACCTTACATTATGGCTCCGATTCACCAGAATACACCATATTCTGGGGACATTTGGAATTGTGAGGACAGTATAATACTGACGGCACAGAATCACTCCCACACTTCATAAAACACCCTCCAGCCTTTATTTGCCAATGTCTTTATGAAGCATTAGAAACTATTTAAGTGGGTTTCTCCGCTAATAATGCATGAGCGTGTGCGTGTTCGTGCATTTGTTCAGCGTGTATTGATGTGTGTGTGTGTGTACTTGTGTTTGCATATGCGTGAGTGTGTGCCTCTGTGTGTGTGTGTGTGTGTGTGTACTTGTGTTTGCATATGCATGAATGTGTGCCTCTGTGAGTGTGTGTGTGCGCGAGTTAGCGAGCGTGCGTGCCATGCAGAGAGAAAGGCCAGTAGGTGGCGCTCTTCCCTCTGATGGAATAATCCCCAATGCCCCGGTGCAGTGATGGGGACACTGTACTGAAGGAGACGCCGTCTTTCGGATGAGACGTTAAACTGAGGTCCTGACTCACTGTGGTCATTAAAGATCCTATGACACTCTTCGATAAGAGTAGGGGGCTCCCCGAAGTCAAGGCTAAATGTCCAACCTGGCTCTTTCGACCGGCCATCTTATCATCCAATTGGCTGTGCAATTCATCCTCTCCCCTCCCCCACCCAAACCCCCAAGGCTCCCTAGAAAAAGATTTCAATCTCAATGGGACTTCCCTGGTTAAATGAAGGTGAAATAAAAAATTTTTTAAAAAGACGACTCCTCACCGCTCCCCCTCTCTCGCGAGCTGACGGATTTGATGGTGTCGGGGGGCTCTCGAGGGTCCAGGAAGGAGACGTGCGCCTGGGACCCCACGGCGTAGACTGACCACTCTTCCCCGTATGATAGGCACACGTTCTCCTTACAGTGCTGCAGCTTAGTGGACAGGAGCTGGGAGAGGGGAGAGGCGGGGTTAAGACACATTAAACAAGCTCCACCAATCACCGGAGACCTACAAGTAAAGCAAGTCAGAAAAAGTACGATTCATATTCGACAGCAGCCAACAAGCTCATGGACAGCAAAACGGTGACTAGACAGTACATAAAAATTTAGCAGAGCAGACTATTAACAGCTAGGCTACAAACTATGGAGAGACTACAATCAACAGCCAAATAACAAAAAATATACAGATTATAGCACTAGTGCAGAGTGATGCCTAGAAGAGCAGATTCTTAAACTACCAAAAATAATTTCAGTCGTCATTCCTCCCATCTCTAGAAGCCTATGTTCCGACCCTTACATAACCACATCCATCCGAAGATCGAAATGGCTAGTATAACAGTCATGATGCTGGAAGCCGTTCCTCACGTCTTGTGCTAACCTATTGTTGTGATTAAATGGTCTCTCTCTAGCTGTGAAACAGAGTAAGTTTCTAGTCCACAGGCAGTGATCAAATGCAGTTAATCATCAATTCTGCCCTGGAGTCACAGCAAATATGCTTCAGTTTGGCTGTTCAGTAATGCACAACAGCCCAATCTCACCTTGTACAAGTCCTGCTCAGCTTTCCACAGATGGAAATAGCCATCAAGGGACACGGCACCCAGTTCCTGGAAAGGTCAGGGGACAGAGGCATGGAAGAGATAAAGCGTGGACTTTGTTAAAGGCATGAATGAACAACAGTCAACATTACTGAGGGTTTGGGAAAAACCTCATCCTCACTAGTGACCAATTTCACCTTAAATGCAGTGGCTTGCCGTAGGAGGTATGAGAGGCCCGAAGTTGCCTCATCTTTTTCAACGCTGGATTATTCCCAATTTTGTCAGGCCGATTAGCAATTACATAATTTATTTGCTAAATAATTAAAACCAATATGAAGCCTGTCATGATTAAGAAGGATAAAGTGACTACCCATTAACTACATTTATATGATGGATGTGATATTGAGACGACGGCAAAATTCCAACTCCATAATTTTATCAGACTTCCATTGTTGTACAGAAGCATTTGTCAATGGCGTAATTAATCCTAAAATGGCATTCGACTTCTTCAAAAAGTTATACGCATTAACAAAAATGCATTTGAAGAGGAATGAACATTAGATTGGAAATATTCTTTGTTTTTAACCATCTGTTTAAGTAGACAACTGGCTGCGTCCTCAACAGAATATTTTACATAAACTCTTCAACAATTGCTAAGGACCAAAGTATTTTTGGAAAATATTTATTGACACTTTTGTCGTGACACTCCATGCATTCAGAGGAGAAAACCAGTGAATATTTAGGCAAAGTTTTCAAACAATTTCAACTTTCTGATACCCATAATTCCTCAGGTAAACCAGCGAACAAAAGGGTACCAAACTGACATTTGAGAATGACACGGGAATCTCAAAAGGTAAATCAGTAGCTGATGTCAGTAATGTGTATGGGATCCCCTGGCACGAATCACAGCTTGACAACGAGCGGGCATGCTGGCTATTAGAGTTTGAATGTCATTTTGAGGGATCCTGTTCCAGCCCTCAACGAGGGCATCGCCAAGTTCCTGCAAGGTTCCTGGTTGTAGTGGAAGGTCAGACAGGTCCACCTGAAGCATGTTCCACACATGCAATAGGATTGAGGTCCGGGGAACGCCCTGGCCACTCCGTCCGCTCAATTGTTTCACGTCCAAGGTACTCTTCAACTATCCTTGCCCGATGTGGCCTGGCATTATCATCCATAAGAATGAAGGTATCCCCAACAGCACCGGCGTAAGGTCGGACATAAACATCTAAGATTTCATCTCTGTACCGGGCACCAGTCATGGTTCCATTTTGGAGAACATGCAGGTCAGTTTAGCCCTCCCAGCTAATGCCTCCCCATACCATAACTGATCCTCCACCATATCGGTCATGTTCCATTCAACATAGCCGTCAGCAAAGCGTTCACCACGTTGTCTCCAGACTCTTACGCGCCTGTCGGTGAAATCTAAACAGGACCTGTACTCGCCGGTGAACAGCACAGGTGACCAGTCTTGAACAGTCCACTGGACATGATCGTTCACCCACTCAAGACGAGCACGACGATGAGCTGGAGTTAATGGAATTAACAGACGGCTTCATGAGAGGGACCTCCTTCTGGCATGGAGGTCCCTCACATGAAGCCGTCTGCAAATGGTTTGGGTGGAAATGTTGACTCAACTTGTGGTCAACAGGTCAGATCTCAGATGTGATGCAGCTACAAGATGATCTCTCCTTGCTTGTAAAACAATAAAACAGTCATCATGTGCTGTTGTTGACCTTGGACGACCTCCACCATAACACCTTGCAATGCTTCCAAACGTCAGCCAGTGGTTTCAGGCCCTACTGATCACACTATGGCTAACGCCAAGTTCCTCAGCAACGTCACGCACGCTGGGTTGCCCCCTGTTGCAGAATTCCCATACCTTGGGATAACTCTTCGGTTGTCAAATGGCGTCTTTGACGACGTGGTTAGGCCATATCAATATGTCACTACATGTAACAAGCAAAAAATGAAGTAGACATTTGAAATATCGCTCTTTGATAGCTAAGTCTCTGAACGTGCAAAGTGGCTCTTTTTCATTAAAAGTGCTCCGCATGCTGTTCTAACATTGAGGACTATTGCTGCGTTTGAGCGAATGTTACGTTTGGATGTTGTTTCATATGTATTCTTACATTGTGCATGTATGAGGACCCGTTTACTGTGAATAATGAAAAAATCATTTGGTCCTTAGCAATTGTTGGAGTATACTTGCCCTCGTATCTGCTTGTCATTAGAGGATTCCACTAGGGGGCACTCCACAAAACTGATAGACCAAACTGTATAGAGCTTCCAAATGTGCAAGTAAACCCCAGACCAAGTCATATCCCCATGCTGTCCCTACTCTTTCCCTCCCAGTCATCTGCATCTTGCCTCTTGAGTACGCATCGTGTTAATGATGGAGAACATGCACAACCAATGCTTCAAATGGATGAAGAATATGCAAGGCAGCAATCATGCACACACAAACATGCAGTGAAAAGCATCTCCAGCCTTGGGCGCATCAAACCATGCCAAACTTTTGGTATAAGGCTTTAATCACAATGAGCCTTGCAAATAAATTCATGCAAATCTGCTGTTTCATGAGCTACACGAGTTCAGAATCTTTGATAAACATATCAGCATTTGTACTGCCATTTAAGTGCATAGAAAAAAGCTTCATAATGATGCAATGGGCAGTAATGCTATCAAAAACAAATTGGCTAGTCGTTCCACCAAATAATCTTAGCGCTTGCCAAAAAGGCAAAGTAAAAGATGACAGGGTTTAGAGGTTCAGTATAATTAAGCATTATAATGCAAGACTACCACAGGAATTTGATACGTCACTTAAATGCCAGTTTTCATTCAAATCAGCGGTAACCAAACCGGTTCCTGGAGGTTAACCATCCTGTACATTTTCATTTCAAACCAAACTTGGCACAGCAAACACTTTATTAACAGCATATTAACAAGATCTTAAGCTGTTGAAGGAGGTGTGCCTCTTTATTGGGGTCAGACTGGAAACTTTTAGGACAGTAAATCTTCAAAAACAGGGTGTTACTATAGACTCAGATCCTTTGCTAGCCTAAAAACAAAGGTGTCAGGATGGACCAAGCTGAAGAAAGAAGCCACATTTTCAGTCAGAACTTTGAATGGCTCAAAAAGGGTCCGTGGTGCACACCAAACCAAAAGGATAAACAGAGCTACCTTGTGTCCGTTGTTGAAGGCCAGAGCCCGTACTTTGCAGTTGTAGGGGCTGGTGTACTCTTTGGGAATGTCCTTCAAAGCGCGGTGGGAGATATGAGAGTAGCTGGGGACACCCTCAACGTCCTGTCTCCTCTCTGTCCTGTTTAGCACCTCTTCGGACACCTCCCACAACCCCATAGAGCCATCCCGGGACCCTAAGGGGAAGGGGGGGCACTTTAAATTCATCTTTTGGATTATATTATACCTCTATCCAGATGGCAGTAACTTAATTCACCAAGTTCCTCTCGATCTGAGACCATAATTTTAACGTACCATCTTATGCGTAATCATTACACAATAAAAGCTTCCCAATGTTGGCAATTCACCTTTTTCTTAAATTACCAGTGTGGTTCAGGTAGGCCTAATAATAGTCTACACCAACACTAAAAATAAACCTAAAACTGCACACTGCCACACTGCAAGTAACTCCACCTCCTTGTAAAATGGATTAACAGTCATTTCCCCTCCCCTACGCTTGCCTGAATCAGAACAAACTCTTGCAGAGCACAGTCACACAGACACACACACACACACACACAAACACACACACACGCAAACATACACACACAAAACACACACACGCAAACACACACACACACGCGCTCACACACACACACAGACACAGACACACACACACACGATTGTGAACAGTGCCACAGAGTTGCAGGTGTAAGCTCACCAGATACGGCCATGGTGTCACTGATCCAGGCGATGGAGAAGATCCAGTCGTTGTGTCCATCCTGAAAAGAAGTGGGAAGGAGGGAATAGGGTCATGAGAAAAAGCCCTTGTCCATCGCCGGCCTTTCACAATCCGAGTAATAGAGTCCCACAGCACGGCAAGTCTTGTTCAAAAATCACATTTGTATTGTTTGGTAAACTATACAATCCTTCCATAAATAACAGCAGCTAATCAGAGGAAATGCCAGCCATCAGGCACAAAGCACAAATCCTACTCCTTCAGAACATAAACAGCCATTTCCTGTGTGTGTGTGTGTGTGTGTGTGTGTGTGTTTCTCTAAGTCAATGCCAGTGAAAAACAAGACTTCATAACTATATTAAAGTCTGAGAAAAACTGACTTATGAGGACATTTTTCTGGTCCTCACTATTTACAGGTTAATACTGGGCCAAGGATAAGGGGGTTAAGACCTAGGGCTTCAATAGGGCTTATGTTCAGTACTAAGCCTAGTTTTACAGTTTGGGATGAGAGTTAGGCTGAAGTTTAAGGTCACGTGTTAAATCAAGGTTAAAATCAGGGTAAAGGTTAGGGAAGGGGTTAAGATTAGGGTGACTTTAGTATTAGGCAGTAGGGGAGTAGGATTTTGATAATAAAAGACATTTTTGGTCTACACAAGTACAGAAATACTCAAGTGTGTGCATGTGTTTGTGCGCGGGTGCGCGTCAGCTCATGAAATGTGGGTGCAAGTGTGGGCGCCCACATACCTGTACAGATATGCATCTATAATACAAGTGTCGCTGCAGTACACTACCTGGCTATGATTTGGTTCAGTTCTTACATAACACCTCTCAGAACCCGCAGCAAGCAACAATATTAAAATGAGAGAAAGAGGGACAGAGAGCAAGAGAGAGAGAAAGGGAGAGTGTAACAAACAGAAAGAGAAGAGAGAGAGAGAGAGAGAGAGAGAGAGAGAGAGAGCAGAAATAGCGAGAGAGAGAGGAAGAGGGTGGGAAAGAGAGGGCGAAACTCACATCTCCCAGGCAGACGGGATCGAGCGTGGGGAGGCGGTACACAGCCAGGCTGTTGGGGTTGTCCCCGCCAGTGGCCAATAGGGAGCCGGAGGGGTTGATCTCAATGGCATGGATTCCACAGCTCTGCCGATCCAGCCCCGCCCTGGCCCCACCCCCGACCCCACCTCTAAAATCGGCCCATTGGCCAGGACTCCTCCGGCTCCTCCCCCAGCCCCTCCCCCTCCCCTCTGGGCCTCCCTATCCTTCAGCATTGGGATACGAGTGATCTTCCCCGTCTGAACGTCCACCACAAACAGCTGAGGAGACAAACACACGCATTACACACACACGCACACACACACACACTCGCGCGCACAAACACTACCATTACTCACACGTCCACCACAATCAGCTGAGGAGACAAACACACGCATTACACACACACACACACACACACACACACACAAACACACACACACACTCGCACAAAACACTACCATTACTCACACGTCCACCACAAACAGCTGAGGAGACAAACACACGCATTATACACACACACACACACACACACACACACACACACACACACTCGCGCACACACAAACTACCATTACTCACACGTCCACCACAAACAGCTGAGCAGACAAACACACACATTACACACACACACACACAAACACACACACACGCACACACACACGCACACACTCCCATTACACACACATACACCACAAACAGCTGAGGAGCAGAGAGGGATAAACACACCTGTAAGTAACACACACACACACACTCCTCACCGTGTTGCACTTGGTCCCACACACCACCTGTCGGTGGTTGAGCCACTGCGAGGCGAAGACCTTGTTGAGGCGTCCAAGGGAGAACTCCCTCTCCCGGAGGATTCTCGGTAAGCGGCTTGCAGCGAAGCCCCTGAGGCCACGGCAGAGCCGCCACTCATGCTGGAACTCCCGCCCCCTGAGCGCACACACCACCGAGCGACGCCGTCGCCATGGAGACGCAGAGGAGGAAGAGGAAGAGGAGGAGGAGGAAGAGGAGCACAGGCGGGCTCGCTTGCAGGGAGAGTGGAACCAGCCCTACCAGAGAGAGAGAGAGAGAGAGAGAGAGAGAGAGAGAGAGAGAGAGAGCGCCTGTTTATGTGCATTTAATTAACTTGTCATTGTTATTACTGAAGTGTTATTATTATAATGGACACATTTTTGCGTTATAGTGCTCCTTTTTGCTTCCGACAGGCTTTGGCAATAGGTGTTTGAAAATGAGTCATGCAAACAAATCAATTTAAAAGGAGCGGAGAGAGGAAGACTGGAGAGAAAGAAATGGACGGAAAGCGGGACGATACTTTGGAACATTTTTTACACTTCAAAAGGGTCATTCCAGCTCAAATCAACCAATTTCCGAGAAATTTCCCAGGTCGCCCAGGTCATCTCAGATTCTTCTGAAAAAATTCACAAGTGCTCCTCTACCATATTCATACAGGAACCCAAAATATTAGCTCTGTATCTCAAATAGTTTTGAAGTTACAGCCCCTGGAAATTTTGATTAATTTTTTCCATTTTACCAAACTTGCCTCTCGGTACAACTCCGAGTGTTTTCATTGTACAGCTAGAGGACAACCACATTTATCAATACATTGGTAGAGCCAGAACAATTTTTTAAATTTTGGTTGAGTTCGAAATTTTCCTTATTTGGGCATGTGGGCAGTTATATAACAATACCATATTTTTACCATTAATTGCTATATAACTAATGATGATATGATGAAAATATGATGTTACCAGCCTTCCTTCTTAAGTTATGATTTTTTTAAAATTTCATGTCATTTTAAACATTTGACGGATGTAAAATTAAGAATGAAATTATTCTCTTTTAAGATAATACATCAGAGGAGCCTTTTCAACATCCGGAAACAAATTTTCATTCACATGATGGCTGCAAACAATGAATAACTGACAATATTTTACCAGTTAAGTACATTTATTAAATGTCACAAACAAAGCAGTTAACGAGAAATACACAGCATGAATTCATATTTCAGTAATTCTACAAATACTCAAAACCATAATATTTAATCAATACACATCAGTATTTTGAAAAGCAGCATTCAAGCAAATGCTTTACTAGTTATAATTCTACTTTGTTGCATCAAACAGTATTGGAGCAATTGAGACATGTACTTGTAGCATTGTAACAGTAAAACTGCACAGCATGAACAATTACTATAAGAATCATACAAAATGCTTATTATATTCATTTTAATGGGGAAAAAAAGAATTTAACTCTCTTTTTTTTTATACCACCCTTGACCACTGAAACACTGATGGCCATGGAAATGATGAAAATTCTTAATAGTGCCTGATTATTACCTGGACCATTTCATTACAAATTATGTACGAGCTTCTCTCTGTATGATTAATATATAACAAATAGAACGCTCATAATTCATATACAGAAAAAAATCTTAACTTAAGAGGGAAGGCTGGTAACAACATCATATTTTCATCATATCATCTTTAGTTATATAGGAATTCATGGTAAAAATATGGTATTGTTACATAACTGGCCACATGCCCAAATAAGGATGTGAAAATAAGCAATTTTTAGAAAATTTCAAACTCAACCAAAATTATAAAAATTATTCTGGCTCTACCAATGTACTGATAAATGTGGTTGTCCTCTAGATGTGGCCCAATATGTCAAAAATTACAGCAGAAAAAATTCCATTGCTTTATCTAGCATACCCTTTGAGTTATTAGAGCTAAAAAGGAGGCAGTGATTTTTAATGTTTTTGATTTTTGGCCATTTTTAGAGCCTTGTGAGAAGAAAACGGTACAAGCTACAGCAAATCTGACAGCATTTTCATAATCTACAGAAAAAGTTAGCCCAAAACACTTGATTTCAAAACTGTACATTGGAAAGACTTGGAGATATTCTTGCTTCAAGTTCCACCGAGAGGCAAGTTCGGTAAAATGGAAAAAATTAATCAAAATTTCCAGGGGCAGTAACTTCAAAACTATTTGAGATACAGAGCTAATATTTAGGGTTCCTGCATAAATATGGTAGAGGAGCACCTGTGATTTTTTTTCAGAAGAATCTGAAGGGGTGACCTGGGAGCCACTGGTTGATTTGAGCTGGAATGACCCCAAAGCAGTCGACATTTCCCATTTCAGAGCTGTCAACCGTATCCGTTTCATGACAAACACAATTAACATGGCAGATTTAAACCTATTTAACGCGTTGGACTGCAGTCTTTTAGGTTAAATAACCATCCCTCTCATGTCACATTTTATACTGGATCAAATTCTAAACACTGTTTTAAGAAAATCAGCTCTGTTTCATGACAAATCTCCAAAACAGGATGGCAGCTACACTATAAACATCCAAGTATTGCGGACAGATTTGCAAAGTTTATTCATTTCCAGAAAGCAGGGCCAGCAGATCCCAGTTCACAAACAAATGCATTTTAAACCTTTCAATCACAGACATCTCAAGAAACAATAGAACTGTGACATCGTAATACAAGAATCATCAGAACATGACATATCCCCCCCGGCCCCTGCAGTCTAATCTCAGAAATCCCAAAATATCAAAAGGCACCAGTCAAGGACCTGATTAATACGCACAGCAAGTTTCATTAAAAAATATTGAACGGTACTTGAGAAACGAAATGACCAGGGATGGACAGACGGACGGAGGGACGGACAGATGACTGCACTGAGGACTATATCCCCCCCCAACCATTATGCTGGGGGGATAATAAAAACAATATTATTGAAAGAATCACACTCGCTCCTTCTCATCACAGGTGTGGCAATAGCCCATTGACAGATCTTAGACACGGTGGAGCTGGACCTGCACAGCATGGACCTGAACATCCATCCAGTTTGTGCACAAAAGCACTTACATTACAGTCTTTCTAACTTCCATATAAACAAATACAAGATCTAAAGCTGCTCTCTATAGAGAGATGAGTCAAGTGTCCATGTGATTAGCATTGACCTTATCAGCAAATCTCAACTGTAATACTAGGTGACTTCTGCTTCATGCGTGTACATAATATTTAATTACATAGCAACTATCACGGGAGGAGGACTTTATTTCACTTTTTTGTATCATTTTCTCCATACTCTTAAAGTTCACCAAAAATTCGATCTTATGGCAGATTAGCCGGCATGGGCTACACAAATAAAAGGGAAAATGCTGTAGAGTAACCAAATAAAGAAATGGTTTTCATGTTCCGCAGGTGGCAGGGCAGCCTAGTGCAGGTGCTATAGCTCCACTGGTAACTGCACAGCTGCTGCTTGGAGTCCCCAGCGGGGTTTGGGAGTCTGACTTGATAAGGCTTCTGGAGAGATGAAATTTAGAGGAACTCTGCAGTTGGACCCTTGAGCAAGGCCCTTAACTCCTTAAAACTGCTCCAGGGGCTTAACTCCTGTTTCTCTCCATCGCTCACTACCTGCAACTGTTCAATCCAGCATTTCTCCCAGGGCATCATTCAAAGAGAAACATGTCCTCAATGTAATTGCCCTGGTTAAATAGCTTATGAGGCTTTAAAAAATGGCGGCAAAGGCGTCCTCGAGTTGTGCTGTGATGCTCAGCAGAGAGACCCATAGCAGAGTTCTACTGCAGTCATTGCATATCAGCACAGCAATGCAACCAGACTGCAGGAACATACAGCCTCAGCATTCTCTGCCTTACAGTGACTGGTGTTTGGGAGAGGCACGTGATTTAAGGGGCACTGTGCGTGCCTGCGGGGGTAACAGAATGCCAGAGAAGCCCAGCTGTGGGGGTGTGGGCGGGTGGACTGTATTTCCAAAAGGGGCTATCGCCGGGATACTCCAACTCACCACCAGTATAATGACAACTGTCTGTGTCACCAGATGGGGGGGGTCAGGGTGAATGCTAGCTGGTGGGGGGGTTAATTGCAGGAGGACAACAGTTTTGGATCCATGTTTGATCCATCCAAGATTCATTCACTCGATTCGATATTCATGATGTCTGTACTATAGCACGTGACTCAGTACATCTGCATCTTTACACCTGATTGTGTAGGTATCCGACTGGTATCCAGTCAGCTCAAGATGCATGACGATCACCTGTAAACGCGTTTCTGAGCGCGTGTGGTGGCACAACTGGAGGTTCGCGTTGTCAAACTCATCGCAAGACCCGCGTATCATAGCTTTCATTCAAGTCGAAAAAAATGCGAGGATGAAACACAACACGAGTCGTAACAGACATAACACGCCCCTAATTTACAAGTCTTTGTAGTGTACTGACCTAAAGATAAACACACCACCTTCGACCTGGCTCGCTGAACTCTTAGAGCGCTGAATAAATGGTTATGCTGGCAGACTGGATTTTTCAAGCGTCACACACGTTACTCAAAAGTAACATGGCATTTTTTCCCACTTAAGTTCGGTCGAATCTTCTTGATCAATGATGCATTACAGGATATATTGGAATATATATGTTTGAACCTTTATTACTGAAAATACTGACACAACCAGGATTTCAACTTACTGCAACATTAATTTTTGGCAACAGGCCAGTATAACAAAAAAGTCCTGTTACTTACGTTACGTTACTCACGGTACAAGTAGGTTTTAAGTATCTGGAGGCTCACCATACTGCATTTTCCTGATAATTCACAATGTTTCAGCCATGTCAGCCACTTCTATTCAAGAGGCCTTCATGACTTCCAATTTCTAGCCCCCCTCCCCCCCCAATTCAACCAACCAAGTAGTCTCATCACAACTTCAGCATGTGAATGATGTCAAACTTTTATTTAATGCGTGTACCAAAAAAATTTGGTTTGCCTCAGACCTTCAATTTCTTCTGAACCATACACCTGGATATACTAACAATACAGCCATAAATATATTGTATTGCTATTTCATGTTTGCATTTTCAGTGGTCATGTTACACTTCAGCTGGAATTGCCCAGTAGAACATCTCAACAATTTACATCAATTACCCATCAAAAGCTGCCTGGCCTCACACACTGCCAACAAAGCACAATGGTGGCCTACAGGGCCAGCTTTTTAGCCGCACAGCTGAGGCGCTGCATAATCGCGTGACACCGCACAAAGCAGCTTCCCACCCGCACACACAAACAACAGTCACTTTCACATCCTCCCGCCCAACACACCCCCTCTATCCCTGCTCCTCTATCCGCCCAGAATCAAATATAGGACATTTTCCCCTGTGCTCAGCAAGTTTCGCTAACATGCCAACACCATTACTTTCACTTCAAATGCAGTTTGGGACAATGACCAACGCACCTGAAGATGGATCAATTCATCCTTCGCTGCCGGGAGTATTTTAATTTTTATTACCTCCACCAAGAAGGTTATGTTTTGCCAGCGTTGGTTTGTCCGTTTTTCTGTCTGTTCCTCTACAAGAGAACTCAAAAAGTACTAAACCAATATCTCTGAAATTTTGTGTGTGGGTTGCCATTCTATCAGAGATGGACCCTATTGATTTTGACTGCGATCGGTCAAACAATAAATGCTATTGCCACAGCCTTGGTGGAGGTTTGCACTCTAGTGCCTTTAGTTTTAAAAGACACATTTCAGCAGTTATACCCAAGGCTCTCAACATACTTTATGTTGATAATCGAGGCCTAGCCCTTTCTGACCATTTCGGTAACATCTTCAGGGTTGGGGTCAATTCCTTTCAATCCTATTCCCAATTCCAATTCCGGAATTGACCCCAACCCTAGTTGTCTTTGGTATGTTGACCACCCGGGATATCAATATGGGATCCACTTCTGTCTGAAACAGAGATACATAAGGGAGAAAACTAGTAAAATAAATTTAGAAAAGGCAATATCCACGTTGCGAGAGAATAGGCACTGTTGATATTCTCTTCGCCAACTTCAACCAGAAAGTAAGGAGTGTCATTCCGAATTGCTAGTTGTCATCGTACCCCTGAAGGTTTTAAAAAAATAATAATAATGAAATTCCCTCCATTAAATTGCACTTCAGAAAAAAAATACTACAGCAGGCAAAAATAAAAAAGAGCTTAGAAAAGCTAGATGTAAAACTTCATTCCAGGTCCACTAAGACATCTTAAGAGAGCCCTACCCTCAACGGTGAACAAATATGGTACAGACATTCTATCAATAATGCTCATTGTTTGACATGACATGAGTGGCGAGAACAGGCCGTTCAGCCAAATTAGGCTCACCATTTTACTATCACTATATTGTACACAACACTTAGCTTACTTACGGCATACACTACCAGTCAAAAGTTTTAGGACACCCAATTTTTCCAGCTTTTTACTGAAAATTATGCAGTTCCAGTCCAATGAATAGCTTGAAATGGTACAAAGGTAAGTGGTGAACTGTCACAAGTTTTAAACAAAAGGTAAGGTTACCCAGGTTTTGTGTATGCTGTCGAGTAGGTTGAAAGGATGGTTCCTCAGTGTGTGACATGAACTGTCAAACATGGAGGAGGAAGCGTGATGGTCTGGGGCTGTTTTGCTGGATCCAGGGTGAAAGGCACCCTGAACCAAAACGGCTACCACAACATTCTGCAGCGCCATGCAGTGCCCTCTGGTATGCGCCTAGTTGGTCAGGGGTTCATCCTACAGCAAGATAATGACCCAAAACATAAGTCAAAGCTCTGCCAGAACTACCTTAGGAAAAAAGAACAAGATGGTAAGCTTGAAAACATGGAGTGGCCAGCACAGTCTCCAGACTTAAACTCCATCGAGATGGTTTGGGATGAACTGGACAGAGTGAAAGCAAAGCAACCTACAAGTGCCACACATTTATGGGAACTTCTGCCACAGAGTTGGGAAGAACTCTCTGAAGAATATTTGATTTCCATTGTAGAAAGAATGCTACGAGTGTGTTCAGCCGTTAGATCTGCCAAAGGTAGCTACTTTGAGTCAAAATTTTAAAATACATTTTGGTTTTTAAATTGATTCCATGATTTCTTTTTTAACTTCGATTGTTAATTTGTTCTATCATGTCCATGCTTTCATTCCAGAGTACAATGAGACATTAAACTGCATAATTTTCTATTAAAAAATTGGAAAAATTGGGATGTCTTAAAACTTATGACCGGTAGTGTAGAAAGTATCCGGCACTGTATCAAGCCTGGTTCTAAAATGTCCCACAGTTTCCGCCTCTACGACAAAACCAAGTAAGCTATTCCACACCGATCACCCTGCATGAAAAAATACTTACCAATATTGGGGCTAAATGTACCCTTGGCTAACTTCCATTTATGACCCCAGTCTTCACAGACAGAATTTAGCCAAACTAATCCTGTGCAGCCAACTAAAGGCCTCAATCAGATCACCCCGAAGCCCCCTTTCACTAAGGCAAAAGAGATTAAGATCCTTCAGTCTTTCCTCATTGCTTTTATCTTTCATGGTATGAACTGACTTTGTGGCTCTTCTTTGAACCTCTTCTAGGGCCTGTGCATCTTCCTAGTGGTACAGTTTTCAGAACTTCTTTTACAACAGCAGATTTAAAAACTAAAAGGTGAAACAGGACTTTAAGAAACTCATCCATTCCTCCATCCTCAGCAGGGTCGACTACTCCCATTCTTTTTATCAGTCTTCCTATTAAAAAAAGATCATTGAACAACAATAGCTCATTCAGAATGCTGCTGCTAAAGTTTTGACTAAAACCAGGAAATTTGACCATATTATCCAATTCTCCAACCTTTGCACTGGCCTCAATTAACTAAAGAACTGATTTTAAAGGGTCGCTGCCTCTTGATAAATCTCTCAACTGTTCAGACCCAACAAACATCTCTTAGATGCAAAAGAAATGCAAAGCTAGTGGGTTGCTCGGATGATTAGGGTCTGGCCAACTTGCAAATGCCTACAGTTAGGACCAAACATGGCGAAGCAGCTTTCGGCATTACGCCACTCACGTATGAAACAAAGTCCCTGAGGATATTAGATGTGCCTCAACTCTACCCACATGCAAATCTAGATTTAAAAAAAAAAAAAAAAACACTTAGGCCTATATTTTCCTATCTGAATGACATTGCACCAACTGTTACTGAACTGAACTGCATGCCACAACTCGTTCATTTGACACTATTGTCTTACATAGCATGGTGCACTTTTTTCAACTTCTTATCTTTTCATTCCAAGGTTTCATCTGTTTTTATCCACTTAGTTTTTTAGCTTTGCTAGATTTTTGTTTATATTTCTCAAGTCACATCAGTAGGCCTGTATATTTCATTCCCATGTAATGCACTTTGAATTATGAAAATGTGCTATACAAATGAACTCGCCCTGCAAGATTTGCTTTAACTGCCAGAATTTATACCGTTCAGGCAGTGGGTGATATATGTCTGTTAGATATTTGACTGAATTTTTTTCCAGTGGAAGGCCTTTGGGTAGACAGGAAGATCCCAAATTTTCAGGTTCCAAAAGTGAACGGTTTGGTTGCTAGGGCCTCCAGAAGGGTCACCCTCTGGAGGGCCAAAATTGAACTTTTAAGAAAAATAGGTTTTTGAGTTGAAATATCTCAGTGCGCCCTCAATAGCCCAGCTTCATTTTCGCTACTGTCAATCTGTGTTGGGAGGAGTTTTGGAAAATCACGAAATTTTGGTGGGCTGTTGAGGGCCCCACCTATAGGGGGCGCTTGAAAACACCACTTTGAGCCCAAGTAGCACTTACGTTTGAGGCATTCCTTGCCTGCGCCCTCACTAGCCCAACCTTTTTTATGCAAGATATGATTCTGTAACAGTGCCTTGTGCTATTCCACTTGAAATTGTAGTGGGATAGTGAGGGCGCGGAATTATAGGTGGCACTCAAGTCGGTGAAAATGCAAAAATAGGGGTATTCTGCGGCTGTAGATCTCCATGCGCCCCCATCAGATTTGAATGAAATCTGTTTTATTTGATAGCCCTACATGTCCTCTATATAGGCCAAAAAGATTGAAGTGGGGTTCAACTGTATTAACCCCTTTTTGACCATCCCAGTAGACACACTTCTCATATTCTGGACTTGGGTCTGAGGTTGCCATTCTTGGAACTGCAAAGTAAAGAAACCATTTTCATCAGCTCCCCCCATCCTGAGGATGAAATGGGAGGTTTTACAATTAGGAGGGGCAAGGGCATTTTTTGAACAAAACTCTCCAGGGCACTTTTGTACAGCTATTGACTTTGTGACGTCTGTGGATTGAATAAAGGGATGAAGGCAACAAGGCATTATGGAACGGTAACTAACTGAAGGTGCACACATCTGGCCCTTGGCCAAGGGTTATTTCATTAGCTGGAGGGCCTGAAATAAAAAATCTATTCATCCAACTGAGCAGCAGTGAGACTGGGACAGGAAAAGCAATACATGTAACTGCACACGTGTGGGTGGGCCCAGGACGGGGGATCAGATAGAACCCTCTGCTGAGCAGAAGGTGGAAAAGATAATCAAAAAGGAGTCACCAAATTTTCTCATTCACATCTGTATGCATCGAGCTGTTGCACTGTGTACTTTCAGTTTCACCTGACAATGTGCACAATTTTTACTTTCTAACTCTTGGCTCGTTTCATGTTTTCCGTCGTGATCTCCAAAAAATAACAGACTAGGGGGGAAAACCAAGTGTCTGACATCATACTTTCACCTGAGTTTTCTCTAACAAAGTAGGGATGATGGAGATAATGAGTGATTTATTTTCCTGAAATTAGCATGACAAAAGAAGTAAACAATTTTTTTTTTATTATTTATCCATGAGCGGTGAAGCGTGCAACCCGTCCGGCCCTGCCTCCAATCTTCTAAACATTCCAAAGGAAGTCAGCAGAAGGCCGGACCCTATCCATTGGTTGAGAAGAGAGCTTTAAATTGCTGACTGCTCCACTAAAAATCATCCGTTGGCATTGAATTCAAACTGACGCCTATGCTGACTTATGTACCGTAACAGCACTACATAGACAAGCGTATGGAATGGTCACGTCACACCTTTCAGAATGATGGTCAAAAAGGGTTAAAACAGTTGAACCCCACATCAATCTTTTTGGTACACATAGTGGACATGTAGGGGTATCAAATAAAATAGATTTCATTCAAATTTGATGGGGGCGCATGGAGATCTACAGCCGCGGAACACCCCTATTTTTGCATTTTCACCGAATTGAGCGCCACCTATAGTTCCGCGCCCTCACCATCCCACTACAATTTCATGTGAAATAGTACAAGGCACTGTTATAGAATCATATCCTGCATAAACAAGCTTGGGCTAATGAGGGCGCAAGCAAGGAATGCCTCAAACGTAAGTGCTACTTGGGCTCAAAGTGGTGTTTTCAAGCGCCCCCTATAGGTGGGGCCCTCAACAGCCCACCAAAATTTTGTAATTTTCCAAAACTACTCCTAATATAGACTGACAACAGTAAAAATGAAGCTGGGCTATTGAGGGCGCACTGAGATATTTCAACTCAAAAACCTATTTTTCTTAAAAGTTCAATTTTGGCCCTCTGAAGGGTGACCCTTCGAGACCATAAAAATCAAACCGTCGACTTCTGGAACCTGAAAACCTGGAATTTTCCCATTTACTAATAGATCTTACATCAAAAGAAATTTCAGGCCATTTACTATCACACATATATCAACCCCTAATAGAAATCCGCCTGACCGTTATAAATTCTGGCAGTTAACAAGTGGTGCCAGGCACAACATACCCCATCCGGCCGCGGGAGACATTTTAAATTATTCTGGGAGATTCCATGTCAAATCACCTTGGCCAGGCACCCACCATCTCAAATATTTCTAAAACTGAATCAGATGGTGTACACTAATGAAAGCTCTGGGTGTTCTTTAAACATTTTTTTGTAATAACAGCAAACTTCAAATTAATTTCTCCACACTTGAGAGATTGTTGAAAATTGTGATATTTTTTTTCTTTTCAGAATGAAATGTGCAAATTTATCACTTTATGAAGACATTGCAGCACCTGTAAAATCCACTGTGGACTTCTAGAGGACCATGCAGGTGCTGCAATGATAATGGTCATAATAATGTGATAAATTTGAAGATTAATTCTTCGGACAGAATAAAGTAACAATCACAATGTTCAATGAGAAGCATCCATCAAATGAACTGACATTAATTTGAGAGGTTCAGCTCCATACAACTTGTCCCACACCGTGCAACTGTATTGTATTCAGTCCACTTAATTATTCAAATTACGGGGTCCACAGGCTCAGTGAGGGGTGTTTGGGTGTTACCTTGGATTCCTTGCCCCTCAATCAGTAATACTGCCACAGCTGGTCAAACTTGGAGCCAAAATTTTGAAAAAATAAATAAATAAATAAAACTCTGCAGTCAAAATCAACACACAATCTAATCTATTTGTGCATGACATGTTAGAACAAATTGAGACAATAGTAATGGGTTATACTTTATAAAATGTATTATGAGTACAGTATGGTGATTGTCAACTGGACAAAATACTTGGAATAATATAAACCTCAAGATATCTCCTGAAAAATAAATCAGACTTGCACATGTTACAGTTTCACAGTCGAGCAGAATTGCTAATCAAGATTGATCATTTGTTAATCAAGTTTCAAGTTGACTAGCAATAACCGCTATGCAAAATTTCACTCATTTTATGCTGAAATGGCCAATTTAGCCCAATAAATTATATAAATTAACAATTATTTCTGAAACTAAATGTTTGCAGAACAATTCTTTCATCAGTGTGAATCACCTGATAGTGTTTGAGCAACATCTGAGATGGTGGGAGTCAAAACCTTGTTCCTTCAGGGGACTTGACACGGAATGCCATTTTTCAGTTTCTCTGTGACCCTGACCTTGACCAAATAGATCCAAAATTTAATCAAGTGATCCTTGGATCATTGCGCACCATTCTTGAAATTCTTGTGCAATTTCATCAAAACTTTTTTTTTTTCGCTAACCTGAGGACAACCACACAGACACACAAATTTCACCGAGAACAGTCCCCCTAAGGGTGGGGTAATTTACCCATGGCAAAAGCAAAATTTTGCTAACGAGAAGTACTCTGGAACTGAAAAGAGGGGGATGATTGGAACACCGAGTTACAGTCCTTACAATAATGGTGCATGGCACATTTGAGTCAACACCGCGATCTGGCCTAAAGTAGCTAGACAAGAAGAAGCAAGTCTCCATGCAAGACTTCAGTTGGTAGGATGAATAATGTCATACGAGTCTCAAGTCTGGTATGCATGTTTATTTTAAGAAATGAAAAATACATGCCCACTCGAAAGGTAAACAGTTAGTCGGCCGCAGGTTGAAGCGTATCCCCGGACCCTCTTAATCAATCACTCCCAAAAATCAATAGGCTCCGTGACCTCACCACACGCAAGGCCCACGCCAAATATGAGATGAATCAATTAAATCAGGGGTCCCCAATCATCCACAGAAAGGGCCGGTGTAGGTGCAGGCTTTCATTGCAACCAAGCAGCTACGCACCTGATGTTACTAATCAAGCTTATTAGCAAAGAGTCCAGGGGTTGATTGGTAGTATCGGGTGTGTAATTGCTTGGTTGCAATGAAAGCCTGCACCCACACTGGCCCTTTCTGGGGAAGATTGGGGACCCTGAATTAAAATTTCTGGGCAGTAGAGCGCTTAGAAGAAAATCTCTATGGATGTTGTGGATGTGGCCTGATGATCACTGATCAATAGTATCCCTGACTCATCGTCCGCGGATACATTAATATTATAAAAATATTTATCAGCTCTCTGATTGGCTAAGCTAAGCTCACATGGTTTGGTGGCAGAGCATGGCACAGAAAGATCGCCAGCTCCATTAAGACAACCCAATCATCTAAGCCAAGACAACCAGGGGCTACATAAGCTCCCAGCAGCCTCTCTCACACCAAGTCAAGCCCGCTAGTCCCTTTAGACTGGACGATACTGCGTGAGGAAAAGCAGCCTTACGTTTACATACACACAGAATTAAATACGAACCCAAATCAGAAAAGGCTGGGACTGTATGTTAAATTAAAATTAAAACAACCTGTATTTGTTGAAAACAATACAGCAGCACATTTGAGGCTTTACCACATGAATTTAATTAATTTTCAAAAAGAAACACCCATTTCAATTTTGATTCTTGCTGCGGATTAAAAAAATGGGACAGTAAAGTATTTACACCTTGCAAGGTTCAGCATAAAGACTTTGTCCGAACGGCCCACTTGACAGGCAGGCCTGAAATACACTGGCTGTGGGTGTACGCTCACTGGCACATCAGCCAAAATACAGTAAACTACTGTTTGCATTATCAGGAGCCAAAAAAATAACTGAACGGTCCAATCGGGCCAGTGATGGGCCAATCTGCTTACCAAAGTTTAACTTTTATTGGCCCCAGGCCAGCGAGTCACTGGTTCTGTTGGACCCTGCTTTTTAATGTTCCCACTCCTTTCACAATACCCAGAGAACTCCTCCGCTTTCCCCCTTTTCCCAGCTGGTATCATTACGTGTGCCACTGTCGCAAGGACAACCGGATCACTTCCTGTTTTCCTCAGAGCCCAGCTCCGTGAAAGTGATCACCAATTTAGAAATAGGGTGGAAGACTGGTGCATGCTCACTGAAGAGGAAAATTGGAATTGTCACAATTTTATATTAAATTTGGGAACAGGCAGAACCTACTGTAGTGATGTGCGCTGTTCAGTAATTGCTTCACACAAACAAGTAACTACAGCAGGGGTTGGTGTACAGCAGCATATAGCAGAAAACATGAGAAGAAAACGATTGAGCTTCTTCATTCATGCAGTTTATAACGAAGACAACAGAAGCAGATAAAAATTCTTTAGTATGTGTCGAGAAAAGTGAACTGGATTGGTAGCATGTTTATGTTTTTGCAATATCAAAGAAACTGCACCACAGAGATGGTAAATACAAATTTTTCTCTCAGTTGATTTTCATGCAAACAAGTGTATCATCATTCATATTTGTATTTTCATATGAGCAATAATATCAGCCCAACATCCTGCCAGACTGGAAACATGCAGCATTCGATGGCTGTAGGGCTGGTAGCTTAGCTGACTGATTTCTAACTGATGTTGAGACTCGTCCATCCTGCTTGCAACTGTAGTTAACTGTACCATAGCGTTCCTTTTCTCTAACCAGGTAAAGTCTCTACCATCACTACGGTTGTTCCACCGTCCACCATTTCTGCCCCTGTTTGCGAGGAGGTTGACAAACTTCCTTTGTGCCATCAATCGAGCCTCAATTTTCCCGGGAGATTGTACCCGGTCCCAGACAGAATTGTATCGTGAAAGGGAGGCTTGTACGAAACATATCTAAACGTGGATGGCGTCCTTTTTCTATAGCCGTCACACTGTTCAATCGACATTTATTTCAGAATGACATGTTTAAGCAACAAGAGGCCCGTGGGCCTTATCGGTCACCTGAGTTGTATAAAAACTGATCTTATTGATGTGAATGAACCAAATATAGCTATCATTTTCCTATATAAAGTACAGTAAACTTCACCCCCTCCCCAGGGGCAAACGTGGAACCTGGGGGCCATGAAATGAACAATTTTGATAAAGCACCTGAAGACCCTTCCATCTATGAAGAGCATTTATCTGGGTCTGGAGAAGAAGAGTTTGAAAATTTCAGCCAATTTGACAACTTTCAGCCCCGCCCCTACGAGCACCTGGGGGTGGGCACCATATAACTCACAATTTTGGTGCATATTTGACCAAGGAAGGTTCCTGCAAAATTTTATTGAAATCGGATCAGCGGTTTCTGAGAAGAAGTGGAAAATGTTTTGACCAGTTTTAGCCCTGCCCCTCAGAGTCCCTGGGGGTGGGCACCATATAATTTACAATTTTGGTGCATATTTGACCAAGGAAGACTCCTGCAAAATTTGATTGAAATCGGATCAGCGGTTTCTGAGAAAAAGTGGAAAATGTATTGACCACTTTTAGCCCCGCCCCTCAGAGTCCCTGGGGGTGGGCACCATATAATTCATAATTTTGGTGCATAATTGACCAAGGAGGGTTCCCGCAAAATTTTATTTAAATCAGATCAGTGGTTTCTGAGAAGAAGTCAGAAATGTAATGTAATGTTAATTGTTTACGGACGCACGACACACGACGGACGACGGACGACGATGGACCAAAGGCAATTAGTATAGGTCACTTTGAGACTTCGTCTCAGGAAACCTAAAAAGTTGTCTATTTCGGGGTTGAGGACATCAAGTGTTTCCACTGTAAATTTGTCCCATTCTTCCTACTAACAAGTCTTACAGTGTGCAAGAAAACGGGTCCTTCATTAGCTCATTTCGCATTTCTAAATGTGCCACTCGTTCTCTTTTGGGGACAAGTTGAGATTGCAGGCAGCCCAGTCTAGCGCCCACACCCTCCAATTATGCTGCCCTGTCTTTGAAGTGGGGTCATTCCATGTCAAATGTCCGTATGGCTCCCACTTGACCATCTCAGATTTGGCTGAAAAAATTACAGTGGGTGCATTCACTTCCTAATAGGAGAAATCCAAAATTTCAGCTCTCAACTCCTAATAGTTTTGTCATAATGAAATGTTCTTGCAACCAAGTTCCAACCCTTTTTGAACAGCGATTTCCGAGGAGCCACTTTCACATGGCTATATCTAGAAAAGTATTTCAGCTAAGGCCTTCAAATTTTCAGGGCTGAAAATCTGCTACTATAACTTGAGGAATATGGACTTATAATAGTGTCCCTTTAGTTTATCATATATTTCTGGGTACTTGAAGTTGCTCGAAAATTTTACTGTGCCCTCTGCGGTAGCATATTTGGAGGACTGTATAAAGCCTAATTTCAAAGACAGATTTGGTATTGCAAATACAGTTTCCCATATATGTTATGTCTTTTGTATTCTAATTCTGCCCCCTCTTATGAATAATCTAGAAAATATTGTGGCTTGAAAATGAAAAAAATAAAATTTGTGCTATTTTTAACATTTTATACCAAAAAAATGACACCATCCACCAACATCAAATTGACTGTTTTCAAAAAATTAGATGCCTGTTATTAGCATATTCAAAATGTGTGATGGTGTTCCGCTTTATTTTCTCAAAATAATTTTTTTAAAATACGGTATTTTTGTGGGAGCACAGGATTTTATGGCATCGAAGTCATATTCAAACATTATTTTATACAATGCACATAGTTAACGATACAAAGCTCAAGCTCAACGAAATGCTTTATTTCATAAATGTTAACTTAAACTTGAATTATAACCTAAATACAGTTTTCAGATAGTGAAATACTGTAGTCCCAACATCAGTAGAAGATCAAACTTGTTACAAATCATTAATTAAAATTATTGTATCAATGAACATTTACATCAAAGTAGAGAAAATTAACCTGTATGCTTCAATGAGTAATAACCTGTGTTAAAAAGAGTTTTTGACAGTCCTGCAGAATTGGAAATAATAAAATATTTTAAATGACCAGTTGATAGTGGTTAGCACAGATAATACACAAATTATTTGAACTCTTCAGCTACTTCGGTGTCCTGCTCCTTGAGTGCAAATCTACATCCAGCTGCAGTGCTTGGAACTTCAATCTTGGCAATGATAGGTTGCACAGGTACCCAGCATAGGTCTTCCCTCCTGGGCCCGAAAAAACTTTTTGCTGGGCCATGCGGATGCATGAACTGTTCAGATATAGCCATGTGAAAGTGGCTCCTCAGAAATTGCTGTTCAAAAAGGGCCGGAACTTAGTTGCAAAACCTTTTTTTTTTTTTTTTTATGACAAAACTATTAGGAGTTGAGAGCCAAAATTTTATATTTATCCCATTAGGAGGTGTATGCACCCACTGGAATTTTTTCAGCCAAATCTGAGATGGTCAAGTGGGAAGTTTCTCTGAAATTCGGACATTTGACATGGAATGACCCAGTGAAGTTTTGCATTGCCTTCTTGAAACAGGCCTATGCTTTGTCATAACTTGAAAAGATGCTGTCTTGAAGTCAGCATACATTGCTCTAAAATCTCAATGCGCTTTTCAATATTATTTGTGCCTTGACAGAAATGCAAGTTAACCTTTCCAAGGGCAATGACACAACACCATACCATGACAGGGCATGGCTTTTGGACTTGTCGCTGGTAACAGTATGGATTGTCCTTTTCTGGCATCCTTTTCGTCAAAGAAGACCAAATACTCTGATCCAACCACAAAACGTTTACACTCTGATTACAAATCGCAGACACTTCTGAGCCCCGAGAAGTCGACGGCACTTCTGGTGGCCACTGTTAACACGAGGCTTCCTTTTTGCAAAGGTTTGTCAAAGTAATCCTGAACATATGCGGTTATATCACTTACACATAAATGACAATTCTTGAGGTAGAGCGCTCTGAGTGATCAGAGATCACAAATATTCAGCTTAGGCGTATGCCCTGACACACAGAATTTCCTCCAGAAACTCCCTCTTTCCTAGATTCTGCTTTTGTTCCAAATCATGATTACAATCGCCTGCAGACATTAGCCGTTTCAATCACATCATCTTTCAAATTTTATTTTTACCTAATTACTAGTCAGAAATTGCCCCCATCCCAACTTCTTTCAAAGGTGTCACTGGCTTGAATGGCAGGGATGGATGTATGTTTATAAATAAAATGAAGTTGAACAGAAAAAGCATTAAATATCATACTGTTTGCGATAAAATACAAGTCAACATAAATTTAGAAATCACTCTTGTTTTTAAGCGCATTTTTCATAAAATGTCAACTTTTTTGCCAACTTTCGTTTTCAAAGGTAGCCCAATGAAGCCCACTTCATCCTGATCTCAGCACCAGTCGGTCTACAGCCCACAATAGTGAAGACTCTTATAACCGCATATGAGACAGGAGGAAACCGCTTCAGCTGTGTAGGTCTATTCCACGGTAACTGACATAACACTTAATACAACTTTAACTTCAGTTTTCTATAATTACATGGTGGATCACTACAAAATATCACAGGGATTCAAACATTTGTTGGTGCTTCAGAACCCATGAAATAGATTTTATTTTGCGTATTGCACTATCCCACAGTTCGTAATTTTACAGGGTAACTGACGTAACATGAAAAAAAATACCTCAATTTTTACATGTTTTTTTTTTATTGAAAATTTCTCTGAGTTCTTTCCTTCAATCATCTTAGTCTCTCTGTCAGAAGAAGGTTGACAGTCACTTCTCCAGCAATCAGAATGAAGAAAGTGTTTATGTTGGCTGAATTATATTTTCTGAGTCAAAAAGTAGAGTAACTGGCATAACATTCATCGGTAACTGACGTAATGTGTCTGGGACTAAATGAGAAATTTGAGCTTCGTTGACTTTTCTGTGGCATATAATTCTGAGGAAGGAGTGCAATCATGTTTCACTGACAAAAAAAAAAAAAAAAAAAAAACATTTTCAGTGCAGAAAGAAGTTCAATCCTATAGAAGTCTATGAGAAAATGACCCTACTTTTCCACCTGATTTATCATTTAAATAATGATTTTCCTCATTACTTCATTGTATCTATCGCAGGTTTCAAGTCTCCTTTTATATCATGATGTTCATTTTTGTAAATTATGGCCTTACATCGACTAGAATAAAGAATAAACCCAGAATCAATCAATATCCTTTAATTAACCAGGTAAAAAACTCATTGAGATTTAAAACCTCTTTTTCAAGAGTGACCTGGCCAAGACGGCAGTACAAAAAACAGAACAGTTACAACAAACACACAAGACACAAAGAATACGGTCACACACTACAGGAAAACAAGAGTGGGATTACATGATTACATAGTGCAATCACAAGATCCAATTGAGCTTATTTCTCTGTCTTTTAAAAAGGTCTTGAATTCCCCCAGAGTTACAAGATGTGTCAATTTCAAGTCCTTCTGCACTTCATTCCAGGTAGACGGGGTAGACAATTTAAAAGCCTTTTTGCCCAGTTCAGTTCTGACTCTCGGGACCTGCATCTGTATGATGTCCTGAGAGCGCAGGCCATATCGACTGAGGTTTCTGCACATGTGTAGATACAAATATGTAGACAGAAGTCTAAGAATAGATTTATAAATAAAAGTCAGCCAGTGAGAGAGTCTACAAACATACAAAGATGGACAATGTACGACGGCATATAAGGAACAGTGATGTACACGATAACTGCAACCAGTAATAAAACGCAAAGCACAGTGGTATACAGTATCCAATTTCTTTAAAAACTGATCAGGAGCGTTCATAAAAAGCAGGTCTCCATAGTCCAACAAGGGTAAAAAAGTTGTGGAGATCAAATGTTTTCTGACTTGCAAAGAAAAAACATGATTTATTTCTAAAAAAAAGACACCCAATTTCAGTTTGAGCTCAGAAACAAGTTTATCTATGTGCAGTTCAAAGGACAGGTTCTCATCAATCAGAATGCCTACGTATTTATAAGATGTGACCATTTCAATTTCAACCCCATGAACAGTTGACAACCTAGGAAGGTGAGATGGAAGCTGCTTGCCATTTGAAAATAGCATGGTCTTTGATTTATCTGCATTCAGCACTAACTTGAGCTGAGTCAAACGGGTCTGAACAGTGTCAAAGGCTGACTGCAACAACTCAAGGGATTTTAAAGCTGAAGAAGATGAACAATAAATTACTGTATCATCAGCATAAAAATGGGACACAGCACCAGACAAATTATCACAAAGATTACTCACATAAATTGTGAACAACAGTGGCCCTAACATGGAACCTTGAGGCACGCCCTTTAGAACTGGGAGGAAAGAGGAAAAAGACCCGGCGGCCTGGACACACTGCGTTCTATCTGATAAATAATTAGAGAACCAGTTTACAGCCTGGTTAGATGAACCGATCTTGTGGAGTCTATCTGCCAGGATGACATGGTCGACTGTGTCAAATGCCTTTGACAAGTCTATAAAAAGAGCTGCACAATATTTTCGGCCGTCTAGTGCCTCTATGATGTCGTTTACCACTTTAACAGCAGCAGTTATTGTACTGTGCTGTTTACGAAAACCTGACTGATATTGTGAGAGGAGACCATATGCATCTAAAAAACATTTAAGTTGTTCACCAACCAACCTTTCTAAAACTCTGGAGAGAACACACAATTTAGAGATCGGCCTATAGTTGTTAACTACGGAGGGATCACCACCTTTCAGAATATGCTTTAGGGGCGTGGCTATCCTCTGGTCCTTGTCCAATATGGTCAGATTCACACGTAGATCCACCCCTCGCTCCTCCCTGGATATTCAATTCATGCTGTCGTCCAATTGGAATCACATCCGATTTCAAATGACAAAATTGGCGCAATTCAAATTGCCGAAATTGAGGCTCCCTAAATGGTATGCTGAAACCAATGGGTGACGTCACGGTTGCTTCGTCTGTCTTTTTATACAGTCTATGGTACTAATTGTAGTAAATTATTGCAAAACAAAAATTATTCAAAAAATATGACAAAAAAAATTGCCCCTGCGGTATCATTTTGCATGGAATTGACCTGTATGAGGTGTAAGGCCAACAGAGAGCAAGGCTTATACAGTACTAGATCAAAAGTGAATCACCGCTACATAAATCTACCATATCACACTCTTCAAGATGGGGCATTCCATCATTTACTTCAATCTGATTCTCAGTAAATTCACTTTTCTCAACAGATTAAGTTTATCATCAAGACAGCTACACCCTAAAAGATATTTCCGGAATAACGCTCCCCTGTCTTCTCTTGCATGACCCTATTCCACCGTCATGAAAGCAGATGAATGCAATTCCAGTGCTCACAACATTTCTCATGAGCAAGTCAAACAGTCTTTGTTGTCAATCCAGTCAGTCGAAATCTTGAAAATAATCTAAATTTAGTCCACCAGGAGCAAAAATAAATCATTTGAGGGTATTTATCCATTGTCACTCACATTGTTACATTTCAACCATTCATTTAGTTAGCCTACTTATTTATTGAGGCTATGTAATACAACTTCAGAGCAACGTTTAATTTCATAAGGCCAATGCACGATAGCAATGCTTCCGCAGATGCCCTGAAGTTAATGGCCAAAGATAGCCAAGGTTTATCAAGCAATATACCTGGGGATACAAGTCATATGCGACACACAGCTCTGGCAGGTACGTCAAGAAATGTCAAGTCAACGTCAAGAAAAACGCAGTCGATCAAATTTCATTCATTCATTTTTTTATTTTTTTTTTAAACAACAAAAGGTTCCAATTTCCACTTGGTGGCAGTATTTATTCAACAGGGGGATTATGGGTCGGGTTCTTTTTCGGAAGCATCGCATAACATCAACTGTCAATCAGTTTTTACCTCCTCAAAAACGTCATTTCCATCAAAGGATAAAACGTCTAAAGTCGCCATCACGACTGTACTGACATTATAGAAGCCATATTGGATGTGATCTGCCGGACTATGCATCTTGTCCAGTCAACCACAAAAATCTATTCGACAGGGTCGGGACGCGTGCTTTTTTTTCCTACCGAAGTTGTGGTACCGCTTCCGCTCTGACCCACACTTCAGCCAATCAGATTGTACCTAACTAGGCTTGTATTACAATCACATTGTACGTAACTGGAAATTTTCCCTAACTTGTTTATGAAAAATAATCCAGCGGTCGGGACATCGCGAACCGGAAACGGACATAGTAATGAACAAATTAGCTCATCACTCGAATTTGGCTGGCTACCGAAGGCATTTTGCTAGCCAACGTCGCATTTCATGTAATATTTAGTATCAGCGAATAATAACCCTATAGTATACAATAGCATGATGGTAGCAAACCTTACTTCAGCAAGATAGGGACGTAAACTGTCTACCATTAGGATCTGACGGCTACTTGAGCTAGCCCAAATAGCAAATTCAAGTTAATGGCCATCCTATTAACTGCAAGTTATGAACAGTCTATGGGCCATCCAACCCCCAGAAAAAGATCAGGATTTAATAGGAAATCGTCAACCAACTGCAAAAGTGCCATATTACGCCATAGGCTTATAACGTTCATCTAATGTTATAAAACAATGACAGTCCAGGTTACTGACACATTTCTTCAATCTACAAAGCTATGGATTAAGGTTAGTGCCTGAAAGGCAGCTAGTCGCTGCTCAATTTCAACGAAAGGTGTAAATAGCTCCATGGCTCTACTCCAATAAACCCTGGTGCTAAAACCCTCTAATGAAAAATGTTGATTTATGTTTGATGACATGAGAGTGAAACGTAGCAGAAGAATTACTAATCACACGGTATCTTGCAACCAATTAATTTATTGCAAACGTGAACCGTTACATGTAGTTTCCGCTGAGGTACCATCTTGCCAGCCACGTTGCAGACTACTGAAGCCGCTTTCACACTGGACGCGAAACGAATTTTTCGCACGACAGATTACATTCAAAGTCAATGCAAAGACGCCAATATTCGCCTCTTTGCATTGACTTTGAATGCAATCTGTCGTGCGAAAAACTCGTTTCGCGTCCGATGTGAAAGCGGCGTAACCAGGTCTGCTCACGAATACGGTCTGCAAGGTTACAGCGGCCAGTCAGCTGAAGCAGGGAGGCATAAACCGGTAGCCACCTACCTGTTGTTGTTCCTTGGACTCCCCAGCCTTCCTTTTCCTGCTAACTGTTTTTCTCGCCATAATCCGACACACACAGGTCCCTCACCCACATGGAGGGCAACAGTAACGCTGGGTACTGGATCATATAATAGCACTTTGCTATTTTACCGCTTGTATCGAAGCAGTGTCCCTCTACCAAAAAGGGCGATAAAGACAGAAGTTTACGGCTCTTCCCTCCCACCTCCGCCACTCAGGCCCCGACGCTTATAGCTCGCAAGCCTCGGGGAGAGGCTGACCCAGAAAGGATACCCCTCCTACCGGGCAATGCGCGGATTATTTCAGCCTTCTAGCATCTGAATGCAAATCACGTCATCATCCACGTCACTCGGAAGCTGTGCGCAAGCGCGCTCAGCTTCAGCGTGAACGCGCTCCGCTGTTTGTTCTCTTGCATGCCTGCGCATGTCCCCAATGCTCGGGCATGAACAGGGCACTAAACTGGCAAAGAATTATGTCAAACCTTTAATGAGTCTCATGTAAGCATCTTTTTTTAGTTCGCAGAGTCATTGCATTTCTGGTTGAAGTCTAAGACACACTTGCTACAATGTTGTTGACCCAGAATCGAAAGAAATGAAATTCTGGACATTCGATTTATGTTCACCTGAAAGCATAATTTTAAAGAAATATTTCTTAGGTTGAAGATACACCAAAACAAACCTAAAATTGTCATAATTACCAGCTTTAAAAACATCATGAGTTTATCTATGAGTGCGCACATCAAGACATTAAGCTATATTATACAAACCCAAAACCAGTGAAGTTGGCACGTTATGTAAATCGTAGATAAAAACAGAATACAATGATTTGCAAATCCTTTTCAACTTATATTCAATTGAATACACTGCAAAGACAAGATGTTTAATGTTCAAACTGAGAAACTTTATTTTTTTTTTGCAAATAATCATTAACTTAGAATTTAAAGGCAGCAACACATTGCAAAAAGTTGGCACAGGGCCTTTTTACCACTGTGTTACATCACCTTTCCTTTTAACGACACTCAGTAAACGTTTGGGAACTGAGGAGACCAATTTTGAAGCTTTTCAGGTGGAACTCTTTCCCCATTCTTGCTTGATGTACAGCTTAAGTTGTTCAACAGTCCGGGTCTCCGTTGTCGTATTTTACGCTTCATAATGCGCCACACATTTTCAATGGGAGACAGGTCTGGACTACAGGCAGGCCAGTCTAGTACCCGCACTCTTTACTACGGAGCCATGCTGTTGTAACACGTGCAGAATGTGGCTTGGCATTGTCTTGCTGAAATAAGCAGGGGCGTCCATGAAAAAGACGTTGCTTGGATGGCAACATATGTTGCTCCAAAACCTGTATGTACCTTTCAGCATTAATGGTGCCTTCACATATGTGTAAGTTGCCCATGCCTTGGGCACTAATACACCCCATACCATCACAGATGCTGGCTTTTGAACTTTGCGCCTATAACAGTCCGGATGGTTCTTTTCCTCTTTGGTCCGAGGACACGACGTCCACAGTTTCCAAAAACAATTTGAAATGTGGACTCGCCAGACCACAGAACACTTTTCCACTTTGCATCAGTCCATCTTAGATGAGCTTGGGCCCAGCGGCCGGCAGCGTTTCTGGGTGCTGTTGATAAATGGCTTTCGCTTTGCATTGTAGAGTTTTAACTTGCACTTGCAGATGTAGCGACGAACTGTAGTTACTGACAGTGGTTTTCTGAAGTGTTCCTGAGCCCATGTGGTGATGTCCTTTACACACTGATGTCGGTTTTTTTTTTTTTTCCGCCTGAGGGATCGAAGGTCACGGGCATTCAATGTTGGTTTTCGGCCTTGTCGCTTACGTGCAGTGATTTCTCCAGATTCTCTGAACCTTTTTGACGATATTACGGACCGTAGATGATGAAATCCCTAAATTTCTTGCAATAGCTCGTTGAGGAATGTTGTTTTTAAACTGTTCGACAATCAGCTCACGCATTTGTTCACTAAGTGGTGACCCTCGCCCCATCCTTGTTTGTGAATGACTGAGCATTTCAGGGAAGCTGCTTTTATACCCAATCATGGCACCCACCTGTTCCCAATTAGCCCGTTCACCTGTGGGATGTTCCAAATAAGTGTTTGATGAGCATTCCTCAACTCTCTCAGTCTTTTTTGCCACTTGTGCCAGCTTTTTTGAAACATGTTGCAGGCATCAAATTCCAAATGAGCTAATATTTGCAAAAAATTACAAGGTTTACCTGTTCGAACATTAAGTAACTTGTCTTTGCAGTGTATTCAATTGAATATAGGTTGAAAAGGATTTGCAAATCATTGTATTCTGTTTTTATTTACGATTTACACAACGTGCCAACTTCACTGGTTTTGGGTTTTGTATGATCTTTATAAAGTAAAACAGGACATTTAATATTCCCAAGGGGCAATTTGCTTTACAGAAAGTACAAAAACATGGTACAAAAAGATGTGAAATAAACACATAACAAAACACAGTTTACAGTCATACACTATAAGAAACATTCGACTGAATAAAAACGTTCCATAAGTCTACAGTACCAGTCAAAGGTTTGGACACACTTTGCTAATGTGACAGCGCTCTGTTTTTAGAGAAATTTAAATGGCTTAACTTCTCTATATAATCTCAGATGGAATCTGGTAAGAGGTTAACAGTCAGAAGTTAAAAGAGAATAATTTACTTGTTTGAATAGTGTCCAAAATTTTAGAATTCTCAAAGAAGCCATATTTTGCAAAGTAAGCAGACAAACAAGCTCTTCCCATTTTCCAACAGCCAAATTAAAGACAAGCTGTTTTGGAACTTATTGGGCAAAAAAGTCGACGAAAAGCAAACCACAATTGCAGCACATCTTTGGGAACTTAGATGACCGCTCAGCAGCAAACTCATTATAGCCATATAACTGCTCTTGCAAAAAAAAAAAAAAAAGTGAGTATGCTCTGTAAATATGACAGAAAATGCTGGTTAGTTTGATGGATTTAAGAATTAGATCTCTTTTTTTGCAAAATAAAGGGTGCCTATTTCTTTATTTAACATGTCTTGTAAGAAAAATGAGGGTATGTCCAAACTTTTCAATCCTATTGCTTCCCTTGGGAACCCCTTATTTGATATTGTAATTTGCCTCCACTGCGGACGACCAGCAGGACACTTGCTAGGTCTAATCCTCAAATACAAACTTCCCCTCGTTATCTTAAAGCTTTATTTAAGTATTATCAACATATAAGTGGAAAATATTCACTGTAGACAAATTAGTTAATTTCTCTGGCAAAGATGACATTTGGCCAACACTAGCTTGTGTGAAGGGTTTAAAATAACTGATAAGAATGCATGGATTGGTATGATTTTGCTGACTGGCTTTTCCAGTAGGTTCCAAAGCAAATGCGGCTGTGTTCCTGCAAGAACTTTTTCCTTTTTGCTGACTGTCCAACACTTCAGCTGTGGCAGAACACAGCCGATGCTTCTGCCTGCCGCCGCATCCTGGGGACACAATGACCTTTTTGTTTAGCGCATGCGTTTCACTTTCACAGGTGTGCCCATGTGAAACACATCCCTCACTCTTCTGTTTTGATTTCAAAAGGACTGCTGTGACAGGCAGTAATTTCTCTCTCTCCATCTCACTCTGTCTGTTTAAATGACTGCTGTGCTAAAGGTAATAAAATAGATTAAATGAGGACAAAATCTTATCTTTCACACTGGCCGTGGTATGACACAAAAACACAATATTCAGAGGCATAAATTGACAACCATTCTTATGGGTCGTTGTTTCAGTTGTAAATAAATACACTTTTGTCTACCTCAGCAGTGTACAATCTTATCCGTGAAGGGCCAGTGTGGGAGCAAGTTTTTGTTTTAGCCCAGTCCTACAACACCTGATTCCACTAATTAACTGTTCAGGGGCTTCAATCAGGACCTTGATGAATATAATCAGGTGTGTTAGTGTTGGGTTGTTACAAAATCCTGCACCCACTCCGGCCCTTTGTGGATTAGATTGGATGCCCCTGGTCTATCTCATTGTTCCATCCTCAAGATCAGGGCTATTCAACCTTATCCAGAACGGGCAGGTGTAAATGCAGGCTTTCATTCCAACCAAGCACTTACACACCTGATACTACTAATTAAGCTCTTCAGCAAAGACACTTGGGGTTAATTAGTGGAGTCAGGTGTGTAAGTGCTTGGGTGGAATGAAAACCTGCACCCACACCGGCCCTTTCTGGATAAGGTGGAATAGCCCTGCTCAAGATATTGCTTTCCACATGGTGATGCTTTCCTGTTCCTCACACTTTTGCTAATCTCTCATTACATTGCAGTTTCGATCGGCTTTTGTCACCAAAGAGCAGGATAATTTTCTCCAACTAAATCCCCTACAGTGTGGTGACAGGAAGGATAAAATTAGGGGAGCTGGCCACCAGAGGGCAGCACTCAGCCCACAGACAAGCATGGCCACAGCAGCGGTAACTTGCAATCACCTCAGCTGTGGCTCATTGCTTGAATCAAGGCATCTGTGTATGCTCCCAAGACTGTATGGGATGTTTTTAAGGACTTTCAGTTGGATCTTGGAATTTTGGTTCATTTCAGGTGTAATTTTTTTTGATGTTGAAGGGTCATCTTTTTGTTAAGCTCTCTGGAATGGGGTGTGATGCCTCAATAAAAGGCCAGTGGCTTATTATTTGAGCTCGTTTAGTATGGTCCAGTGGACAAAATTAGGCTAAAATTATCTGCTGCCTTAGTCATGATGCCCAATACCACGAGACACCCTCAGGGGTTTTGTGGAGTCCATTCCTTGACGGGTCAGAACTGTTTTTGTGGGATGAGGGGCGCCAGCACAAAACTAGGAAGGTGGCTTTAAAGGGCATCTAAAGTCGATTCTCAGACGGGACGTTGAACGTCCAATGTTTACAAACAAATCACTTGCTTTTGTTTACACCTTGCATTGTCACATGACCAATTTCATTCATATAAACCAATGTTTTGTGTGCATGCGTAGATAATCCTTCTATTTCGGTTCGTTTGCGCGGGTGCAGCTCGCTGATTGGCCGATAAACAAAAACAATGGGAATCGACTTTAGATGCCCTTTAATGTTAGAGCTGACTGGTGGATATGGACTGCACAGGCCATGCACTGGCTTAACACCTTGTCATGTATTTTTTTTTTTATATTAACCATTTGTCCACCAAATTTGGTGACAATAACCAAATCTGATCTTCAAATCCAAATCAAGCTCTGGTTTAACTAATTACCTGAACAACTAGACAGTCCGGTCAGCCGCGACTGCATGGGTGTAGCCCTCGAAAGCCCGTTTCTCCCTTTTTTTTTGCACATTATTCAGTCAATACTATCGCCATGGCAACCATCATCGATAGGTGTCATAAGTGTAGTACATGTCCATACCAAATATGAAAGTAATTGGCCAAAAATTGCAACCTGTACTGCATCCACAAGGAAATCTGTTTTACCAAAAATCTGTGCATTATTTAGCCAAAACTGTCACCATGGCAACCAAAATCAAAAGGTGTCATAAGTGAAGTATAACATGTCCATACCAAATATGAAAGTAAATGGTCAATAATTACAGCCTGTACAGCGTCCACAAGGAAGTGTCTGCAGACGCGGAGACGACAAGCATGAATCCATAGTAGCTGCCCGACTTTTTCCGGGGTCTACAATTAGTACTTCTGATTGGCTAGACTGTCTTCACGCCTGACTCGCAGGTAAAGGGAGGGTGGAGAAGAAGCCGTCCTCAGACCCTTCAGAATTCTGTTCAGTGTCCTGCTTCAGGCTTTAAGGGCATCTAAAGTCAATTCCCATTGTTTTTGTTTATCGGTCAATCAGCGAGCCGCACCTGCGCAAACGAACCGAAACAGAAGGACTATCTAGGCGTGTACACAAAACATTGGTTGATGAATGAAATTGGTCATGTGACAATGCAAGATGTAAACAAAAGCAAGTGATTTGTTTGTAAACATTGGACGTTCAACGTCCCGTCTGAGAATCGACTTTAGATGCCCTTAAAGGCTAACAAGCTCATTCTCACCTTCCATGTCACAGAAATTAACTCCACCTGTTTTCCAAACCCTCAGCAACAGTGCAGTCACTTTTTGAAGGAGAAAAATACATTACTAGCCAAAGGAAAGAGTACTAGTGCTGGGGACTCTCCTTTTATCAATGATCATCATTTCAGGTTCACAATCCTGGGCTGCGTCCGAATAGCCTTTTTTTGCCTAGGAAAGTTCCTAACTCCTAAAAAATGATCCGGAAATAATTACGTGGCAGCCGTGATAAGTGCATTCGAATTCTTCAAATGTTAAGGAAAGGTGTCTCAGTGCTTCCTAATTTACCTCCTTTAGCAGAGGGTACAAAGAACCATCCTTTTCAAAAAGAATGGAGATAAAGCTATCCCACAAATCTGCGCAGCAGCAATATTTAAACCGGTGACCATTCATCCGGCCAATTGGAAAGAAACGCATATGATGGGCAGGGGCCTCATGATCACGTTGCCTAGTCTAAGTGCATTCGGATTCTGTAATTAGTGCGGTTGTCTTCTTAAGCTGTTGGGAATTCCCTTCTACACCTCTCCTTTCCCTTATGACGTTTTCCACAAAGGTCAAAGAAAAGTGGTTAGGGATTAGTGGACAGGCTGTAATTTTTTGACTATTCGGACGCAGCCCTGGACAGCTGAATGCCTTTTGTTTTGGTTGTTTCTTACACCCTGATTTTGATCACTTTTGCTGCCTTCCCCTTCACCTACTCTCAGTCAGGAAAATAAGCAAAGAACTTGTGGTTGCAACTGGACCAAACCTGCAACATATATTCCAGGTTAACTCTGATTGACAGCAATGAACAGTTTTGTTGTTCATTATAAAACTATTTACTTTTATTTTTATCGATAAGTGACGCAAAGAGAGAAGAGGAAGTTGTGGAAACAATATCCAGAAAAAGGAGGAAACTCGGCCCACTTTTGTGCTAGATTTGACCATGGTGGAGTCATTTCCCTTTCAGTCTGAAGCCTTGATGTTGGTTATATCTAGTGTCTTTTTTTTTTTTGTTGTTGTTGTTGTTTTGCTGCATTACACAGTCCAAACATCATTCCATCAATCCACCCACTGCCCACAGTAAGTCATTTCAAACATCTGAGTATGATTTTATTTTATAAAACACATTTGATCGCAACACTGCTTTGAAATTTTTCCAGTAACAGCAAAGTCTGACCATGGACTCAAAACTTATTTCTGTGGCTGAAGTCTTTGATCACTCCAGCCCCCTAAAAGTGAGAAAAGCCCATGGAGGTCCAATGCAAGAAAAGCATCAATGAAAATCCGAAAAGGCTCATCACACAACACTTAACTGGTGACCACACTGCAAAAACAGGCATGCCACTTGCCTCTTCCTGCTGATTACTCTCTTCTGATTGGTCTACAGGCCTCATGTGACAAAACTGGACCAGTCACTTACAGCCTGTCAAGTGCATAGCAAAAAGACACTTTGGGTGCATCTCAAAGCGTAGGCTGCAACCTTCGAAGGCATTTTTAGGGGTTGTGATACGTTTCCATCCGCCACACTTACATTTCAGGTTAAAGACAAGGATAAATTTAGTGGTAGAGTTAGCTTTGGGGCCAGGTTTAGGGTTAGGTGTTAGAGTTAAGGTTAAGATTAGGGAAACCAGTGACGACTCGCTTAAACCAAAGCTGTTTAACGGAGATGAAATGAGGTTGTGTCAGTTTGGCGGATGGAATTCAGTGATGCCGCCTTCGAGGGACGCAGCCTATGCTTTGAGATGTACCCTTCGTTTACCTTCATGATGTGACCACGAAATATTATCAAACTTTCATTTGATTTTTCTGGAATCATGAGGTTACAATATGGCTGGATTCTGGAAATCACAGCCCAGCTCCAAAGTATAAACTCTTAAAACACTAGGTTAGCCACATATCAGAACAGTTATGAGTAAAACCCATCGTCACTCAAAACAGAAACCTACAGGTCACCGCTAGACCCCTCTCTCAAATGACCTAAATTCCACTGCATTTAAGCTAATAATGAGCCCTTGGCGACATGTTTAATTAGATGTTCTTAATGAAGTTCAATTTGCTTTGTTCCTCAAGTGCCATTGGCGGGACTGAATTTATTGGGAGCTTAGGCAAATGGTCAGTCGGGATGGTTACACCTTCATAAGGCAGATATGAGGACCCAAAACCACAGCCCCTCCTAGACTTGGAAGACGTAAAGGTGTTGTGTGTTGAACTCTGGATGTGAAAGATTAAGTGGGGAGCATCCTAAAAGCATACTACACTGAGGCAAAGAAAAAGAACATGGCACTTATAGACCACTAATTGTACACCATCCCCGTCCACTAAATCAGCGCTAAATGACTTTCAGCAGTGGCCAGCTTCCACAAGCATGCTAGTCTGAATAATTCTGAAATACTTTCAGGAAACAAACTGGAATAAAAAAGTGAAAGTGGTGTGCCATTTAAGACAATTACTGAAATTAGGACCAAATTATTATAATTGCCCACATGAGAAACCATCTCATTGATGTCCATATATTTCCTAAAGTAAGCTCTGAGGGCCACACATCGCTGGTAAGTGTGGGATACCATGCCATTGGTGGACAGAAACCTCATGTAGGCAGGCCACAAAGAAAGACCCAATCAAAACAGAAGTTGTAATTTTGACGTTGTGAACCAATAGAGCACACAATCACATCAGGTTTCACAGTTGAGAAAAAAAGAACAAAAATATAATATATATTAGTCCATTATTTCTTAAGTGACATGAAGCAAATAAAGGCCAGTCTGACCCCAATTCACTTGTATTAGTATTACCAATGATGAGCCTCTCTTGCAGTTGTTCTTCCTGCAAGCTAGAGGGCGATCTTGTACATGAGAAGCCACCCTTATACACCATTAAAAAAAAAAAAAAAAAAACCCAGCACCCACTGTCTGCATCTCTAGTGCACTTAAGATTGGCTGCATTAACAACACAAACCTAAAATTCATTTTCATCCTTCACCATGCAGATATTACCACTTACAGACCTTCAGTTCTCAAAGAGTAGTAATTCCACTCCGCTTTCATTACACCTTGGAAGTACCTTAATGTGCATCCCAAAATTTTAACAGATCTATAGGCATAGACTGAGATGTGTGCATGGAGCGGTCTTACGCTGTACGTAAATGTGCATCCGTGTGAGCAAACACACTCGTGTCTTGTTAAAGTTTGAGATCTGAAATCAAGCATCTTTGCAGTTGTGTTTTCATAGGATTTGCTGTCCATTTCAGAGCAGAGGTCAAAGATGCAGAAGACACACTTTTCCTTTACCGTGATATTACTTAAATGTGCTGCAAGTTTAGTTTTGTTAGTGCAGATTCTGAAACAGAAAGCGCATAAGAAAAACAGACAAACAAAGGCTTGTTTTGCCACAGGAGAATGAGACGAGCAGTGAACGGCGGGTCGAGTTATGACAGCTCCAGCTGTTGAAATTGAGAGGGCACTTTTACGAGTTTCCTGTGACGAGACGGCAGGTTTTCCAAGCGCGTCCTGCGGAGGCAGGCGCTGGTTCGACAGCAACTGAACGTCGGCTCCCCACCACCACGCTTTAGTTCAACACCCCACAGACTAAACACCCAGTCTGTCCCAGCAGGGTCTCCATGGCGACCAATGCCAGTTTTCGGTCCAGCCCTCTGAGGCAGCCCAGTGGATGCGCCAAATAGGGTCCTCTCAAATATGTCCCCCAGGCCGCTTTCTCTGACTGTTTTTCATTGAGTCGGCAGCAGTATTTAACGCTGCAGGAAGTGAGAAAAGGCTCAGCAGGGGTCACCTGCTCCTGGTCCTGCGCACCACACCTCAGTCAGAAACTACGCTTGTGATTCTTGTGTGTTTCCTTTCCGAACTCTTTTCACAAGCAGTGCACACTCACTTACAAACACTCATTCCCTCCCCCATTCTCACTCTCATTTACTCCACTCTCTGCACACTCATTCACTCCCTCACTCTTTATTTTCTCCATTTCCCTCCCGTACAGAAGTGACAGTGAAGACTCGGTCGGCAGTAAACACAGGGGACCCCCGTGACCCCTACCAGCGTGTGACTGTGGGAAGGGGAGTGCAGTCACTGGGAGGGGGCCGGCAAGGGGCTTGGCAGAGGCGAGGCAGGGGCGTGGCAAGTGCATGGCGGGGGCGTGGGAGGGGTGTGGTCGCGGCGGGTCTCAGCTGGCTGCCGCCCGAGCCATGAGGTCCTCTAGAGCCTTATCCTGATCATTATTGTGCACCAGGAGCACTTCCTTAATGGCGTCCCGCTCAAAACCCATCTCGCCGAACCGAGACATGAGCTGCAGGAACTCAAGAGCCTGGGGGGGAGAGAGAGCAAAAGAAAGAGAGAGAGATAGAGGGAGAGAGAGAGGGAGGGGAGGAGAAAGGGACCGAGGGACAGAGAGAAGGGGGGGAGAGAGATGGGAGAGAGACAGTGATGAGAGAGGGAAGAACAGATGAAAATGTAAATGAGAGAGGGAGTGATTGAGCACATGGCTTGACACCATACATATGTGCTGTCAGAGTTTAACAAATACACAGACATTGCATTTATTAATCGCTCACATATACTAGATGCTGTGGCTTTTCTGCTGTAATAAATGTCAAAGAACAAGGGCTGTAACGATATTGCCATCAGCGCAACAAATTAATTAACCTTGAGTGGAAATTAAACTGGGACGCCTCATTGGTCAAAGTGGCAACACTGTAATTCCAGATTGCAGCATATGCCCACGCCACACTGCTGAGGTCACAAACTCAGCTCCGTGAGCTCCGGCGCATCGTGTCCAGTGTCATTCCCAAAATAAATGCCCTGCGCTGAGATGACACGATTCCTGGCACTGGAAGGTCACCAGGGCAGCGGTTTTCATGATGAAGGTGAGCACGTGCCTTCTTTTCTCAGCCAGTATATTCCCCACCGTAACCTGCTAACCCTATACGGATGGCTGACAAGAAACTTCTGATCAGATCCGTTACATCCACATCACCATCAAATCATTCAGGCCTGGAAATATCTCTCCCCCCCACTATATCCCGGTTCCTCCCGAGAGGCCCGACTTCACCCCTTTTCATTTCCGCCACTGTTTGAGGGCCACCATTAAATTATATACATTTTATTTCACCGCATACGTTTGCCATTTGGTGTTACATGCCGCAAGGTTCCTAAGCTGTAGCGTAACCCCAAAGTTTCTCTGAGACAGCCTGGTGTACAGTCACCGAGGTAAGGTAGACTAAAGTCGCACTAACTTTTTTTAACCTTCATTTTACCAGGGAAATTCCACTGAGAACTTTGAGGATGCCCTGGGAGAAACTAAAGACAGAACAGTTACGAATGAGGTTGGACAGAGAGAAATGGGAGCAAGGCCCCTGGAGCTTTTCAGGGTTAAGGGCCTTGCTCAAGGGCCCAAAGGCAGGGTTCTTAGTTCCCAACGTCATCTCTCCAGATCAAGTCAGAATCCTAAGCCCCATCGGGGGCTTGGACCAGAAACCTTTTGATTACTAGTCAAGCAGCCTCCCGCTAGGCCACTGCCCTACCTTCTCCTCAGAGCACTGGTACATCTCCAGACACTCCTCCACAGCGCTGGAGTCAAACCCTCGCTCACACAGCCTGCTGTGCACAAACAGGTACTCCAACACCTGCGGGAGAGAGAGGGGAGAGAGGGAGGGAGGGAGAAGGAGAGACAGAGAGGTGTGCTGTTAATAACACTGCAGAGGAAATGAAGCCACAGATTTAACAATCTACATGGCAGGGCAAATGAGGAAGTGCTGGGGAGGTCTCATCAGGCGGAGTGTGACCGAGAGAAGGTAAGCGGGAGCACACGATCGTGAACTTCTTTAAATACAACAACCAGGGTAAAAATTCACACTAAATGACTTTGTAATACCGGTCTTTTCCAGTTGCAGCTTGATCGTTTGGATTCAGGAGACTTGCATTATGCTGGACAAGCTGTATGGAGTAACCCCATGGTCATGTTTGGCTGTTTTTTAGACTCTAGAGCACTAATGACCGAGTCCCCATTGACTTCAGTTGTTTTGCAGAAGGCTGCTACAGAGCTGTGCTGGAATACTCCAGATCTGTTGAATGAATTCATGGATTCACAAACCTCACCCCTGTTTAAAGTGGTATGCTGATGAGTAGATGATGACAGAATTTTACTTTTTGGGAGAACTGTTCCTTTCACAGACTTCAACGTTTTTATCAAAAAAATCCAACAAATTTAATTGAGATTTTTTTTTTTTTTTTTTTACCGCTAACTTCAATAGCAGTAAAAGGCAACATTTATTTATACAGAACAGTGTATACCATAGCAGTAAGGCAGAATGAAATTGAGGGAGTGGTAACAGTGCAAGAATGCGAGAGATAGCAGAGGTGCTGGTGCTCGTACCTGCTCGACGTCCCGCCCCTGTCTCTGCATGGCCTTCAGCACACCCTCGTATGAGTAGCCCATCCCCACGATGGTCTCCACACACTGCCGCTCTGCGGAGACAGACTGAACAGCGCCCCGCACTCCCCTAAGCCACCATCAGGGGGAGACACAGCGCCAGCCGCCAGGACGGAACAGGGCTGCAGGAGGGAGCCATTGTGACATCACGTCAAACCAAGACCAGGATTGGTCAAGACTTGCTGCCAGTGCAGTGCTTCAACACTGAGCTGAACCTCAGAGATACACCAGTTAGCGGTATACCTGCACCCTCAGGATTTTTTCCAGCTTTTGCACTAAGTGCTGGGACTCGCTTTTGATATAGAGCATCTGCTAAGTACCAATTATTGAATGTAAACACTGGAAAAGGGGTTGTGTGAAACTGTGTCCACAATTTGGAAAGTGATGTCAAATAAACCAAAATAAAAAGAAAGTACACAAATTAATATTACATTCATTTATTGGAATTGTTACCTGTAAGCTTGCATTAGCATTGCATTAGCCTCAAACTGCCATTCCTTCATTATATATACTGCAGTATTGCATTACCTCCAGGTTTAGAGCACATTAGATTGACAGCCTGAAATTTCATACTATTAAATCTCGCACTCTAGCACATTTGCAGGCTAAATGCTTTCAGTTTACTCGTATTTTATCATACTGAGATGGTACAGGTTTAGTTCTCAGAAGACAGAGCATCGTTACAAATTGAGAGGGCATGTGTCTAATTATGTCGATTCTCTGGCAAAACTGACACAGAAAACAGTCGTGTGCGCTCTGATGAGGTCCACCCATAATACGTTAATTATCCTCCAATGAAATGATATGCAGGTAAAAACATGAGTTCGTTTTTTTTAAAAACAATACAGTATGTGTGATACAATTCATTACTCTATAAAATGGTTAGCATAAATTTGAGATTAATGTCACTTCAAAGTATGAGAACATTCCACAGATCTGAAGAACACCATTGCTGAAGAGTTCGTCACAGACGCTTGCTCGGCTCTTAGCTAGCGTGCGGACAGTAAGTAACTGGGCAGTAAAATTGCATAAAAACTATTGCAATTGAGCAAATCCTTAGTTACGTCCACCTAAGCATGACAACGTGCTCCCTAAATAGATGTTTTACATGCCCCCTAAAGTTGTAAACTTCATCAAATTTCATCAAAAGACTGTGTTGGCAAAACCGCACGCCATTACCATGATTACAGTACTGGATGAGTATTAAATAAGGATAAAGAAGTGACATGATACGACAATGTCACATCCACAATGCTGCTTTTTCCTATGAAAATAAAAATGAAAATACAAGTATTTTATATTCTGCTAGGCCTTCTTCATCATACGAATATCAAATCACCTGCATTAGACTTCAAAAGTTCAGAGTTCTTACAAAATTGCCCCTCAAAATGGCTGACTTTTTGTGCCACAATGGTAACTCAGGATATTTGTAATTTTTTTTTTTATACTTAATAGTTTTGTATTTTCTTTCCACTCATCCAAGTGGGTGCAATGAGGATATGCAGCAATAGTTTTTAATCATATGAGAGGAGTAATTATTCTCTGTCATTAGTTTTGTCCTTCCGTATCCAAATGTCAGATCTATAATGCTGGAATAGCCCAATTCACACAATGTGGAAGCAAATATCCACGAATGCAAGCAGACACTCTCTGCTATGACCTTGTTTTTGAGATTTTCAAATATAATGCCCCACAGCACGGAGCCAAAAAAGCAGAATCTGGGCCACCGTCCAAACGTGAACAGGCAGTATCGTAATTAATAATTCGCCCAATCCCAGCGATGCCCCCAAACCTCTTTGGCCGTCCTGCCGAGCGAATCCGGTGCCCGTCCCATGTCGTTCCTGACCCCCGCCGAGGGGAGGGGAGCGCCGTTTGGTAGAGTCCGCTGAGGGGCGGTGCCGTAGGAGGGGCCGTCCGCAGGGGGGTCGCCGGGGTCGGACAGTTTGGGGAAGGTCAGGGAGCGGATGTTACAGGGGCGATCCGCCTCCCCCTGCCCCAAACCTCCCCCAGCACCACCGGGCACATCCAGATCCAGAAACCCCACCAGCCCATTGGGTTTGTGGAAGAGGGCGGGCTTAGAGGCGGGGTTTGTTGTTGTTGTTGGGAGAGGAGGGGTGGAGCTTCTCGACCAGGGGGCGGGGTTTGTCAGTGGAGGGGTGGAGCCTTGCGAGCGGGGAGGAGGGCTCGGGGGGCGTGGCCGAAGACTGCACCTGCAGGATGCTCCGCAGCTCCTCCTTGTCGTCGAGGGTCTTGAGCTCCAGTTTGTCGAAGGGGTCCTCCTCGCGCTCGAAGTCCGCCAGATTCAGGCTCTGCGGCGGGGGGTGGGGCGGGGGCGTGGGTTGACGGACAGGGCCCAGGCAGGGGGCGGGGAGGGGCGTCAGGATGGCGTTGTGTCGCAGTCCCGCCAGCACCGGGTTAATCGCCGGAGGGGGCCGGTCCTGCTCCTCAGAGGGGCGGGGCTCCAAGGGGTCGCCATCGTCCTTTGCGGTCGTCGCCGTCGCCAAGCACTCCGGGGACTCCGATTCGCCGAGGACGGCCTCCGCCCTCAGACGCGCACGCTCTTGAGCTGCCCGCGCATCCGCAAGCTCCTCCCCCCAGCGCACGCTGCGGGTCTCCAAGGAGAAGTCATACTGTGGGAGGGGAGGGGTCATATGAACCAAACCGAAACACCAATAATATCAACTCAAACCAGAGGACTACAGTCCAGCAGACAAGAATTAACAGTCCTGCCACCTGTTTCTTCAATCTGTTAAAGCTCCGCAATTATGTCACCAGGTGCACAGCCAATTAGATCAGGGGTTTTCAACTGGTTTTGTCCCAGGGACCACCATTATAACCAAGAAGCAACTCGGGGACCACTGCTTTGGGGGATGTTTGTTTTATTTTGTACCATGCTTAAAATAAAAGAGTATATAGGCCTATATATGTAAAGAAGGCTATTTATTTGCATCAGTATCTATTAATTTGCACCTTGTGATAAAAAGAAAAACAGTCAATTAATAATGAACAACAATAGTATGTGGGAAGCCAAGAGGACTTATAATATTACAAAGCTCACTCTCACTCTGTGGAACAAGGGCTGAGATTATAGTTTTCTTACCAGTCAGTGGGATTTCTGGGCATGGTGACTTGCACACAATGGGTCTCATTCATGAAACGTTAGTAAATTTGTGCGTTGATTTGCACATAAAAGCCTACGCTACTAAAAACCTACTCCGGATTCATGAACACCGCAGGAAACTCAGATCTGATCGTAAACACGTGTATGATCATGAATGCTAGTCCATTGTAAAGTGACAGCGCGCTCCCGGTAATCAGCTATTAGCATAAATCCTCGCCCATGAATTGCAAATGACCACCATATAAGGAGGTGTAGATGCATCCAGTCGACCTGTCAGTCATGGCGCAAACAAAGAAGGAGAGAAAAAGAAAAAAAGAATTATTCGGAAGCGGAGACAGAAATAATTTTGGGTGAAGTGGGGTTAAGAAAAAAACATTTTATTTTCATCTGTTAGCAGTGGTGTGACAGGGACAGGCAAAGCGAAGGCCTGGAGGGAGGTGACAGATGCCGTGAATGTTGTCTCTGTAGTCCCAAGAACCATGACCGAGGTGAAGCATAAATGGTTCGACATGAAACTGGAGGCAAAGAAACGCGTAAGCGCACAAAAAAAATAATGATAATAAAAAATAAATAAATACATCAGCCACAGGAGGAGGAGGCTCACAGTCACAACTCGTCCCATGAATCGTCCTAGCGGCTGTAGTACTTCGTGGTGCAGAAAAACAGGTTTCATCAGGAATGTCTCTTGCAACCTTTTGTTATTCATGGGACGAACTATCAACTGCAGACGAGCGCATCGCTGGCATAATTGGGGAGACCTCTCTGTCAGGAATTATACCTGACGGAGACAGCGACATGCCTCCACTTTTATTTTTTTATTATCATTATTCAACATATAGAAAGAACGTGTAATCTATTTAGTTGATTCACATATTCACAATCATGAACCTAATCGGGATCTTAAACCTGCCAACTGCCAACCAATTTAACTAAATGTTTTTAATTTTTAATCGTTTGTCATGTTTAGGCTATATCGCGTTGTTTCAAAGGCATCTGCTTATTGTGTACATAACAGAGCACAATATGAATTAAAATTATAATTTCCAATAGTGACAGGCATTATTTATGTGCATTCTTAAATTTACACAAGTGCTACACGTGGTCAGCAGCATGTGTAGATTTTGTTAGTAGCTACGAAAAGATCGGAGCTACTAAAATATTGATGAATGCGGAGATGCACGTAAATTTCCGTCTGCGAACAGTTTACATACAAATTAGTTCTGCTCACATTTCATGAATGAGACCCAATCTGTCTATTCACAGCAATAAATTAAACTGGCCATGTTGCAAAAAGAAAAATCTAACGTTTATGCAAAGTCACTTGATTTTGCTAGATTATGCTGAACAGTTTGCCTGCGTTACGTTAGGCAGGGCTCGGCACGAAGTCATGCAAAGAAACAATCCAATTTATTCGGGTTTTTTTTTTTTTGCTTCTGGTCCGTGGTCCTTTGCGGCCAAGATGGGACGTCAGTGGTGACATGAGGCTCGGGAGATTCTCCATCAACTCCATTTGACATAATTTGGATGGGTAAATTATTCACAAAAACGAATTGTAAAATGGAAAATAAATTAAGTCTAAATAATAAATCTATTATTTATAATTATTATTATTTTTCATTTACAATTTCACGGACCACCTGCAATACCGCCGCGGACCACCAGAGGGCCGCGGACCACCGGTTAACAATCCCTGAATTAGATATTACAAACCATTTCAAAATTTTTCCCCTCTTGACGTCACAAGGGGAAGTAACCAAACAGAGGCAAGAAGAACTGATCACCTTCAGCCAAGCAGTCAATCAGATTCCATTATTCTGGGTGGTCAGTCCCCTTGTGATGTCAGGAAGGGTTGATTTTGAACTTGCTCATAATGGCTAATTAGCTGTACACCTGGTGGCATAATAGGGGACCTTTAACTCAGACAGCTGATTTTAGATTATTGTAAAATTTACCCCCCCGCCTGAATTAATTGTGTAAACTAGAAGGCACTCAGAGTGCATTACCTTAGCTGTGTCGCAATTCGTTGACACAGAGATAATCATTTGAACGCGAGCGTTAAACGAATCTGGACAGCGCTATCTTCACCTGCATGGAAATTCTTAAGGCTTGTGGATCAAAAATGAGTCGGATCATCACCAAAATTTAACTTGCTTCCCTCTTAGCGCCATAACTATTAAGACAGGAAATTTCATTGACATCCGTCCATTATTTTTTGTTTTCCCGTTAACTGATGAACGAATGATCGATCAATCAACTGAACAAAGAAAAAAAAACAAACGAATGCCAGCGAAAACATCATCTCACTGTGGAGGTATGATAAGTGAATCCACATGAGTGAAACCAAGATCATATATTGGGGAGGTTTTTTTTTTTTAACTTTTGGCATTGAAAATTTACACTGCTGCACTCAAACACTAATTCAGAACAGCAGCGAGAGTGAAAGCCATTACAGGGTTACACAACTCTGGCCCTGGGAGGCCGGTCCGTGCGCTAGTTTTAGTTCCAACCACTAATTCTGGTTTTGGTTCCTTACAGAGCTACAATCAACACAGGCTCACTCCTGTACTTAAACACAGTAAAATCTTTCAGACGCATTCGCAGTCCGAGGTGCTCACACAGTATGAATACGAGATGCTTCTACAAACTGTAGCCCCAGATACCATCAAGCACATCAAATAAAGGGCAGAAGTTGGCAGGAAATACTGAAAGTGATCAGCCGCGGTTGTGTAATAGAGCTGTGACATAACAGGCCGAGAAACAAAGGAGTGTTTTCAGTGGGAGTCGTTTTGGGGGAAAGACAGATGTGGGCAGCAAAAGCCCGATTCTTCATTCCTGGGCACAGTGCAAAAGGTACAGCCCATCCACAATGACGCAGAATTTACCAATTCAATCACTGCCTGCTCCCTGTGGAAGCCATTTTTGGCCTCAACAGTTCCAATGGGACTTCCTATCCCAAGCACACGGTGGTCGTGTCGTGTTCCTTTTCACTAAATAACATTGAAATCTGACAGAAAAAAAATGACAAGACCGCCTGTAAAGAGACCATGAAAAGGACTCTTAAAAAAGAAAAGACTTGCATGATACAACATACAGTGAGCACCATAGTCCATCAGTCTAAGACACGTTTTTTGTTTTTGGTTCTGCAGGCCAAGTCAATGTGATGTAAGGATTTGCTGATGATCTTCATTTATGAAAGTAAATGAGAAGTCTTTGGGTGTTGGGCAGTTAGACAAAACAAGCAATTTAAAGATGTCGCTTTGCGGTCTGCGAAATTTTGATGAGCATTTTTTACCATCTCTTTGACATTTCACTGGCCAAATGATTATTTGACAAATTGCAAAAATAAATCAGCAAATTAATCAATAATGATAAAAAATTGCTAATTTCAACTCATGTTGGCAAAATATTTCCCTCAAATCATCTTCTATTGCATTTCTGTTCGCATTTTGCTGCGAGGCCAGCGGCTCTGAGCAGTTGTAAGAGAAACCGTCAATTATGCTCATGAAATCAGCTGCAATCGGAGTCAGTTCTGTTGCTGACAGAACATTACTGTCTACCAGTGTCAATTAAGACAACTGTTTGTTTGTTTTGGTGTTCAGCCAGGAAAAAAAAAAATTCGATCCTGAAAGCAAAAGCGTATGCAGCGCATCAAGCAAATTTAGTTACCGACAAGATGGGGAAAAAAAAACCACTACATCAGATATTCGATTGCTTTCTGAAATCGATTTAAAACTTCAGTTACACGTAATGGTCTATAGTGACTGCCAAGATCTGCACAAGAACTGGAAATGGATCCTGAAAATGTGGTACTGTGGGATGTGCAGTATGTAATAAGACCGTCAGTCTATCTGCTAAATATTATTTAAAAAAGTAAAACATACTGATGATCGGCAAGCGTGTAGGATGCGTAAGACCAGTGGGGGGACCTCTCACTCTGGGTCACCCCAGCCCTCAATTTGCGACGCCCCTGAAGCTGAATGTCTGTGGATAACTGTAAACTTGCTGTGAAGTGCAATAACTTTCAGGCCCCGGAGTATTAACCCTCGTCCAACCAAGGGTTTTCTACTACACCCCCCCCCCCGATTATTCGAAATTAAGCGATAAACATCATCTTGTTTATTATCAGTGTACAGCTACAGATTTCCTCTTTTCAAATCAAGTACAAATAAAACACATTTCAACATTATGATGTCATAGTGATGTCATAACTAACACCATATTAGGAAAAAAACATCAAAATGACAAAAATCCATGTTTTTTTATATTTTTATTAGTTTTAGCTGAAAATAAGTAACTTTCTGTAACCTCTAGAACTACTGATACTACAATTAATATTTTAGTATTATTATAAATGTTATAAACTCATGAGTAACATAAATTTGACATTACTATGATGTCATAAATTACTCATTTTGGGAAAAACACATGCAAAAGGAAAACAAATAGTTTTCTGAACATTTTTCACATTTTCTTTACTTCGTTTTTCCCTATGATAGAACAAACTTGCATAAAAGGTTTATCTATGAATTATGAGAACAACTGTATGAACAATTTTATGAACTTGTATAATAGTAGGCCTATAGCACAGTATAAAAATAGTATACAGTACAGTAACCAGCCAAACACACAAGTAAAAGCATGTCGGTCATGCACTTCTAATATTATTAGGTGAAGATCACTTCAAGGTTACTGGTTACTGCTGGTCATTGTAATTCCAAGATTTACTAATACAAGGACAAGCTACATCAATAAATCAATAAGGATGACAATCAGTGTGGTCTACAAAGTTCATTGAGCATGAAACATAATAATAGCATACTATTTGCAACTAATTTGTAAGCATATTTTGAATCAAAAACAGGCAAAAATTGACGCTGGTGGCAACCACCCCCCACCTACCCTTCGACTTTGACGGCCTACCCTACCCTCGGGGGGTGAGGTACCCTCATCATTTTTTCATGAAAATGAGCGCAAAGGATGAATAAACAATTACCTAGAAGCATTAGATCATATCTGTTAACGTTTTTGTGCGACAGGAAAAAAATCTGTTAGTACGAGGGTTAAGGGCCAACATTTTGGCCCCGTTAGCTGCTCACCTGAACCTCGGCGAGCAGAGCCTCGCAGTCAGGCAGGCAGAATCCGATGGGCAGCCCTACTTTGGCCGGACACCTGAATTTGTCGTTGAGCTTGAAGGGAACGTCTTCCAGGTAACTGAGGGGCCCTAGATACGGGTATGGGGGAGAGAAATGGGTGATTTTACAAGGAGGAAAGTAGTATTAAAAACACAGCACATTATACATGCCAAATTAACTGCATTAAGAATGTGATGGAGAGTGAATAAATATTACATACTGCGTTATGTAACAAATTCAAAATGATTCACGCACTATTTTCATTCTTTGACATTATTGACTGTACTAACAAGCACAAACTTCCACAGCAGACAGCTTTTTTTTGGTTTAGCACCAAAGATCAGGACAGACAATCTTAACAATCAGAACTACATTCACAGACAGTAATGAAGATCAGCCCTACTTTTAGAAACAGAACCTATAAACAGAACCACATTCACAGACAGATGTGATAATCAGAACTACGTTCACAGACAGTGATAAAGATCAGAACTACATTCACAGACAGGACAAAGGTCAGAACTAAATTTGCAGGCAGCAGTGATGGTCAGACAGGCTCACCGGTGTTCTGGAAATCTGACCCAGACTTCCTTGAAGCCATTGAGAGTCTGAAAAAAGAAAAGATGAACTGGATCAGTGGAGTCACACGGTCATACGAAAAGAGAGACTGCATGGAGGGCAGGGCAAGTTGGAATACTCATCACTGAAAGTTATACACGACACAAAGTCAGGTTCAAAATGTTTGGGACTAAGACATTCTTTTTTCAGAAAAATAATCCCGACTCCAGCATAGGCATGGACCGGTATGAGATTCTGATGGTATGATAACCTTTAGCAAAAATATCACGGTTTCACGGCATTGCGGTATTGCAATTACAGCTCTAAAATGTATTATTTTGAAATGTCTAGGTAAAAAACAACAACTTTTTTCCATTGCACACAATCTATTTTATTTTTAAACAACATATATAATATTTGGTAAATTAGTAAGCGTGTACCATGTTAAGTTAAAATAAATAAAAAAAAAATAAAATAAATAATTGAATTCTTCTAAATAAAATTAAAATAAATTTAGTACCTTAAGGGAGCCTAAAAATGCAGCTCAACAATAATAATCATGACCTGCACTTTCTGTCTTTAACAACTCATAAAAAACTGCTCATACTGCAGGAACGGTATGATGGAAAATTTTAGCGGTTTTGAAACCGTGACTTTTTCAAACCATGGTATACCTTGATACCGGTAACCAGCCCATGCCTAAAGAAAAACAGCTAACAGTTACCGCCAATGAAACACATTTCATGCATACTATAGACAACGGATGAACAATGTAGCACATGATCTCTGCCAAAAAAAATGAAACCGTATGGAAATAATTTTTTCCCATCCACAAGTGATATTGTTGGGCTTTACCAGTGACCATGAGCCAAAAAAATTATTAAAGGGGAATTTGTGCATTTCATGAAGCAGGATTACTCAAATGAACAGCTGCATTGAGCAAAACCCCCCAACATTTCACTCCAGTCCATGGTGGAGATTGGGGAAGTTCTCGAGTTCCTCCACTCAGCACAGGTCACTGTTTAACTTGGTGATCCAACTTCATGAACAGGGCCCAGCAAGAGATAAACAATCTGATGAGCTGAACAAGAGAGGGGGGTCAAATTCTGTATAAATAGTGCTCTGGGCACTGCAGCTCACTCGGTATTTCAGGCTTTAGTGTTACATAAGCCCATGTGTGGTAGTCTTTTTTATGCTTGGGTCCAACACTGGGGAAATGAAGACAACTTTTGTAATTTGTGAAGAAAAAAAAAAAAAAATTTACAGCAAAATTCAGCATCACGGTTTGAGGTTTCATTGTGTTTTTTTTTTTGCAGCTCAGTGCTCTTTTCACAGCGCAGCTCCATTGAAAAATATCAAGCCCCAGATGCCAGGGTTCAGTTGTTCAAAAGGTCATCATGGTAACGTACAGTTATTCACTAACGGACCGATATCTTGCTAACAGTCCATTAGTTAACGTCTCTATAAATTGCTGTTCTTCAAAGGCACTTGTCCCATTCCGTTAGCTAATGGTGCAATTAAAAGTTGATCCGTATGTAAAATCTTTCTGTTACCCACAATCCTATGTAAAGTATCCCACAATTCCCAAAGCAAGATGGCCATTTGTACAGGTGCTTCATCCAATTACATTGGGAGAACTTCCTATTTTCAAGAATCCTGCCTTGATTGCGTGTTTTCTAGCGCCCTCAGCAGGACATTTGATGACACTGCCTCAACATTTAACCCATGCCTTCACGACTCGATCCATTGTCCTAGATACCTTGTTCTTGTCAACACCCACGGTGTCGCCAATTACTTGCAGGAAACTACCACTTGTCAGAAACTGTGGGGTCATGAGCACCTGCTTCTCTGCTGATAGTGCATGGTTTCTGCTGGTGTATCGCTGCACATCATCTCTGATTAACCAAGTGATATTTTCAATATTCAATAGAATCCATCCTATCATGATTCCTTTGAAGAAGTTCTTCATTAGTCATGTCAAACTCAGATTCTACAAAACTCTAGCCTCCCTATGTGCAACAACATTCGTGAACACAGCACTTATTTGCAACATAAGCACCAGTCTTGGTTTGAGCTAATGATCTTGCTAAATACTTAAAGTACACCCCCCCGTTCAATTTAACGAAATAATAAGTGCCGTTAAAGATAACGGGTCTTCAAGAAACAGCTTATCACCCAGTTAAATTTAAAGTGCCGTTAAGTTCAAGTTAACGGCCCATTGAAATTTAACAACCTTTTGAGCAACCAAACCCAAATCATTGTACCCAGCATTTTATGCTGAACAGTTAACCAGTTGGTTCAAGGGAGTAGTATAGCAGCAAATTAAGAACTAAGTTTTTTATTTTTATGTCCTCATAAGTATATGTGTGCAAAGTTTCAACATTTTAGTTGCTTTCAAACACTCTCCAGCATGATATAGTGCGATTTTAAATATGGCCGACTGGCAGCCATGTTCAATGTCGAGTTTTGACGCCTCAAACAAATTCTAATCTGTACATCCATAGGTACCGCCCACTAAATTTCACACTGATCCCTTTGCAGGTTTGGCAGAAGAAGATAGAAGTTAACATAAATGCGGACGCAGACGCGTGATCCCAAAAGCCTCCTTTGGTCCGTTGGACCAAGTGAGCTAAAAATGCTATCATCATGTAAGAAACACATTTGGCGGCTCGCCAGTGTTCCAGGGAAACCTGCAACCGTTTACAGGCGTCTACAGCTCATGATGAGCATGAGTGAACATGAGCTCATTCAGCCAGACCTCATGCAAGCAGAAAAACAGGAAGATGGCAAAGAATGGAACAATTTACAAAACAACGGTACTCCCACCTCTGCGTACCCCAAGACGAATGAGGCAAACACACGTCCGGCCCAACGAAACCCGACTACTGCCTCCCACAGATCTTTCACAGTATTTCTGTTTGCATTCAGATCATCTTTATCATTGCATAGGACTCAGAGGGCAGGAAGGTTTTTTTCTACAGGCATGTTCCTCCCAAGAGGCATTTTCCCTTCAACAAAGAATCATTTCTCGCCACCCTTTAAGTGCTTTTCTACACACCTGGGCATTTTTATCCTTATATGCTTGCTTTTTAAGGGTTTAAGCCAGGCCTTTAGCCCAACTATCCTTTTTTTCTCTGTTTTTTCTGAAGCCTCTTCATGACAGCATCCCTGCAAAGTGAGAAGTAAATTGAACGTCCTCTTTTGTGTTCAAAAGGAAGTTTGGAATGAAATGAAGGTGTTGTAAGGACAACAAAACTTCAGCGATGAGCACAGGCACAGATTCTGAGACAGAACCAGACAATCAGACCCCATCGTTCCCCAGTCTCCACTTCTCAGTGTAAAGTGACATCAGTTTCCGCACTGAGATTTGAATACTGAACAGCAAGTGCCACAGTATTGCTCATGATGCTAAAGAGACCTCAGAAATAAGAGTGCTTGAGTTGGGACTGAAAGGTCCAGAGTTCGAGTCCTTTGGTGTTCTTGGGCTAAATGCATCATTCCCATAGTGCCTCATTCCACCCAGGTGTATAATTAGGTACCAGCAAAATTGTCAGGGAGACCCGACTAAGAGCTGGGGAACCTGTGTTGGACTGGCATCCCATCCAGGGTAAGTAGGGATACTCCTAGTTGCTTCATGCCACAAAAACCGGGGTCAAGCACCAGGTCTGACAGGCCACTTGGCTTGTAACAGAGTTACTCTCTCTCTATCAGTAAGGGAGGGGTGATGTGATGGGGTAAACAAAATGCTACAAAATCCAAAAAAAAAAAATGGATCTGAATTGCAATACCCTCAAATGCAATCAAAGTCTGTCCTAACAGACATCCTGATCAGTCCATTCAAAATTCAATTAAAATGTCAGATACTAAGAATTTATAATTGTCCATTTCCGATGTATGTGAACGAGACATCAGTCAGGTGTCCGCTAACTTTTGGCCATACAGTGTATGTTGCAGTTTGTTTACACTCTTAAGCCTTTCGCGCCTGCATTTTGAAATTCCCATATCATGCCAATTGATTCCTCGGCCCAGATAAGAATATTTCAGTTTTTTTGAGAGCCTTGGGGTCCTCAATCTTATCCAGAAAGGGCCGGTGTGCGTGCAGGCTTTCATTCCGTCTAAACAGTTACACACCAGATTCTACTAATCAAGCTCATTAGCAAAGATACTAATTCAAACTCATCTCAGAATATATACTCTCAATCCGCAAAATCTGCAACATTTTGCTGTAAATAAATGCACCCAATCTGTGCTGAATTATAGGCCTACACGCTAAATTAGATATCATTAAATGCTATGGTTAACTCAGACTTTAATACAAACTTTTGAGCACATCTGATATCTGGCCTTAGCACACTTGGGCAGAGCAGTCATGTTTGGTTTCGTAAAAGCTGGGTATCAAAGGGTTAACGGAAAAGATGATCTTACATTGACAGGAGACAAACAACTGTCAGTGATGGATAGTCTATATAGGTCTTTGTGAGCCAAAATGCTCACTGGCTCTTGTTTCAACCAAGACAATAATCCCACAATGTTTACACATCGATCAATAACACCTGCCCTGAACCGTAAAAGAAGTACTGCAAGAGATTTTCAACCGTTTCTTACCCAGATACGCCCACATAAGCACTAAAGTAATGATGCAAGGGATACGCATCATGACTTAATATTTGTTTTTTTTTTTTTTTTTTTTTTGTTGTTGTTGTTGTTGTTTTTTGAAGGATTTAAATTTTGTACTACCTTATCGATTATAAATTTGTGAAAATATCTGAAGGCATGTAAAAGCTCAGAAGAAGGCCGAGGCCAGATCGTATATCCACTCCAATCCGTTATGTTGCGTTTAGTGAGTGGGATCATCCATATATTGCGACTTCAGAATAACGCCTCTGTTCGCTGAAGTAACAGCCCAGTTCAAGTTTACCAGCAAACGTTAATAACAATGTAGTCAGTGATGGACGCACGTTGGTATGATAGCGAATTTGACTCATTTTGCAGCACAGGTAAGTAATTAGCGCATAACCTTTGGATGAAGTCGCGGCGGGGAGGAAACTGCGGGTAATTTACCAGCCAATATCAGATCCGACATGATAATTCAGACAGCTGTCAGCTTACTGTATATTTAACTAATGGAGCCATCTAGCTAGTTAATAAGGTAATAAATGCAAATGAGCGCTAGTCAAGCGCCTGATTTATTAGTCAGCAAGTCACCAAGGGAAGTTGGCCGACTCAGTGTTGTTCAGGTACCCACAATGAAGTTTATTTACACTGAGAATGGTCAAAAGTTTGATCAAGGAGCACTATTTTGCCTCACCTCCGTTTAGACAGCGGGCCAAGTTAGTCATTACCCGCATGAGTGCGAGCATCTAACGGTTACCGGACACCAAACATCAAGCTAATTACGACATTGCTTCGTGAGATGTTATAAGTCACAAGGATAGCAGAAAAGCCATATATATATATATATATATATATATATATATATATATATATATATATATAAATATAACAACAGAAAAAAAAACAGAAATTAAGCCGCTTTCGCACTGGACGCGAAACGAATTTTTCACAGGACAGATTACATTCAAAGTCAATGCAAAGACGCGAATACATGCGTTTCGCGTGTATCCGCGTCTTTGCACTGACTTTGAATGAAATCTGTCGTGTGAAAAATTCGTTTCGCGTCCAGTGTGAAAGCAGCTTTAGAGTTCATGCGGCCATGATAGATCACAGGGAACTAGGCTCAGATTAGCTAATGGTAGCCGAGCAGTTGCACCAGCCGCTGAACACAGCCGAGCCACTGACAGTTCCATACAAGATGTCTCAATGCCCTGATGTAGATTCTGTCATCCACAAATAAAATTATCATCTGTCACACTGTATGAAATTGATGCTGAGCCGACTCTTCTGGCAACTTAACACAACCGAGCAGCGGGCAGACACACCACTGTACACAGCAGCGGGAACACAAACCACTGTAAAAGCCCAAGTCCACATTAACCAGGCCTGCTGCGCCGCGGTGTGTTTGCTTCCGACGCCCCCGCCCCTCAACTACAACACAGCCAAATAACAGGGCTCCCACCTGTGTTTTCACCGTCTGCAGTCTCTGAAACGTCTCCTCGGGCCTCTCCACTAAAACAATTTACAATTTAAGCTCCGCCAAAACACGTTTTTAAAGAAACTGAAATCTATTTCCTGCTTCATTGCAGGACGCCATCTTGGTTTGTCCGCTCCCCTCTCCGTTCCTGTTCTGACGTCAGTTTTTTCCCTCAACGACAACAGAACTAGCCAATGGCAGGCCTTCCAGCTGATTCCGCCGTCCCCGCCCATACCGTCTGCCCACCTGCGTGAGCGCACTCCAAGGATCCACAATGAAGGTTTGTTTATAAGCGTCTCAGCATTATAATGCTTGCCTTGGGAGCATACAGATGTGACCGTACTGGCAAGCAAGCTTGCTAGATGTAATATATCTCCCCTGGTGATATTAATGCCATGAATATTATTGACCGTTTATTACCGTTCAAACTCAAAACTAATAATGTTTAACTTATCTACTTGTTCACTGCATGAATTTTAGGACCTCATTATATGTGTAGTGCTGATCATGATATTCAGAGTGGTGTACAGATGTTTAGGATCTCTTCAACCGGCAAACTATCCAGAAAATTCCAAGTGCTGAGTAAATACAGGAGACAAGCTGTTTATTATTTTGCCAATCCAATGGTATAAGGATTTTGAAGGGTTTCCATCAAAGATTTTCAGACATAAAATACATCGAATCAATTTGACTGCAATATCATAAGTAAAATGTAAATTTACAGCTCTTTGAGACAAGTGTTGCCATGCACAACATATCCGACTCGAGGGAGACATTTTAAACAATATTCAATGACCTTGACTTTGTTCCAGTTCTGTCCAAAAGTTTATCAGGTGATCCTTGGACCACTTGCAAACCTTTCCTGAAAATTTTACAATTATTGAACCAACTGGTTTTTTGCTAAATTCCCTACAGACATGCAAATAAGTAAATGCCTCCAAAAACAATACCCCTGCTTTTTTTGTTGAGGTAAACATCAGTCATGTCAAAGGATGGTTACACCACCGTGTCAGACCACGCCATCCTAGTACAACGTAGAATGACAGGGTCCTGGCCAATGATCAATTGAGTAACCATCCAGAATGTCCCTGGATTAAGAAGTAGAGCTACCCAAGGGAATGCAAGGACTCTGTTCTGTTCTGGAAAAATTTTATTGAATAGACCACATAAAACATTGCAAATTATGACAGATGGCTGCATGGCCTGAAATTTAAGCATTGTTTTTACTGTGCTTGACAAGCATCCCCTAACCGCCCCCCAAAAAAAAAAAAAAAAAAAAACCACCACCACCAAAATCCTCCCCCTTAGGATTTACTGGAATTTACTGCCCTCTATGTTTTATTTTATATTTCAAGTGTTAGTTGTAGTAGGAGTAGTAATTTTAAACAGTGGGTGTCGATGGCAGCCTCATCTGATATGTTGCTTTTTTGAGATTTGACAGATTGCAGATTGATAGAGGGCAGTATCTTCTATCCAAGCAGAAATTTTGGTGACTTTGTGTCCTTCATCAGGCTAATGTTGTACACAGGTTTCTGGTCTTAACTTTGGAACCATGTGTTGAGAATTCAGAAACTTCATATTCCTAGAATTCATAAGTCAAGCCAAGTCCAACATACCTAATGATGTAATTTCCCCTCTCATTACATTTACCAGCATTTTTCAATTTTATATCTCTTTCCACAATTCTTGCCCAGTAGCAACCAAATGTGGCTTAAATTATGTCAGGCTCTCCTCAATATTGGCTTTTTTTTTTTTTTTTTTTTTTTTTTTGGTGTGTCAAACTGTATGCTAATGCTAACCCATTTATTTATGTATTTTTTCGGCCGTGGCCTCAGTTGATATTATCAAGCTTAATTTGTGATTGAAATGCTCCATCATAAGAAAACCTCGCACATCAAATCAGCAGATTGTACCAGCAAATTTGCTATGTATAGCTCAAAGGATGGAGCTGTAATTGCCAAATAAAAGAAATTCACTATATCTAAACAGCTATTTGGACAACTGACATGATTCATTGTTAGTTGACTCCAGACATCTTACTACAAGTGATTATGTTGGTATGATTGAGCCCCTTTGCTAACTACGGCTGCCATTTTGAAAAATCTGAAAGACTGATATTTTTATAACCTCCAGCACTATTTAACTGATTTAGTTAGTGTTATCTGAAGGACATTTCATGGTTGTGCATGAAATATAGCATTGATAGGACAAAAGCATGCATGTGTGTCTTCTCATCAAATTTGATGACAAAGTCACCATACAGGAAGTCGCATGTAAATACTGAACTTTAAAAAAAAAAAAAAAAAAAGGCAAATACCTCAGGAATGTTCAGAAATACATTGTCAGTAGGTTTACACTGGAGAATCAAGTTCCCACATTCTATGAAGCAGGACGATTGTGGCTAGTCAAACTTAGCCAAAGCTAATTAATCTGGTTGCACCAGTTGGTGGCAAAACTATCTGACAAAGTGACAATGAGACTCTCAGCAAGCAAACAGTTGGTCAACCAGTGAAAACCAGGTAGAAGTTAAAAAATTCACTCAGTTTAAGATCCAGATTTACCAGCGTAAGCCAGGCTCAAATCAATGAATAATTCAGCTGATTTTGGGCCCTATTCCCCCCTTCCAACAATTTTAATCAAGGCCTAATTTTTTCAAAAGATCTACATATTATCTTGCCCAATTCCCCCTGTGGTTTGAAGTGTGTCAAGAGTGTATTTGACATCAACAGATCTCCCAGGAAGCTTTTTGGGGCAGCACTGATCTCAGGTCAGAAATATTAAACATGTTGAATATTTCAGATTCAATATTGGGTGGTCTGGGGTCTAAGTCGTTTAATGAGAGTGTTTTCTACACACCAGGGGACCAAAGAACTATGAAATGTATAATTTTATGTTGCAAAATATGGGGTCTCTCACATGTAAACACTGGTTAAGATTTCAAAAGTTTGTAGGTGTGGTCCAGCCTTTAGTTTGTTTTAAGATAGAATAATCAGTCAGGGAAGGGTGTTTTTATATTTTCCATTCCAACAAGCTCTTATCCATCAAAATCAGAAGTCAGCATACCAAATCACAAGAATGGTTTTTGTTAGAGACTCCCAGGACTAGAACAAATTTGGGAGGTACCTGTTTTAGTGCATTCGCTCCTTGTATGTGGAATAATTTCCAGGATACCTTGAAGCTAGACTGCCTTATCCCCTTCATGTCTTTCAAGAAATTAGTGTTGGATATATTGCTTCTGGAGGCCAGATGTATTTGCTTTTAGTTTATGGCAGAATTTGCTCATTCATTTTTCTCTGTCCTATGTTCTTATGTGTATATATTTTTTTAAATTCATTTTTATTATGTTTTTTTCTAGTTTAAAACTTGTTATTCCTTTAATCTGAAATTGTTGTTTGTGACTTTTGTGTATTTTATGTGTGCTGTTTGTCTTTAACCTTCCATTGTAATTGTTTTATTGTAATCAGGGCTCCCCTGCAAAAGAGACCTCTGTCTCAGTGGGACTTCCCTGCAATAAAGGTTAAAGATTGATTGAACAACTAATGAACATGTTTTTGCTGAGTAATGGAAGGATTTACACAAAAACTTGCATAAAATATAACTATAAAAAAAATCACACTTTATTCTACAAAGAGTCTCCATCTCATAACAGCAGCGTCAGTTTTGGCTTTATGTGAGGAAAAAAATTAAAAATTGATACAAAACTGTTGCATTATAATAGGTGATAGTTCTATAGAGGTCTATTGATTTTTGAAACACACTCTACAGACCAGATTGAGGTAAATTCCCTAATGACTGGCCCAAATCAACAAATTTTTTGAAATCTTTGAAGACATTTAGATGTGAGAGATTCAACACATAACAACACAAAATCGTACATTTCATGGTCTTTGGTCCTCCGATGTCTGAAGAGCACACGCATTTAATGACTTGGACAAAACAGCACACTATACATTAGAGCAGTGTTTCCCAAACCTCTCCTGGAGGCCCACCTGTCCTGCATATTTTAGCTCTCTCCCTGCTCCAGCACAGGTGATTCAAATGATCAGCTCCTTAATCACCCCCTTAAGCTGATTGATGACAACCTGATCATTTGAATCACCTTTGCTGGAGCAGGGAGAGATCTAAAGCATGCAGGACAGGTGGTACTCCAGGAAAGGTTTGGGAAACACTGCATTAGAGAATTCCCATAATGCCGCGCCCCCAGCGCTCCGCATCACCAGAGTTCAGAGGAACCGGCCTGCTCCTTCACTCACCACTCAACCTTTTGCAACCGTATCTAATCCTCCCATTATCTCATTAAGCCTATATATGTAAGCCTGAGCTTCACACCATACTGGTGCAAAGTCTCGTAAGCCAATTGAGTAGTGTATCGCGTGTATGTCTGTTTGGAATTTATTCTAGCAGACTTATGTTAATCCAGCGATCTCATTGTGATTGTTTAAGGGAAGTGCTGTTTCCTGTTTTGTATTTCTGAATTCTCACTTTTGAAGCTCTGCTTCAAAATTGATAAATATAATATCCTTTTTTCTTCTGCATTTGAAGTTGTCATTTTGAGTTTTCAGTGCACTTACAAGCGTGCACTGAAAAGACATTACAATTCCATTCATTATCAACCAGATTCCTGGCTCTCAAAACCATAAATCTCAAACAATCACACAAGAAAAGGTGTGCCTGTTCAGTGAACAGATATAGCCATGACAGTCGGTTTGTTTATGCAGACTTCTTCCGTTTTAGTCAGCTCGGTTCCCAATTCACTATCGGTCTTTCCCACGTGAGAATTTACTGACTGTATCATATGTGGTCCTTGGGGTTGCCTTCCTGCCAAATTTTTTTTTCAGAGGATTGTAAAGTCATGACTCACACCACTCTGCCTCTGATTGGCTTGTTTTTGTTGCTTTGTTGGTTGGGTTGGTTAGGTTCAGGCATGAGCAGCAAAAATGGCTTGGGTTTTGCAAAGAATATTAAAGTAAACCAACTAGAGACAGAGTTGAGTGGGTCATGCCTTTGCCTTCCTAGGAAAAAAAAAAGCCCCCCTCCCACACCACCTGATAATAGACAGTAAGTATTGAACTTAGCAGTATTTCTGATTTTGAATCACTGCGGCCCTGAAAGGCTTCTGAGAAGATTTAGTGATGTCAAATACACTTCTAACACACCTCTCACCACAGGAGAATCAGGTAATCTTGCTTTTAAAGTAATTAAATAAATTGAGATGTGATTAAGGTTCTCAGACGGGGGTACTGGGCCCAAAATCAGCAGAAATACCTTTGATGTCGGCCCAGTTTAAGAGTGGAACTTTCCCTGGAGGTGGTTGTGATGGATGGATGAACAGCAGTCAGGCTACATCAATGTGCTCTTCCTGCGTTTGTGGAACCCCACAGAAGTCTTTAGCAGGCCAAAACGTACACTGGGAATTGACACTGTCCAATTCCCAGTGTTCGTTTTGGCCTACTAAAGACTCCAATGGACACAGGGGAAAATTAAGCCCAGAAGCAAGAATGCTCATCTCATCCACGCTGTCGTTTCACTGCTGACAATTCTATCTTACACGAATCCAAGCCACTTTAAGTTGTGTGTTTGAGGATATTAACTTGCTCACTGGTCTTTGTGATCTGGTAGCCCTCCAATTTGACCACCAGTGCACTTGATCATCTTAACAAGCTTTGCCCAGCTAGAGACCAGCTTTGATCAAGAGACAAGCCACACCAGGAAGAAGTGTTGAAACACCACACACACACACACACACACACACACAAACACAGTACTGTTCGCGAAAAGACGGAAATCTAACTAGTTGCAAGGCTGTGAGGATTAAGTGAGAAACACGGTAAAACTGGTTATGGACTGGTTGTCAGGGTCGGCTGAGCAGCTCATGCATACACATTATCGGTAAATGTAGTCCGGTGCACTCAATTAGGATATATAAAGCAGAATCACTGACATGTAGTCACTTCATCTTTCACTTCTCAAATCTTTACGTCGGTTCACACTTTCCACTTGCTATATACGCCAACCCAGTTTTCTAAGGCTTTGAAGCTTTGTTTGGTCTTGCATGATGTCTCGACGTAATGAACTTAGAGGTATGTTTTATTTTTTGCTAATTTTTTCTCAATTAATTTCTGCTTGAATTTGTATATATGTTGGTAGTCCTTATATAAATGGTAATATTGTGCAGTAATATCGCCCATCGAGGAAGACAGGTTCTGTGAAAAAGCAGGAAGCAGTAAGTAGTTTAACATGGGCTTGAATGGAAAAAAAATTGTTTATTTGCACTTTAAACAATATCTAAAAGACTAAATTTTTCATTTTTTGAGTATGTTGAGCTGATAAATTTCAGTAAACACATACATGAATTTCAGAATGTTTAATTACGCTAAATGAAAGAAATCGTCCATGTTAAAGTTACCCCCATGTAACCCATGTAGTCTACTTTCAGGGTAGTCAGGGACTGCTCTTCATACTGTCGCTTCCATTCCTTATAACTTCATCCTCAGTTGTGACAGATAGGCGTACTTTGCCAAAGAATCGGTCACCACTGCCACAGGGCTCCAACTTGACAACCTTGTAAACATGGCTGCTTGGTAATTATTCCTGAAAAGGGAATTTAATAGTTTCAGTCAAGCTACATTTTCATTTACTTGTTTTCCATGTGGTAATTTATCCTACCCAAAAATAAGCTGTGAGATTCATAGGAATAAAGTGTGTCTTTGGGTCTACCCCCTGTCTCAAAAGTCATATTATCTGAAAGTTTAGGCCAAATAAAAAAAATATGTGTTTATCGTCCCCTCCCGACCCTGAAAATGGCACTTGAGCTAAAAAAAAACCTGTAATGCATTTTCCATTAAATAATTACCTATACCCAAATTTTTCAGAATTTCAAGATTTTTTTCTTTGCTGAGGACCTGTATTTCCATGCCTAAATGAGAAAAAAATATTTTATAAAACCTCCCTCCCTACCTGGAAAAATTGAACAGGTGGATGCTAAACAAGTATTTTTTTTTTTGTCTGGCCTTAGCTGGAGTAGAGAGGCTCAAGGAATTATACAGTATTATTCATCCAAGCTGAACGTTTCACAGAAATTGGTTAGTTATGTATAATTTCCACCCTGAAAGGTACAAGAGACGCTGCCGTAATCAGCGAGACATTTATTTTCAGGAACACCCCATCTTTGTGGAGTGCGACTTAGAAACAACTTGCATACCTACCTACCTATGCAATGCATGCTGCTGCTAGCTACATGAGCTATATATAGGCCTATTCGATATAACCATAGGCCGAATCTATTGGGTCACAACGCAAGCGTTCTTGTGAATGACAAGTTGTTTATTTTGACATGCAGATTTTGATGCCATTACTTTTCTATTGTGGACAAATGTCGGGAGAATAATAGTGAATAAATGGAAGATTGCAAAATTTTCTTCTGACCTGAAGATGTGAATGGAGCTCATTGAGCGTGAAGTCTGCCATTATTCCAAATAGATTTATGCATGACGTCACTACTCTCTGATTGGTCAATAGCGATTCCTTAATTGCCGCTCGGAACTTCTCAGCAGATTCTGCTACTCTTCATCAAGCCTCGGATGTGTGACAGAAAGTTGATATGTTGCTCTGCCTGACATTTCTTTGCCAGAAGACCGATTTACGCATTTCTGTAAATCCACGCACCACATCGCCACCTAAAAATGGAGGCAAAACTGCCCTTTGCAAAATCTATGTGTGGCGATGCTTCTTCTTGTCTTGACACAAGGGGCAACAAAACGTCTTCACCGATTTGACATCGAGCCCAGCGCTTCTGCCACTGGACGCTGCCATGTTTATCCAGAAAGAAGTTCTGGCTAATGGCTTCTGCAATCACACATCCGAGGTTTGATAAGGAACGAATCGTCCGAGGTTTGCCGAGTGCTTAATTACTAGCAGACTGGGGGAAAAATTTTTGCATATGGGCCTCCAAGCCTTGAGATCATCACTGGAGGCACGTATTTTACGTCTCTGCAAGGCTTTGGGCAACAACCGTGCTCCTTGCACACGGACTCATTCTCGGCATTGGAGCCACGTATTTCGTGCGAATAATCACTTCAACGGTGATGATGGGCATGCAAACCCAACCCCCCCCGGTGAAAACCCAGTTAGCCATAGTTACTAACCCGGTAGGATATAGAAACAATGCCATTAGCTAAATGGTTAATCTTCTGTCTTTTCATGAACAGTATGGTATGCCCTCTCTCTTTCTCTCTCTCTCTCTCTCTCTCACACACACACACAAAACCAACCAATGAGTGGCAAAACACCTTTCAATAGAACAGCAAGCCCTGGAGAGTTTTCAACAATTGTGTTCATGTATTTCAATTCCATCAACATATTTCACTTCTTAACTGCAAAAAAAAAAAAAATCAATGCACCCCTGTCTGCCATTTATATCCCCTTTTATACAGTTGGTCAAAGAGATAGCAAGTAAAAAATGATAATACAAATGACTATAGACAGAAACGGATCTCTGGGTAGCACTGGAGAAATAATTGAATAAAAATAAAAGGGACAGTGTTGCTTTTTATTCAGCAGGGAGGTATAACTGTAATTGGGAGCAAATGGAATTCAGTAAAAAGTGGTAACTAGCCCCTCAGTTAGATATCTCCTCCATCTTTTTCCCATTGTCTTTAAAGGTATACTGAGTAGGATTTGTCAGTAGCAGTTTTTGAACTGAACATTTAAAGCTTGCTCCTCTTCCACAGCTCAACGACAGCAGAAGTGCTCTCCTGTAGTGCAGCTCTATTTTATGTTCCACCCTCACACCTTACACGCTGTCATTGGCTGGGGCCTACACACCCACCGCCCAAAGGCTAACGCCCAGAAATGTTCCGTACAAAGAAAACTTAAAAAAAAAAAAAATTACATGCAGACAGCAGGGTCTCTGTAGAAACAGACACCCCCACACACTTCAAGTGGGTCCTAAGTGATGATTGAGAGGTATTATTTTTGCATGAGCATATAGATTGTTTGTTTTTCAAGAAAGTCCTATAGAGTGAACCCTTCAAAATTTAAGGGCTGTCAATTCTATATTTGTGCATTACATACACTGGGATACCTTATTTCATTGCTTAGCCACCACACTTCAATTCATATTTTTTATAACTGCCTCCTTGGCATCATTTGTATTGTCGCCTTCTCATTGCTATGAATAGTAGGTAATCCCACTGGCTATGTCCAGAGAAGTCTGCACCCCAAAGCACTCTCTGGAAGTCTACAGGAACTGTCTTAGGCCCCTTAATGACACGATGAATTGTGAGTTTGAACAGCGCTCAGCACTTGGAGTTCCCTGGAAGGTGCCCACAAATTCTGTGACGACCGGACATTTGGGCTCAATGCCATCTCACGCACTGCAACTACCCCTCCATTTGCACATTGCTGTGCAACCGCCATGTTGAGGCCTGTCTCAATCCTATAATCGCCGAGTAGGAGTGGACAAACCCTCCAAAAGTGTGTCTGCATCATCAGTGCTGATTATCTGACCTCACACTTCATTTACTGGAAGCAGGACAATGGGAGAGCTTGCATATAGAGCACAGCATATCAATGGCTTTGTCCCAGTACCCACCCCGAGCGTTATGGTTCGCCTCAAAGTGTGCAATTGTGTGACACACAAGAAGTGTGGACGGGTTTATTTAAAATTTTCAGAGCAGAGTTGGGACAGACTTAATTTCATGTCACTCTTGCTTGAAAACGTGAGGTCATTCTTATGTCATTCCTACTCCGCTACCGAATGTTGGAATCACATAAAACATTATGGTAATGCTGGATTTATTGGTGATCGTCTTCAGTAACTGCAGTCTGCTGTGGCTTTGCTGGAGGGGCGCATCAGGGGTGCATTGGGAGCGCTTATGAGCACTTCTGAAGAACAACAATAGAGAAATGGGCACCCTGCGGGCTGCGGTCTTGCGCAAATGAGGGGCACAAGGGTGCTATTACAACTGTTGGGACAAGGCTTATCTGTTGTCATGGTGCCTGCTCTTTCCATTTCCTGGTGGATGGAGGCAAGAGCATCCCAAAGATCGCACACGAACCCAAACTGCCCCCCTTACAGAGGAGTGCCCTCCATGACCGACACTCGGGAGTAGGCGCTCCTGACAAGTAAGTGGATGAGGAAAGGGCAGTAATTTCAGCCGAGAGATTAGATAGCAAAGCGGACCTCCACGTCGGACGTGACTTCTGCATAGTATGAGGTAATTACGTAAAAGCCGTGTGGGTGACACGTGAGTGGACATGCGCAGTATGAACCGGAAGCGCCAATAGAGAAGGAGCGATCCAACAGGGAAGAAAAGAAGTACCGTAGCTCTGCTAGCTGGGTTGTTATGTTTACATACGGTTTTTGTTTTTCTCGACGGTTTATCGATTTCGATTCGTGTTCGCGTGGCGAAAACAGTTCAAGCCACTGACCTCTGCGGTATCGGGGTGGTGGAGGGGTTCAGTGTAACGGGACAATATTAAATAATATACAAAAATACAGGCACGTAGCGTGATGAAGCAGCAGCAGCCCCTCGGACCAGATAAACAAATATAGCTGAACAACCAGCGGATCGGACGAAGAGGTGGCCGGTGGTCGGACGAAGCTGAAGTGGGTTTAGCTACCTGTGGGAGAGAGTGCTAGAGGACAGTGCTTACGCGTACTGGCGGGGTTATGCGTGCTCTGCCCGGGGCTCGGACGCCAGGCAAAGCCAGTGAGGCTGAGGAGGGATTCATTCGCCATCGCAGCCTGCTATAAATAAATTGTACGGCGGAGACAAATTGGTGGTGAAGCTGAAAGACGCCACCCGCCAGCCCCCTGCCTCCCTCCCTCCCTCCTGGATGTTAACGTTACAACACCGAGGAGAGAGGATCGAGTAACGGGAACACGATTTTCTGCGTCGCACCCCCCCTCTTTTTAAAAATAGACAACGTTGGCTCACTGGCTGACAAGCAAAGAGCAACAAAAAGTAAGAAATTCGCGACGGCAGTCGGCCAGCTGTAGGAGATGGTGGTAGCTAACGTTTGCTAGCTGGCCGCAGAGCGCTTTGTTTACGCTCTGGACCGCTCGGCTTATAAAGCTGCTTTCACACCGGACGCGAAACGAATTTTTCGCACGACAGATTACATTCAAAGTCAATGCAAAAATTCGTTTCTTTGCGTCCGGTGTGAAAGCGGCTTAACGCTCTCTGAACAGCCCTGGCTGTTAACTAATGCCAACCTGTGGAGCTTGCGGTTGAGTTTTCCCAAAATTGAGGCCGTTTTGACTTTGCAGTTGTAAATATTTATGCAAAAGCGCATTATAATATTAGTGGTTGTTGAAAACAGATGACATCTTACGTTCGCAACATTAAATCTGTCTGCTTGTGGACGTTGGTGTCGATGGCTTGCATTGCACTTTAAATTCGATGAGCAGCTTTCCCCTTTTGGGATTTTGCATCAGCTAGATTTTGCATTTGCTAGATGGCAACAGACATTAATTGTTTGGCAGGTTATTGCGAACTTTGCTATTTATCTCCTAAAAGCGTCTGCGCACTGGCATGGTGGCATCCGATGACATATAGGCTGACGTCAAATGTTTTAACTTCGCAATTTATGCATTACTGCTCTAGCGATCTTACTGAGGTAAAAATGGACAATACTACAGACGCAAGTATCAAGCATCCACTGTCTCCTCAGCTGACGTCCGTGTACAGTCTCACCCTGGAAGTGCAGGACCTTTGATAAACTGTCTTGTGTTAGTTGCTGTGTTCTGTTTACTTGAACGACCACCACTTCGCACGTACAGTGCTGTTGAAGAGTATTTGGCTCCTTCCCGATTTCTTTTATTTTTGCGTATTTGCCACTCTTGAATGGTGTAAATAATCTAATTTAAAATATGACACAGCCCAAGTAAACACAAAATGGATATTTTTTTAAATTATTTCATTTACTGATGAAACAGAGTTGGCCCTATGTGCCCCTTTAGTCTCTAAATTAACATATTAAACAAATTTACTTGATAATTGAATTGTATATCCCTAGACACACCCAGATATGATTACTGTCAGTCCTGTTGAATCTAAAGATCACTCAAATTGAATATGTTTAGCAATGTGCAGTAGGGAAAAAAACAAATGATACTGTAATCTATAGAAATTCAAAAGCAAATGTGAAACAAAATTGTTGGCATCTTTCTGTCTGGAAAGGGTTAGTAAACCATTCATGAGGCTCTAGGAGTGCAGCCAACCGAACCTCTAAAATTTGCTCCACGCGTGCACGTGGCTGACCATACAACAACCTAACATATAAAGACCTGTGGGCCAGATTTGCTTCAGCTAAGGTCAGTGTTCATGATTCCACAATAAGAATGAAAGATTAGGGCAAGAAATGGCGGCTGTGGTAGGGTTGCAAAACGAAAACCATCATCTCATATTAGCCAAAAAACATCTTGCTGACCTAAAATACTATTGGGGTAATATTCTGTGGAATGATCATTCAAAAGTGGATCTTATTGGAAGACATGGGTCCCATTGGTGTGAAGCTCACACAGCATTCCACAATAAGAACATAATACCTACATCGAAATACAGTGGAGATCGTGTGATTGGTCTGTGGCTGCTTTGCTGCTTCAGGACCTGGGCAACTTGCCATTATTGATGGAACCAAGAATTGTGCTCTCTCAGAAAATCCTGAAGCAGAATGTCAGGCCATTAGTTTGTGACCTAGAGCTGAGGCACAGTTGGGTCATGCGTCAAGACAATGATCTCTGAATGGCTCAAAATGAAGGTTTTGGAGTGGCGTAGTAAATGTCCTGACTTGAATCTGATTGAAATGCCATGTTATGACCTTAAACAGACAGTTGAAGCACAAAAGCCCTCCAGTGGCTGAATTAAAACTATTCTGCAAAAAAGAGTGGGCCAAAATCCCAGCACAGCAATGGAAAAGACTCATTGCCAGTAATTGCAAATGTTTGATGGCAGTTGTTGCTGTCAAGGTTTGTACTACCAGTTATTAGGTTTTGGGTTGGCAGTTTTTTTCTTTTTTTTTCACATCAGGGACACAGGTCTTGAATAACAATTTACCTTCAGTAAATGAAATGATCATTTAAAAGTGGCATTTGTGTATACTTATCTTTTATTTTAGCATTGGTTTGGATGACATGAAATGTTTAAATATGACAAAATGGCAAAAATGGAAGAAACTTGGAAGGGGGAAAATATTGTTTCACAGCACTGAAAAATAAACTCTCTTTGTTTTTTAACTGCAGCCATCAAACTTTGACTTTCGCCGATTTATCAGTAAATATTTGCATTAGCTCCTGCCTGCTGCTTCCTTTGGCTATCCCTGACCCCAGTATTTGGCCATCCTTCCTCAGCCGATCCGTGTATCCTCAGCACGCTTCTCCAGTTATTCACTCCGCGCCTCAGCGGGATCGCCATGGCTCAGCAGCAGATGCCCAGCTCTCAGAAAGCCCTCATGCTGGAGCTGAAGTCCCTACAGGAGGAGCCGGTGGAGGGCTTCCGCATCACGCTGGTGGAGGAGTCCGACCTGTACAACTGGGAGGTGGCCATCTTCGGACCCCCCAACACCCTCTACGAGGGCGGCTACTTCAAGGTGAGCGGAGCTGCTTTACACTCGTCAGTCAGACGTAGTTGGATCTTCATTTAAGAGGACCGCATAGCTGCTGTGCGTTCTATCAAACTTAAGCTGGATGGTGAGGGTGAGACGGGCAATCAGTAATGAAAAGTGAAGGTCAGCCTTAGAAATATAGGTTGAAATATACAAAACCCAAAACCAGTGAAGTTGGCACGCTATGTAAATTGTAGATAAAAACAGAATACAATGATTTGCAAATCCTTTTCAACTTATATTCAATTGAATACACTGCAAAGACAAGATGTTTAACTCTTTCAACCCCAGATATTCTAGCATCACTATACCCTTCAACCCCACAGCCCTCTGTAGAGGGCTGGTCATTATCTGGACATTGTATCTTACTGTTATCTCTGGAATCCCATTAAATGTAACCTGATATGTTCCAATCAATTAGTCAGATTGTTTGAATTTTCCCTACAGGAATTTGGGGTTGAAGGGAATATGTTGGTCAGCCCTCTCTAGAGGGCTGTGGGGTTGAAGGAGTTAATGTTCAAACTGAGAAACTTTATTTTTTTTTTGCAAATAATCATTAACTTAGAATTTAAAGGCAGCAACACATTGCAAGAAAGTTGGCACAGGGGCCTTTTTACCACTGTGTTACATCACCTTTCCTTTTAACGACACTCAGTAAACGTTTGGGAACTGAGGAGACCAATTTTTGAAGCTTTTCAGGTGGAACTCTTTCCCATTCTTGCTTGATGTACAGCTTAAGTTGTTCAACAGCCCGGGGTCTCCGTTGTCGTATTTTACGCTTCATAATGCGCCACACATTTTCAATGGGAGACAGGTCTGGACTACAGGCAGGCCAGTCTAGTACCCGCACTCTTTTACTACGGAGCCATGCTGTTGTAACACGTGCAGAATGTGGCTTGGCATTGTCTTGCTGAAATAAGCAGGGGCGTCCATGAAAAAGACGTTGCTTGGATGGCAACATATGTTGCTCCAAAACCTGTATGTACCTTTCAGCATTAATGGTGCCTTCACATATGTGTAAGTTGCCCATGCCTTGGGCACTAATACACCCCCATGCCATCACAGATGCTGGCTTTTGAACTTTATGCCTATAACAGTCCGGATGGTTCTTTTCCTCTTTGGTCCGGAGGACACGACGTCCACAGTTTCCAAAAACAATTTGAAATGTGGACTCGTCAGACCACAGAACACTTTTTCCACTTTGCATCAGTCCATCTTAGATGAGCTTGGGCCCAGCGAAGCCGGGCGGCGTTTCTGGGTGCTGTTGATAAATGGCTTTTCGCTTTGCATTGTAGAGTTTTAACTTGCACTTGCAGATGTAGCGACGAACTGTAGTTACTGACAGTGGTTTTCTGAAGTGTTCCTGAGCCCATGTGGTGATGTCCTTTACACACTGATGTCGGTTTTTGATGCAGTACCGCCTGAGGGATCGAAGGTCACGGGCATTCAATGTTGGTTTTCGCCTTGTCGCTACATGCAGTGATTTCTCCAGATTCTCTGAACCTTTTGACGATATTACGGACCGTAGATGATGAAATCCCTAAATTTCTTGCAATAGCTCGTTGAGGAATGTTGTTTTTAAACTGTTCGACAATCAGCTCACGATTTGTTCACTAAGTGGTGACCCTCGCCCCATCCTTGTTTGTGAATGACTGAGCATTTCAGGAAGCTGCTTTTATACCCAATCATGGCACCCACCTGTTCCCAATTAGCCCGTTCACCTGTGGGATGTTCCAAATAAGTGTTTGATGAGCATTCCTCAACTCTCTCAGTCTTTTTTTTTGCCACTTGTGCCAGCTTTTTTTGAAACATGTTGCAGGCATCAAATTCCAAATGAGCTAATATTTGCAAAAAATTACAAAGTTTACCTGTTCGAACATTAAGTAACTTGTCTTTGCAGTGTATTCAATTGAATATAGGTTGAAAAGGATTTGCAAATCATTGTATTCTGTTTTTATTTACGATTTACACAACGTGCCAACTTCACTGGTTTTGGGTTTTGTAGGTAGAAATGTAGCTTGGGGCATTACACAGTTCACTGATATTTAGGCTATGGGCATTATCATGTAATGATTGGTGTCCATTGATTTCAAGCGTGGCATGAACTTGGACAGCTTGAAATCCATTCCGGTGTCACTCATTCTGAGCAACAGCTTTTCAGCCAAAATGGCGGTGGAAACAAACCAACTGTCAGTTTAGTCACGTGACATCTGGAGCTCTGGCCATAAATTCTAATGGCATTTATACAGCTATGCATTTGGTGTCTGTATTCATCAATGCAAAATGTATTGCAAAAATGCTCAAGGCTAGCAGCAGAGGCAGCAGTTTCGAAAATGATCGAGAAAAAAGCCTTTTTGAGTAGTTAAAAAGATGCAAAGCCATGTAGGCTGCACAAAGCCTTTTGAAGATTGCTAGCTACCTAGATGGTGTGCTAACTGGAAGAAGATTATGTTCATAAGCTAGCTCTAAATACTTTACAGTGCAATCATCTCATGAGAAGAGGTGCAAGTTTATCACAATGATTTTATATGACAACATATCAATATAATTAGCGGACCTATGGGCAATTACTGACTGGCTTCTTGATGGCATTTACCAGTCTCCTGGCAACATTTGATTTGTATGCTGACGCTGGCATGCTAGCTACCTAGCTAGCTAATCTTAAAAAGACCTCGAAATTAACTAACTTAAGCGTCAATGAAGTGAACAGTCATGGCGATTCTTACCTCTATTTTGCTCTTTTCTCTGCTTCCTGGCTTTGCACGCCAGCTGCAACTTAAGTCAGACTCAGATTGCTTAGACTTGCCTTTCCTGGAGGGTAGTGAGCGTATGGTAGGCTAACCCTAGTGCACTCCATTAGTTAAGTGCATCACATCATGATAGCACGTGGTGCTCATTCCGTAATGTTGTCAAATCATCCCTGATAAGTTGAGGTGTGCAGCAAATTTATTATTATCCCCCACCATGAAGTGGTGCAGGGGAAACTGAGACAGTTACATGGGTCAGTTTTGTTTGCTTAATGAGCTAGTCTTGATCTATGTTGAGTGACGAAAATGGATGTCGAAGCCATGCAGTGTTGTCCTGTTGTTACTGAAAGGCTTTTTTTGATGATGTCATCGTAACCGTGTAACCAACACTTAAAGGGTGTTATTGGTGCTTGGTGTTGATAGAGGTGTTCCCATTTTGTTGTTGTTGAGTAACGCTTAATTTGGCTGTCTCTTTATTAAACACTGAGAGTATTATTTGTATTTATTATTTCTCAAGGACATCACATTGCTTCAACAACTGCGCATCATTCTCATTTCTGTTGGAATAAATAGCTGAAATACTTACAATAGAGCAAGACTTAAGTGTTAGGTGGACAGTAATGGTAGCCACTACTTTGTCCGCTACGAAAAACAAAAAGGTTTAAAACGTAGTTTAGCCACCAAGCTTTGAACTTTGACCATAAATCTTCTCAGATGTTTTCTCAGAAATGGGTCATCTTCCTGTTACTGTTAAGATATTTGTGATGTTTCAGCTCAACGTCCAAGACAGATGTTGCACAAACAGCGAGACAAGTTCTGCTTCCTTAAATCTGTTTCTGGATCTCAGAGAGACCCTCTGTGCAGGAGAGTTTACTTCAGAAAATGTGCTGAACATGCAGATTTATTCCAACGAGTTGAAACTATGACTTCAATTTCTGTGTAAATTGGCGCAAAGGTAATTCACTTTTACGCAATGCCATGAATGTTTATTTAGCTATTCAACAGACTTTTTAAAGGCCACCGGTTTTGTGGTCATTATATTTTCGTGGTGCGGTGGACTTCAGGTGAGGGGGCATAATTAAACCCTCTTTATGCAGATGCCAAATAAATCTAATCCTTGCCTGTTGTGCACGACCCTATTTAGGGCTTTATAACTCAGGATTTGTGTTGCAGAGACTGGAACAGTTATTTGAATGAAGCCAGACGCTTGTCTCATTTAGAAATTCAATTACGGAATTATTCAGCAATTAAATTTCAGTACTTTGTGGACGCCGGCCAGCGTCTGTTCTGCACAGAGGGGTTAAAAGCTCCATCGTAGAGTGAAAGAAAAGAGTAAATAAGAACGCAAAGCTGTAGATTTAACTCTCATTAGAGAGTTTAGTGGTTTACAAACACATTTTTATGGCTGTTTTTTTTCCCCATTTTTGGCTTTATTGGGGTAAAAATGGATAACTTTTGACTCACTCAGGGTGCGGCATTTGTGGACTAACAGATTTAGAGCCTCTGATTCTAAACGGGGGTTGTCAGTGTGGCCCTGGGAGGACTGTGTGTAAGCAGGTAACGTTTCTGCTAAATGAGCTAGCTGGTGTTTTGACTGCAACTTGTCTTAAATAGGGCTGGAGTGAAAACCTGCTGGACAGTAGATCCCCAGGAACAGGATTGGGCAGTTGAAAGTGGAGCCATAACCCCTCTTCTGGAATGATCTTTCAGCAGTATAACTGCGAGGTGTTGTAATGACTTATTCACCCATTGGAGCATTCAAACGCAGTGCTGTGCTTAATCAGGGTGACACAGCAGTGGCCTGTCAGCGCTTTGTTATGGGTTGTCCTGGGTGCAGAGCGGCCGGTGTCTCCCTACAGCTGATCTGAGGACAGTTAGTCTGAGCTCTGAGTGTGCTGGGACATAGACTGTAGCCCAGTGACCCTGGGTTTTGTTGATGTGTGAACAGTGGGGTGAGGATTACGAGGCAGAGCTCACAGATTCTTGTGCTGTGTCACTCCAGCCTCCATGGTGTCAATGCAGTGCAGAAACAGATGCTGTTTCTGGGGTTTGAACGCTAGGAAAGTGAGGTGTGTGTGCATGTGTGCATGGTTGTCTGTCCATATGCCGCGCGTGTGTGTGTCAGAACTGGGTCAGATGACCTTTGAAAATGTGTGAAGTCTTCACCATCCAATAGGTGTGGTGTGGGGAAGAGGGGAGCTCTCTACAGTTTTGTATAAATTAAACACAAGCCTGTGTCAGAGAAGCACATATGCCTCTCTCTCTCTCCTTTATCTGATTCTCTCTCTCTCTCTCTCTCTCTCTCCTTTCCTCTCTCCTTTATCTGATTCTCTCTCTCTCTCTCGCTCTCTCTCTCTCCCCTTTATCTGATTCTCCCTCTCCTTTATCTGATTCACACTCCTGTCTTCTTTTTCTTGTCTGAGCTGGGTGATCCGAGCACATCGGGCGCCTATTTTTAGCTCCTGACCGGATATAAATGGCATCTCCATGAGGAGAGGGCTGGGTGCAGGAGTATGGAGACGCACATGGAGAGTGTGATTCTGTACTTCCTGTTTCACCCTGATTGGTGTTTTCAGCCGGTCTGCACTCTGTGGAATCGGCCACAGCTGGGCGTCTGTTTGTTTGTTTGTTTGTTTTGGGGGGGAGGTTACCTGCCTAAGAGCTGTTTGACTGAGACTCAGAAAATTGCTGGCTCAGTCCCTAGTGCACCCACAGCAAGACCTGTGCAGCTTTCGGCCCTTAAACAAGGCCCTTAACCCCTCACTGCTCTGGGAGACTTGGCCCCTGCATAGTCCAATCAACTGCACACCCAGGGTCAATATTATTCGGACACCCTTATCTTATGCCATCTTAACAAACACTTTCTGGTTCAAGATTTTATTCTGCAGATGTGGGAAATTAAATACTAATAGTATTTTTATAGAAAGAAAAATGTGAGAAATGTAATATGAGGTGTTTTTATGATCAGTTATCTCTTTTTATGCGCTGTGTGTTAAGTGAGATGGATCATGAGTTTTACGATGCACTTAACATTATAACAAACACAAGCGCCTAAAATGGGATTTTTTTCGAATTTTCTGCAAACTCTTCAGTTTCATGAGCAGCAGAGGTTATGATGCATGCACTTTCTGTTAAAGCAGCAATATGGTGTTTTGGTGCTCTAGTTGGCATGATTTTACAGTCTCAGGAACTTCTCTGCTTTAAAATGGTTTGTTAAAGTGGGTTAAGATAGGTGTGTCTCATTAATATTGAGCCCTAGTCAAAGTCTCTTTGGATGAAGGCGTCAGTTAAACTGCCGTAATGTAATTTCACGGTGGCGCAGTGTGTAGTACTGTTGTCTCATAGTACAGAGGGTTGTGGGTTCGAGGCCTGGCTCCTCTGTGTCCTTGTGAGTTTCCTCCCTCAGCTAAAACAGGTAGTCCAACATCTTACACTGCCAGTTAATTTTACCCCACGGCGTTACCCCCACAGTTTTACACCCTCAGTGTTACTCCCACAATTTTTGCTCAGTCAGAGATGGTGGGGGGATTTTCTGAACATTTGTTCAGAAAAAAATCTAATCTGAATTCATCTAAATGGGTGACTTTTGCCCAGGTTTGCTTATACAGCCTTTTATTATTTATTCAAATATTTACACCACTATCCTGTTTAATCCTGGAACAGATTCTTTCTGACTTCTCCCTATTCACTCCTTGGTGCACTAATAACCATAAAAAAATGCAGCACCCTGTCAGTGTTGATATATTTCTGTTTTTCTTCCTTTATGCTTCACTGAATATTGCTGACTGTTGTTCACTGGATTTCCATCTGCGCAACACAAAGCTGTTGCATAATTTCAGAGTCCAAATGAAATTAAATATATAGAAATTTTTTAAGACATTTCCAGTTGTTGCATTTTTATGGTCATGGGTATACAATTTGAGGTCATTTACCCGTGTTAAATCTCTTTACATTTCAGAAAAAACTTTGACAAAAGAATTTGTAAAGTGTGCAAAAAATTTGTCTGGCTGTGCATATGAAAATTAGCCTTCCAGGCTAACTCTAGCACTTTTGCAGTAATGTTATTAATAATGTGCGTAAAGCTTCTTAATGAATTAAATTTGGTCTGCTCGCCTTGGTCTCGGGATCAGGTCTAAGTGGACCACTGACCTCTCACTGATGGTCGGTGCTCAGCACTGGCTCACTGCGCTGGTGATTAATTTACTTGCTGTTTGTTTTGCGCTTGTTTTATCATCACTTGGCGGGATTGCGCTGTGGGGGCGATGAAGCGAGCCCTGACCCCTGCTGTCGCCTGGTATATTCGCCTCTGTGGTGATTGACGGGGTTTAACTGCAGCTGGCATTAAAATGCGCTGCGTGGCGCTGGGCCTGGGTGGCTGTGTTGTGTTTTTGTTAACCTGGCGTACAGTCCGCCAGAGGAGCCTCTCGCTGCCTGCAGCGGAACATTCTGGACCGAAGCACCTGCAGCACCTGCACAGCATGTTCTGGCGGTTTGGTGCTCCTGACTTTAGTTTTTTAAATCTCCCTCTTGTATACATTTTAGTCAGGAACGTATAAGCGCTTGTGCTGACATTGTGAGGTGTGATTGCATGTGTGTGTGTGTGTGTGTGTGTGTGGGTGTATTGCAGAACTCCTAACCCCAGCCATTTCACTGGGACTGGCCTGAAATCAGGAGAGCTGAAGCACTCAGGAAGATGCTTTTTATGAGCAAGGAGACTCTGAGTGCCCCAGCTCTCCTGATCTCAGATCAGTCCCTGTGAAATGGCCTGGGTGAGGATATCTGCTGCACAGTCATACTGTCTTTACCGTTCAGCATCTCTCGTACTCTTGTTTTATAGCGGGCTTGTAGTGCGTCTGGTTCCCCTTTCTCAAGAGATTGAGAGAGCGTTTGTGCATTTGTGTGTGCAATTTAGAGAGTGTCCGAGTGTGTGTGTGTGTGTGTGTGCTTGTGCGCGTGTATGTATATGTGTGTGTGCACGCATGTGTGTGTGTTTATGAGAGTTTGAGTCCAAGGATCTGAGTGAGATTGTGCTTGTTTGTTTGTGCATGTGTGCATTGGTAAGTGAGGGATGCAATACTGTGCAGAATGGGAATCTCAGCTCGGAGGTTTTACAGTGCAGCAGAGGGATGCGGAATGATAGGAGGCTGTGATTGAATATTAATGAGCTCCTGCATTATTAATGTCCCAGTGTGACCCCCACACAGGGCGCCTCACTGTGTTCAGAGTGCTTGCGCGCGCAGGGGGGGTAAATGGGCAGTTAAGTCATTCAGACACCCCTCCTGGTGTAGAAATGCCAGAGCAGTCCGACCTGCTGCTTCCTGTTTCCCATGAATTTACAGAGGAAGTGGATCCCTTTTGATCCATTAGCCTCCGTCTCACGAGAAGAACATACTGTGAATTTATTACGATTTTTTTTTGAAGAGATAAAAATGAGATTCCCTGGCCTTCAGTTCTGAGAGAACATGTGGAGGTGATGTCTTTGCCACATGTGAGGAACTTGGCCCAAGTGTGTCGCCTCCAACTGTAGCATTTCTCCTGGAGCTACAGAGCTGCTTGCAGATAGATTGTACTGAAGAGGCAACTCTTGCCCTGTAGCCCAATGGGTCTGTTGAATAAGAGTTATTACCTCATCCACAGGATCCTGTGAGGTTTTGATTTTTACCTCTTTATGTTTGTTTGTTTTTAGATACTTGGCTCCAGTTGTAATGCAGCAGTAATTTCCAACCTTGATACACAGGCTGGCTGTGGTCCTGAATACCAGCCATTTAATTTTGGAGGAAATAGGCCCATGTTCTATGGAGTTTCGGGCCAAAGTTCAGACATCGTTTTTTTAGCCCTGACTCCTGTTGTAATGGTTGAATCGAGGTCAGACCAAAGATACAGCTTTTGATTTTACATCCTCCGATGTACAGAACTGTGTCATGCGGGCCCCCTATTTAGCTGTGGGGCAGTTAGTGTCAGGGCGGTCAGGTAAAACATTTGTAAAGTCCTTAAAGTCGTCAGTTTTCATCTGATTGTGTTGAAATTTGATGTACGTTGTGTTAGTTTGAGCGGCGTCAACACAAAAGCACTTGCTGGGGTGAGGTTATTATTATTATTATTATTATTATTATTATTATTATTATGTTTACACTAGACCCTGACACCTCTTCTCTGTATCTCACAATCCTTCTCTCTCTCGCTCTCTCTCTCTCTCTCTCTCTCTCTGTGTGGTGGCTGTAGTCAGTCTTAAACAGTCAGAAAGGCTGCAGATTGACTCAGAGGTTGTTTACAGTCCACTTGGCTGTCACATTACTCACTGTTTACCCCTAAGAGATGATTCAATCAGTGTGTGAGTGAGTGAGTGCACAAAAGTGTGTGTGTGGGTTTTGTGAATGTATGGTCACTCCATCAGTATCGTCTCCCTCTTTCATCACTGCACCCAGAGAACAGTGTTGTGTGTGTGTGTGTGTGTGTGTGTGTAAGCTTGTCCTTGGTCATTTCTCTTAGTATTTTTGCCTGCAGTATGATGTGTTGATATTTACTGCTCCTTGTTCTCAGATAAATCGCGTGTCCCACACACTCTTTCGGCTTCTCTCTGACGTGTCAAGTCCCCTGGAGTGGCTGAGTGGAGTGTCTCACAGTGCCTGAAATGAGACTGTGGGAGTGTGTGTGAGTCACTACTGTTAGAGCGTAAATTACTGTGTGTGTGTGTGTGTGTGTGTGTGAGCATGTCCGTGTGTGTGTTTGGCTGCACTCTCTGTGCATGACTGTTTTTGTGTAGAAAGGGTTTGTATTGCACATGTATGTGCAGAAGTCCACATGCATATTAGCTACGCGTTTCGGTTGCATGTATACAGTTCCATGGAGATGAATGAGCGCATCCATGAGATTACATGACTGTGTTTGTGGTGGAAATATGGTGAATGTTGACAGCCGGGCTGTGCGCCAATCTCTTTTTTTTTTTTTTTTTTTTTAATGAGAATTTCATAAAATTAGAAATGCCTCAATGTGATCCTGTTTTTACCCCTTGGCCAAATTTTGGCCAGAGGGGTATAGTCGTCACCTGCGTGTCTGTCTGTGTTGTCTGTCATCTGTCCATGACTTTGTCCAGGTCAGTACTCAGCAACTAATGATCGCAGCTTCACCAAATTTGGTATGGTAATTTATTATGACCCATAAATGTGCACCGTCAGGTTTTTGGCTGGATTTGACCTTTGACCTTAGCGCTGTGACCTTGATGCAGGAAATCTTGTCCAGACCAGCACTCAGTAACTATTGATCATAGCTTCACCAAATTTGGTATGGTAACTCAATGTGACCCATAGACGTGCAATGCCAGGGTTTTGGCTGGATTTGACCTTTGACCTTAGCGCTGTGACCTTCACCGTGGAAATCTTGTCCGGCCCAGTACTCAGTAACTATCGATGACAGCTTCGTCAATTCTGGTATGGTAACTCTCTGTGACCCATAGATGTGCACAGGCCGAGGGGTATTCAGCAACGCGTTATGTTTATTAGATTGTGTTACCTGCTATCACACATCAATTTTCAGGTGCGAGTAGACCTAAAAGGGGAGTACTTTTATGCCCTGGTCGACTGAATGTAGCTTGATCGATAGGAGACATGCTATCTCTGTAAGGGGTAAACCTATAGCTCAGACAGGAACATGTACGTCAGTTTATAAAGCGTGTCCTCGATTTTGATCCAGGTTAGTAGTCAGTTAATTTTACCAAACCTTGAGCACTGAGTGCTGTTATAGTGAGGGTCACTGAGTGGTTGGGTAGTAGAGTGTATTTTCTCTTGCGGTCGTATTGGACCATGTGCAGACGAGCAACTTATTTTCTTCCACGGTATCCTAGTGTGGCAGCCCAAACACGGATTCCCACCGTCCTACACACACTCTGAAACCCTGCTAAATTTAGCAGAGGGAAAAACTAGCTTTCCACCTGCTCTCTCTCTCTCTCTTCCCCCTCCCCTTCTTTCTCACTCACTCTCTCTCTCCCCATCACCCCCTTTCAGGCTGGCCAGTTGGAACGCTGCTTTAGCTGCTGGCTGACGGCTCAGAGTTCACCATGAGTCAGCACTACTGACGCACGCGTGTGCGCGCACACACTCACGCACATATGCATGCACACTACACACTCCTGCACATTCCTATTCACCGTGTGCTCTTGGGTGTCAGGGACGCCCCTGGGATTTGTGACAGAGTTCTGTGACTCCATTAACTTTCAAAATCCCTCTCAGCCTCCCCTCTTCCTCTCCCTCTATTCCTCCCTTTATGTTCCTCTCTCAACCCCTCTCCCTCTCCTCTCCCTTCTCATCTCCCTGTCCCACCCACAGTTCTGTGTATTTGCAGTTACTGGGGTGCCAGTTCACCCTCCTGGGAAATGTAGTCCTTATTAACCTGTATGAACTACAAAATCAGGCTGGAGGCCAAAGGGAGTGGTTTTTTTTTTTTTTTTTTAAATCCCCCTTGTCTGTCTCTGCCACCAGACTGAGTTTGTTACGAATGAAAGGTACTGAAGCCTTCCCTAACAGAGCGAAGCTGTGTGTTCATTACTTTCGTCGTCGCTCATTTATTCAATTTGTTTATTTCTTGTTTGATTGCAGGCTCACATCAAGTTCCCCATTGACTACCCCTACTCCCCGCCCACTTTCAGGTTCCTCACGAAGATGTGGCACCCCAACATTTACGAGGTAAGAGTCGCCGTGCACACACCTCTTACATGCCAACTGCATGTAAACCGCACGCCAGTTCATTTTGTGCTCCTAAAACCCAGCAAATGAAGTTCACCTCCCAAAAAGAGAAATGTTTTTTTTTTGTGTGGATTTTTAAACATGAATTGGTTGTTGGAGAAGAGGTCATTCTAACCATATAGAACACAAGAACACATAATGAGGAGGACAAGTCATTCAGTCCAATCTAGAACATAAGAACGTATTTCAGAGAGCAGGCCGTTGAGCCTCTCGTACATACATATTTCAGAGAATATTCCAGTCGGCCCACCTACAGCTGCAACTCTGAACAGGTTGGGACGGCATAGAAAATGTTGATAAAAACAGAAATCTGTGATTTCTAAATTCACTTTGACTTGTATCTCATTGCAGACAGTCTGAAAACCGTTTTTCTGGTCAACTTTATTTTATTTGTCCATGTACATCCATTCCTGCAGCACATTCCAAAAAAAGCGTAGGTGGGCAAGTTTCGACTCGTAATGCGGTGAGAAATTTGAATAATGATGTGATTTGATACGGCTGATGTCAGCAGGTCATTATAATAACGATTTGGTACAAAAGCAGAATCAATGAAAGGCTTAGTGGTTCAGGAGCAAAGATGGGCCCAGGATCACCAGTTTGCCCTCAAAAACGTGAGAAAATGATTGAAAAGTTTAAAAATAATGTCCCTCAGACAAAGATTGGAAGGGATTTGGATATTGCATCCTTGGACGAAAATGATCAAAAGATCTGGAGGAATTTCCTTGCGGAAAGGGTGAGGGCGTAAGCCTTAGCTGATCAATGATCATTCAGCCAGCACTGCTTGAAGCACAGTCATTTATCTATGAGTGAGATGATCACATGGGCTCAGGATTACTTTGGCAACCCCTCCTCAAATACTACAATACATACTTACTTCCACAAATGGCGATAAAAACTTTACCATTGAAAAAGGAAACCCTACATGCCCAGAAGTGCCCAGACAATGGAAATGCGTATTGTAGTCAGACAAGATTTCAGGTCTTTTTTTTGGTAGAGATGGATGCCGTGTGCTCTGGATTAAAGAAGAAAAGGACCATCCGGACTGTTACCAGCCGCAAGTCTAAAGGCCTCGCTTTGTCATGGTTTAGGGATGTGTGGGTACCGTGTGCAAGGGTAACTTGCACTTCTGTGAAGGCACCATTAATGCTGAAGAGTAGACTGGGATTTTCGAGCAGCATCTAGACCATAATAGTATAAGAACACATAATGGGGAGTACAGGCCATACTGGTTGTCTTGAACATAATAAGAGCAGGCCATGCTGCTCATCTACAGCTTATAAACACATACTGAAGAGAACTGGCTGCCCTGACAGACAAATTTTCCTGCCTCATGCTTAATGGATGGTTTGATAGGCTCCAGCCCTCCCTGGAACCTTGGTCAGGCGAGTAAGTTAATGAATGGGAGGATAGATACCAGGTCGTTCTACCCTGGTAGGCTGGTTTTGCACCCCTGCACTTGAGTATCTAGCACTGGAATAACCCTGTTGCACGATACCATCAGGGTCTCTGTCTCTGCAAATTAACTAACAAATGATTCTGGACAGCTCTCTGTGTGCAGAAAGACTTCCTGCAAAATATTCCTCAACAAGTGAATTGAAATTCAGTTTGTTTCCTGCCTGGCCTGGAGTGGAATCCTGTCGAGCCCCCAGCCTTGAACTCTGCTTTGTTTTGTGGTCTGGTTACACTAGAGAAATGGGGTGGTAGTTAAGTCCTCAGTGTGTTTTCAGTGGGCCACGAGTGAGAGAAGCTCTGGATTCCACAGTGTCTGTCAGGTATGCTGCTGTAAGGATATCGGTATGAAATTAGAGATGCCGTCATCCATCACCACGTACCAGGGAAACGGGGCCGGACTTTTAGGAAGCCATTTGCTGACTCTGCGTATTTCTTGCACAGTTTTGCAGCTTTGAGTGGCATGTTTGCATTCTGGGCAGGGCAAGGCCACCTTACATGGAGCACAACCTTAACTGCCTTGACCTTATGTAAAATATTTCTGAATATTGTTGAAATGGTCAGTAGAGGAGCAAAGAATTAAGCAAATGACTTGCAGAATTTTTCATAAATATTTATCGAGGTGCCAGCTGAAATCACATGCTTTAAAAAATGGTCTATTTGAGGTTTGACCTCTGACCTTTTGTACGCATCCCAGAACGGGGATGTGTGCATCTCCATCCTGCACCCCCCGGTAGACGATCCCCAGAGCGGAGAGCTGCCCTCGGAGAGGTGGAACCCCACCCAAAATGTCAGGTATGACTCCACACCAGCAGAGGGCGACAGAGACTCGTCTTTTTCTTCTGGTTGTACTGGGGGTTGCTCTGTGTCCTTATTCCTTGATGAGATCATCTATTATGAGATTAGTTAAGATAGGAATTCTAGTAAGTATTATTCCTCTGCATTTGACCCATCCTAGTTACTGAGGAACAGTGGGCAGTTACATTGCAGTACCCAGGGACCAACTCAAGCTCTAAAGCCAGAGCCCTGGTCAGGGGCCATGGCGGGAATTTTCCTATGATGTATTTATCTCAGTCAGGAGATTATAGGATCTGTGAGCATTTGATCTTCAGCATCTGTGAGTAGTTTGTTCAGTCCCAAGAATCTTGGGTTGGATCACTGCTTGGAAAATAATGTAATTAATCAGTTAAGGTTTAGGTCTCCGGAACCTGGGTTTCAGATGCTGTTATGATGATCGCAAAGCTGGAAAATGGGCCTTTTTATGAATTTTTTTGTTGCGAGGATTAGAAAGGTGCCTTTTCTGTTTGTTAATTTGCCTGAATGACCTGATATGTGTGTATATCATCATGTGGGTCTATGCTTGCACTCACGCACGCTTTCGTATGTGCATGTTGATCTATGTGTGTTTGTGTGTCTGTGTTTATGGTGTGTGTGTGTGTGTGTGTGTGCGTGTGCGCGTATGTCTGTGTTTATGGTGCGTGCGTGTGTGTGTGTGTGTCTGTGTATGGTGTGTATGGTATGTGTGTGTATGTTTACAGAACCATCCTCCTCAGTGTGATCTCCCTGCTGAACGAGCCCAACACCTTCTCTCCCGCTAATGTTGACGCCTCAGTCATGTTCCGCAAGTGGAGAGACAGCAAAGGCAAAGACAAGGAGTATGCAGAGATCATCAGGTAACGGGGGGATCGAGTCTAATACACCTGTTTATATATCTCCTCTCTCTCTAATACACACCTGTTTATATATCTCCTCTCTAATACACACCTGTTTATATATCTCCTCTCTCTCTAATACACGCCTGTTTATATATCTCCTCTCTCTCTAATACACACTCTCTCTTTCACATTGTCTCTCTCTCTCACACTCTCTCACTCTCTCTCTCCTTCTCACACTCTTTCACTCTCTCTTTCACACTCACTCTCTTTCACTGTCAGTCATGTTCGCATGCATGCACACAAGGAAACGCGCGCGTGCGCACACACACACACATACATACATAACACACACTCACATGTTCGTTTGTAATACTACACTTGTGAGGACCTAAAAAAAATCTGTAGTACCAAAATACTATTCCCTCAGCCCCTTATCTCAATCCTATCCCTGAATCTTGCCTTAAACATAACCTGCTAATCCCCAGAAGTGACCCTAATTTTAACCTTAATTTAAACTAAAGCCTTATTCTGATCCCTAACCCTAAGACTACTCCTAGTCCCAATGATATCCATTATCGTAATCCATGAGCTAAACCTATTCCTTGCCCTAGAATGAACTTTTACGTGGTGAGAACCGGAAAAATGTCCGCACAAATCAGTTTTGCTCATGCATTACTATACTGGTGAGGTCTTTTGGGTTCTCAAAAGTGTCACAGCAGAAACACTCACACTCACATATACACTCTTAGGCTAACGAGCAGTTAAAGAAGTCTCTGTATCCAGCTTTCTGCTAATGTAGCATCACATGATAGGACCTCTTTGCATAGATGAGTCCAGGATTGTAATTCCCTGTGAGTCTGCCTTGCTTGCGCTCTTCGCCAAACGTTCTAATGCTGATGTCACAGTTGCTGACAGTAATAGAAAGTTAATTGTTGTCTCAGCAGAGTTGTATAACACTTGTTTTTTTTTTTTTTAAAAGGGAAATGGAAAAAAGGAAGACATACCTACTGTCCAGAGGGTGATCCTCTGCCCTTAAACTGCTCCTATTATGTGACTTTTCATTGATCATTCTTGTATTCCATTGTTAAAAAAACACTTGAGTTTTCTCATGCTGGCCAATTCTGCAGTACCTGTCTGTGAAACGCTCCATTGAAAGTCCTGCCCCCGCCCTCCCGAAAACCCCAGTGTGCTGTGATTCGTCAACTTGATCACTCGCTTTTGATTGGTCCACCGTTCGCGCCCCTTGTCACGCCCCATACTATAAATGGATTTCCGCTTTAGAAACAAATACCGGTTAAGCCTTGCGGGCGAAACCCACTTGTTTCAAGGGCGCGCCAAACTATCTGCTTGGCACGAAAATTCAAATGTTGACATCACCAATTGATGAAAAAAAGGCCAGAAGCGATTGGGGCGTTTCAGTCAGCTCTGGAGCAGTGTGTTTTGCGGCAGAGAGCGCTTCTTCTGGAGGTGACTTCGAGTTGTTTTCCGACACAGACCTTTTAAATACCCATAAAAACAATATGATTCACAGTACAACATTAAAATAATGAAAAACCATAAAAGGGGCACTTTAACCGCTAACTATCCTGCCCCGCCCTTAACCGCTAACCATCCCGCCCCGTTCTCATGCACACAGGAAACAGGTCCTGTCCACGAAAGCCGATGCGGAGCGGGACGGCGTGAAGGTTCCCACCACCCTGGCGGAGTACTGTATTCAGACCAAAGTGCCTTCTCACGACAGTAGCTCGGACCTGCTGTACGACGACCTGTACGACGACGACATCGAGGAGGAGGAGGAGGACGATGAGGACGGCGAGGCGGGCGGGGGCTTGGGCGCGGAAACCGCCGCCGACTGCTACGACGATGAAGAAGACTCCGGCAACGAGGAGTCCTGACCGTCCTCCGCTTCCTCTCTCTCCCGTCGCCGAGACACCCTCTCCTCGTTCAACACCCTGCTCCTTCTCTCCAAACAAATGCACACCCTTCAATCCTGTGTTGACCCCGCCCCTTCCACTCTACTCGCTCTTCTCCCATGTGACCTCACTTCCTGTTCTTCCCCAGGGCTCTCCCATTCCAGCACACTCTCTCTCTCTGATTAAATCCACCAGCTAACTGCCAGCCAATCCCGCTGCTGCCTGGGCATGGGGGAGGCGGAGCCTCAGAACTTTCATGCAATCAGGAGGACTCTTACCCCCCTCTGCCCTGCCCCTCCCCTCCCCCACAATGCTTCTACACCTCAGGACTTGCGCTGTGATGGGGTTCTCTGGTTCTGCTGGGAGTTCTCTCTCATTTTCCGTCAGAGTTTCGGGACAGTACCGGGCAGGCGCGGATGGCGTGATCTGGCTGTGCTTTCGACCGGCCTTTGCAAGTGGGGAGTATGGGCTCTGTTCTTTTTTGGATCGAAAGTGTTTAACTCGTAAAAAAAGCTGCATTTCCTTTAGCTCACGTGCGTCTGTACAGCCTTTTCACCTCGGAGAGGGCTAGGTCGTTGCGACTCAGCGCGCTAATGGTTTGCTAGTGATCCAATCTAAGGGAGAGGCAAGGCTGCCCCCTCTTGGGTAATGGCTGTATTTAAGAGAATTGATGTACCTGATTGTGTTTCATGGTTTTTTTTCTTCTTGTTTATTTTAATCTGACAGTCATGTAACCCTTGCTTAACTTTATTTGAACCTTCCTTCATGATGTAATGCCCATTCCACCTGTGACACCTCCACTAACACAGATGGGCAGAAACTGAGGTTCAGACCTCTATTTTTTTTTTACCCTGTATGCCCCTCCCCCCACAGTACGATTGGAAGAGAAGCAGCTGACTATTGTCCCTTATGTTCTCCTAAACCCTCACATCTCTATCACATACACACACACACACACACACACACACACACACTCGCACACTCACTCACACTCTCTCACACACACACGCACAAGCACACGTTTCCTGTGACCGAGGGGGTCTTTTCATCCTGGTTGGGCCACTGCATGTGAAATTTAATTTGCTTCCCCATCCAGCCAATGGACTCCCAGATTGTTGAGCGGATTTACTGACAGGTGGACCCTTCTAAACCCCACCACCGCTGTGACTCTTCACCTCGAAATATCCGTGTCTTGGACAGGTGTGGAAATCGAGATTTGAATATAAATCTCAAAAAACGTAAAATAAATAAGTAAAAATGAGGCGAGTGTTCAGGGTGAACTGCTCCACCCTGACGCGCTGAAACAAAGAGAACAGTTTTAGAACTGCGAGGCATCCTGGGAAATGTAGGCCTTAAGACTTTGGCCATTTTGTGAGCTGGACTGACCTCCTGAGGCAATTTGAGCTGCAGGAACAGGGGTGGGATTTCTGCGCTTTGTGTGGAATTTTTTTTGGTCAGGTGCTTCGGCCGAGGCCTGCGATTGGGCCTCCCGCCCGTCTCTCTGCCTGACTCCACCCTCCCCCGGAGGACACCACAGCCTGTGACTTCCTCGCTCCTCTTCCTCTGAACTGAGCACCGTCGCGCCGTCTGTTGGGCAGGCGGCCGTCGACGAACCTCACAAACTTTGAGAAAAGCGCTTCGAGCCATTACAGCGGGACACAGCGAGGAGCTGTGGGCATTTTCTGTTTTCATTTAGTTTCTCATGTGGTAAATCTGCACTGATGTTCATGCAGATGTGTTCTGGAGGGAAATACTTGCGGTTGAAAACGAGCCTACAGTAATGTGCCCCTTCTCCCCTCAGTCCCCGCCCACTCACTCTTGCTCCACCCCCTCCACTGCCTGAGTGACGGGTGGGGATAACGGGTCAGTGGAGGGGGGGCAACACAAGGTTTGTCGTCCTTCATCGTTTCGATTTATTTTTTTGGTTTCTGTTCCTGTAGTGTAGTGTGCTTGAACGATTATCAAAAAAAAACTCACTCTTAAAAAAAAAAAAAAAGATGATAAAAATGAATGCAATGTTTAATAGAGATCTTTTAAGTTTTAATTTTCTGAAAGAAGAGGGGAGGGAAACTGAGAAGTGAACAAATGCTTAAGGGTGATCTGATGAAATTGGTGACTTTTTGAGTGAGATTGAAACTGAAACTGGCTATTTAACACACTGTGGAGCTGTTAAACATGTTTATTGAAGCAGAAGAGCAACCTTCGATTGCTAAATGAGATATTTCTTTCAGCGAAATCCTCATGCAAGGTCCAGAATCCGGTAAAATGCTTTATTCCAAATCTGTAAATATGAAATGAGACTGTGGGGATGCTGGAAGGCGGGTGGCTGTAAAAGCCACGCTCGATGTGCTCAGATTTTTGTCCCCAGCAGACCACGGTTGCTCTTCTGCACCTCTTTGATTCCAGCTCTCTTCAGAAAAAATGGCTGCCGCAGTTTTCATGCATTGGAAAAAGAAAATTTTCTGAAACTTAAAATTGTAAAAAGAAGCTTAAAAAAAGAAAAAGTGAAATGAGTGAGCCCTCAACGTGCACATGCAATTGAGGCCTGCACCCCATTGAAAGATGTTATTACAAGAGGGCCCGCTTTGGCCGCTGTGGATGACATTTCCGTTTACCCAGTGAGGCGAGATTAAGTACTGGCCCAGACCTCTAAGAAGGGGTCTGATTGAGCTCTGGCAGAATGCATGAAAAAAAGGATTGTGGCTGGGCATGTGAGGGGGATTGTAAGTAGAGATTTGGGGGGGGAATTTAAAGGGATGTGCCCAGTCTCTCCTGGGGTAGTGATATGCATGGATCTTGATTGTAACTCGCTGTAATGCCTGGTGTTTAAAGAATTGACTTCTCTGCACATTTCGACTGAGGGAACAGGTCATGGATTTTTTTTTTTTTTTTGGGGGGGTGGGTGTGGAGTGAAAACGATGCAGTATTTGGCTCATGCCACGTTCATCAAGACTTATCTTCTGTGTTGCGTTTCTGTTTCATTTTTAACCAGTGACCAGTATTGTAAAGTAATTCAAGATGTGTAAGAAAATGCATCGTTTTACTGCGGGTTAAGACTGAAGAAAACACGCTCGAGAAATGCTGAAGTTTTGGGTCTTTTTTGATTGAATGACGCTCATCACACAAAGCAGCACACGCTCCGGTATGCATTTTTACTGCGCGGCACTAATACGACCCAGTCACATAACCCCATGAAAAGAAATAACTGCGGAGAACAAGCTCTGTGAATTTGACTCGCTTGCCCCCTAGTGGGTGCGACCGGTAGCGTTGATTGATGAAGAGGAGACGATTGTATAAGTGACCTAGCACGTTTTCACATTTTATCGGTTTACACATGCGAATTTTCATTAATCCTCTGAGTCTCCAGTAATATTAAGGATACTAATAAGGTTCTTTGTGATGGGTTCCAGTAATATCAATTCACCAAGTAATATCTTATTTTCTTGGCATCAAAAAATAGCATGTTAAAATGCGTGAACACTTGCATATGAAATTCTGTTGAAGGATTAATGGCATCATAACCTTTTGCTTCCATCAACAATGTTTGCTCAGAGAGGGATCCATGATCATTCACAACTGGTAATTCTCCTACAGCTCGGTTCATTTCTCAGATTTTTGTAATATGCCAATTAGTTTGGTTCGCTTTCCCTGATAGGCAAACCTGGTCTCCAGTGGGGTGTACTACAAGGCAAGATTAGTGAGTTGGCGAAGAATGTTGAGCCTGAAGCTGGGGTTTCCAGAGCTAAAAATGGCTTTGTCAAAACCTGCCAAGATTTCCACAGTAACTTCTGGTAGCCCTGATTGCGCGTTTAAAGCTTGTCGGATCAGCTCATGCAAAGCAAGCCTGTCTCTGTTGAACTTGCTTTGTAGTACACCCATGTTCTGCTCTCCCCTCTCTCTTAAATTTGGCATTCATTTACAGGAAAATAACAGAATTAAAGTAGGCCGTATTATTGTTGAGTTTTCGGCAAGGTGGTTTCTTTGAGGGGAAGAAACTAGATACACTGAGATCATTGGATAGAAGTTCTCAAATTGCATCTGGAGATACACTGTGTGTGCTGGTTTTTGGTTCTGCAATAATAGCAACCCCAGACATTTAACAAGCTGTTAATTTCTTAACTAGTTGCTTTTACTTTTAAGAGGGCTGATTTGCCTTATGACAAATGGCTACAAAATTCCATGGAGAATAAAACCCATCTTCATCATATTTTGCTCTTTTTCAATTTTATCAACAAAAATCGCTGCATTTTGTAGCTGATCAAATTCAACACCAGAGAATCAATAAGCTGCTATTATAAGGTTAATGAAAACAGGTTGTTTCAGAATGTCTTTTCTAGAACGCAAACTGAAATGACAAAACCGATTTGATGCATGATGGTTTGCTTTGTCATTAAAGTATTCAAGAATAAATGGTAAGCCTTGGTTCCTATGTGTACAGAATTTCTGCTGTTAGAAGCCAATAAATTTTTAACGTACCTAGTCGGAAAGACCAGGGGAACTATTGCCATTGTGCAACATCCATCATCTGTCCATCAACTTTATCTTCAAACAACCTATTAAAGCTCTACCAGGCAAATTTGGATTAGACTTGATTCAATTGTTCTCATGGCCCTGACCTTGTGGTTTTTTTTGGGCTCAATTCAGTGTCCAAAATGGCAGCCCTGGCCTCTGATTAGCTGACACATTTTGGTAACTTCTCAGTTCCACTGGTCAGATTTGAATCAGACGTGTATTTATTAGCTCAAGGCCCTAACCAAGTTCTTATTTTTCTGCATGATTCGGAATCCAATATGACTGTTCTGGTCTCTGAGTGGCAGTTAGAACCAAAACCAGCATATACAGTGGTTCCTCAGGACCAAGTTTAAGAACCACTGAGGCATTTCTTATTTGAAGTGGGTCTTATTTATACCAACACAAAAATCAGTCTTTAAAATCGTCAGGCACCCGTTTTGTGACACCTCCTCTTAAGAACTTGGTGAACAAGTACTCCTGCTGCCCTCAGAAGTCGATAAATATTTGGAAAAAGGCAAAGGACAATTTATTTTGTACACAGGAATTAGACTTTAATTACAACATTTTTGATTGGTATGTGTTTACAAACTTTGCAATAAAGTTTGTGCAAAAACATCAGGGAAATAGGGAGAGACTTAAGATGCTAACGTGGCCAGTTTGCGTGATAGCTGGGTTTTTTAGCGCAATGTTGGAATGAAAGCCTGCACCCACACCGGCCCTTGCCGGGGTAGAGTGAGAACCCAGATTCAGTACAGTCATTCCACCAGTTGTGCTTAATTTGAGTTAGGGGAAGGAAATGATAACTGCCAATTACCACATGTAAAATGTGATTCCACGTGAAAACGGGTACATGTACATCTAATGCAGTCATAGATGTGGTGAACCTGCAGTGTGTGTAACGCACAGACAAAAAAATGTATGATATTCAGTAAACTTCATTTGTCCTATTAACCCTTAGGGTGCTTAAAAAAAATTTCAAGGAATTAATGATGGAATTATCCTGAGCTGTTGAAAATCTATTGTGTGGCAACTTGTTTAGAGCTCTTTTAAACAAGTTGCCACATGATCGGTTTTCAACCGTATCTGATTTTGATATCTTGCATCATTGGGCAACTAAAGTTGCCTGTAGCACTCTTAGGGTTAATCTCATCACAGGTAACAGAAGCACTTCGTACAAGGAGCATCCTTTTATGCTTGGGTTGCATCTAGCAGTGCGCTCACAGTTCACTAGTGAGGTCACTGTTTTGTCAGGAACCGTTGCGCGTCCCGCAGTGCCCCCTGCATGTCTCTGTACCCCGCCAGCGAGCACGCCTCCTCCAGCCCCGCCCAGCGGAAGTCCTGGTGCTCGTTGGACAGAGTGACGGGGGTCTCCGGGTCCGTGAGCTCGGCCAGCCAGTACACCACCTCTTTGGGCTTCCCTCGCACCTCGTACTTCAGCTCGCTCACAAAGCCCTCCTCCACGCGCAGGTGCCCCGCCCCCAGCCCCGCCTCTTCCTGCGTTTCCCGCAGCGCTGTCGTCATGTCATCCTCCCCAGGGTCCACGTGCCCTGAGATGACGGGCACACATCAGATACATCATCTACGCATTCACCTTATTCACAAACAATGCTGCCAAATAGTGAGAACTGGCCAGTGGAGGCATGAAGTCCAAGCATCAGACCATAAAATAAATTTATGACTGCACCTTTGTGATCACACTCTTTCGTGGATAAAGCAAAGAACTGGTTGTGGTCCTGTTCCAGTGTATCATTATTTTCATTGTGTCACATGGCAGACCTTCCCAATTAGGTGAGTTGGGCAAACTCTGCTATCAACCGCTACAACTCAACAATTGAAAGCTACTTAGCAACAAAAAGAAGCCAGCAGCTTCCCAGGATCAGGATTGAAGATCACTGGTCTAGACTCCTTAGACATTGAGTCCCGTGACTAATGAGTTAATGCAGATTATAGACGTCAAAGGCACTTTAAAATTTGTTCCATCACAATCACTGAAAAGTTCCTCAATGCTGTAACATTGCGGCAGCATTGTGAGAATGTTTTCTGTGAACTCAGCAGGCATGGCGCTGTACCCTCACAGCAAGAGGGCTAGGCGGGATAGATAATGGACGGATTGATGAGCATGTGTACCTTTTGGTGGGGTCCAGTGGTGCTGCCCATAAGATGTCTGTAAGAGAAGATACTGGATGCTATCAGCCCGTGGGGTTTGGCTCAGCCGGCGAAACACGATAAGCCCGCAGGCGCGAAGAACCATCGCCTTTTAGAACAGTTCTGCTAGGGGAGCTGAACGGATAAAGTAGCACACATATGAGAGAGGCACACTTTAAAAACATTTATACTGACATTTATGTTGTTTAAAAAAAAAAAAACAAACCCTAAAATCACTTTTAAGACTTAGCAGAGCATTGTCAAGTGAAAACTTTTTATCTTTTTATGGCCGAATTATATAGACGATACTTTTCTTGGGTTCTAAAATCCCGTACTTGCGTGAAAAGGCCATATCATTTACTGACGACATATGGTAACAGTCATACAGTTCGTTGACCGGTTCCGCAAACGGAATTTGTCTTAAGCGTCTGGTATCGATACAACATGCGGTGGCGGAAAGTTATCTGTTCACGAATTTGCGGAAATTACTTACGCACTTTGTGGATCAATTAGTTTTCTTCAGCCATTAGGAATAAAGCCTTGCACAGTCATTTTTCAGTGGCACGTCCTTTGACCGGTTCCGCAAATAATTTCCGGTTTCGCAAACAGCGCCCTTTGTCAGGCCAAACTTATATTTTTTGTTTATTGGCATAATTGCGTGCCCCTGGCCACAAAGGAACAGACACATGTATTTTCCACCAATTTTAGCCAGAATTACTCCGCAGGGTATATCATAATAATTGGTCAAATTTATGGATAATTGTTCCGTGTGTTGACATTGTGTCAGCTGGAATCCATATGCACTGGTCTCAGTTCAAGACGATTTGTACATCCATCGATATTCAACTGCTATCAGCGACTATGGATAATTCGTTCTACTCTTTCCAATTCAAGTACACACTAAGTATACATTAAAATTTTCAGGATGCGACCACAAATTCAGATTAACACAGGACATGAGTAATGAACAAACCATTGAGCCAAAGAAAAACAGTTATGACGGGGGAAAAGATGTTTTATTTCACATTGACTAGATTAAACATTCATAAAATTCTTTCAGAAAAATAAACATATCTCATAAATTACAAGTTTGAAAACCTACAAAATGGCGTTTGCGGAACTAGTCAAACGACGAGCAGTCACTCTTATGGGTGTTGATGAAAAAGTATCAAGAGTACGAAATTGGGATTTATATGGTCAAATATGATAATTTCCGATCATAATGACACTAATAACGTGATGACTCCCGAGAATACACGTGTCTAACGGCCACACACTGCACAGAGCGCCTTACCACACGCGTTGATTTGGTACTGCTACAAGGGCAAGCAACAGTTATTGGACGTTTATTTCTCTATCAAGCTGAATATCTCGAAACGCTAGTTAAGAGTTAAATCCACAATATCTTACCGTTCCAGCGGTGTCAAACTCAAGGCTGACAGCGAAGTCGTTTTCCCGCAAATAAAGTTTCATTTCTCCAAATTGCGGAACCGGTCAACCCACTGTATGGTTCATCTAGCCCCACTGCAGCAGTAAATATTGTCAACACTGGTCGACACCGTTCTCTATGATTGTGCATTGACTGTATCTTGTCAGGTACATACCGAATTACTCAGCTCCCCAAGACTTAGTATTGTTGGCTATCTAGCTTGTAATATATCGATAACTTTTTTTTTTAAACAATTGTTACATACATATAATCAGGGGAATACATACAAGTTTAACAGAAAAAATTATAGCATTTACAAATGTCAATAGTACGTTTTGCTTTCTTATTGCTTACATTTTGTAGCAACTTTATATAGATCTCCATTTCAATTTTAAATAGGGTAATATTAGGTCTATCATTTGCCCATTTCTGTTTGTGAATATGATATTTTCCTAACTAATTTGCTTAATTCGCAGGTCCATCTGTACTGCCACTTCTGCTGTCACTGTTTCATATTTTGTGTTGGACGTTTGATTGTTGACAAGAAATCAAAAATTAAATTCTTAATGCTTGCATTACCCTTAATAAAATCGACATCATTATTACGTCAATAAAGGAAATTAGTTTTGTGCCTTGCTAGCTTCATGATACAAATATTCAATCCAGCAGTCAAGACATTTTAGATAAGCTAACTAGCCAGCTACTGATGTGCACAAGTGTTGGGCAACCAGCTCAGCTAGCAACCTCATGAACGTGCAGAATCCTGGTACAATGTCTCAGATCGAAAAGTCGAATGGCAAAAATATAGTTAGGATGAATTTTTTTGCCACAATTTGTTAAATCCACTTACAAAGCTCTTAAAAGGCATGGGTAGTGCAATCATCTTCTTCCGGTAGCATACAAGGCGAACTATTGTTTGCTGAATGGTCAGCCAATTGGAGTTGTGGAGAGCAGCTCCGTCTTCTTTGCGTGGCTTGTGTTGGATTTTTATAATGGGTATATACTGCCCCCTCTTGTAACGGAGTACAAGTGTACGCTGCATATGCTTTTTTGTGGAATGAATTTATGATCCTCTCTCCAAGAAGTATTGCGAACAAACAACCTGGATCACGTGAAATTGCTGTCCCCCCTTTTGCAATCAGCCCTTCTCATACAGATCCTGGCTGCTAATGCCAATCAGGGCATATTGATCCGTTTCTAGCACTTCAGTATGGACAGTTGTTTGTCTTGTGTTTCCTTTTTCTGAACAATGTAGTAATGTCACTCAGTTATGCCCCATTGCTCACTGGTATTATTATTACCTGATTCCCTACACACTTCATTTCACTGGTTTTACTGTCAATATGATGTGAACCGCAAAGAATCATAGAACTGACAAAGCAGAGAAACCCATCAAAGTCAGATAGCCAGATCAAGAACACCCGCCAGGAGGTGGGGATTCCTTTGCAAAATCAACAATCAATAGAGGATTACATGAAAATAAATACAGGAGGCTTAGCACAAGGTTTAAACCATTGTTACGTCTCAGAAACAAGAACATTGGATTTGAGTTTTGATAAAATGTCTAATCAGGCCTGTACAGATGAGAAAAAGATAACAGTGTGCCAGGGTGATGGGAAGAAAGGAGAATGGAAAAGGGAAGGAAATGCTCATGATCTAAAGCACACCTCCTTATCTGTGAAGCATGGTGACGGTAGTGTTAAGGTGTGGGCATGTATGGCTGCCGGTTGAACTCATTACCTTATATTTATTCATAATGAGACTGCTGGCAAAAGCAGCAGAATGAATACTGAATTAGTTGGGACTATATCATCTGCTTAGATTCAGAAAAATGCTTTGGAACTCATTGGATGGCACTTTGCAGTGTCGCTGGACAATAGCCTAAAGCATATGGAGAAAGCAACCCATGATTTTTTAGGGCAAAAAGCTGAAGCTTTACATTGGCAAAGTCAATCACCTGACCTGCGACCAATTGAGCATTCATTTAATTTGCTGAATGCAAAATCGAAGGCGAAATGCCCCCAAACCAAGCATGAGCTGAAGACCTTGAGGACCTGGCCAATCATCACTAGAGAAGATACTAGGAGATGTCCACGTGTTCCAGACTTCGAGCCGTCATTGGCTGTGAGGGATTTGCAACCAGTTATCAAAAAAAAATGAGTTAAATTTTTATCATATTTGTTCAAGTACATTTATTCATTCATTCATTCATTCATTGTCTATACCCGCTTATTCCTCACTAGGGTCGCGGGGGAACTGGAGCCTATCCCAGCTGACTACGGGCGAAGGCAGGAACCCACCCTGAACAGCTCAAGTACATTTAAACCCATAAAATGCATGTAGGCTATGTACTGTATAAAATTGATCATAATTCCTGAGCGGTTCACACAGCATTTTTGACAAAACCCCAAAATCAAAGTTTTCAGTCTTGGCTTCCAGAACAATGTGATGGCTTTATTTCAGATCCATTGTGGTGGCATATAAGGCAAAATAATGAAATTGTGTCACTGTCCAAATATTTGTGGACCTGCCTGCATAAGGTACAGTGGCTTCAAGCCTCGTGTGCCAAGGCATTAAAGTTATTCTTGGAGAAACTTTTAGCCAAAATGACTTACAGTTAATTAGATTAAGAACGGGCCACTCTCCCATGGTAATATGGGTATAAGGCCCTTTCTCAAGTGTTCAACAGCAACACAGATCTACACTGGAGCTTGAACCAAACACCTTATGAGTCTCAGTCAAATCTTCTGTCTCCTGGCTGGAGGACAATAGCATGAATCTGTATTGTGTCACATTAATCTCAATGCAAAGCTCTTTAGTGGACAATCTTTCCAAGAAGGATTCCATATCCAAATATAAGGCCATGGGAACATTTGTAGCCACAAAATCAGTTCCTTGATGTTTGCTATTTCTGCTGACAGACTGATATTGTTCAGCAGCCAAAATTTTCTTACTAAAAATGGCGCATACAATTGATCAACCTGAGTTACCTGCAGGATCATAATTAAGGACAACACCATGTGAAATACCATGTAAAACAACCAAATTGCTGTTTCCTGGCTCAGATTCTGGCCTGTCACAATAAAAGCAAGTTGAATGTTTTAAAAGTATATGCATAAATGAAACAATCAGTGTATGTAGAGTGTAATCATAAAAAAGTATTTATGGCTATTCATTGGCCAAGCATCCCTCACGCCGTTGACTGCCAAAATGTGTATCTACGATTATGAATGCAGTGATCAGCATTATACGTCATTGCATATCGCAGTAATTGCAATAACGATACACAATTCTCCAAAATATTTCTGGGTTGTACTCTTTCATAAAGGGTAGGATTAATGTAACCATAACGTTTTGAAAACCCCTTGAGACGAATACCGCAAATACAAAATCACTGGATTGTAAAACCACATTTAGAAGCATTTTCGACCATCCTAAGTTGACTTTATAAATGTTATCGGGATGCAACATTTTCAGCGGCGGAAAGGTCTGCTCATGGAGTGAATTTAGATACAGTAGTACGGCCCATTGATAGGACTTAACTGTCTCGCATTGTGAAGAGGAGATAAGTGGTGACGTCACCCAGTTGAGAGCCTTCAGACCTATGCGCAGCCTTGCAGCATCTTCACTTGTGTGGCATCTACAGTTCAACAAGCCGGTGGGTCATTAAAAACGGTAATAAAATTATATGCGCCGTTTTGTCACGGAAGTCATGGTTAATTCATGAGTGGATAATTAATTTGGGTGAGTGGATTGGTTGCTCCCAATGTCAAGGTCCGGTCATAGAATTCTTAGGATCACTTGAAGGAATCGATTGGTATATGAACAGTCAAGCCAAAGAAAAAGAGTAAATCTAATTGTTATCTTTTTCCAGAATCATTGTAGACATGAGATTACTCTTGTTGATTGTTTGAAATTAACAATTCATTTGATTAACTTCACATTTTTCAAACATTTTCGAGCGTAGGACACTCAAATATAATACAATCATGCATATTCAACGAATTTTCAACATCTAAAAGATTGGCGTCTCGGAACAATTATGAACAGCCAACATCCTCTTTAATTCGAACCTATTGTGTGTAGAGATGTATTTTCCGGATGGAAGTGGCTATTCGCCCCGCAGTGGTGTGAACTGGGGGGAAGAGATTGGCTATCTGCCCCGCAACGGGGCCGACAAGAGAAGCAGTTTTTATATTTGCGCCGCGGTGGGACGGAAAAGAGAAGCACTTCTGCTATTTTCCCCGCAGTTGTGCCAATAAGAGATTCCATTTTATAATCCGCCCAGCTCTTTGATCTTTCGCGCATCCGGGCGAATAGCCTCTTCCTTTCTGTATTTGACTAACAAGGGACATTTTCATCGGATTCACTTTGAAGTTGTTCATGTGAGCAGCGGTTGTGTAGTCCATTTATTGTTGCGATGATTACATGGGCCGTCACAGATTATGAGTGAAATATTTGTTTTTTTTTTTTTTTTTTTTACCTCAGTCTACTTTCCCAGTCTTCTCTAACAAAACGGTTAAGTCATTAAAAAATACATTTTCTTGAGATCACTATCTTGATGCTGAAGAGTTCTCGATAGGTTGCCTGATCTTTAGAAAGAAGGAGCATGTACGCCCTGAAATTGAGGGTGAACTAACCAAACATACTCCTCGTAACAATGCTGACAGATGTTTAGCACTGTTTTATCATAAATAGGATTCACCGAAATTTCAATGATCAGAAAAAAACACTTAAGAATGATCATGAATCAAGGCTAGCCATAAAAATGCCCAAATTGCATTAATCAAACAGGTCTCAAGGAAAGAAGATAGAAATCCGGATCGATTATGTCTGTGGAACAGAACGGTGAGGAGGCATTAGCTCCGTATTTCGTCGGGAAGAGAGAAGATATTGTCAAAGCAAAGCGAGTGATGAAGTTTCTCGGCGGAAGAGATATCTTAGTCATCTACCACGGGGAGAAATTTTACGCCATGGACGCGCACTGCTATCGTGAGTAGGCTATGGATATTCAGGTCTCCAAAATCTGCAGTTTCAGAGCGAGCAGTGGACAAGCAAACGCCAATGAGCCAAAACATTAAAACCACTCGCAGATAAACCAAACAACGTTGGTTCTCTTGTAACAATGGCGCATGTCAAGACCGACTTAAACTGTAAGCGAACAGTGGGTTCTCGTTGAGGACGTGTTGGATCTGGTAGAAATCAGCCCTAGTGATTATGACATTTATTGCGGTCAGAAGAATGGGTCAGAACGTCTCCAAAGTGGCAAAGCTCCTTGGGGTGCTCCCATTCAGCAGTGGTGAGTACCTACCGACACTGGTCCAAAGCGAGACAAACCATTAACTGATGGCAGGGTGTTGGGCATCCGAGGTTCATCGATGCACAAGGGCAACAAAGGCTATCCCGTCTGGTCCGAACTGACCGAAGGGCTACCATGGCAGGATTCGCCGACAATTTTAATGACACTTACGCAAGGAATGTGTCACAGTACACAGTGCATCGCACCCTCCTGTGTATTGCACTTTTCAGCTGCAGATCAGACAAAATGCCCCAGTCCACCGCCAAAAAGCACCTACATTGGGCAGGTAAGCATCAAAACTGGACCTTGGAGCAAATTAAGAAGGTTTCCAGGCCTAGTGGGTCCTGTTTTCTTTAACATCTTTCCCATTGGCTGGTTACGCATGCAGGATTTACCTGGGGAAGAGATGGCCATAAGGTGCACTGTGGTTAAAAAGACAAGCTGGTGGAGGGAGTGTGATGTTTAAGGAAATTTTCGGGGAGAAAAACTTGTGTCCTGGAATTCAAGAGGATGTCAGTCTGATGGAGCTGTTTTAGTGGCACGGAGGCGACCCACACAATACAAAGCAGGTGGTTTTAATGTTGTGGCTGATTGGTGTAGGCCTGCAACTGGCAGTCAAAACCCCTTTTTATTACATCGACTGAAAACATTCCTGGCAGCTGCCAAGACCGAACGGATGAAAGCCAGCTTCAAGACAGGTCCGGAACAATGTATTAAATGTGCTGTTTTACGCCATAAATTGAGCAGCCTTTATCCCATTGCTGATGTTACAGTACAGTAAGCAACCATGAGACATCTCTTTAATTCAGTGGAAGGAAATTCAAAATGCACTCCTTGAGTTATAGTGACTTCTGTCATTCTCTTGAGTGTTTGCTAAAAATTGGAGCATCTTTTACCCGCTGCCTAAAAGTCACTCTGCATACTGTACTGCTTGGCAACAGCTGTTATTCTGGAGACCTTTGTAAGACTACTGCTTTTAACGTCAACCCCAATTCCGAAATAGTTGGGACAAAGTGTAAATTGTGAATAAAATCAAAACGCAATGACTTTCAAATCACACCAGCCAGTATTTTATTCACAATAGAACAGAGATAACATAGCAAATGTTGAAAGTGAGAAATTTTACAATTTTTTCCACAAATTGAGCTCATTTCAAATTTGATGACTGCTACAGGTCTCAAAAAAGTTGGGACAGGGGCCTGTTTACCATGGTGTAACATCCCCTCTTCTTTTTAAACACAGAGTGGAGGCGTCTGGGCATTGAGGAGAGAAGTTTCTTGAGTTTAGCCATTGGAATTTGATCCCACTCTTGTTTGATGCAGGCTTCCAGCTGCTGGAGAGTTTAGGGTCTCCTTTGACAGTCTTTTCGTTTAATTATGGGCCAAATGTTCTCAATCGGTGAAAGATCAGGACTGCAGGCAGGCCAGTTCAGCTCACGGACTCTTCTACTTCGAAGCCATGCTGTTGTAATAGCTGCAGTATGTGGTTTTGCATTGTCCTGCTGAAATACACAAGGCCTTCCCTGGAATAGATGTTGTCTGTAGGGGAGCATATGTTGTTCTAAAACCTTTATATACACCTTTCAGCATTCATGGTGCTTTTTAAAACATGCAAGTGTCCCACACCATATGCACTAATGCATCCCCATACCATCAGAGATGCAGGCTTTTGAACTGAACACTGATAACAGGAGGGCTGGTCTTTCTCCTCTTTAGCCCGGAGGACATGACGCCCATGATTTCCAACAAGAATGTCATATTTGGACTCGTCTGACCACAGGACACTCTGCATTTTGCTACAGTCCATTTTAAATGTGCCTTGGCCCACAGAACACGGCGGCGCTTCTGGATCATGCTCAACAATGGCTTCCTTTTTGCATGATAGAGTTTTAGGTGGCATCTGTGGATGGCACGGCGGACTGTGTTTACTGACAGTGGTTTCTCGAAGTATTCCTGGGCCCAATGTCAATGACAGAATCATGCCGGTGAGTGATGCAGTGGCGTCTGAGGGCCCGAAGATCACGGGCATCCAGTAAAGGTCTTCGGCCTTGTCCCTTACGCACAGAGATTTTTCCAGTTTCTCTGAATCTTTTGATGATGTTATGCACTGTCAATGAAGAGACCTTCAAAGCCTTTGCAATTTGATGTTGAGGAACATTGTTTTTAAAGTATTCCACAATTTTTTTATGCAAGCCTTCACAGGTTGGAGAGCCTCTGGCCATCTTTACTTCTGAGAGACTCAGCCTCTCTAAGACATCCCTTTTATAGCCAATCATGTTACACACCTGATGCCAGTTAACTTAATTACTTGCTAAATGTTCTGTCAGCTGATTCTCTTATATATTAATATCTTTTTCAGCCCTTTTTTTTTTTTGCCTGTGTCCCAAGTATTTTCAGACCTGTTGCAGCCATAAAATTTGAAATAAGCTCATTTTGTGGATAAAAATGTAAAACGTCTCAGTTTGAACATTTGAAATGTTATCTATGTTCTATTGTAAATAACATATTGGCTCATGTGTTCTGAAAGTCATTGCATTTTGATTTTATTCACAATGTACACTTTGTCCCACCTATTTCAGAATTGGGGTTGTTTAACTGCACTGAAAATCCACCTTATAAATCTTTCATTTATTCATATAATACAACCTGACAACATTTAGCTAAATCATAAAACTGCCCCAAGAATAACAGGATCTGTAAAATTTCACTGACTGTGGCATGTGGCACGTAGAACAAGTTGTCCCTGAGCGTGATTTGGTCCTGGAAATTTCATGAAGACAAATGATAGCAAACATACACAGTATTTGCTTGTTTTGTGACAATTAAACACTGCATGCTCTTCATTTTAATAGATGCTGGAGGTCAGTTAGAGTTGGGAGACATTGAGGTGAGTTTCACTTGCGTTTGATACAAAACCTTTTGAAGAGTAAATTTTTTAAATGCTTTTTTTCAGGATTCATTGTCTGGAATTGAAGAGCCTGATGCTAAAAGTAGTTAAGTCACATTTCACACACCGTGAGTTAAGGATGGGAAAATATTTTTTGTAGTCTCTGAAGTTGATTTCTCAATTTTCTCAAAATTGACATTTTGTGACTTCAGCACTTTTTAGCCCTTGGGTCTTCAATTTTTCAATCAGTCACCAGCTGTGATTGTCTAATTAGCTTTAAGCCGCTTTCACACCGGACGCGAAACGAATTTTTTGCGCAACAGATTACATTCAAAGTCAATGCAAAGACGCGAATACACGCGTTTCGTGTATTTTCGTATATTTTCGTGTATTTTGTGTAACTACTGTTCCAGTAGTTCTGTCATTTTGCTCACGTGATAAACCGAGGTGTTTGTCCCTCTCGTGAACTCGGCCCAGCATTACATCCCCAATTAGTTCTATCTCCTGGCAGAAGAACAGAGCTTATTAACAAATCATGGTAGCTAGAACGAAGTACCCAGAATTAATTTTATTTAATAAAGTTGTACTGTCTGTCTCTGCATAGGGCTTTAGTCTTGCTCCATTGTATTGTCATTTTTTTGTCACAGACCCTCTTGTTAGCAAATGATGACCACAATGGAAAAATGATCAGAGTCACATTTTCAGATTGTGGAGAAATGATGAATTAAAAATTCAAAACGATCTTAGAAACAAAGCACAGAAAAAATATGCAAATAAATAAATAATATATATATATATATATATATATATATATATATATAATATGTAATATTATTATATATCATTATAAATATTATAATAATATACAACTATAATATATAAAATATATAAAAATGCAAAATTTGGACTCTGATTGTTTTTCCTTTGTGGTCTTCAAATGTATTCACTTTAGTTTGTGAGATAGTTGATGAAGTAAGAATCTTATTTTCTTGAATGCAGGAGTTCAATCACAAACTGTGCATCGTGTGTCCAATGCACAAGTATAAGATCACGCTGGCGGAGGGGGAGGGGCTGTACCGAGCGTCACACCCCCGGGAAACCCCCCCGAGGCCCCGCTGGTACTCTAAGGGGATTAAGCAGAGGGTTCACGCCGTGCTGGAGGTGGACGGGGACGTTTACGTCAGGATGTCAGAGGAGCGTGGCTGGATCGAGTCTGACTACTATCAGACTGAGGAGCAGCGGCTGGAGCGACAGAAATGTGCGGAGATCTGTCCTCCAACTGCTGACGACAATGACTTTGATGGTGATGATGATGATGATGATGATGATGAGAGAGCTGATTGAGCAGCTATGTTCCATTCACACACAGACACACAAACTCGCACACGCGCACATACACACATGCACTCACACCTTTGCGTGCCTGCATACAGAAACACAAACACACAGTCATGCACACACAGTAGCACAAGCACAAGCATGCAAGTAAAAACACACACAGTGCACACTCATACACACACACACACAAATACATAAATACACACGTTTACACTCACACCTTCCCTTGCCTGCATACAGATACACACAAACTCACTGACAGGCACTCACAGTAGCACAAGCACAAATATGCAAGTAAAAACACGCACAGTGCACACTCATACACACATGCAAACGCACACACACACACACACACACCAAGTCTGGTCCTGAAGAAGTTGTTCAAATTAAGAAGGCTCACTGGTGAGGCTGTTTTGTTTGTTCCAGGTTGGTGTTTCTCCTAGGGTTCTGTTAGTCGGCTGGTCAAACGTCTGATTGGAAGACCAGAGGATTAACACGAGCAAAAATCCAGTGATCGAACAGTCCATACACAAAACAGGCAGTAATTGGGTCTTACATTTGTACAATGCTGTCTGCGAGTACTTGGGCAGGGGTGCAATTTTTGCTCTGTGGTTCTGTACTCCAGCTCATTCGGTTTAAATAAAATTGATATGACATTAAAGTAGAAACTTTCAAGTTTAATTTGCTGGTCTTTTATCCATATTGTTTTCATCGCAATCTGTAGGTACTGCAGCCCTTCGTACACACTGCACATACGCAAGGGTCTGCACTGAAACATCAAAGTCAGTCAAGTAGCTGCGTCTGTGCGTCCTGTGCCCTGTCTCAGTCCTCAAAATAAAATAATCACAGTACATGCTTCCATTAAAGGAACTGCTCACTCAAAAATGAAATTCCCCGTCATTACCCATAATCACCTCCATGTCAGTTTAAAGAAATTGCTAAAAAAATATAAAGTTTATTTTTAAGAAAACCGTATTACTATAGTCACTGATGCAAGAAATATTTTTTTTTTTATTATGTTTTTATTAGCAATAAGATGTGATACAACTTAAACAATCACATGATTACCATTTACCCCCCCCAGTAAGAATCAGGAGGAGGTTTGCACACTCCACACTGTTTGTTACGCCCGTGTTCATTATCGCTGGCAGTTGACACACACTGGAAGTCAGGAGGGAGGAGGGATTTTGTCTCTGTCCTCCACGCTGACTGATTCATATGGGTTTTCCTAGAATCAAAAAGTTCCGCGTACCATCAGCAGACGACGCAGCTGGGCACATTTTTCCCCGTGTGCACCCGTCCAATTCAAACAGCATAAATTTGATTCATAATTCATTCCCCAAAAAAATGCTGAATCAACTGTCAAGACTTTGTTCTTCTTTTTTTCTGTAAAAGTACATTATTCAGATGCAAAATCATGGAAAATGTCGCTGTGTTGGTCGTTGGATGCTTAGTTCTATTTTTCATGGCCAAAAAAAAAAAAAAAAAAATCCAAGACCAAAGCATGCAGAAAAATGAGCCCCTTCTATTTTTCACAATTATTTTTAGCTAAAATTCCAAAGGCTAAGCAGAGATATCCGGTAATCAGAGGGCTGGAAGGCTCCAGGCCACATACATGCATGTCCTGTCATTGGATAAGAAAAGGGGAGCCATCTTGTGACGGCCACGACAGAGGCGAGGGAGATGCCCTGTTCAGTGGCCTATCAGATCCCCGGTGACTCATATAAACTGGACTCAGTCACTGGTTACTGTATATTATATTCCCACCGGGCGGCCATTTTGTTCTTAACCCTGTGTGCTGTAAATTTCCACTTAAATTTTCCCATTTAGTGGGTTCAAAGTCAAGAAAAGCATATTTTTTTTCATATTGTAGGACAGTGTCACGTACGCGCTCTGTATCTGTCGCTTGCAGCGCTTCACTGAAGCTGCATCACACTGAAACTGAGAGAAATATTCAATCCCAGGACACCATGTTTTTATGGCTACAGCATTATATCAAATGAAAAATAGCTAGATATTGTACATCAGTTATACACATTCCCCTGTAATTCAGCAGGACATTTTTAGGATTGTTGGAAACCTTGGATTTTCCACAAGAATTTACAATTGGCCTGAAGTTTCACAGGTTTGAATACAGCAGCTGTGATGGACACACATGTGGGTCTGTAGGTTTCCTGAGGTTAAGCCAAAATAACTCTTGAGAAGCCAGTGAATGGAGAAAGAAGACTTAGAGTAAATTGTGAAGGTATGACACAATGAAAATCTCTGTTTCTTAAAATTTGCAAACATAAAAAAATGATGGCATTTCTTTATGGCATTGTTTCTCAGTGTGAGAGCTGGGTGTGTGATGTGGAATTGTGGCAGGCAGCAGGCTAAATTGAGTGTTTACTGCACAAGAAACGTGGTTTCCAAAAATAAATATTGAACATGCAGCGGGCAGCATATAAACTTTGTAGCTTTGTGGAGAAAATACCCTTCTGTGAACTGAACTCGATAAGCTTAATGGCATTGAATTTTTTCTTTGTTTCCATGGGAAATGAATAACTGTTTAAAAAATTATTTTGCCTGAAGCAGTAAAAGTTCACTGGTAAACAAACTTGCAGTTGTATTAGGCCCATGAACTAGGTTAGAGCTGAATGAACACTGGGTCAGCATTGGCGTGTGTATCCAGGTTGAGAACTACTGACATGGAGCATGGGGGGTGCTTAGATCCAGACCAGGAGTCAAGTGTGAAGACGGAGTACAATCCAATGGTTGTAATCCAGTCCAATGCACAGTTCAGTTCAGGTGTTATGGGCAAAGCAGTGTAGGCCTGCCAAGTGCTGGCCAAGGCCTTCCCAGGATGACTGCCAAGTAGAGGGCACACTTTGCCAGAGCTACACTGTCCGAAGGCAGGACGGAGTTGCTCAGGAGGAACGGTGTACCAATCTTAATGACCATGGAAGGATTTGGAGCTTGTTCCTAATAAGCTGGACAGAGAAGCATAATGGGAAAGGATTAACAGGAAGACAGTCCCAATCCTGGAGACCACACAAAAGTCTTGGAAGTTTGTTGCTATTAAGAGCCATTCCATGAGAGATTGACATTCGGTGCACAGTTGACCCCCCTCGAATTGAATGAAACTTGTCACATGGGTAGATATGGGTGTCTCACAGAAAAAGCCAAATTTTTAGGTCCGTATTTCACTTTGCCTGCCGATAGCGCCATCTGGTAGCCACTTAAGTAGCTCAGTTTTGCTGTTGACACCACATTTTACATCAACTATCATGACTTAAGGGTACACAGTACCAAATATGTTATACTTTTATCATGACCTGTGACACTTCAAGTCCAGTTAGACTTCAGCACCACATCAGCGCCAAGCTGGGTAACTACGTTATCGAGCCAGAATTATTTGAGAAATAACAATAAAAACTGAAAATGGGAATGGGAATAAAATAATACCCCAGACATATACCAAACTAGAATGCTTTATTATGTGTTTACACACAAAAAGACTATCATTTTCAGCGAAAAGTACCTTGGTATCTTGCTGTGTTTGTGCAATGGGCGGCCAGAAAAATGGTTGAAATTCATTTTTGGTGCATGTTTGCGGTAGATTTTCTCTGTAACCCAGATTTGCACTGTGAGGGTAAATGCAGTTTGTTGTGCTTTTGGAACTCTATTTTCAGGAATACCAAGCATTTCTTTGGTAGTATCAATGCTGTCAAGCTAGACGGAGCCAAACTTTGGAGGAAAACTCAAAATGGACCATTATAGCAGATTGTGCCTGTGTTTAGGTGGCATTATTTTGTTTACCCAGCAAGATCGAGATCTGAAATTCTCTGGTTACATAGTCCCTTTGGGGTACATTACAGCACTAGTAAAATTTCAATGGTAGTATTTTCTGTGTAGATGATTTTAAACATCTTAAGTTGGAAAAATTCACCTCCAGGGGGTACTGTACGCTGGATGCAAGTACTGGCCATCCTCACCAATGTACCAAAGAAATTGTTTTTGAATTGTGATGCCCACAGCTAGTTTGCTCTGTAAATGAAGAGTTTAGCTTCGTACTATGCTGGGTAGATAGCTATCTGACCAAAGTTGGTGCTCTAAAGAGCTAATGTTCTACCGACCTAATATTCCTTATTCCCAGACATATACTAACGGTCTGTCTTTTCACATATATAAAGTTTATGCACAGTTATACATAAAATTTGTAATCTCTTTGGTATAAAGCTGGATTGGTTGTAAGTTGGAAAAGAATGTTGGTGGTGATTGTTGCATTGTGTCAACATGCAAGACTTTTTCCAGTAGTCAGTACAGTGTACAGTTTGGTCGTGTTGGTGAGTTTCAGAAAAAAACAAATTCTCTGCATTTTTGCATTACCATTAGAATTGGAGAGCAGGCTTCAGTGTTAATTCTAGGATTTCCCTAAGGTATGGTGCTTGGGTATGAAAAAGGGCACAGCAGTCGCCTCTAGCGAGTGGTTGTCCTGATAAAGGGCACAGAAATTCTAGCAAGCAAGCATCACCCTGCCAAGAAAAGGGCAGTTCATTTGTACTGGTAACTTGCATGCCTTCATTCCTAACACCTGCCCGTGATGTCTAGCCCATGGGATGCCCACTGGTTGGGAGGGCGGGGTTTCTTTTACAGACTTCCCATTTCCGTGCGTACCAAGCCACGGGTGTTGACGCAACTATTGCGCCATAAAGGCTACAGCCCGCTATTTAATTCAGAGACAGAGAAGCTCACTATCAACGGCCTGTAAGCAGCCCTGTATAGACCCAGGATGCAGTGTAGTAGGGCTTCCCTCGGGCTCGACTGGCTCCGTGGGTAACATCGACCGGATCCAACAAAGAAGGCCATGGATGGCTGCTCAAGGCCAAGGCCAAGGAGCACTTCTGGTGTGTACCACCTGGTGCCGCCAACCCACAATTGAATTCTAAAAACAGACTGACGGATAGAGCTAGTCACAAGCTGTGTTGACATCATTTCGCTTCAGATAACAAGGAAAGTATAAAACAGTTTTAACTTTTGTACTATACATTCTGTCTTCATGTACACGATTGTGTGACGACAATTTTTTTTCAGAGTTCAAATTATGGACTGTTATTTTATGTAAGTGTAAGTATACTGTTGACGCATGTCTGCATATGTACTTATGGTGGTACGCCTTTTACATTAGTCCTTTTTTGGTATTTAAAAATTTTGGACTAGTCATGTTTTATAACGTGCTGTACGTTTTTGAAATTTTATGTATAACTGTGCATGAACTTCATACATTTCAAAAGACAAAACTTTGGTATATGTCTGGGAATATGGAATGTCAGGTTGGCAGAACATTAGCTCTTTAGAGCGCCACCTTTAGTCAGAAAGCTATCGACTTAGCATAGTAACAAACCAAGCTCTTCACTTTCTGAGAAAACTAGCTGTGTATCACAATTAAAAAAATTTCTTTGGTACATTGCGGGGGATGGCCAGTACTTGCATCCAGCCTACAGTGCCACCTGGACTTAACTTTCCGACTTTTGATGTTTAAAATCATCTACACTAAAAACACTACCGTTGAAATTTTACAAATACTGTAATGTGCCCCAAAGGGACTATGTATCCAGAGAATTTCAGATCTCTATTATGATGGGTAAACTAAATAATGCCGCCTAAACATAGGTACAATCTGCTATGAAATGGTCCATTTTCAGTTTTCCTCCAACTCTGGCTCCGTCTACCTTGAAAGTGTAGACACTACCAAAGAAATGCTTGATATTCCTGAAAACAGAACTCAAAAAGCACAACAAACGGCATTTATCACCATGGAACATATCTGGGTTACAGAGAAAATATACAGCAAACATGCACCAAAATCAATTTCGACCACCTTTCCGGCCATCCATTGCACTAACCCGGCAAGATACCAAGGGAATATTAACTGAAAATGATAGATCTGTTGTGAGTAAACACATAATAAAGCATTCTTGATTGGTATGTGTCTGGGATATTATTTTAGTCCCATTCCCATCTTAAATTTTTACTGTGATTTCTCAAATAATTCCAGCTCAACAACATAGTTACCCAGCTTGGCGCTGATGTGGTGCTAATGTCTATCCAGACTTGAAGTGTGACAGGTCATGATAAAAGTATAACACATCTGGTACTGTGTACCCTTAAGTCATGATAGTTGATGTAAAATATGGTGTCAAAAGCAAAACTGAGCCGGCAGACTTCTTGAGATACGGACCTAAAAATTTGGCTTTTTCTGTGAGTCTACCATATCTACCTATCTGCCAAGTTTCATTCAATTCCAGGGGGGTCAACTCCTCAACTTCTTCAAAAAGTGCCATTTTCTCACGGAACAGCTCTTAACTTAAGCAAGGAAGGAAACTTCTGTAAATTACGATCAATAAAGATTAGGTTTTACTTTCAAAAGACAAAGAGTTTTACTAATAAATACCGACTGGTTCTAAGCACACATAGCAAATTACAATCCAGCAACTTGCAACTAAAAAGAGGGGGTATAAATATGACATGCACACGAGAGGTGGGGTAACTATGACATTAGACACAGCCGGGGATTAAGGGAACACGCAACAGGCAAACCAATCAAAGGAGACGTTACTTCTAATAGACATGCAAGTTGCTGAATGGGAGGAGCCACAGAAAGCATTCACACGAGGGTTGTGATGGGCGTATTTCACGCAACGGGATCCTTTTCGGAGTTTGCTGGGTAACAGCACTGAGTAAAACCAGAAAACATACTTCATTATTTCAGTCCATGCTCCAGATTTTGGAGGATTTCCAGGTTTGGCCTGGTGCAATTATCCCACTGATTCAGTAATACTGCAACATAAAACATGCCCTATGGATGTGAACATCAGTTCTGGACCATGAATCCAAATCTGGACCACATTCTGGAGTGGGCGTGTATTGTGATTGCCCCTGTTGAGCTGGTCCACAATTTATTGTTCTTGCTCTGCAGACTACAATTTTTGTTGGATTCCTTTCATTTTTGTTTTATGGTTAGTGGTGATATGAAGAGAATCCCTATTGATTTTGGTGATGACTGGAACATTTTCAGTCAAATAACATCATCCACAAGGCTATTACCACTCTTGAGTGTGGCTATCTTCTTCTCTTCCAGGTAATAAATTGAACAATTAGTGTTTTGATTGGCCAGCCTGTCCTCACATCTGACCCCCAGGTAAAGGGAAGGTGGAAAACAGCAGTTCTTGGACCTTCAGGACTGTGATTTAATGATCCCAAAATTTTACAGTAGGCTAACAGTTTTCCTGACCCCAGAGGCCAGAGTCAGATGATTATTTCTGACCACTCAAGTCGCTGATCCAGGAGCCAAAATAAAATACAGGGGAGGACTTTTACTTTGTGAACCTGGGTTTTCTACCTTTGAGTCTGCGTTGCACTGGAAGGACAGAGAGGCTTGCCGAGTTGAGCTGTTTATCTTCATTTTAAGAGAATCTCTGAGACTAACTGCAGCTGGCTTTACTGAGCCTCAACTGATAACAAATTTTAAGAATGAAAGAAGAACTGGCAGCTCAGGATCTCTCTCTGGAATGAGGGCTGGGGAGGGGATTGGTGTGATTTCAAATTGATGGAAGGGGGTGGGTTTGGGAAGGGGGAGGCATATTGGGGGTTGGTACCCAGGATGGATGCCAAACACGAGCAAAAATATCTCTTGGCATTTAAGGTTATCTTTGAAATGCAGTCAGATGTTTCCCAAATGTGTGAATCATCCAGTTTCTGCCATGCAAGAGTTGGGAGCGCCATTTCAGAGGTCTGTTACAGGGGTAGGGCTTCAAACTGTTGTTATGGACCAGTTAGGAGGTTTCTAGGTTTTTATTTTTACATTGAACAATAATTCTGACAGAATGACGCGGGAATGTCTGCTTTGATCAGCTAAGTTCTGAGCAGAATGTGAAATCCACACATCGGCAAAACCAGGCCTTCCCAACCTCTAAGTGAAAAGAAATCTGCAACAACTTTTTTTTTTCTCTCGGAAAACACATTAATAAGGAAGTCATGTTTTTCGAGTGTAGCCAAAATTAGATTAGAATACCTAATTCAAAAACAGTTCGATACCACTTAAGATCAATTTATGTGCAAGTGTATCGGTGACGTCTAGAAGATTCAAAAAACGCACTAATCTCTTGGGTTCTGTTGTTTAAAAAAACAAGACAAACGTAGCCGGTACTATACACATCAATAGTGTTTGTCACTGTAACGACGGATAACGCAGTCGATTTACCGTTCCCAAATCCCTAAATATGTAAGTTGCTATTTTCAAAAGTCGTACAAAACCGTTATTTCCCCCGCGTAAGAGCACGAATAGATCTAATTAATTCATCGTCAATTGTTTTGGAGAGAGAGAGAGAGAGAGAGAGAGAGAGAGAGAGTTCCTCGCCTTCACTGTCAAGAAGAAGAATGGGTCCAGTGTCGTCGAAAATTTGTGTAGGGGGAACCGCAGAATGCCAGTACGAAGGGTCATGTACCCGTTGCAGATAAATCTGAAAATTACTGTTCTGAATTTTGACCTGAAATAACCCCTCATTTTGCCCGTAAACCGCTCATTGCTGTGTTTGTATTCATCAGGACGCACAGCAACACTTCTGAAACAAAATACATGGAAACGTTAGTCGTAAGGTAGGCTAGATACAACGAATTGTTATTTTTTACTCGTGGTCATATATTTATTTGAACACGCTACCTTAAATAGCACAGGAAACGTGACGGCACTTCATACGCACAGGGGCAGTGATTGCAGTCTGTTACAATTTGGCGAATATTTACTCACACTAGTTGAGACAGGAGGCCATTCGTAACAATCTCATAAGATTAATTGAGTTGAATTAATAAGATTAACTAGCATTAGCCGAATAAATTCGGTGCTTACACTCACGCCAGTGCAGCACGCCACGATCACACAGCAGCTAATTCCGACGGACGTAAAAGCTGCTTTCACACAGGACGCGAAACGAATTTTTCGCACGAGATTACATTCAAAGTCAATGCAAAGACGCGAATACACGCGTTTTCGCGTGTATTCGCGTCTTTGCATTGACTTTGAATGAGATCTGCCGTGCGAAAAATTCGTTTCGCGTCCGGTGTGAAAGCAGCTTAACTGTTGAAATTGTAGACGCTATCGCAGTTGCTGAGTCAGTATAGCGCCCGCTCTCACAGAAGCCTGCACACTTTCTGTCCGTCTCGATCTCTTCCTCTCTGTCTTTCCGTCTACCTGATGAGCTTTATCATTTCATTTTCGGTGACGTCAGTTTTTTTCAGAAGCAAACGGTGGGACAAAGAGATTGTGGCACTTCGCATTCAATTTTTCTTCTTCGTTCTTCGATAGTCAACTTGCTTCTTTTTTAGCGCAGTGTCCTGGGCAGCTAGACTGGAGCCTGCTGGCTCATTGGACTCCCTCTGTATCGTGTTTACATTTTAAGCTTGCAGTTTCCATGCGAATCGGACGCTCGGCCGCACTTAGGGGTGTTTTATGAATGAACAGCGACAGCAAAGACTGTAGATCGCTAAACTCTTCCATCGTGCTCGACTGTTGGATCTACGTATACCGGGGGGATTACAGTGGTCGACCTTCATTGCGGAAAACCCTCTCGCTGCAGACTAATGTGAAAGCTTGCCATAGAACTACGTACTTGGGGAGCTTCGGCTAGCCGAGAGGCGAGGTGACCATGTAAGTCAATGTACCCCTTCGATCCTAATGTCTTCTGATCGGGATTGAGCAGTGCGAAATAAGTGAGAATGAATCATTTTTGACACATTCGTGTAAATGGTTTATGGTTTCTCTGTCACTTTGTAAATTCATGTTATCGCACCACGTGTGAATAGTAATAATAATAATAATCATAATAATAGAAATTATATCACATTCAATGGTGTTAACAGCGGTGCGGTTATATACTCTTGTTCTGTATGGTAGCCTACCTGGTGCGGTGACACAAGGTGATGCATTGGTAATCGTGATCGACATGGTTAATCACGCTTAACATGAAAGAAAGCTCAAATTAAAATACTTAAATTAAATAAAACGCGTGTCGAGCCTACATTTTCCTTTACATTGTGTTCGAAATATTGCATCCCCTCTCTTCCCAAATGTATTTAACAAAATAGCTCACCGGTGAAACGTTTGAATTCTGCTGAAAACGAATGAAGGAGCATAGAGCCTGAAATCATCTTACTGTTCAAAACCAATCCTCTGTCGATCTGCTCCCAAGGTTAAGAGTCTGCTGTTCGTTTCCTTATTCATAAATACCATCACAGTCTGCGTGTTGCACACGTTGTCCTGCGGGGAAGCTTGCCATCCTGACCAACAGGCTTTGACCCCTGGTTCCTGAGGAATGCTTAACACGTCAGGACACGACATGACATTACATTGCGTGGCATAACACAACAGAATACTGCATAACATGACATTGCACGCCATAATATTACTAATTATTGTCACGTGACAAGGAGGAGAGGAGGACTTTCAGCGCGGCATTTTTTTTTTCAATTTTCCTGCCGCTTGAGTGTACCTTGTGTTTACTTTATTGAATAACTGTATGGTATCTAAAAGCCAGGTCTCATAAATCAGAGTTTCTTCCTCCTCTACATGACCCGGCAAACTGGTCTACTCAGTGGCTACTCTGTGAGAGATGTACTTCCTAAAAAGGCAGCGTTTGGCTGTTTCACCTGGTGACTGCTGAGTTGCTGGTTTGACTCCAGGTGAGGCTTGGGATTCTGACTTGCATCTGGAGAGATGAAGTTGGGAAGAACACTGCTTTCAGGCTCTTAAACCTAAAACTACTCCGCAAGCTTTACCAGTTGTTTTGTCTCTATCTCTCGCTACTTGCAACTGTTTTATCTGGCATTCTCTCCAGGCATCCATAAAAAAGAGGCACGTATTCCCACTGGAAGGTTTCTGGAAATTTCTACCTCTGGAATGTATCATTTTAATGTCCATCTATGCCCACCGTTGCATCATTCTGGGGGATGTTACAGTGGAACAGGACGAAAAACTTGAAAGCAAATGTAAAACGTCCCGGTTCTCAAAGTAAAATGCTGATAATTAGTGCAATTTACTGAGCCCAGGTGAAAAAAAAATGCATTGCAGGACTTTTACTTTCTGACCGCTGGACTTTCCACTCTGCTGACACGTCTTTGACTTTTGCCCTTTGAGGTGTGATTTTTGCTGTGCATTTGTTTCCCCCATGGCCTCAGCCAGCTGATTTTTACCTGAATATTATTATCTTATATTTAGTTCTAAATGATTGTGTTAAGCCAGGATTTTCAATGTCACGAAGGTGGCTCCCTCTTTACCTGCCACGATAACTTCGAGTATCTCTGATCGCGAGTTTAGGGTAAGTCGAGCGAGCTCACGCAAAGAAAGCCTGGCTGTGTTGAAATTGCATCGTTACCCACCCCTCTGGTTTTTCAGGCCTGTCTGTTTTTGTGATTGGTTGTTTCTCTCCCCCGCCCCTGCAGGTCGATCCACATCGTGGCCCTGGGCAGCGAGAGGTCTGGATTGGGGCTGCTGGAGGAGGGGCCCGGGCATCTCCAGGGGGGCCTGCTGTGGAGTTACCTGGGCCGGAGCGTGGTGCCGGGGGCGAGGGACTCTATTAGCCGGCCGGACGGTACCCTGCTGAGCTCCACGGCAGTTACCAGGCATCCCATGAACCCCGCTTTCATAGAGTACCAGGCGCGCATGTTCGGGGACGTGAGGGTGCTGGTGCACGACTGTCCCAGCTGGGTCAGTAAAGGGGGGGAGGGGAGGAGGAGGGGGGCGTTTGGTGTGGAGGGTATGGGACTGTTGTCTCAGAGCGAGAGGATTGTGTGTTTCAATCCAACCCCAGCAGGCTGTCTGTGTTCAATTTGCAGGCCCTATGTGTGTTTGTGCAATTTGGAAGTATGGAGTATAAGGCATGGTGTGAGGAGGTCGTTATATGAAGCACATACACGCTAATGCATACACATGCGTACACACATACACACACACACATACGTATACATATGTCTACACATACACACATACACACACACACACACCCACGCAGACATGTGTACATATATACATACACGCTCAGTGCATTTACATATGTCCACTCACACACTAACGCACACTTGTGTACACACACGTATGCACACGCGGATGCATACATATATACATACACACTCTACACGTTTACATTTCGAGGGCTGACTGCAATAAACAGTTATGTCCAATGTAAAACATCTGGACATAACTGTTTATTGCAGTCAGCCCTCGATTTGTACTCTCAGGCACGAACACACACATGAATACACACACACTAATATTCACAGTATGTATACACAGTACGTGTTCAGTGGGTATGTCCACTCACGCACTAAAACGCACAAATGTATATATACACACGCGCACAGACACACACACACGCAGACATGTACATATGTGCAAAGACACTCCACAAGATGACATGTACAATGACGCACACACGCATATGTACCCTTACACAAACGTATACAGAGCATGCAGACACAGTATCATTCAAAAATTTGAACACTCACATTTTTCAAACAGAGATTGGAAAAAGAAACAAAACACATTTTATTTCACCAAAAAAAAAATTGTCTCAAATTAAACATTATAGCCAGCATTTGCGACCAGTATTACTGAGCATACTCATATATTTTTTCTCCAAGGAGTTATGATTATGAGAGTTCATAGCAGAGCAGCAGAAGAGGTTCTCACAGATGTGCTGTACTCGTGGTTCGTTTCCCCTTGACCTGTCTGTACAGTCAATCCCAAATTAGCTCATTTTGAATTCACATTATGGAAGATGGAAAAAATTTGTTGGTCTTATTTTTCCTTGTATGGATTTTTTAACAGTTCCAGAATTTTAGGCACTATCATGTGAAGTGAATTATTCTTTTTTAACTTCAAATTATTTACACTTTGCCTTGTGTCATTTTCGGTTATTATAGTTGTCTAACAGCTTAATTTTTTTTTTTTTTTTTTAAAAAACAAAAGTAAAGCATAAACAGACATTTGACTGGTACTGTTTGTACATGCACGCTAACACGCACACATATGCACTCAAAAATACACACACTCTCACACTAATGCGAACAAATATGTACATGCACTCACACTAAATTATTTATGCATGGACACATAAATGTAATCACATAATATGCACAAATGCATACTAATGCATGAATTTGTATGTACACTAATGCATTCAAATATGCACACACAGTATTAGATACAGATTTGTACACACACATAAGTACTTTCAAACAAAAAACTTGCACTTATTCTCATGTACGAGTGTTTGCATACAGTCCTGTTCACAAATGCGCAAGCACACGTGCTCACATACAAACACACACACATGCACACTCAAACCCATGCAAACACAAACATGCTCTCTCACACATCTTTAGTGTTATGGAAAAACCTCGTAAGTAACAAAAAGCTGATTCTGAGAAAAAGACAGAAAACTGTATCCCTCTGGGGTTAAGCTCTTGTCCGACAATGAAACTGACATGATAGTTGTTTGTTCATTACATAATAAGCGATATTTATGGAGGGATTTTTTTTTCTTTTTTATTAGTATCCCTGGCAATATGACTTAAGACATTTTTCCATCTGAAAATATAAAATGTCAAATCTCAATGATGGACAAAAACCTAACGATTATGCAGCTGCAGTGGCATTTGAAAGTTTTTCAGTGTAAACGCCATCATCTGCTTCCCTCTTCAAGCCATTTTTCAGTCGTTATTAGCACGGGAATTGCGTGAATTACGAATTCTGACCATGAATGTCCTGCACATCCAATGCTCTGCATGGGGAATTACCTCACTGATCAGATAATATAGGTATGCTGCTTCACAACTGGCTAATTCACTCACCAGGTTTTATCATTAAAAAAATAGAAAATTTTATATGGAGAACCAAGGAAGATCAAATTGCTTGATTTTTACCTCACAACTGATTAAATACCGATGACTTGCTTGGTTTTGTGACAGGAAAACACAGGAAATCAATGATTCATGTATTTTTCATGTATCTTACTGTAAATGATGAGGCAAAGCCTAGTAAGTACAAAAATGGTCCTAACTTAGTTTCGATCAAAATTAGACTTGCTAGGTTTTTCCATAACACTGAAGACATGCAGGATAAACTTGCAAGCATGTACATGTGCAAGTTTGTTACTCATTCATGCAGACACACGCTCATACAGGGGGTGGTCACATAATTGGAAACACTGCCATATGCTTTGTGAAGCTTACTGCGCTCTCTTTTTGTTGAGACTGCTTCATTCTTTATGGATTAATTAAATTCTGGGGTGATTTTTGAGCTGTAATTCTGTGATTACCAAGTCCATCTGTTCCAGTCAGAGATCTGACTCTTGGCCTCTGGTCTTTTGTGCTGTTGCTGCTTTGAGTTGTTGTGCATATGTTATCATAATTTTCATCAGTGTTCCCCATGCCACCTTCTATAATTTTGCCCTTTTTTTTATATTAAAGCACTTACAATTCGAGCACAAACCATGTGACCTCTTTTGAAGTCTTAATGCATCCTTAGCTTGCTTATAAGCCTTACCTAACAAAGTGCTGCTGGTTTAGACCTCTTAAGCAAACACATGCTTCTAATTAGCATCCAAATTAACTGGTATCGCATCTGTATATGCTTTTGTAAATGTGGTTTAGATACTTCAGAGTTAAATGTTATTTTTCTGTTTCTGATATTTTGCCCACACCCTGTATATGTACACCGAGAACTGTAATTCATTGGACAAATTATTTTGGTCCCATACTGTAGCTCTTTGACTTTGACTTTGAAAGGGGACAACATCAGTGAGGTTGAAGTGCAGACTGTCGGCTTAAATTTTTGGGTGTTTTCATCCATATTAGATAAACTGTTTAAAAATGAGAGCACCTTTGGGTACATAATGTACATCAAAGATATTGGCCAGTTTGAAATAGTGATATTATACAATTATTGACTTCAGTTGAGATAAAAACAATGATTTATTCACCTTGGACCAGTGATATTCAGTATATATCACTTGTCCAAGGTGGATAAATCATAGGATTCACCGATAACTGAAGTCAATAACTGTTTTATTTTCTGACCCTACTTGAAAATATAAAATAAGAGAAGGGCGATAACTCTATCGTAAAGCTCATCACAGCGATGAAGCGACACAAAATATAGACACAGTCAGGAGCTCCTGCGGGGAAGCCTAATCTATTTTCAGCTTGAAGTCGTCGGGTTGTTATATTCACCTCTCGCGCGGTGAATATCTCTGTTTACAGAGCCCGGCAGAGTTTGCCTCGACCAATCAGGAGAGAGCGAATCCCTACGTCATATAATAATTGGTTATATATCCTTTGCATGGAGTGACTGCTCATGTGTGACACACAGACCTCACCAGACGCTGGGTATCTTCCCTGATGATGCTTTGCCAGGCCTGTACTGCAGCATCTTCACTTTCTGCTTGCAGTTGTATTTAGACCCTGAGAGTGACCCGGGCAACAGAACCAAAATAACAAAACATTTGACACTGTCCTGTCAATTATGGTGCTCATTTTATACATGTATGGAAACACACACACACACACACACATTCACAAACTAACGCATACACATATACACAAACACACTTGCAGTATGTGCACACTCACTCATGCATACACATTTGTTCTCACGCCCAAACACATACACACAGTATGTACACCTACATGCTGATGGATATGCATATGCACTCAGTCAGTTATTTAAGGGTCTCCAACCCTGTGCCTGGATAACTACCATCCTGTAGGTTTTTACTCCACCCCTAATTTAGCTCACCTGATTCAGCTAATTAGCATCAGGATCTCTGACTGGGAAATGAGGTGTGTTTTACATTTGGTTGCACAGAAAACCTTCAGGATGGTAGCTCTGCAGGAACAGCGCAAACGTAAACACACACACACACACACACACGCATGCGGATACACACACACACACACACACATGCACTCACTTACAGTGTTTCCTTCTAGCTGTCCAGAGTGATAATGACAGAACACTGGGTCTTAAGGAAGGTGCCACCCCCCCCCATTCCTTCTCCTCTCCTCTCCTCTCTCCCTCCTTCTGCTCTCCTTTTCCATCATCCTCTCTTCTTTTCCCCCTCTCCCCTCTGGCTCTTTAGCTCTCATATCAGATTTAAATAGAGGCTCTAATTGTAATGCTTTATTGGCATGAAGTTTGTTTGTGAATTATTCTGTAGTGCACACACAGAAGCGCAGAGACAGATGAGAATATTGCCAGGAGGTGTGATGACTGTGGCTGTGACAACGAGCTGTGAGTTTTATCAGGGTGGATCTGGAGTATCAGGTGTAGAGGGTGTATCAGGGTACCTGGCTATATCATCTCTCTCTCCTCCCCCTCTCTCTCTCCTCTCTCTCTCTCTCTCTCTCTCTCTCACTCCATCTCACCCTCAACCTCTCAAGTTTAATTTGCTTTATTTGCACAACAAATCAATACATCTGTGATACCAAGGGATAAGAACGACAAAACATAATAAAATAAAAAATGAAATGACAAATAGTAAATACATCTAATAGTAACAATGATTGTAAACATGGGACGATTATGTTAACATTGTAGCTAATAAAATAAATACTGTACATGTACATGTTTCTTGATGAAGTGAAATGGTGATGAGAGTTGAGCCTGGTTCTTTAGCCTCATATTATGGCAGGAGAAAACATATTTAGCTGTTAGCCATGCTGTGCGCTTATCTTCCCCCAACAAAAAAGGAAGCTTTCTGTCCTCAGGGTATGCAGTGAAGCCCTGATACAGCGTTTTCAAATTTTGGGAAATGTTTTTTTTTTTTTAGCAGTGTCTTTATATTTAAGGACCTGCACATAGGAAATGTGCTTCTGTTTCAGTGTCCTGGTGGCAGTGTGTACAGACACAGTCCTTTCTTGGTGTCTACGACTGAAGGCTTGTGTGCAAGAAGTAACGAAGTCACAAAATAATACTTTTGAGATTTTGGGGGTCGAAGTTTTTGAAACATGTTGCAGATCATGACAAGGGCCAATGTTAACGCACCAGTATGCAAGACTTGAGTGCGTCTTTGCAGAAATCTTTGGTATCAGATGATGCTCTGGCCATTGTGGCTTTTAATACTGGTGTCAGCTCATTTTTTGCAAAATGTGACTTAAGTATTTCTTGCACAGAGCTCTTCAATTTTAAATGGCAACCTCTTTCAATGTGAAGTTTGCGGTCGATGATTCTGTATTTGGTTAGAATTCGTTTTTCTCCTTGATTCTTGCTCTCTTTCTCACCCCCTCACTCTCTCCTCCCTCTCCTTTTTTACCTCATCTCTCTTTCGTTCTCTTTCTCTCCCCTCTCCTTCTTTCCTTCGTTCCCTCCCTCTCTCTCCACCATTCCCTCGCTCCCTTTCTCTCTCCTCCACTCCCTCACTCCCTCTCTCTGCTCCATTCCCTCTCTCCCTTTCTCTCTCCTCCACTCCCTCACTCCCTCACTCTCTCCCCCCTCCACTCCCTCACTCTCTCCCTCTCTCTCTCTCTCCTCCTCTCCCTCACTCTCTCCCTCTCTCTCTCTCCTCCACTCTCTCACTCTCTCCCTCTTCTCTCTCCGACAGGACCTGTTGGACCGGGATTGGTTGGGCACTCGGAGTGTCCTGGAACAGGCTGATATCCTGGTCATCAAGTACTCTGTGAACGACAAGCTCACCTTCCAGCAGGTGCGAGACACCTACTGCCCCCGGATACGCCCCCTCCTGAGGCACTGGGCCGTGCCCGTCATCGTGGCCGCGGTGGGCGCTCGTCTTAACGGTGAGCGCCGGGCTTTCTCTCGAAATTCGGACGCCGCTGGGTTAAAGCCAACCCTCGGTCGTGGGGTCTCATGCATGCCAGTGCAGTGGTTAGTAATATTGCCTTGCAAGTTAGGGGGTCTGATTGCTGGCTGGCCAGGGAGCCCCTGTATAGCTGTGGTGACCAACCCTGTTCCTGGAGATCTACAGTCTATTCGGTTTGCATTGCCCCTTAATCTGGTACATCTGATTTTACTAATTAGAGACAAGACAGGATTTTTAGCTTTTGTCAGATGTGTGCTTTGCCAGGGTTGGAGTGTAAACCTACAGGACAGCAGATCTCCAGGAACAGGGTTGGGTAGCCCTGCTCTAGCTGTTGAATGAGCTGGGTTTTGTTAGGCTGGGAGTAATGGGCCTCTTGGAGCAGGCATGGATACCTCTGCCTTAACTCTGCCAGCTCACATATACGTGTGTTGATTGTCATCCGTCAGCGTTTCGGTTGTCTAGTGTCTTTGTATGGTTTTTGTGTACCCTGGCTGCAAACCAATTTCCCAGTAAGGGACAATAAAGATACTTTGACTTTGACTTGACGTGATAACCCACAATCACAGATTGTTTAAGCAATTTCACCTTTCGTTGAATGAATTTTGGTCTGGGCATTAATGAGCTGGGGTCTCATTTATAAACAGTGCATAAGCAGAGAAATGATGCGGACGACGATTTCTTTGCGGATTTCAGGTTTATGATCATTCTATACTCATAAACAGTGGCGGGCGGTGGACGGAAAACTGGGGGGGCAGAAAACATCCCTTGAAACGGATGAGATTAGCGACCCGATTTCAATCATTGTTCTTGGTCAACATGTTAGTTTCCCTTATAATGAAATGTTTGGGCGAGTGAATTATAAATTCTATAAAATGTTTAATTTACATGCCTTAATAGGCAACTCTTCACGAAAAAACCACTGTGGATTTTCCGCGTTAAATTTTGTCACATCCTAAGCAAGTCGTCACACCTGTGCGTAATGATTGTTTAATTGAAAAAGATTGAAATGCGCTTTTTGCGCTCAACTGGTGCGTTTGATTTCGCCTTAACGAAGACAATTAGCTACACCTGAGAGGGGAGAGTTCAAGTGTCTTTTACCAGAGAAATTGACTGAAAACAGATCAAGACTAATAAGCAGTTTAATGACATGTTTATCGCCCTCCTTGTTCTCTGTCCACCGCCCGCCACTGCTCATAAAGCGGGTAGGTGCCATTGGGTTTGATATTAATTCTCTGAATTGGTTTAATAATTATTTAACTGGTAGGTGTCAAGTGGTTGTGGCTGATGGCTGTCAATCAAACTTAATCTATCTTAGCAAGGGGGTTCCACAAGGTTCTGTCTTGGGGCCCTTGCTATTTGCCCTTTTTATTAATGATTTTGATGCCAATTTTACCAATAGTTGTCATGGTTCTGGATGTTTGTGCGTGTGTTTTGGACTTTTCTTTGTCGCTCTTGTCCCGGGACGCTATCGAATTCCTGTTCAATCAGATTCTTTACCCAGCTGGCTGATTGAACTGGGGCGGCGCTTCCCCGGACTCTATATAAGCCGGATGTTCGCCACGCCTCTTTGCTAGAGTGTTTGTTTGTAGCTAAGCACTATAGCCGAAGATATCTGTAGTCAGGTTTGTATGACTTTCTATCTTCTAATTATTGGAGTTTCTTCTCCCTTTTTCTATCTCGCTTTGCTTCCGTGGTTCGGACTATTATATGTCCTTTGGAAGCGCGAGTACTTTCGTTTGGTCTGTATTATTCTCTGTGTTTGTACTGTGTCCGTGCTACTCTCTTTCTCTCCGGTCGTTGCACCTGGCCTCCGTACTCTACCGGCCATTACAATAGTACTATCCATCTATATGCAGATGACACGGTCATCTACTCAGCTGCTCCTTCTGCTGAGCTTGCTCTTCAAAATTTAAAGTCTGATTTTCAAATCTTCCAACAGGCTCTTTTAGACCTTAAACTTTTATTAAATTCTGAGAAGACTAACTATATGCTATTCTCTCAGAAACCTGCTGCTAGGTTTTATAATGGTAGCATTTCTACAACAAGTGGAATACAAAGTGAAAGAGTTCCTTGCTACAAATGTCTCGGCATTTGGTTGGATGAGAAGCTTAAATTTAGGAAGCACGTTGATGAGCTAACCAAGAATTTAAAAGTTAAATTGGCTATGCTTTATAGAAATAAAGCCTGCCTGCCGAGGAGTTGCAGAAGGCAGATTGTGCAGGCAACTATTCTTTCTAGAATAGATTATGGTGATATAATTTATATGCACTCTGCTCCCTCATCACTGAAGCTGCTTGATGCAGTATACCATGCTGCCTTAAGGTTTATAACAGGAGATGGCTTCAGAACGCATCACTGTAGTCTTTATTTCAAGGTGGGTTGGTCTTCACTGGCCATGAGAAGGGAGCAACATTGTTGTCTTTTTATTTACAGGGCATTGTTGGGTAAGCTGCCGGGATATATTGCCAGTCTGCTTAATTTTAGAAGGGGGAAGTACCATCTTCGTGCTCTTGATTATATGAGTTTAGACATCCCGAGGGTTCATTCTGAACTGGGTAAAACTGCTTTTATGTTCTACGCTCCACATAAATGGAATAGGCTTCAGCAGACACTGAAATTGGAAAAACTTATTTCATTTAATTGTTTTAAATGTCTGTAATTGGATACCATGAAGCTGGAATGTACACGTGTTCTGTAGTTTCTTTGTTTTTTGTTTTAATTTATTGTTGTACTGCATGTTTTCTTGTTCTCGACTGGGCTCCGTTGCAAAAGAGAGCTTGCTCTCAATCGGAGTCCCAATATATATTAAAAAAAAAGAAAAAAATAAAAGCAAATGTGACATTAACAAACGGGCAAAATTGATAAGATATGGAAAAATTCTCATTTGAAAGTTAGTCCTGTTTAATTAAAAACGGCATGTAGTTTAGTTTACCTGTGGTTTTATAAATTAGGGTATTTTGTATGCCATTCTTCTTAAATTGAGCATACGTAATTTGAAATCCATGCAAATTTTTGATGAAAAACACTATGTGGGCTGCACAGGAGCATCTTTAAAAACAGTTTTCTCCTGCCATTGATATTTCGTGGTCTGTGTGCAGGAGACACTCCAGGATATTCCTGCAGACTTGTGTCTCGCATTAGCTGTGTGAGAAATATCCTGCTTATTGTCTTTATTGCTGAGCTGAATGAGGGTCGTCCCGGGCCTACATCACTCTTCTGGCCTCGCACGGCTCAGTGCAGCTTTGCAATGTTCGGCTGTGCTGGTTCTCTAAATTATCTCCAGGCTCTCCGTCCTGAGATTAAACCTGATTTTATTTGGCGAGAAATAGCGGGAGACAAACAAATTCCAACGGGCGAAATAAACAAACAGATAAACAGGAGGTACGTCAGTGAAGTGATTACGAACCCCTGGCTTTGCTCACAGTCGAAAGCGTGGCTGCATTTCATTGTAACACCTGATGCTTTGCCCAAAAGCTTTATTTTAATCATTACAAATGTGCAAGCTGTGCTGTTACCAAGTATCATTGTCCCTAAACAGAAGACTCTTTCTGGTTATGAAACGTGTGCAGACTATAGTGCTCTAATATAAAAATCTGTGCAGTGTACTTAATTTCAGATAACATTATAGCCAAAGCTAATTCCCTGGCAGATCTGCTATAGGGGTATGCGCAATTCGATGGCTGTTTTGAAACACTGAGGGACATAGGTCCTTCTTATTGTCTCTCTGTCTGGGTTTAAGCCTAAATCACGTTTCATAAAGCTGGATTACTGAGTTAGCCTCACAAATTGACACCAAGGACCCTCCCAAACATCCAATATGGATCGGAGTGACGAGACCTATGCCGGGTTTTAGTTGCCACAGTTATCCAGTTAACTCCATAATCCAGCTTTGCGAAACACCCCCAAGGGCATTGGTTCTCAAACTCAGTCTTGGGGGGTGAGCACTGTGCATGCTTCTTTTGATTCCAATAGCAATTGCAATCCCAGAGTTTCAGCAAATCATTCATTTTTTCTTAATTAATTGTTTTCTTGTTTATTTACTATCATAAATCACATCATGACAGAAATGGTTATTCATTCCGTGAACGATAAAATCCAATCTTGATATGGCGTTTATTTTTCCATTTTCCTCGTAATAACAAAATTGACTAAAAGCGTTTTTGAACGGATCGATTTCAAGGCTGTCGTGAATCAATAAGCGGCTAATTAGGTCTCCAAACACAGGCGTTTATATTTGTTCCAAATGTTTTGCCCTTGAGCATAATACAAAAATAACTCAAATTATGACCATTTGTTATCTAATGAATGGTTTGTTTCAGTGACCATGAGCCCAAGGTTTCACCAAGTAGAATCTAATTTCATCAGCTCCAATTGAAGAGATTGTTTCCAAAATGCAATAAGGGCCAAAATGAGAAAAATTGAGATAATATCATTGAGCGATAGCACTGTGCTTCTTAGACATGGTGCGAAAATCCGTTTTTAGAAATTCATTCTATAAGGTGTATTTTTTTTCATGGTCAAAGTTTGTGTTTTTTTTGTAAAATGCAATAGGTGCCAACACAGAAAAAGCTGATTTACTCAAAATGAGTAAAATGGATATATTGCATTTTGGAAACAAACTCTTCTCCCCTCGAATGCTATATGTCATTTTAAAATATTGTAATAATGTGAATATGGAACTTTCAGGGCATGCATGGCTATTTCTGAATTCATGTGGCTTAAAAGGCCGAATAGTCCTCATAAACATGAACGTAACAAATTGAGGAAAATGATCAACCCACTGAAATTCTGGACTGCAAGTTGTGATTGGAGCAACAAGCAGCATATACACGAGGTCCCCAGGACTGAGTCTGAGAACTACTGTCCCTTCGTACTCAAATCTGGGCCTCCAGGGCTGTTGTACTGCTGGTTGACCTAATAGTTAATTGATTGTTAAATGGAGCTGTACGGCAAGAAGTTTACCTCACCTTGTGTCCCTGGTTAGCGGAGCGGTGATGTAGCGGGTAGCGCTGCGGCCTCACAGTAAGAGATTTAAAGGTCCCCATAATGAAAATCATGTGTTTCCTCGCACTGTGATATGTAAATCAGTCCTCTCCTACCTAACTTCTGATAAAAATTGCAGCCAGATTGTCTCAGCTTTGTTGCTGTCACACTTTCCCTAAGAAATCATGTTCTTGAATGACCTATTTTTATACTGCACCCTTTTCAACATCACAAGGGGAGTCATTTGCATAGTGCAGCCCAGTATGGACATGTTTCCATAGTAGCAACCGTTGTACATTTTACAGCGAGATAAGACAGCCAATCAGAGAAGAATCTCATTTTCACTGACTCACCACTCACTACAAATAGCACATAGTAACCAAAGGCAGAAAGCGAGAGACTGGAGTTTGGCTGCAAATGCCAGATTTGTGGGGGTTTTTTTTGTTTTTTTTTTTCAATGCCTTGTTTTACAGACACCAGGAAATTGTTCATGAGGACCCACAGTGACACAGATGTCACAAACCTTTTCCAGAAATGTGTTCCATGTGGTCCATTGGTCTGTTTTATACCCCCCATAATTTTCCTTTAAGGAGAGATGAATCGGGGTCCTTGTGGACTAAATTGTTCAAGCATGGGTATGCGGCACAAGAATCGAGTGGTTAGACTCTCATTAATTTTATAAACTGGCCTATTTCTTAGAAAAATAGTGTCAATAAACCATTTTTCATTATTTCCAGGCTGAATTGTCAAATTAAAAGAAAACTGTTGAGTGTTTAAGGGTTAATTATGGTGTACCTTGATAGATGTTTGGGTCAGGAGATGCAGGGATGTAAATGAAAGAGTGAAAAATGAGGCCCTGGAAGCTGCCCGAAGTGTCTGTGCAGTGAGAAATAAAGCAAGGCAGGACCTCAGGTGAGACTCGTGAGACATTCATCGAGAACAGTGGCTTTGCCTCATCGTAAACATAACCTCAGGCCTCATGCACTTACATATTACATCTCTCTGTGGGTGTAATGGGAAGAGAGAGAGAGAGAGAGAGAGAGAGAGAGAGAGAGAGAGAGAGAGAGCTGTTTATTAACACTATTATTAAAAAGGCCTCCAACCCTCTTCTCCTTTACTGCTCCAAGATTCCCATAGTTGTCATAATTGTGCATTATTATCGTTCATATGCTGTCGTTGTTACTGGTACTACGGTTGTTTTATGTAAATTATTGTTTTGGCAGTACTACGCTGACGGTCGGTTGTGCCAGTAAAGCAGATTTGAATGTTTGAGAGGGGGGGGAGTATCTCCCCGCAGACGTGTACACACAAGCCGGGGGGGAATCCGGCTCGGTTTAGACCAGGCCCAGCCGTTCAGGGCAGCTCTTGGCGACCCGTGCAGGCAGGAAGCGGATCGCGATCTGTGCTTCAGCTGTAGCGACGGCAACTCGATTTGTGAGGAATGCCAAGACTCCCGTCCTGCGTTTGCTCTCCTGCGGCGAGAGAGAAAGTCCATCTCGTTTTCAGGCGATAAGAACTGCGCAGAAAATACCCTGCCCTTTCGGCGAAGTGATGTATTTCCCGGTGCTCAGTTCAATTAGAGGGGATTTATGCCTCGTTTAAAGTGACTGCATGATCGGCCATAAAACTAGTCCTGTGCCGCGCATCTTTTATCGAGGCCATTAGCGTTTCGAAACCCTATTATGCTTGGGCCTGGTCTGAGGCCTCTATCTCATTCAGCTTACAGAAGCAGCCTGGGTGTGCAAGGAGCTGTGTCTGCGTTTTGAGCATAGTGCAATCCGCAATAATATTAATGTAGAACCTACTGGCTTTTCAGTTGTATTTTCACGTATTTGAATTTTGAGCTTAATATGAGGTTACCGATGTGTGCAATACATTTTGCGATTGACTCGCTAAGGTTCCATGCCTCTTTGACGAAGAGGAGGTGATTGAAATTTACCTCCCCAGTCACTTGCATTTAAAAAGCTTCAGAGTCACATAAATGTGAGCAATGCATTTCAAACAAGAAGTTTCCATGATACCATGGTATTTGCACCGTATATAGTAGAAGGGTCTGTTTCTGTTTGTCGTTTCCGTGCTTGGTTTTTGTGCAATTATCATATTTATCCCATTTTAAAAACAAGTAGGTCCGGTCTTTCAAACAAGAAGTCATTTGACCTCAGTGTGCCGCCACATGTTCTCCCATTGGTCCAACCACCTTGTGGGGGTGGGTCTTTTGCAGAGTAAACAAACTCAGTAGTTAAGGGATTAAATTATGTAGCTTCAGTTTGTTAGCACAACTTCGAGCAGCACAACAAAATAAAATTGGATCAAACTTATAAAACTCTTTTTGATAAAAATTGAACAGACCATTTCGAGGAAAAAAAAAATATACGACAAGCACCTAGTACCGATAGATTCTTCGTAGTATACAAATTGTATATTCTGCAATATTCGTAAATGCAATGGGAGTAAATTGTGAGGTAAATTTCAAATACCTTGTGTTCATCTCAAAGACATGGAATCTTGTTGAGTCGATTGCAAAATGTATTGTACACATTGGTTGCTGCATATTTAGCCCTATATTCAAAGTCATGAAAATATTGCTTTAATTTGTGGCCATTTACATCCATATCATGTGCACTGCGTAGTTTTTGCAGCAATTTGCAGTTGTGCCTCTGTCTAAATACATATGGCACTCACTTCTTGTATATTTCTATGTGTTTGCATGTGCATTCATACGTGGGGATGTTTAACATGGTGATTTGCGTGCACATTTGTGTTTATATGTGTGTATGTGTTTGTGTGGTGTGTGTACGTGCATGTCATGAGTGTCGTGTGTGGGTTTGGCTATACTCTTGTGGGCTTGTGTGCGTGTGTGCATGCATGATGTGTGTGTTTATCCATTCTTGTTGTTACCTGCCTCTGTGTTTTCGCTCTTGTCTTGGCACTATAGTCTTGCAGTTTCGTCTAAAACAGTTGGCAGGTTTCTCAGTAGCTGGCAGAGATGTGCGCTCCGTCTCAGTCACTCAGGGCTGGGGTCTGTTCCATTTAAGATCGAGCCAGTTCGGCAGGTGTAGCACATAATCTGGCATCGCTGTTTTAGTGTTGTTCCGGGAGCAACTAAATAATGCTCGTCCAGGTGTAGCGTTATAGTCTACCAATGAACAGTAGCTCTGCTGTGATGACATCATAGAACCACAAAGGCTTAATTACCATGCATTACACACGGGTAGCTATTCAAACCAGCAAAATGCTCGAAATTGACCAATTTTAGAGTTAAAGTGAAGGGAAAATTAGATAAAATTCACAAGACAAAAAAAAAATATACTGGGTTTTTCATAACATGCATTTGTAAGTCCCTGCTTAACTACATCAAACGCTTGGCAACATTGGCTAGCGAACATAAATTAAAATTAAATTAAAATGCATGATATTTGTAAGTATAGCATTAAGATATCAGAGCTGTTATTCATTGCTGGACTAAAATGTTACTCCTGGACGAGCATTATTTTGTTGATCCCGCAACAACACTTACACGACGATATCAGATTGCGCTCATGTACCATTGCTCTCAGTTAGGATTTTTAAAAGTCCAATAGCATTTTCCTTGAACCCTATTGCATAAGAGTGACATAACACAGTTATACATTGGATACAGAGCTTGAAATTGAGTCAGTACAATATAATCTGAGCCTGGAGGCAAAAAGCTAATGAGAAATTAGCCTGGGCTCAAGACATGATTTAAAATGACTTGACATCAAACGTGTTTCATTCACAGAAATGTTCCTGGATTAGCCTCCGTGGAATAAGGATGTCGAGCAAAGTGTCAAATATTAAAGTAAAATATTGCCCAAAGTACTCTGGAAACCTCTCAGTTTGAACATTGGGTTTACAGTGTACAATTTAGGAACTGATGGTGCGCCATTTAAGACTAAAAATAGTTTGAAAGAAAGTTTCAAAAAAATTGAACGGTCTAAATGAATGGAAAATTAACTTCTGAACCCAGCGTAACTCGGTCACTTTTCAGCTCTGAAACGCGACAGAACTGCATGAAAGATCATATTTGTTTATGTCAAATGATTAAATGAACTCTCAACACATTTATCAGCAGATGTTATGACATGCCGTGATATTTACTGATAAAAGTAATGCATTACAGTAGTTTGTGATGGGAACAGGTCATTTTGACCCTGCATATGTTGGGCTCATACAAGTTGGACCCTGACCTGTTGGACCCTGTCCGGTTCGACCCCTGACCCTAACCATTTGGACCCCCTACCAATTGGACCCCTGACCAGTTGGGTTAGTGTTAGGGTTAGGTTAAGGTTAGGGTTAGGGTCTGGGGTCCAAACAGCATGGGGTCCAACAGGGTAGGGTCTGGAGTCTAAGTGGTCAGGGGTCCAACTGGTTTGGGTCCAAATGGCCTGGGGTCCAACTGGTACTGGGTCAATTCAGTTAGGGTCCAACTGGTATGGGGTCGAAACGACGTATACCCGTTAGTGATTCAATATAAATTGACATGGTCTCTCTCACTGTTTTGCGATGTCTATCATGTCATAATGTATGTATGACAATGTTATGTTGGCTTTACATTTAGGAGTTCAAATTAAGATCTAGAGAAAGGATTTTCCAGCGTATTGGTGTAAATTCCGTGGCTGGCGTGAATTGAAATTAAATGGACTGTGACCCTATAGCTTGTTTATGTTGGATGGTTGGGTTGTCTAGTGGTAGATTACATGACTGGTCACTGAGGAGTTTCAGGTTCGAGCCCTCAGTGCGGCCTGGGATTCTGACTTAGGAAGGCTTCTGAGCAAAGCTGTAGGCGTCAAAGCCACTGAAGGGGGCTTTACCCTTGTTTCTCTCAGTCACCTTCACTTTTTACAGCCGTTTCATCTAGCTTTTGTCTCGGAGCATCATTGGAAACAAGAAGCCTGTTCTTCATGGACTTACTTCAGGTAAATAAAGGTTGAAGGTTCAAAGAAATAATTTTTATGTGAATCCACTCATCTGTCTGTTACCCCCCTGCCCCCCCCCCCCCCGACAGAGGAAGGACCTCCCTGCACCTGCCCCCTGTGCGCCTCGGACTGGAGCAGCTCCGTACCCCACAACGATGGTCTCCAGCTGTCCCGGGACCTGGGGGCCACGTACCTGGAGCTGCCCTCCCTCAACGACTTCTTCGTGGGACGCTACTTCGGAGGGGTGGTGAGGTTTCTCCTGTCCGGCCTGCTTGCCCACCCCCCTGTCCCCGCCCTCTCCCCCGACTTCCCCACTGCTTCTTGTTTCTCTGAATTAATGGCGATCGAGGACCGTGACGCTCTGCGATTAGCTTGTTAGCGCGGATGTGCGCCGATGGTGGACTCCAGCGTTTATCCCTGATGGAAATGCGGGGAGCTGAGCCAAGTGCTGACGTTGCCTGCTGCTGGGTTTATACGACAGAGCGTAGGCTAACACACATCCTCCCAGTCGAGATTAATTAATTACAAGGAGTTATAGCACTATGGCATCTGTCTGCGTCGATTCTCATTAAAACAGGGCAGCCCGTGGTACATAAATAGCTGGCGTAGCTGTAGACGGCTATCAGTATAATGCATCTTTACATTCAGAAACGTCGTGAATGGATGTTTGACCCGTAATGACAGGGTTCTCAGCCTTATCCAGAAAAGGCCGGTGCGGGTGCAGGCTTTCATCCCAACCAAGCAGTTACACACCTGATTCTACTAATTGCGGTCTTTAAAAAAACTCTAGGGGCTGATTAGTAGAATCAGGTGTTTGACTTCTTGGTTAGAATGAACACCTGCACCCACGCAGGCCTTTTCTGGATAAAGGTCAACATCCCAGTGTTACAGTAGGTGTGTCTTCATTGGAACAAAGTTTCAAATTAGCTAGCTGTTTTGCGGTTTTGAAATTAGCCCAATGTCAAATTAGCTGGCTATTTTGTAGTGAAGATGCAAATAGCCCGCTTATTCGATCGGGAAATTTTCCAGATAAATCTTGGTCTAGTTCGCGAAATAGCCAGCTATTTGTGTTACGTCTTCATTTCTTTAGTGGAGGGCTTCCGGGCTAATGGAGACGCAAATTTGTACTATCGGGCTAATTTCCCCATCCACAAAAATAGCTGGCTAGTTTAACTTCATTCTGATGAAGACGCACCTAGTGTAACGTCATACAAGTGTGATTTGAATGTGCTCAACCAGACATAATCACGAGCGGTAGATTTGCATGTTCTAAACGGAACTTTTTAGTGCGGGTTAAACTGTGACTTCTGTTCTCCTCAAATGTGGGTTGCTCCTGCAAAATGGACTCAGAGGTTTTTGGTGCAAGACCCTGTGACGCCGGATAAACCTGCTTATATCATGACCTGTGTCGGACCGGTTATGTGGCTGATCAGGCCATGACATGGTTACTCGGTCAGGCGTTTTCGCCCATGTTCGTTTAAAAAAATTGGTTCTTAGCCTGGGCTCCCTACAAGAATCTGCCATGGAGGGCAGATGAAGGATTACAGCTGAACCCTTAAGCCCTACGCTCTACTTCCGTTTCTAATCCGCCGATAAATTCTGTAACATAAGAGCCAATTAGCCCCTACTTACGATGAAATAGGATTTTATCTGTATGGAAGCTGTCCGCTACAAGTTCATAGAACATTTCTCAGACCTGAGGTGCACTTTTGACTCCCAGTAGCTGCTAAGAATGGTTTTCTGGCTGGTCTGGAGGTGCGTTTCTCAATCACACTAAAATGGTCACTTTCTTCTTGCTGCCTGTTTGTGGGGGTAGTTTACAGGTAACATGGCCTGGAAATGAAATTTTTCTGTATCGGTTTTTACATGGGTCAAGCACAGTAACAAAGCTTCAGGGGCAACCCAGTCGTTGTTTAGGGTATTATGAAAATATATGATTTTAATTGCAGTTTTTGAAGCTGCAGTGGTGATCTGAGAGAGGAGCAATTTTGATATCAGAGTAATAGGTAATATAGAGATTTATAAAACGGGTGCTTCCCATCCTAAAATGTGATTGGCTGAGCCGCGTTCCATGCCAGTATAAAATCAGTGTAACCCACTGTATTCTGAGGCAGACCGCAGCACAAAATATCCCTGCGCGGCTGGCCTAGCAACCAACTACTCTGCGCTCAACTGACTCGTTAGGTTACGTTTGTTTCCAGACTTTTAGCTCGCTATTTCAGTGTTAGCGAAGTTTAGCCTTTTAACCTGCTAACCAGTTGGCTATCTACCTAGCTAGCTATAGCATTATAGAGTTCGATATCACTTTAGCTTGCTAGCTACGTTGCTAACTAGCTCGCTATTTCAGTATTAGGGATAAATTGTTGATTTTTTTTCTTGTGTGTTTATTTTATGGGCTATGTGTAGGGTAACCACATCCATTGTAGTGAACGCTAGCTAGTTGACAAGCTGGCTAGCAAACTAATGCACAATTCAACATATTTTCCTGGACACCAGCAAGTGTGAAGGACAAAAGTCAATCTTGTTCCCTACTCTCGCTGCTGGTTGTAATGATATGGCCGATCGGCGCGAGTTGAGAACAAGGAAATTCGAAAACCGAAACCAAAATGAACGTAACATTGTTTAACGGGGCCTTCGGGAGACCGAAGGAGACATTCCAAATAGCCTTCTTTCATAGTATATCTACATTAACGAGCCCAAATAGCCTGATGTGACATGATAATGGCGCTAGATGAAAAAGCAATCTTAGCGTCTGTGTTGCTTGCCAACCATTCAGTCCACTCTATCTTGCTTGGTGGAAGAACGAATAGTTCTCCATTTTATTGTTGCATTATTACCAATAAATTGTTGATTTTTTTTCTTGTGTGTTTATTTAATGGGCTATATGTAGGGTAACCATTTTATAAAAGCAATAAGCCCCTTGAAACAGTGGGTTACAGTGATTTTATAACGGCGGAGGGGCACTAAGGCACTCTGCTGCGCGTCATGCCTTAGAACGCCCCTCCGCTGTTATAAAATCACTATAACCCACTGCTTCTCGGGGCTTATTCCTTTATAATATCACACCTGGGTCAAACATCTATTAGACATTATATCAACCCTTTAGACAGAGAGAGAGAGAGAGAGAGAGAAGGAAAGATGGAGAGGTAGTCCCTGGTCAAAAAATATATTTGAAATACTTTAAGTACTTTAGATTCCAACGCAGCATGGTACGTCAACTGTCGATGATGGGCCAAACTTCTGTTCATTGGTATTGCTGTTCTCTCTTATTAATGGCTTGCAATGCTCCACAGTTAAATTGACAGAGATCAACACGATTGTCACCAAAATTTCGCTAGACTATCTAGATTTAGAGATTACACTTAAATAAAATGAGTATTTGACACAACAGAGGTAAGAGGTCACATATCTGCAGATCCAGTGGTACCGAAAGAATTGGTCAGTATGTGTAGGAAATGTGTCTGTGAGGTTGCCATTGTAACAGTAGTCAAAAATAAGCCCTGATTACTAGTTGTAGTAAAAAAAAACTTAGTCATGACTAGAAGCATTTTAATTGACAGTTTTAGTCAAGACACAGATTGTAAAGGCACGCCAGTCTTTGAGACTGTCATCATTTGCACGGACACTAAATGATTACAGCCCACTGCGCGTTCTGAAGAGCCATTTGAAAATTCAGGGTCACGAGGCTCGACTGAGAGCAACATTGTGGTGATAGTCATTCTGTGCGACCCGTTACCAACAGCAACCTGCTGTCATCACAGGGATGTAGAATCAAATTACCCGCTGAGGCTCTGATATCTGCTGCACAGGTAACAGGAACTCAAGTGACTAATCCTGTCCAGACAACCCCCTCCCCCCCAAACACACACACCCCCAGCCAGTAGCTATGACTCAGACTCCACACAGAGGCAGTTCCCTTCAACAGTCAGCGGCCGGAAGGGAGAAAGACCTGCATTCATATTTACTGTAGCTCTGCCTATTCAGTGCGCTGAAATACAGTTTTATTTTTGTTAATACGTCACTTATAGAGCATATGAATCAGTCTGAGTGGGAAACCCTTGAACGGATGCCAGTGCAACTGTATTTACGGTACACGGTGTGAAAGGTTGCAGTTGTATAGCCGACTCTTGGTGACTAAGCTGGGGCCAATCCCCCATTGCAGCAGTGCGGGGTTAAGGGCCATTTACAGGGGCCCCTTAGGATAGTTGTTGGCTGTCTGCTGGGTGTGTGGGCATCACTGTCTGAATCCTGTCATGCTCTGGGCGTCTTAAGAGAACAAGAAATTCCAAAATAGCTGCTGTATGCTATCAGCAGCTCACTGTTTTCAGCCACAATATCATAAGTCATTGCTTTCCCTTCAGGGGTAATTTGTTTGCAGTGTGAAATAGTCTTATGATATTTGACAACTGCACAGAAATTAGGCTTTGCAAAACCTCTAACAGCCGTAGAGATTAGCTCGGTCATTACGGTTTTGTGTAAAGCAGGAAAAACATGTCGAAAGTTCTGAGAGCGAGCTGTTTTGATTGGTGAGTAAATGGTGCTTGTCATTGCGCCTCGCACAGTGTTTCGGTTGGTGATGATTGATGCTCATTCCTCTGACGAAATTTTGATCGCTGAATTGCAGAAGCTTGTTATTGTCCTCCCATAATGTTTTGACTGGCGAGTGACTATCAGCTTGACTTCTCCTCCCACAAATTTTTAACTGGTGACTCACTGCTTGTTGTAGCTCCTCCCACAATGTTTTGATCAGTGATTGACAGCCTGTCATAGATCCTCTGTGTGTGCCTGCAGTTGGAGTACTTCATGGTGCAATGTTTGAAGCAGAAGGCAAAAGAGAGGCCGGACAAGAGGCGGACCCACAAGGCCAGTGAGCTCCGCCCACCTCAGCTGGAGCAGCCAGGTGAGACTAATGGACCAACTGCATGGGAAAAGGGGCGTGGCTTCTGCCAGCATCCATTCCTGCCATGAAAAAGCTGTGGCTGTGATTGAATCAGTGCACTTGCATACTGTGGAGTATGCAAATTGCATGCAACATTTATACTCAGTAGTAGGCAGTTTGTATCCAACCTGCATACCCAATAGAAGGCTTGTATCCTGACTGGAATATAGCATGCTTTGTCCCTCTCTCTCGTCTGTACGTATGGAGCATGCTCAGTGCCAGTCGATGCTCATGCCATCCTGTAAGTGATAGGGTATAAACAGAGCTGTGTGTCAGAGCTGGGAGAGCAGCCATTGGACAGAATCGTGTAGAAACAAATGCACACGTGTGTATACATACTTTCACATACTAACATATGCTCGCACGCATACACTCACCCATGCTCAGACAATCCATAACACACACGAGTGCACATGCGTATACATGGCTGCACTAGTCAGCACATTGTGTTCCCTTAGATTCATTCTATATGGCCTTTCTGAACCATAACTGTAACCAGATTATGCCTAACCTTAATATAACCTTAACTGTAAGCCTAACTTCAGTCAATTTGCTCTAGTCCTCCTTAATCCTCTGTGAGGACCACCCAACATGTCTTCACTGCCCCAAATGTCCTTGCAACATTTCTTAAGGGTTTTTCAAGATTTGGTTCTCTCAGTTAAAGCTATACAAGCCCACACCTACATGCTCACACCTTCACACATGCTTGCACACTCACCTACCTGCACATGTACTCTCATATACACATACCCACACACAGACACAGAAAAGCACACACTGCCGTCTCTCAAACGAAAACATATGTACACGCACACTGCTCTGTAGTCTCTCACTCAGACAGCTTTCTCTCACTCTCACACACTTTGCTTTCTTTCACGGACCCACTGCTCTCGCTCTCTCTCTCTCACACACTCACACACACTGCTGTCTCTCTCTCTCTCACACACACACACGCACTGCTCTCCCTCTCACATGCACACATACACTGCTCTCTCTCTCTCTCACACACACACTGCTGTATCTCTCTCTCTCACATGCACACATACACTGCTCTCTCTCTCTCTCACACACACACTGCTGTCTCTCTCCCCCCCCAGCCCGTCTCCCGGCGGTGCGCGTAGAGGAGTCCCGTTTCTCCCAGGACATGCAGTGGCTGCTGGAGCGCGGCGTGCAGTTCGCCGACGTGGCCTTCTACGCCGGGGATTCTGGGAAGGAGCTGGGGTGGGCGCACGCGGCCGTGCTCTGCGCCGTCAGCCCCTACTTCCGACAGCTGCTCCTGGGGGGGAACCAGTCCCGCGATCGGCCCGTGTCTCGCTGCGCCTGTCGGGACGGGCCCCAGAGCCTCCTCTCCACCTGGGATGGCGGTGTAGAGGATCCCCCGTCCCGCCCCGACGGGCACTTTGTCGGACGCCTATCCCGACTGGTGGTGAAGGACCCCCTCCTCTGCCGCTGCCTGTGGGACATGCTGAGGTTCCTGTACAGAGGTGAGCCAAGTGCCTCCTCGGCGTATTGGGTCCTACATGTGGCACCTTCTCGAACGGTAATATTGAGCCTCACATAAAGCGCCTGACCAATATTCACTTATTTTCAGAGAAGAAACATACATTAATACATGAGTATAGCTGAAATGATACCTTATATGTGTAGTTTTGTTGTTAAAGTACACATTAGTTTTCGCTTAATTAGGGCCAGGCAGCGAAAGCGGCCGGGAATCTATTATTTTCGCCAGTACTATTCTTCTTCCTCTTCTTCTTCCTAGGAAATCCTACTTCCTATAGATGAAAAATCACCAAACTTTGCACAAACATCCAGTCCCATGCCAGATTGCCTCAGCTGCAAAAACAGGCCAATAGTCCTGATGGTGGCGCTACAGCAAGCCTCTAAAATTCAAAATTTTGAAAATTCACAACAAATCAACCATATGTGCTACAGATTTGCAACTTTCACCAAAATGTAGCCCCAATACTCAAGAAACTTTTGTCCGCTGAATTTTAGTACAAATTATGAAGTCTATCACTCTGTTTTTTTTTCAAAAACTATAAAACTTATAAAAGTTTTCTTGCCCCACAATTTTTGCTCAATTGTCACCAAATTTGCTGTACTGAATCTTCAGATCGTCCTCCACAAAAATACCACCCGGCGTTTCGATATTTGAAAAATTGAGCCTTCACTGCATGAAAACGTTTGACTGTAAACAGTACTGTAAACATATACCAGGCAATTCTTGATAAATACATTTTCAATCTTCCTGAAAAAAACTGATAATATTTAAGAGTCATGGTCGATGAAGTTTACCAAATATCAGAATTTTTTCTCAAAAACTGAATTTTTGAAACCATTTTGAATTCTGCTCTCGTGGAATAATTGGAGTCAATGTAAGAATGGCATTTATAATCATTAGATTTTCTCTTATGAAGCAAAACACTTATTGCTAAAAACAAATCACCAACATTTCTATGCTGTCCAGCTGCAATTTATGTATTATCAGATTTTTGTCTTGATAACAGAAATTTTGACATTTTGACAATTTTTGAAATCTTCCTTGAAAACTGCTGCCTGGCTGGTGACTCCCTGAGTCGATTAATGAAGCCACACAATGAGCACAATTAGCTCAATGAGTTAGTAGTTGATTCTTGGTGTCAGAAGTTGTGAGTTCTAGTCCCAGTTATGGCAGAGTGGACATTGTAATGTTGATGTTCTTGTTATTTGCCTATTTAGGAACTTATTGTTTTCCTCAATAAGCGTTTAAATTTAAAAACTTTGAAAATTCCTACCAAACCAACCGTACGTGCTACAGTTTTGCAACTTTCACCAAAATGTAGCCCCAATACTTTAGAAACTTTTGTCAACTTAAACTCACTACAAACCTTCAGACCCAGCAACAAGAAATACTATTTTCTGATTGGCTGATAGCTCGCTAATTCAAGACAGCTGTATGGATGGACTAAGCAGAAAAACCTGTCTTGGCCTCTGAGGTTTCATCACTTCTAAAACTGAGAAATGTCATGTGTGGTGTGTGAGCGTGTGTCTCATGCCCAGTGCACGAGACTAGAGAGCCCTTTTGTTGTTGCAGCACGTCTGCAGCAAGCATCTCCCTGTCATGTTGACGTCAAAGAGAGGGATATCCTCAACTGAGAATATTCATGCCTGAAATAATCAATCCATTATGAAAATAGTTGTGTTTTAACTATTATGTATTTAAATAACTGATTTATTGACAAATCTTCGCTGCTTTATTTCTTATTTTAGTCCTAAAATGCGCTAGAAGTTGTTTGAAATGCATGTAACTCTTAAAAGTTACTTGCTAATTAGCTCAGTGAGATGAAGGATACTGGGCTATTTGGTGTCAGAGATTATTAGTTCAAATGTCAACCAATGCAAATTGTATGATGTAATCCCACCTGTCTTGTTATCCTCCATTTTTTGCCTCTTGTTGCTCAGAATTGCCTAAATTTGCCTGGCCCCGATATCGCTGCAAAGCAGTTTTAATTTTGCATTACATTTACCGTTTTGCTCAAAAATGGCTGATTTACTACTTAATTACCATGATGTTTTACCTTGAGTTTCTGGGCAATCATTTTTGTTAGTTTGTTCGCAACATTATGGAATAGGTTTCGGACAGATTTTAATGAAATTTTCACTGGAGCTGTGTCCTGGCCGATCTTAAAAACCATTTAATTTTGGAAGTAATCCAGATCGAATTCTGGATCCAGGTATTTTTTATTTACTTGTGTGGTGGTGTACAATAACACTACTTGTATTTGTCCCAGACGTGTGGGGGACTGCTGGGCCTCGGGAGAGGTGTGCGCTCTCTGTGTGCTCTTGTTTTCTATTTATTTTATTTCACCTCTTTCGAGACGTATTCTTCGACCTATTTTCTGATTTTTCTTCTTGGTGTTTCCTGCCTTTTACATACCGTTTTATTCTTCTGTTATGTTTGAGGACGAGGTATCCACCTGGCTCTGGGTCTTTATTTGATGTTGGATCTTCCTGTGTGGAAGGTGGTACCCCGTACAGGAGGCCTTCTGTTATATCCCTCGGTCTTCACTTTTCTTCCTTTATCTACCTGTCTCAACCCTCCTCTCTCCTGCCTAGCCTGGGCTTTGAGCCCAACTTTTCATTAAAAAAAAAAATAAACGCCAAAAAAAGTATCAGCCCTGTCACTCTCGCATTATCTCGCCTTTCTCCTCTCGGGCAGAAGACAGGGAATTTTGGAGCTCTGCCAGAGAAAATGTTCTTATGAAAAAATCCTGGCACAGCTGGCCAGGACTCAGACTGGAGGCAAAAAAAGTGGCTGCACTGCAAAAAAAAAAAAATTAAACCTGAAAATAAGTTGATCTGAAAATATTTTTTTTAATGTATATTTTTTGCTAAAGGTTGCAGAAAGTTTTGCACGGATATAATGCCTTGGAGGTGAAAAGTTTTACTTATTTTGGGATTTGCCCGTGAGATAAGACACTGATCAGCAAGAAGAAGTAAGTAAAAAGAAGGGCACAGTTTATACCTAAAAGTATGAAAACAAAACTCTTATTACAAGACAAAGCGTGGTTTTTTTTACGTTTACCCTTAGAGCGCTGAAAAAATTTTTCTAAAAATATAAATTTAATAATCTCGTGCTGTTGAAAACCTATCATGTGGTGACTTGTTTAAAAGAGCTCCCCAAACAAGTCGCCACATGATAGGTTTTCAGCAGCTTTGATTTTGACATCTTACATCTTTGAGCAACAATTAGCTGCATTTAGCGCTCTGAGGGTTGACGAAATAATGAGGAATAATCCTTTTTAACCGAAAACTGGCGAAGCTGTATCTGCTCCTATTGCGGTCACCATTATACTGCAGCCTGGTTTTTTAAATATTCACTCCGCCTCTGTTGCTTCAAACTGGGGACCCTTTAATCTGGCCCCCGAGGCCAGCAGTGCTGCTGTCTAATTCTGCTGGAATTGATTGATTAGTCACCCGCTGATTGGACCACACCGAGGCATTTCATACAGACTCGCGCAAAAAAATTCTTTGGCAGTCATTCATTCGCTTATCAAGAAATATAACTAAAATGTCAGGCGGCATAAATGTTTGCACTAATTAAGTAATTAAGGCAAGATGTTGGCATGAACGCCAGAAACTCCCGCGACCCTTGTTGCAATATCGCTGGCTTAGCCGGAAGCCGACATCATGCACCCTCCCACCCCACCCCCATGTCTGATCACTGCCAAAACCCAAAAATATGTTTATCTGGAGTATTTTATATTTTATTTACACTTAAAATCATATTTCCATTTATTGTTTTTTGGTACCTAACACAAAAATGTGGCTTGATATTTTTTATTGACTGCAAGATTTACCCATGGGGTTTGAAAAATTCACTTGTCAGGTAAGCAGCAGCTCAGAGATGCTGATATTTTCTACTTGAGGGAGGGGAAAAAAAAGTTTTGAATCAGAGTTTAAGTTTCATTGAAAGACTAAAAATATTTCAGGTATATTTAGCTGTATTGACTATTGTTCTTTACAGGCGCAGGAGTGGCTGCAGAAGAGTGTTCTTATGTTCCTAAATGCAGTGCAGTTTCTCCCCGAGGCGCCCAGCTGACCAATCACAGTGGCCCTGGTCATTACAGGTGTAATCACCCTGAGTGGTTTCCAGCGTAGAGCCTTGATTAACAGCTCTGTCCGCGGGCTAATGTTCACTACCCGCCTGTTCCCCGCGCGGCCGGGAGCCGAAGCCCGTGACTGCAGCTCTGTTTGAATTAGCGGCGGATCAATTATCCCGCCCTTAAATTATCCATCCGGACGGGCCTAAGTACTTCCTCCTCGCCTGCTATCCACGTGTCCAGGGGCCGTTAATCATTGGTGAGCCAGTGCAGAACTGACTCTTCAGAAATAAAAGCCCTGGGGTTTGAGTGTAAGTGTGCTTGATTGCAGAGTGGCTTATGTGTTAGTCAGCCAGGGCTCTGGGCATGCTCTGTGGTTTTTTGCGGGCCTGAGGTGTGAACATGCTCAGTAGCCTCAAAGCTCTGCGTGTTTGTAGGCCTCGGATCTGAGCATGCTCAGTAGCCTCAGAATTCTGTGTGTGTGTAAGTCAAGGATCTGAGCATGCTCAGTAGACTCAAAGCTCTGTGTGTTCGTTGATCGGGGATCTGAGCATGCTCACTACACTCAAATCTCTGTGTATGTGTTGGTCGGGGATCTGAGCATGCTCAGTAGCCTCAAAGCTCTCTGTATTTGCATAGCTGGGATCTGAGCATGTTCAGCAACCCCAAAGCTCCGTGTGTTTGCTGGTCTGGGATCTGAGCATGCTCAGTAGCCTGAAGGCTCAGTGTGTTTGTTGGTCTGGGATCGGAGCGTGTTCAGCTGCCTCAAAGCTCGGTGTGTTAGCAGGCCTGTGGTGTGAGCATGCTCAGTAGAGGCCTGTTTTTGTGTGTTTGTGGCCCCAGGGGCGTCGGAGTGGAAGCAGCTGCAGGACGCGGCGGGGGAGAAGCTGAAGAGCTCGGTGGCGGTGGCGGAGCTGCTGGAGAGGGTGCGATCCTTCCTCGTCAGGGAGAAGGTGTGTTACAGTCCTCCCCAATACCGGACCCTAACCCTCTCTAACCCTACCACTCTAACCCTAACCCTTACCCTAACCTATCATACCCAACCCTAACCCTCTCTACCCCTACCACTCTAACCCTAACCCTTACCCTAACCTGCAGCACCTAACCCTAACCCTCCCCAACCTTACCACCTGAACCCAAAACACTCTAAACCTAACCCTTACCCTAACCTATCATACCCAACCCTAACCCTCTCTACCCCTACCACTCTAACCCTAACCCTTACCCTAACCTGCCGCACCTAACCCTAACCCTCCCCAACCTTACCACCTGAACCCAAAACACTCTAAACCTAACCCTAACCCTAACCTATCATACCCGACCCTAACCCTCTCTAACCCTACCACCCTAACCCTACCACTCTAAACCTAACCCTTATCCTAACCTGCCGCACCTAACCCTAACCCTCCCCAACCTTACCACCTGAACCCGAAACGCTCTAAACCTAACCCTACCCCTAACCTATCATACCCGACCCTAACCCTCTCTAACCCTACCACTCTAACCCTAACCCTTAGCCTAACCTGCCGTACCTAACCCTAACCCTCCCCGACCTCACCACCTGAACCCAAAACGCTCTAAACCTAACCCTAACCTATCATACCCGACCCTAACCCTCTCTAACCCTACCACTCTAACCCTAACCCTTACCCTAACCTGCCATACCTAACTCAAACCCTACCACTCCAACCCCCCCATATCTAACCATAATCCTCCCTAACCCTACACACTTCTTAACCCTAACCCACCCTAACCCTAAACACTCCCTCACCCAACCACCCTAACTCTAAACACTCCCTAAACCTACCACTCTAACCCTCAACGCTCCCTAACGTTTACACTCTAACTCTATGCACTCCTTAACCCTTACACCCTAATGCTAAGCCTACCACCCTAACCCTAACTGAAGTGACCTCTGAGAAATGTATTAATCTTTTTTCATCAAACATTTAACGGTTTCAAAACTGCGATCCAATTTGTGGTTCGCAAAACCAGCAAATACAGAATATGTGTATGACATAGTCCTACAGTGTGGAATAAATACCTTTTCTAACTTTGAACACACTGTAGGGGAAGTGAACTCAAAAATTAAAGATTAAGGGGTTAACAGATCGGAATCTCCTTAATTATGATGAACCTTGATTGGTTTTTGGGGGTCAGGTGCGAGATAGAAAAGAAAGGAGGGGGAAATAAAGGTGTGGAATGAGCCGCCAGCCACATGGATCGCACAGGAAGTGAATGGACGATCGCTGAATTTACTTCCTGTCTCTCCAGGGCCCCAGGGACTCTCTCAGCTCGCACCCCTCCCAGCAGGCCTCGCGTTACCTGGGAAACCTTTTCAACTCGCCCCTCTGTTCTGATGTCATCTTTATGGTGCAAGGCAAGTGCACGATATGCAGCCTTTACCACAGTATATTCTGTTGTGTACAACATGGCATCTGTAATGTATGTTCTATAATGTACATTTGTCTGTATAACTAGACAGTCCAGCTGCCCGCGTCCGCATGGGTGTAGCCCCCCGAAAGTCCGCTTCTCCAGCCTGTACTGCGTCCACAAGGAAATCTCTACGTTTCGGCAAATGTTTGCGGATTATTCAGCCAATACTGTCGCCATGGCAACCGAAATCGATAGGTGTCATAACTGGAGTATAACACATGGCCATACCAACTATGAAAGTAATCGGTCAAAAATTACAGCCTGTACAGCATCCACAAGGAAGTGTCTACAGGCGTGGCGGTGGCGGAGACGACAAGCATGAATTCATAGTAGCCGGCTGGCTGACTTTGTCCGGGGGCTAGAATTACAATGTACAGTCTATAGTATGCAGTCAAGAAAAGGGTCTGCAATATTGTCAATGATGTTTGTAATGTATGGCTGTAGTTAGTTGTATTCAGGAAGTCCGCCTCAACACAATCCTTCATCTGCAAGTGTTTCAGCAAATCTTAAGCTATCAATTTAATTATGCACATATTGCATTAAGTATCCGTTGTAATTTTGTGCTAAAATGACCACCAAACATTTCTTGTTTAAGTCAGCTTGCCCTGTATCGATTTGGCCCCCTTCACCCCCCTCTCTCCACACACACACTTCAGAGGACAAACCTTGAAGTGAACCACGCTTTGAAACAAATTACAAGAAACAAGCATTATTAAACCGTTAATACCTTCTAGTTATATAGTGGAAAGATCAACCTTTAAGTGACGGTCACATTGAAGAAGTCAGAAGGAAGACAAAGTTGGCAATGATGGATACGGAGGCCACAGAGAGCGACAACATTATTGTCATGGTTTGCCAGTAAGATGTTGGCTAATTATGAAGATTGTGGCCACAGTGGCACCACTCATGGGCGAGTGCTTGGCAACAGTGGAAAGAAGTACAGCAAAGTCATGTTCAACACGGATTAAAGTACTGTCTGAGATGATATGGTACCATTGAATTTCCATAGTCCCGAATGGCAAGCATGAAAACAATTTGGGGAGTTAATACCACAAAGCACCATTAAGTGGCCACACGAAGACTGCACAACAGCGACAATACAAGGAATGGCACTAGACAGGCAAAAACGGCGACAGTTTTTAACACTTCAACACTTTCGCCAAACATGAGCAAGCTATGGTGAACTTTGGCAAACTACTGCTAGCTAATCATCTGAGAAGTTCCACTGCACATCAAACACAGTAACACCACATTAGATGAATATCATGACAAGTGTAGTGAAGAACTTGGCAAATTTTTATCGACAAACTTCGCCAACACATTCTTCAATGTGACAGCTGCTTTTCATTTTCAGCTCTATCCCTCAACACAAATGTGTTAAAAATGTTCTTCACCCGTTTATGATGCAGTTGCTCCTCACCTAGTAAATATACTGTGATTTGTTTTGTCCTTCTTGATTGCGAATCTGATTGGTTTACAGGCAGCGTGCTGCCTGCCCATAGAGCCGTGTTGGTGGCGCGCTGTGATGTCATGGCTGCCATGTTCAGCGGAAAGTATGCCGAAGCTCGAAGTCGCGTGGTGCCGATTCACGGTGTCTCCTCTGACACTTTCCTGTCCTTCCTGGAGTACCTCTACACTGACACCTGCTGTCCGGGTGGGTGAATTGCAGCTGTAAGTAAATTGCAAATTCCAGGTTCAAAAAGTGAAAGTTCTTCCCAGTGTTTGGTTCTGACCACCAGCATTTTCTCATGAAGCCCAGCTCTCCAGCCAGAAGGCAGAGCTTGTGGAAGGTGGCATTGGAGAAATCAGCTGGCTGGGTTCTTAGGTGGAAGAATCAGATGGTAGTACTTTCACTTCTTGACCCTGGGCACATCTCTGACTGCATGTTGTGAATCATTTTGTTATCGCAAGGGCTGTCAAATTGACGGTCAAACAAAAATCTGGCCTTGGCTTTCGTTTGGTCCAGTTAACCGACTGAAACATTAGTGGTACTGTTTGGTCAGACTGTCTTTCGCCTCATTTCCTCCAAGCAGTCAAGTTCAGATCAATTTGTTGCTCATTAGAACGGTTGTTGTTGTGTGTCCACAGTCAGAAGTTCTGGATTATTCCTAAAGAGCCGTTTACCAGTCTGTCTCGTTTTTTCGTTACTCCTCTGTTGAGATAGCTGGCACATTTATCCTGAACTAAAAGGTGGCGCTGGAAACATTGCAGCCTGCTGATCAGTCAAGAGAGACAACCCTTGTTTAACAAGAACGAAATACAAACTCGCAGTTTTTGTGGTTGAGGCAGCTATTGCCACCTGGTAATAATCCAGTCTACATTTAAGAGAACTGTCTGCAGTGTAAACAAAATCTAGATCAGCAGTTGTTGACCCATGAGGCCATTATAGATACTGAGATTCATTTCCTGCAGTCTGATTGGGTTTTCAGCTTTTCAGCCATCCTTACCTGATTGTCATTGGCTCAAATTTCTGCTTTCACATGTAGCCCCTCCTTCATGTATTAACTTACTGATCGTTGAACTCTTGGCAAATTTGAAAACAAGTGATGTCATGTTGTCCTGGTCAGACTCATACCACAAAGTACCGAGGTCATGAACTTTACAACTGAGCCCAACTGTTAAACATTCTCTATTCTCCCTGTTACAAAACTAACCTCACAAAAATATTGTCTTATGCTATGTGAATTAGCCCCTTGAGTGCTACTCACACATAATCATCATGAAATTTCACTTTGTAATTAAAGCTGGAATTTTCATCATATTAAACTGAAAATGTTCCACATTCTGCATTAATAATAAATGAGATTAGTAATAAATCAGGACAGAAGAATAAATAAATATTTATCTTATTTAAAATGAAGATCCACATTAGAGCAAATTCCACGCTGAACATACTATGAAAATCTTGATAGATCCTGGGATAGGCAAATTTCTATTTCACTTCGGTCTGTGCAGGAAATGAAGTGAAATACAATCAAATTGCAAAATTCCCAGATTTTCTCCCCCCAACACCCCCGCAGTTTGATGAATTGAAGGACTTGATCCTAACCTCGGTATCGGCATTTGGGTATCGGCTCGGACGAATAATGGTGTTGAAGCGTAGGTAGTCGAGACATTTAATTACATCTACAGGCGGTTTACAGCAGGTGTAGCTAATCCTGGATCTGGAGGCCCCCCTGGATACACTGGTTTTTGTTATTACTCTGAACTTGAACAAATATATCAGTTGATCACGCAGTTAACTCACCTCACCTAGTTTCTTAGGTCTGAAGTGGGTGGTGAGACCATAGAGTTCAATAACAGTAAAACGGACATGGCTATTGTGTGAAAGTGTCAAACTGTCGGCCATATTGGGTATGACTAGTGCTGCCTGCGTAGAATTCTGAGGTCTTTCTTTTCTGCTGTCAGTGCCGTTCACCATAACGGTTCAGCCTTACCCAAGATGGCGCCCATTATTAGAAAATCCGGATACCATTACGCTATGACATCGTTCGTTCCTCTGTTTTTAATTCTGTGGTTGAGACCGATAACCAGCACACCCTAGGGCTTCTCCAGGACTATTGTTAGCTACCCCAGGGTTGTGGGACCGGCCATTGGAACTCGGTCCTGAGAATAACCAGCAGCCGTCTCCCTCTCTCGATGTCTCTCCTCCAGCCAGCGTGCTGCAGGCCATGGCGGTCCTGGTGTGCGCGGAGATGTACCAGGTGAAGCGTCTGCAGCACCTGTGCGAGGTGTGCGTCTGCGCGTACCTACAGAGCATGCCCAGCCGAGAGCTGGCCTCCACGGGCATCAGCGTCGTGCGGCTGCTGCGCCGCGCCAAGGTGAGCGGGGCGGGGGCAGCAGGGAAACAGGAAGTACAATCCAGATGATGCTTAATGACAAGAATTTTGGAAGAGGTGAAGTAGAGTCTCGATGGAAAAAAAAGAATGATCAATAGCCTGTTTTACAATGTCAGCCCATTTTTTTTACCTTTATTTAACCAGGCAAAGTTCCTCTGGGAACATGATTCTCTTTTTCAGGGACACCATGGGCTAAATGCCAGATGGAACAGTTACAAATGAGGAGAGTTAGAAAGAAACAGGTTTTAAGCCCTTGAGGCGATGTTTGGGGTTAAGGGCTGTACTCGAGGGCCCAACGGCAGTGTTCTTCCCAACTTCATCTCTGCAAATGCTAGTCAGAATCCCAAGCCCGACCAGGAGCTAGGACCAGCAACTCTTCAGTTGCCAGTCCAGCAACCTGCCATCAGGCTACCACTACGGTAGATCAGAGGTCACCAAGCCTGTTCCTGGAGATCTACTGTCCTGTATGTCAAGGGGAGGGAACCCTGCTACTGCAAAGCCATTACTGTGCATGTTTGAGATGTTTCTCTTCTCTAACAGACCTGGTTAAATGTTTCTAAGTTTTTGTTTTGTTGTAGATACCTCATCAGGGTACAATTTGGTGTTAAAAAAATTCAAGGTCACGCAACCCTCAAGGTCAATTTTGAGGTCAAAATATAGGTCAATTATTCATCACACCCAGAGTTACCAGAATGAGTTTAAAAATGGCAGATTTGGAATGCTTGTGTGCGATTCCCTTTCCAACAATACCTTGTTTGTCAAAATCGGTCAAGTAGTTTTGGAGATATGGCCATTTGAATTTTGGCGGCAACGGCCATTTTTCGCGAAATATCGAAAAAAAACAAAAGGCCGTAACTTTGCACTGGAAGGTCCGATTGAGCTGAAATTTGAGATTTGGGGGGTTTTGGGTCATGACCAATTCACACACAAATTTTGAGCAAAATTGGAGATGGTGAGGCTTAGCTCATTGGGTGATTTGACATGGAATGACCCTAAAACAACTGCCTTGTTATCAAGCACCTGTCTCTGTATCAAGACCTTGACTGGCTACGTTCATTTGAATCAGGTGAGTTCGAGCGGAGACATCTAAAACTTGAAGAGCGATGGCATTCGACTGCCCCGCGATAACGGGACCAAAGATCTCCAGCAACAGGGTTGGTGACCACCGATCTAGAGAGTTCTGGGACTCTGAAAATGGGGACTTCTGAGAAACTAGAAATGATAACAGTGGGAAATAAGGAATAGGATCCTGGGGAACGGGAGGAAGGGTAGAGAGAATTCTGAGAAATGGGAAGTAGGATCAAGAGAATGGGCTCGTTCGAGATGAACTGCGCCTCGCCTGGAAAGTGGACGGGATCAGGCGGCAGCAGCAGGGGGCAGAGACAAAAAGCTGCAGTCATGTCGGTCATTTTTCAGTTGCGTTCAAACCATAGATGGGAAGTCACAGAAATATTTGCTTCCTGTTGGATCCATCTAGGCTACCTGTAGCTTTCAGATCATGTTCTATAGAGCTATATGGCTATATACACCAATCAGCCACCAGATTAAAACCTCCTGCCTAATATAGTGAAGGTCCGGCTTGTGCTGCTGAAACGGCTCCATCAAACTGAGATCACTTGATCTCCCAAACTCAGGGTTCTCCAGCAGAACATTTCTCAGAGTATCACACTCCCTCCACCGGCTTGTCTTCTTCCCACTGGGCATCCTGATGCCATCTCTTCCCCTGGTAAACAGTGCACGTGTTCCCTGCCGAAGCACATGATGTAAAAGAAAATGGGATTCACTAGTTTAGGCGACCGTCTTCAACTGCTCCAAGGTCCTGTTCTGGAGCTCAGGTGCCCTCTGGGGGCGCTTTTAGAGGTGGACAGGGGTTAGAATGGGCACTTCGGTCTGCAAGCTAAAAAGTACAGTACATAGCAGGGTATAATGCACTGTGTGTTGTGACTCATTCCTCATGTAAATATTACTGAAATTCTCAACGCCTTGTGCCTGAATCGCCCTTCTGTCAATTTGGACCAGTCAGGATTACCTTCGTAACTATCATGCGTCAATGAGCCTTCGCCACCCAGAACCCTGTCACCGCTTCATGGTTTGTCCCTCCATGGACCACCGTCAGCAGGTACTCACATCTGCTGACAGGGAGCACCCAGAGGTCTTGCCACTTCAAAGATGCTCTAACCTACTCATCAGGCCATAACAATTTGGCCCTTTTCAAAGTAGTTCAGTTTCAATTTCTCCGACATCCAACACATTGAATGCAAGAACCGACTGTTTGCCTACAGTCTAAGATCTGTCTGCAGACCTTGACATGTGCCTTAGTCATGAGAGAACATTATTTGCTGAATCTGTGAGTGGTCTTAATGTTCTAGCTCATCGGTGTATATCGTGCATCATTATTATCAGCTGCACAAGATTTGATTGTTAACAGATTAAACAGTCATTGCACAACATGAGACATAAAATCAATCATTAAATATTAGTCACACAGAAAATTAGGGTATCTACAAATATGATGTTCATGGTCAAAAATAAAAAACTCCTTGATCAGGGGCAGCCAGGTGTTTCCCATCATGCCCTGGTCCGTGCAATGGGTGGAAATCAACTGCAGTGCCTGGCACTAAAAACTGCGGCCGCTTCAATCTCCTGAGGTTATCTCTGCCCACGCGCGTAACATCAGAGCAAGTTTGGAAGGAGTTGGGCACAAATCTAACCGGCGTACATTGTGCAGTGGTCGCTGGTAATCGATCCTCTGCAGGCTGGGCTCAACTCGAAGGAGGCCAATGCTGGGAAAAAGGAATTAGGATCGAGAGAAAGCCTGGAAAACAGGAAGTAAGATGGATGGAGGGAGAAGTAGTTTTATTTTTCACAACTCCACACCTTACTTTCTGTAGCTAATGTCACTCGGAACTGAAGTCTGAGGGAGTCAGGATGTTCCACTTCACTATTTTGCAGATCTTTGATTCCCCTTCATCTCTTTTTTTATATTTTTATCCCTCTGATGGGTGAAGCTACGAACACGAAAAGGTAGAAGGACAGGGGAGCAAGGTTATGATAAAATGTGGTTGCTAAGCGTCCAAAGCTGGGAGACAGGAAGTTGATTGGGGAGAATGCGGGTAAACAGGAAGTATGATCATGTTACCAGGATGAACTCTTCTGTCATTGACAATGGAAGTTGCATTTCATTTGCATCCGCTTGTGTGTTTTTAGGCCGAGGGTCCAAGTGCACTGGCCAGTGTGTTCACATATCTGAATCTGAACGTGCCAAGTCACTGAGGATATTAAATTTACAATTAAGGAAATGAGCGAGGGCAAAAGGCAGGAAGATCAGAGCAAGGCATGTTTGAAGCAGAAATGTGTGTGTTTGTGTGTGTGCGTGTGTGTGCATGGGAGATCTGGGTCAATAAACTGTCTGAAGCACTTTCACCCATGTGGTACCAATACAAAATTCTGCATTGCGAAATTTCAAAATGAGCATCTGTTTTCCGTAAAATTTGGATCAAGTTCCTTTTTCCACTGGGTGATGAATTAGGTTCCATTTTTAGCTGGTGTCATTAAATGTTCCACCATCTGTGGGAGGAACTATGTTTTGCAGCATTCCTGGACATCATACAGTAATTCTTCCGTTTCAGTGTCACAACGCAGACCAGCTCTACATTTGGCTCCTGCACTTTATTGCCAACAACTACCTGATCTTCAGTCACAAGCCCGACTTTCTTGAGCTGTCGGGTAAGACTTCATCGCCCCCTACAGTCCAAATCATGTCACAGCAAGGGTGTGAGGGGGAGCAGTTGGATTCTCTTGACTGCTGGGTTTAGGCTAGGGCATGCGTGTACATCTGAATGCAAAGATGATGCGGTGTGATCAAAAAATTGCAAAGACTTCACTTTTATGCCAAGAATAATGTACCTAATACAGGTGATGGAGGAAAACCAAAGACCCACTTCAATCAACCCCAAAAAAAAAAATAGAACTTGTATTTTTCATTAAAATTGTTACCAAAGTTACAGAAAGGTTGGACACATGAACTATAGTTAGATAGCTTAACTATCCGGGGTCTCAAATATATATACTTCTGACTCCTTTAAACTTTACTCAAAAGTATCCTACTCACTTGTTTGCAACTGGGAAAAAGTGTCTGATAATAACCTAGGAGGGAGAGGGCTAACACCAAGTGCCTAAGTAAGGTGCTGGGCCACCACGATCCACAGAATCCATGCATAAAGTCATGGGTTTTTACAAGTCTATGGAAGAGGATTTATTGATAGCATAGCTGAAGAATGCTATTCAACATGTAGGTCCAAAATCTCCCATAGTTTTATGCTGGGTTGAGATCTGGCAAACATGAAGTCTACAGTATGTAACTTACATTAGGGGTGTCCCGTCGGATCTAAAGAGCCAGAGCAGGCGCAAGTTTTTGTTTCACTTCAAGAATGCAACAACTGATACCACACATTCAGATATTATTGAGGATCATAATTTGTGAATTAGCTGAATGTGCTGTCTTAAGGGCTGAGTTAAAAAAAAAAATAAATAAACCCTGCATCCACTCCGGATTTTTTTGGATAAGATCAGGCACCCCTGATTTGTATCATTTTCACGCTCCCAACAAACAAGTCAGCTCTTGTACCCTGTTGAAGGGGCTTTGTCACACATCAGGATAGACCGTAATCTCACCCATTTGTTACCCTAAGGTGCGTTTCCCAAAAGCGCAGTTGCGAAGTTAGCAACTTGCGTAGTTCGTCCATTCAGTCAATGGGCCCAACTATGCAAGTTAGCATCTTTGATTTTGGGAAATGCACCCCTGTGTGGGTAATAGTTACCTACCCAGTTCCTGGGGGTTAACCTTCCTGAAGGTTTTCAGTGAAACCTTAATCTGGCTCACCCGATTCTACAAGTGAGCAACAGTGTGATTTCTGGCTATTTAGTGAAGTGGGCATTTTCACAATTGTAGTTAATGACAGGAGACGGCCAAGAACAGGGTTGGTAACCACTGCCCTAGTAAACTAAACCAGCACAGCCGCAAAGCAAGATGTCAGCTGCATAAAACTTCCCCATGCAATACACCTGTACGGAAACACCTGGATGCATTATGTTTGTTGAATCATTTGGGTTTTCCTTTTATTTGTTACCGAACAGTACCATCAGTATTATTGATGCACTTCACAGTAATCTCCCACCGACCAACACACGTTCTCCTTCCGACTTTCAGTCCATATTAAGAAACAATGCAGGAAGTCTTCAACTGTTATGCACCTGCATTACTACACATGGTAGGAGCGTCATGAAATCTCATTCCTTTTGACTTTTGATCGACGCAACTGAAAAAGCAGTGGAGCATGATTTGAAGAATACAGGATTTTTTTTGCCAAAAATTCTTTTCCGAGGCTCGGCACGGTGTCAAGGCGCGCTGTCATGATGAGGAAACAGATGACAGTTTTCCTGTAGGTTTCTAATCAATTTTTCCCCCAGAAATGATGACCTTGTACAAAAGAATTAAGACCTCTTTCCAACAGGCCAGGATAGCCGCCTGGGGATGTGGAACAAATTCTTAATGTGCAATATCAGCAAACCAGGAGTCTCAATGTTTTGATCGCACCATGCACACTGATACTCTGCCAGATCCAGCAGTGATGATGGTAGTAACACTTACTTAGCGCACAGCTTTCCACAGAAAAAAAGCGCCAGCCTTTTTTGTCAAGGAGTCCAAGACAAACACACACACACACACCCACACACACACCTCTCCATCCAGAATTCACCATTTCACACTTCTTAGAGTTTAAATGGATTTAATAGGATTCAGTACATCCACAAGTTTCGAGCACATTTACTTTGGACGGGCTTTTCCTCCATTTTGGGAAGGGCTAAAGCACAATGTGTTTAGTTCATAAACATCCCTAAAGTCATACAGTACCCACATCTAACAAAGACTGTTCATAAACCTATCCACAGAGACAGAAACGGTACCGACATCTAACAAACACTGTTGGTATAGTGATCCACACTGGCAGAAACTGTACCCGCGTCTTACAAACACAGTTGGTAAAGCTATCCACAAACACAGAAAGCTAAGAGTTCTTTTGTAAATCTCTTTTTGGTTTGTTCTTTCCATATAAGGCTGTTTATGATTAAAACCCAAAAATTAATATCCCTCCGCAACTAGCCAATGCCTTCATAGCAAATCAGGAGGCTTGGCCGTGATGAGTTACAGATCGGATAAGAATTGAACTGGACCAGAATCCGGGGCGCTGTTTGTGAGGGGTACATCTCAATCGTTGACAAGGTAACGTGCTGTTTTTTTTATTGGCTGATGGTGGGCGGGGGTTGTGTTTCAGATGAGGAGCGGGAGCAGGTGGAGAGGGTCCGGTGGCCGTCGAGAGGCTACCTACAGGAACTCAGCGAGTACCAGCAGCGCAGGCGCCAAATGCGCAAATCCCGCTGCATCATCATGTGACCCTCTCGGCTCCGCCCTGGAGAAGGATGGGTGGATGGGGGGGGGCAGGGAAGAGGAGGAAACCAGAGGGTGGGTGCGTTACCATCAGCGGGGACATTAATCGGATGCGCCATTGGGAGAGGCAATGGGAAAAACCAGGAAGAGAAATTGGGGCGGGAGGCTGCTCTAGAATGGCGTAGTCGGCAGGATACATGAGGAATTCTGGTTATATCTGAACAGACCGCAACAGGAACGGCTGGAAAGTGGCAATGAACCAAGAACCCAGACTCGCCTGTGGGCGCATGTGTGTTGGGACTTGATCCGGGACTAACAGAGGACTAAACCCATGAATTTTAACGAAAGAGAGGCTAAACTATCGTTCTGCAAAGACTAACACACTGTCGCCCTCAAAGTGATATGCATCAAACCATCAGAAACCGTACTATCAAAACAAGTGTCCTAATAACGTAAACTCTATTAAAGGTAAAACTATAAACTTGCCGTTTACAAACATATCATAAATATATTATTTAAAGGCCATGCCAACTATTTTTGTAACATTTGTTGCCTATTTTTGTTAAAAAAAAAAAAATTGATGTTTGGATTGAAGCTACTTGGGATTAAAGAAGCATGTGGTTATTATTGCAGGTTTGTAGCCATGTAAAGCAGCCCTGGTTAGGGGAAATGAATGAAAGCTTCGATCCTCCATTTGTAGCCTTGTACAGTTTCACCGGTGTCTGCCTGCATCAATAAAAGACTGTTTTTTTTTTTTGTTTTAGTTTTTTTAACATGAAAATGTCTGACATGCCCTTACTGTGCCAGGGGAATGCAAAGATGTTCACATTCTGTCAGTCTTTAAAGCAATTCTTACCTTTCTGGCATTTTTACACTTTTCTTTTGTAATCTTAAAATGCTCCTAATAAGCGTATGGCACACTAAAATGTAAAAGAAATCCACCAGGTCTTGAAACTCTTCAATATTCAATTCTCATATATTTCTGATAAAAGTCTGACCAATCATTTTCTTCGGTCCGAATAAAATGATTTGCCGAGCTTCCTGTCTGTCATCCGTCGCAGCGCCCCTTCCAGTCGCCTATAGCTGTCACCGCTTGCGAGTCACGCGCCTCTCTGGCAGAAAAAAAAACGACGCATTTGACTGTAAACAAACGGGTGCTGAAATGCTATAATTACGATAATAACGTTAATGGTAGTTCGTCAGACTTCAAAGGTAACTAAACGGTACGAGGGCTTTTTATTTTATACCACATATAGAATTAAATATTATGTCAGTATTGTTGGTTAGTTTTCACTTACCGGTGCCTCTGAATCTGACTCCATTGACCCGTTTCACTCTCCTACGAAAAAAAAAAATTGCGTGCGGCGCGAGGAAGTGAGCAGCGTGAGTGAAACGGGTCAATGGAGTCAGATTCAGAGGCACCGGTAAGTGAAAACTAACCAACAATACTGACATAATATTCCATTCTATATGTGGTATAAAATAAAATGCCTCGTAACGTTTAGTTACCTTTGTAGTCTGACAAACTATATTAGTTATATTTTTTTTTTGTAGGAGAAGTCTGGCAATCGGGGGGAAGAGGGTGGGACTTTGGAGGGAGGTGGAGTTGTTCATGTTCAAATTTTTACTAAGTGCTGTGCGACATGCCAGAAAGGTAAGAATTGCTTTAAGTAAATACAATCAGGACCACTTTATTAGGCATAGCTTTCAAATATTGGACCCTCTTTCACCTACAGGACGGAGATATGCCCATTTATGCTAACTTTACATCAAGTGATCTGCATTTACTCAAAGGGTCATGCTTAAAATTTAATGAGAGTGACTCATGTTATCACATTTCTTAGAGTATCTCGCTTGGGTACATTCAAAAAAGGATGTGGATGTTTGTGCTTGCAAGTGTACCAGTGTGGGTGAACCTGTATGTCCACGTGGATGTTGCTAGCGCGCGTGCGTGTGTGTGTGTGTGTGTGTGTGTGTGTGTGTGTATGTACCTGACTTCACTGTAGGGCACCAATGGACTCCAGCATCTTCTTCAACTCTCCGTTTCTATCCAGCTCTGCCACGTCACTTCCCCCACCTATACACTCCTTTCCGATGAAGACTCGAGGCACCTGCGTATGTACGCGCAGATACAGGAAGGCACACACACGCACGCACGCGCACACACACACACGCACGCACGCACGCACGCACACACACACACACACACACACACACACACGCAGCACGCATACACACACACACACACACACACACACACGCATGCACGCGCGCGCACACACACACACACACACACAGCCTTAAGTCTGTACTCAGGACTGAAAACAGAACCTTCTGCAAAGTTAATCAATGCAAATGACCTCATACAATCTACCCCAGAGGTGGGGAACCCAGCTCCGAGAGGACCATAGCCCTGCTTGTGTTTTGTTTTTTTTTACCTTCATTTAAACAGGGAAATTCCATCGAGAACATGTTTCTCTTTTTCAGGGATGTCCTGGCAGAGACACCGGATAGAACAGTTGCAAGTGAGGAGGGGTGGAGAGAAACCGGGGTGAAGCTCTTAGAGCGGTTTTGGGGTTGGGGACATCGCTGAAAGGCTCAATAGTAGAGTTCTTCCCCATGTCATCTCTCCAGGGGTACATTTCCTAAAAGCTTAGTCGCTAACCATGTTAGCAACTTACATAGTTTGACTATATATATATATATATACACAGTTAATAATTCTGACTAAGTAAGTTAGCTACTAAGGTTTTAGGGAACATACCCAAGATCAAGTCAGAATCCCTAACCCCACCGGGTGCCTGAACCAGCAACTCCTCAATTACCAGTCAAGCGACCTACGCCAGGACACGTTTTAGATGTTATCCTTCTCTGACACACCTGATTCAAATGACTGCCTCGTTATCAAGCCCTTGATCAGCTTCCATCGTTTGAGTCAGGTTTGTTAGAGCAGAGAGACGCCGAAAACATGTCAGGCTTCGGCTCTCCAAGAGCAGGGCTCCCTACCCCTGATCTAAGCCAGCGGTTCTCGGCAGTGGTCCTGGGAACTCCCTGTGTATGCTGGTTTTTGTTCCAACCTCAGCTGTAATCACAGTTTTAAACAGCAGTTAGCTTTTTCTTAATCAGGTTATTTTCATGGTCAATGGGTTATTTAACCTTTTTGGCTACATTGTCAAAAATGATTATAGCTGTATGCCAAGTGGGATAAAAAGTGCTTTAAAGCAAACGTGAAAAGTAAAAACATTTTAATTGAGTAATGGGGTCAAAATAACATTGCTAAACTATTTCTCCCAACACTCAATTTAGATTTGGCTCATTTCATTTTATATTTCTTTTAATTTGCTGTTAACCATCATAAAGGCTATGTTTAAGTGACCAAGTGTCAATACCTTCACCAATTAATCGATTCTTTAATTTTATCAGATACTTTTCATCCTTTTTATGCCATTAAAAACATTTGAAATGGAGAGCAATATATACATTGAACTCTTTGCTGCATGCATATCTGTTTCGGACATGATCTCGCAAAAAAAAAAAAAATGGTAAACAATATTTATGAACAAAGCAATTAAGAAAAATTAACACCTCCTTAAAATTCTGGGATAGGAACAAAAACCAGCATACACAGTAGCTCACCAGAATACACTTATCTAAACTAATACGTTATATTCGCAGTATGGCATCTGTAAGGGTCAGCATGGGACCTCTGCATGGGGACAAAAAAAAAAAAAAAAAAAATCAGGAAGCATAAATAAAATTAGAGTGGACAAGCAAAGCAGTAAAATTTCTGAAAAATTTATTTAGCCTACATTCCTGCTCATCTTGTCACGGCTGATTATTAGTTGTGGGTTTTCACAATTATATAGTAGCCTCCATTCGGGACTTAAAGGTTTGGCCTCCAGCTACAGAGTTATACAGCCAAGTGAAATTTAATTTCACAAAGGTCCCTCCCTTTAATACAAATAGGCAGAACTATCCTTCGCTTACTCAATCGTGACACATAGTATGGTGGAAGTACAGAGGACGTAGGAATGTGGTTTAATGAGACCATCAACCCCCCTTATTGACCTTAGGGAGATCTTTGAAGATAACTCTTAAACTACGTAGGTGTAACATAATGGTACACTCACAGAGTGAATTTCTTGCGCGGTGGCGCTATACAATTACATAGCGTTAGCTAGTCTCGAAAGCCTGGTCGAAATTCGAAAAGGTGACTTACGTTCCAGCATTAAAAGGAACACATCAAACATCGCAATATTTATTTTATAATACTCACGGTACGAGCCCCTGTAATCTCGAGGAAGTAGTCCTGAATTTTGGCCATATCACTCCTCCCACTTATATCGATGAACTCCAAGTGTCCAGCTTTGAATTTGTACTTGGACAGAACCTCCTTTGCCATCACACAATACGGGCAAGTCGGCTTCATGAACAGAACGACTTTGTCCCCTTGTATTTTTGCCGCGACGAACTCCTGCGCCATTGTTTTCCGTTAATGAAAGAGCCAACTCCAATTTTGTGAAGCTAATAAGTCGTTTGACAGTGAAAATGGGAATACTGGCTCAGCTGCGGACTCATGCAAACAGACTGCTGGCACAATGGAGCCGCTCTATATTTGCTCAGAAACACCGCATGACGGACAAAAAAAAGGCTCGACTGATGGTCGATGTACGGTAAGTTCATTGGTCCATTTTCCTGTCATGTATTTAGAGGCGGTACTTGAGTTACATTTAAACCTGATGGTAAGTTTATGACGCTGTGGCCCCATCGAATTTATGTGCGTAAACCTACCAGAATAGAATAAATATTGTGGTTGTGGGTTTACTGTGTTTCCAGGAAGCTTTAAGACAGAGGACCGGAAAAATGCACATTATTCAGGCGATATGGATGCAAATGCCTTCAAACTAAAACCAAAAGTCTCTTCTGAGAGCCCGTATTCATTATTTTGAGGTCAAATGTAATAGGTTATGGACTGAAAATGCAAAAAATTGTGTTGAAGTATAAAAATGAGCAGTTGACTCTGTTTGGAAACTCTGAATTTTCAGTGTCGTGTTCAGCCTGCCAACTGCCCCTTGCCCCCTCAAGCGAGTCTAAACCAAGGATACGAGAACCTGTCATTCATGCCATGTTGCCAGGTAACTATAACCAAGACTAGAGGCACTCTTAGAGTGCAAACCTCCGCTAAGGCAGCACAGTCCAAATCTTGGTGAGTGGGAGCAAAGTTGTTATCGCGTGTCATAGGATTTCAAGATGGCTACCGTGGCAGCCATTCTGTTTGACTGATCGCGGTCAAAATGAATAGGGTCCATCCCTGATGCAATAGCCACCCACCCACAAAATTTCAGAGATATGCGTTCATTACTTTTTGAGTTATCTTGTTCACAAACAGACAGACAAACAAACGGCACCGATCACATAACCTCATAAACTGTGTTGTGTCACTGGTGAGAGGAGACGCACTACAGTAGTCTTGCAGTGGACGTGACTGCACCATTAGCTCAGGCTACATTTGAATAGTCTTTTCTGCTTAGAAAAGTTCCTTTATCCTTGAAAATGACTCGGAAGTATTAATGTGGCAGCCATGACAAGCAGCACTGTTCAAATTCTCTAAATGTTAAGGAAAAGTGCTTCAAAGCTTCCTAACCTATCTTAATCCTTTTTAGCATAGGGTACCCTGGATCATCTTATTTGAAAAGTTTCTTTGGAAAGAAAGGTGATAAGATCATCCCACAATTCCATGTGGCAGCAATATTTAAAACAATGCGCCATCCATCGGGCAACCCTGCTGAAGTTTCCGGCTTTAAACAGCCAAAGCTGGTTGAAGCTGTTTTGACAGTTTTAACTGGTCATCCAGCCCCTCAGCAGACTGGACACATTAAAGCAAATTTACATAAAAACACAATAGAGGCTACATTAAATGGGTGCCAGCTCCTCAGTGGTGAGGACTGAATCAAGGTTGAGCAAAATAATAGGTAGCTGTGAAGTGCAGTGTGCTAAGGTATCTGGCTGGCTTCCAAAAATGTCGGTCTTTCCTGATGAAGACATTTTATTGTAACAGGGAAAAACAGTTTTTTGTATGTTTTTCTTTGCACAGACTGAAAGTGGCGATTTAAGGGATGGCTACAGTCATTGAAAGCCTGGCCCGCACCAACAGATTTTTAGTCCCCGCTACCCAAAGGGTAGGTCGAGGGACTATTGATTCAGGCTGTATCCGTTTGTGTGTGTGTGTGTGTCTGTGCGTCCATCCGTACGGATCTATTGGTTTGAAACTATATGCAGCAGCCTCACTATTTTACACTGACTTTGTAACCTTTACCAAAGCTTCATATCTGTTACCATTTTTGTGACCTCTGACCCTTGAACACTGAGTGATTACCTCAATCACTGTTTCTCATTTTCAGAGCAGATCTGTGACAGTGGGCTTCCAGACTTGCTTGTATAGTTTGACCTTATCCTCTAGTTGTGTCCTTTTTATGCTTTGTTGACCTATGACCTTTGACCTTTTCCCGATGACCTTGACCTTTTTGCAATTTTCAACTTTCTCAAAAATCATCTGATCTTTTTATTTGGCACATCAAAAACTACCTAGGTTTAGGTCAAGGAAACCAGTGCAAATATTAAAATTGACCTAGGACCTCTACAGGATATTTTAAGTGACCTTAGACCTTGACCTCCGCTTTGTTGCAAGAGGCCTTGCATCGGCCTCTCAAAATGACCTTTTAGTCCTCTGCCTCTCAATGGGAAAGTCTGGGGAGTATTGATTTTGGTCCTGTCCGTCTGTCCATCATGTATATGTGCATCTGATCGTTGGTGGGGGACTTTTGTGGTCCTTGAACGGATTGTTGTTTTAGACATAAGAAACGTCACATTTATTGACATAAAATCATACATTTCATAGTTGTTTGGTCCTCTTGTGTGTAGAAAACACACACAAAGATGTGAGACCCACACAACCCGATATCAGATTGTAAATATTGAACATGTTTCATACTTCTTGAAAGCAGTGCAGCTCTGGTGGGCTTCAGAGCAGATCTGGTGAAATCAAATACTCTCTTATCACAGCTAACATCACAGGGGATTTGGGCAGGATAATCTGCAAAGTCATTAAAATGGGCTTTACTGAAGGGGGGCATCAGGCCCAAAATTGATGTGAGCTCGGCTTTAAACATCGAGCTGCTTTACTATGGTGATTGAACTGTTGGGTTTATTTGGCGCCTGTAATTGTAAAGCCTAGTTTAACTTCTTAGGGAAGCTTTGTCTTGGTTGTGACACTTTCAGTTGCAATCAAAATGATTCAACCCCCATTGCAAATTAGGTTTACTGGCAAAATTTACAAACTTTCAGCTGTTTGCAATGAACAAATCAAACAAGAACAATTTAAATGGCTCAATACAACTAATATTACAAGTGGCTTCTCGAAATTCAACACAAAATGCCACTTTTAATGACAAATGCAGGGTCAAAATTATTCAACCCCTTCATGACAAGCATCTTTAATACTTAGTAGAAAACCATTTTGCCGCTATGACCTGCTGGAGATGTGATGCATAGGCAGATGTCAGCTTTTGGCAGCATTCCCAAGGAATCTTAGCCCAGTTCTCATGGACAATGGCCTCCAGTTCACTAATATTCTAGGGTTTGCATGCTGCAACTGTCTTCTTCAAATCCTACCAGAGATTTTTTATGGGGTTGAAGTGAAGCGACTTGTGATGGGCACTCTAGAATCTTCCCAGACTTCTTCTGAAACCAAACCTTGGTGGATGCTGAGCTACACTTAGGATCATTGTCCTTTTGGAAGGTCCAGTGATGCCCAAGCATCAGCTTCCCTACAGATGGCATGACATTTTCTCCTTGGATATCCTGGCACTTGACTGAATCCATCTTGCCCTCCACACTTTGCAGGTTTCCAGTGCCAGAGGAAGCAAGGCAGCTGCAGAGCATCAAAAAGCCCCCACAATTCTTCACTGTAGGCAGGGTGTACTTTTCAGCATATGCTTCTTTATTCCATCTGCAGACATACCACTGATTCATAATCCCAAAATATTCCAATTTTGTTTCATCACTCCACAGAACAATATCCCCAAACTTCTATGGCTTATTTATATGGTTTTGAGCATATTGGAGGTTGTGCTTTTGGATCAGTTGTGGTGTGTGTCTTGGAGACCTTCAAAGTTTAGTATGCGCCCTACTGTGCAAACTGAAACCTCAGTGCCTCCTGCCTCCAAGTCTTGCTGCGGGTCTCCTGCAGTCACTCGAGCGTTTTTGACCACCCGTCTCCTCAGGAATCTGGTGACAGCCATTGATAGCTTCCTCTTTCTGCCACATCCTGGTACTGTAGCCACTCTTCCTTTAACTCTGAACTTACGAACTATGCTTCCAACTGTATCTCCACGAAAATTCAGTGCCTGTGCTACCTTTTTGTATCCTTTTCCTTGTTTGTGCCAAGCAATGATCGCCTCTATTAGCTTTTTGGACAATTCTTTTGACAGCCACATTTCTAATATGCAATCAAATGTCACTGTCAACAAACCCCTAGCAAGTGCAAGTATTTGATGTGTTCTATCTCAAGCAAACCTGATGCATCTAATTAAGCTCTTGATTAGCTGCGTTAGGTGCGCTTGAGCCAACACCTGATTTGCAAATATGCTCTTATGAAGGATTCTATTTGGGGGGTTGAATAATTTTGAGACTGCAGCAGTCATTAAAAATGGCTTTTTGTGTTAAATTTGGAGAAAGCACTTGTAATATTAGTTGTGTTGAGCTATTTAAAATGTTCTTGTTTAATCTGTTTATCACATACAGCTGAAAGTTTGTAAATTTTGCTATTAAACCCAATTTGCAATGGGGGTTGAATAATTTTGACTCAGGACTAATAATTGGTTTAAAGGGATAGGCCTATTCTGTGCCGCACCCCCCCATTCCCAGTTCTGGTGCCGCCACTGAACCCCTTTCCTTTCACCTTTGAAAAAAAACGTCATAAGGTAAAGGAAATGTGCAAAGCGTAATTCTTTAGAGTTTTGGAAGACAAGCGCGCTAATGAGAGAATCTGAATGCACTTACACTAGGCAACGTGATCATGCATCTCTCGCCCGTCATGCTCATTTGTTGTGATTGGCCGGATGAATGGCAGTCGCTTTAAATATTGCTGCCACACGGAACTGTGGGATAGCGTTATCTCCTTTCCTTTCGAAAAGGATGGTTCTCCGTACCCTATGCTAGAGGAGGTAAATTAGGAAGCACAGAGACACCTTTCCTTAACGTTTAACCCCTTTGCGCAGATTACAAATAACGCCAATTTTTCCTGTTGTGCATGAGTCTATTTAAGGCTTTATACCTCAGTATTTGTGCCATAGAGACTGGAAAATTATTTTAGAGAAGCAAGACATTTGGAAATTCAATATGTGTCTTGTCAAGTGTTTTTGTTCCTTATATTCTTAGCCAGAATTTTGTTTGTTGTGAACTTTTTTTGCCAAATAAATGAAAAGTATGTAGAAATTGACAATGCCTCCCCTCCTGCTGTACAAAAAAAAAAAAATACACAACAAACCGAAAACCGTGACACCAGAACCGTGATACAAACAACCGTGACTTTTGTGAACCGTTCCACCCCTATTGCAACAGTAGGTGCACAAACCAGGATGCAAAAATGAGTATACTTTCAATTTCGGATTGGTATATTCTGTTTTAAATGCATTGGTTGACCCCAAAATTCCTTGGTTGATGCAGCAGGAAGTGTCTTTGCTGTGCTTTTTTGGTAACACCGCCAACATCATCTGTGAAGGTAAAAGATTAGTCTAACACAGTCCCCAGGTGCTTAAAGGTCCTCACTTACTCCAACTCTTGACCCTTATCCATAATTAGTTTTGACAGGCTGTTCTCGTTACCATCTTGGGCTGCCCAACCCTGTTCCTGGAGTTGTACCATCCTGTAGGTTTTCTCTCAAACCCTAACAAAGCACAGCTCATTCAATAGCTATAGCAGGGCTGCTCAACCCTGTTCCTGAAGATCTACTGTCCTGTAGGTTTTAACTTCAACACTAACTTGGCTCGCCTTCTTTGACTAAATGGCAGCTAAATGAGAGGCCAGTAGCTGTTGAATCAGGTGTGTTTTGTTAGGGTTGAAATGAAAGCCTACAGGATTGCAAACCTCCAGGAACAGGTTTGGGCAGCCCTTACTAAGACACATTTCTTCCATTCTTACAATGAAAACAAATTTTATTATGCTTGTTTAACCATTCCTCTCCAGACACATACATTCAGAACAATCTCAACTCTGAAAGTCACACAGCTCTCCTAATTAAATTTTCTTCAAAATATAGCCCTTAGACAGTCCATTATTTAGGGACATTCAGATTGTAAGACACTGAGGGCTCTCTTGTGTCTTTGCAAATGGGAAAGCTTGTAATGCTAGCTTTATTCACAGTTTTGTCTGTCAGTTTTGCTAATGGCATATTTCTTGCCTTCCCCTGTTTAGTGTTTTCCCGCTCTGCTATAAACACATACAGTGGGTTGAACTTCACATAAGGGATACAGTGGGGTGCAAAAATTTTGGCAACCCTGGTTTAAATGTCTGTTACATTTAATCTCCAAGTGGTTGAAAGCAAACCTGAGCACTAAATGCTACAAAGTTAAACATCACACCTGTCTGCAAATTTAAAAGCAAGGGTCTTTATTTATTTATTTATTTATTTTTGAGTTTTTAAATGATAAGAAAAGAAATAGGGCCCTGTGCAAAGGTTTTGGAACCCTTTTGGATTATTCTTTGTTACCTTTTAAGAAGATGATTACTAAGGGCCAGACCCAGGTGATTTACTCGTTAGGGCTTCAGTGAGTCAGGTGAATATAATTCCAGGGTGGAACTATATATTCTAAATTAACTCCATGCCTTCTAAAGTATCCGACTGTGGTGGCTGTTGTGTCTGGCGTTAAAAACCATGTGTTCCTCTAAACAGTTGTCCAAGGATGTCAAAATCAAGATAATTCACTTCCACCAACAAGAAGAGGGCTACAAAAAACTCTTGCAACGCTTCAAACTTCCCATTTCTACTGTCAGAAACATCGTAAGAAAATGGAAAATAAATGGAACAATTGAAGTCAAGGCAAGATCAGGAAGACCAAGAAAAATTTCGGATAGAATGGCCCGAGATCTGGTGAGAAATGCTCAGAAGAACACACACATCACTGCAAAAGAGCTGCAAAAAAGAGTAGCAGACACAGGTCTAGTTGTTCACAGGACAACAATACAGCGTACCTTACACAACAAAAACCTACATGGCAGAGTTGCAAGAAAGAAGCCTTTCCTACGACCTCAACACAATATTAAGCGTCTGAAGTATGCAAAAGAGGACCTTGAGAAACCTCAAGCCTATTGAACAATGTGCTTTGGACTGACGAAACCAAAATTGAACTTTTTGGCCACAACCAAAGAAGGTATGTTTGGAGAAAAAAGGGTAGAGCATTTGTAGACAAGAACACGTTGCCGACTGTTAAGCACGGAGGTGGATCCATTATGCTTTGAGGTTGTGTAGCAGCTGGGGGCACAGGCAATATTGTGCGGGTGGAAGGAAGAATGGATACCACCAAATATCAAGACATTCTAGAGGCTAATGTTCAAAGCTCAGTCCAGAAATTGAAGTTGAAGAGACATTAGGTATTCCAGCAAGACAATGACCCAAAGCATACCTCAAAATCCACCATGAAGTACCTCCAGGAAAGACGGATGAAGGTTATGGAATGGCCATCACAGTCCCCAGACTTGAATATTATTGAAAATCTGTGGAGAGACCTCAAACATGCCGTGCATGCAAGAAGGCCGAAGAATATTTCTGAGCTAGGGGTGTTCTGTCAGGAAGAATGGGGAAAAATTCCAAAGACAAGAATTGAAAGACTCTTAGCTGGCTACAGGAAGCGTTTGCAAGCTGTTATAGCTGCCCGAGGAGGAGTTACAAAGTACTAGCTGACAGGGTTCCCAAACTTTTGCACAAGGCCTTTTTCCTTGTTTTATTATTTTGAAACTATAAAAAGTTAAAAATAAAAATTATTCTTGCTTTAAAATGTGATGAAATGTGTCACGTTTAACTTAGTAGCATTTAGTGTTCAGGGTTGCTTTCAATCACTTGGAGATTAATTGTAACAGACATTTAAACCAGGGGTGACCAAATTTTTGCACCCCACTGTATGTGTCAATGAATAAAGCTGGTACTGTGCAATTTTTATGTCAAAAACCTCAGTCACTCTGTAGAAATTTCATGAGACTGAATTTCAGCCAGTAGAGCTGTTTGCAAATAAAAGAATAACATTTTTTACCCATTATCATGTTTGTTACGTAGCCTATGCATAATGCCCGCAGCATGTTGGTGAGGTCTAATGGGAAGGCGTGGGTGAAGGGCTATTTTTATACATGTGAATGTCATGTAAATTTTTTTGCATAAGTGGGGGGAAATACTAATAATTAACTTCAGTCTCGCCCTTGTTGCATCGCCACATAATTAAGGTAAAATTTGTATGTTTATTTGGATACACAATCATATTAATAACCTTTGCATTAAGTTGCGTGATATAATATAATTGGTGTCATCACCATTTTATGCCTCCATTCTGCACATGCAGCCCTGTATGTGCGCAATGCCATTTTTGTTATCTTTGATTTCTTTTGGTATGGCAGAGAAGATCAGCGAAGAGTCAAAACAATCCACGGACACGGCAGACAGCTGACTGGCAAACCGGTCCTTCCCGCTTAGAAAGAAGTTTTAAAAAAGGGGGAAGAGGCGGGTGAGAGAGAAATGCATGTAAAAACTCGAAGAGTCTCTGAGTGACCTGAGTGCAATGAAATTTTAACATAGATGTGTTAAATAACTTCTGCTGCAGAATTAGCCTAATGCCATACACAACACAAGACCTATCAGTTTCAAAACTGGGCGTGTCTAACTCCATGCCGGTAATTTTGTGACAGGCGGCCCTAGTGCAGCTGTGGCATTGTTGTCAAAAATGTTGGACTTAGACAAACTGAGTAACTGTGGGTGTGATGGGAGTTTGAGCCCATTAAGGCCAATCAGATTATCTGCTGTCATTCCCTTTAAAGGTCCCTTATTATGCTACCAGGTGCACAGCTAATTGGCCATTATGAGCCAGTTCAAAATCTCCCCTTCCTGACATCACAAGGGGGAGTGACCACCTGGAATAATGAAATCTGATTGACTGCTTGGCTGAAGTTGATCAGCTCTTCTTGCCTCTGGTTGGAGAAAGATTTTGAAATTGCTTGTAATAACTAATTGGCTATGCACCTGGTAACATAATAGGGGACCTTTAAAAGCAACGTGGTAATGCCATAGTGAAATGAGAATTAAGGTGATGAACAAGCATTTTACTTGCGTTCCTGCTGCCCTCTTTGGTCCTCAGAGAATCGCACTCCAATGTAGTAATGTGTGGAGGAGTTTGGGGGGATAGAGGTCGATTTACCAGGGAAGGTATTTTTAATGAAAATATGAGGGCAAGTTAAACTGTATTCAAAATAGCACTCGTGGTTTCAAAACAATGTAACATTCAACGCAATGTGCAATGGCAAATGTTACAAAATAAAAAAATGGGAAGCAGCGTGTGAGAGAGAAAGGCGTTTAAAAACTCGAGGAGTCTGTGAGTGACCTGAGTGCGGTGAAATTTTATCATAGATGTGTTAAATAAATTCTGCTGTGGAATAGGTTAGGTTAGCATAATGCCATACACTAAAAAGATCAGATGAGGCCAATGATACTCACCATTGAAGAGAATAGAAGCTGAACTCCTCTGTGTTTGGTGAGATCTAGGTTTTTTCCACCTCCACCAAATAAAGTTGGCAGGAGGTTATGTGATCGGTGCTGTTTGTCTGTTTGTTTTTGAACAAGATGACTCAAAAAGTAATGAATGGATATCTCTGAAATTTTGTGGGTGGGTCGCTATTACATCAGGGATGGACCCTATTGATTTTCACCGCGATCAGCAAACAATATGATCACCATGGCAACAATCTTGAAATCCCATGACACGCGATAACTGAACTTTGCTCCCACTCAGCAAGATTTGAACTGTCCTGCCATGGCAGAGGTTTGCACTCTAGAAGTGCCTCTAGTTGTTACTATTTTTACCATTGACCAGGCCTTGATGCATTTTTTGCGTGGTGTAAGAACGTTCTCTTTTTGCTTTACATTTCAAATGGATTATTTTTGTTTTTTTTTGTTGGATCATTAAGTGCCTCAGTTTTTTGTTCCAGTATTCTAAATCTTTTCTGTTTGACTCTGGAAAGAACTGGCTTCAGTATCATCAACATGGATGCTTATCAAACTTTGACTATTTTGCCAAATGATATTATTGGTTTTGTGCAGGGTTGCTGTTTTTCTCTGTCCAATATACTGAGGTTGAAAACAGACATTTGTTCTGTGGCCTATATTCAATGTTTGCCTTTTATTGAACTGGGACAGAATCAAATTAATTGATAGTGATAATCAAGCTTAACCCATTTTTTATTTTATAACATTTGCCATTACACATTGCGTTGATTGTTACATTGTTGTGGAACCACAAGTGCTGTTTTGAGCACTGTTTAAGTCCCCCTCACATTTTCATTAAAAATGCATAACCTGGTGAATCGAAATCTATTCCCCTGAACTCCTCCACGCATTATTACATTGGAGTGTAGTTCTCTGAGGACCAAAGAAGGCAACAGTAAGACAAGTTAAGTGCTTGTTCATCACCTAATTTCAGCTGAATTCTCAGTTCACTATGGCAGTACTGCAATGCTTTAAAGGGAGTGACAGTGGCTAATCTAATTGGCCTTATTGGACCTAAACTCCCACCACACCCACAGTCAATTAGTTTGTCCAAGTCCAACTCTTTTGACAACAATGCCACAGCTGCACTAGGGCCTCCTGTCACAAAATTACTAGCATGGAGTTAGACATGCCCAGTTTTGATACTTATAGGTCTTGCGTTTGTTGACTGCATTTGGTCGTCAAAATCGCAGGCTGAATTTCTTGGCCTGATTTATTCTTTTGTCAGAACGATTGTTAGTGTTAAATTTTGAAGGGATCTTTATCAGGGGATATAAATGTTTTTACTCTTTTGATTTGGATCATTACAAATGCACGAAACCAATTCTGTTTTAGTGCAGTTTAATTATTGTAATTGTTTATTAAAACAATCACATTTTCAGCCCAGCTACTCTAAGTATTACTTGCTTGCTGCAGTTCATCTGTGATCATTATCTAAGGCTATTTGCATGGTTATTTAAGATTTCCCAATTAATATTTTTATGGAATTGAAATTCAATTGTGGCCTTCCAGCAACAAACATGCATCTTTCCAAGAACGTTAGATGTTTTCTTGCTGCAAATTGGAAAATGCTGGCGTTGGATTTGTAATTTACTTCCCACACAGCAAGCAGCGCTAATGTTCCCATGAACAGCAAAGCACACGATAAACATAGACTGACAAAACAGCATTTCCAGCTCTGACTTTTCTGATTTATGCTGCCATAATCAGTACTGGCTCAAAGTCAATTTGCCGTCGTGTTCCTTCAAAAAGCACTGTTTATAGAGGACACAAGTTTTGCTTCAGTTATGAATTTATTTTTGGAAAAAAATAGGCAATGGAAAAAAGCAACGTTTGAGTCAGCCTAAAAAAGAAAGAAGGAAATGAAAAGAAAACTGGTGTTTCAGCCTTCAGTTATTTCGCTGAGGTATGCGCCACCTTGGGTTGATAAGGTATGTGTTTACAAAAACTCTCCTGAATGCAGTAATATAACAGAAAATTGGCAGAAAAACTGTGCTGGCCTCATCGATCTGGTCCTTTTGTTTGCTTCAGAGCCCTGTCTTAAAAGAATGTTAATCTGGTCCCGGGCCAAAAATCTTTTTAAAAACTAAACCCAGCATTCCTTGTAGATATTCCTTACCATCACTGAAACGGACTGAATGATTTCAAAGCCACTTCCCTTGTAGCTCAGTAGCCTATGGGAGTGACCTATAGCCCAACGGTAAAAAGCACTTTCAGGTGGGATCCAGATGGTTGGTGGGTCGAGTCCCAGGGTTGCCACAGTAACATCACTGCAGCTGTGCCCTTGAGTTTATCTCTTTACCCCCAAGGCCTCAGCAAGTTTGATTTGCTCCTGCTTTGTAGTATCAACTGTACGTCATTTTGGATAACAGCATCAGAAAAATAACTAATGCAGTGGCACTCTCAGAGAGAAGCTCTCGCCAGAAGCTTGAAAATTGACCTTTGTCATAAAAGCAATGTACCTCAAACAATGCAGAACTTAAGCCAGCACCTTTATGATGAAACCACCAATCATTTCTAATGCTGATTCAGCGATACAGCTAAAAGCCCTCTCAGAACACAATGGGCCATCAATTACAGGACTGTATAGTATCTGCATACGAAGTACCTGGAGATTAATGGCATACTGTTGCCTGTGATGAGACTTCTTTGTGTTATCCTTAATCTGACAAGAATCCAGTCAGCTTTTGACTTATTCCAGGAGCGGGGCTGTCCAGCCTCTTCCAATAATGACTGGTAAAGGTGCTGGTTTTGGTTGTAGTTCAGTCTTCAACACCCCCCCAAAGTTTATATAGCAGGAGCAAGCCAAATCCTCATACACATTAAATCTGCAGCCCAGTACCCTCCTGTGATTTATAAAGGAGTACATGAGTGCAGTTATCCATTATATTGCCCACTTGTTCCTGTTCCCACCCCAGTATATATTTAACGGGCCAGAGGTGAGAACCCACACTGGGCAATATGGCAGTCCATTGCATCACACACGATCCCATCAAGCACTCACACCTATGAGTAATAATGAGCAGGGGTCACCAACCCGGTTCCTCAAGAGTTACAATCTTATATGTTTTTACTCCAACCCTAATTCAGCTCAGCTGCTTTGGCAAAAAGCAGCTCATGAAGATCTCAATCTGGGAAATACGGTGGTTTTTGCTTTGTTCGGAGTAAAAACCTTCAGGATGGTAGATCTCGACGAACAGGGTTGGGCAGCCCTGCTCTAGCTGTTGAATGAGGTGTACTTTGTCAGGGTTGAAGTGAAAACCTACAGGATGGTAGATCTCCAGGAACAGGGTTGGGCAGCCCTGCTCTAGCTGTTGAATGAGGTGAGCTTTGTCAGGGTTGAAGTGAAAACCTACAGGATGGTAGATCTCCAGGAACAGGGTTGGGTATCTCTAGATGCTTGCAAGAACACCCTGGTTTGGTCTTTGACCAGCCCAACATGCAGTTGAATCTGAATACCCAGAAAAATCCCACACTAACTCAGGGAAAATAGGCAAAGTGGAAACACCACACTGAAAGGCCTGGATTTAAGCTGGATTCAACTCCATGATTTTCTTGTATAACATAACTCAAGGATTGTTAACCTTATCCAGACAAGGCCTTGCATGTGTGCAGGCTTTCTTCCCAGTCACACCTCGGATTCTACAATTCAACCCCTTAGATTAGTAAAATCAGGTGACGGTTGGGTTGGAATCTAGGCCTGATACCAGTACATCTCTTTCTAATTAAAGCTTAGAACCCCTGGTACAGTATGTACCAAACAGTCCCAACGCTAAAACATGCCAGTATTCATCTCCCTTTTGAGGACGGAAAATTTCTTGGAATTCCTTGACAAAAAAAAAAAAAAAAAAAGAACCCAGTTAGCAGATAATGTCCTGCAAATTTTTTGCTGGAATGTTTCATCACCATTGTTACACTGCCAGTACATTTAAGCACTCTAAGGACATTTAGTGCTAGCTGGGAAGATCTGTCAAATCTTGGTGATCTACCAGGTTCTCTCAGTGGGAATATGATCAGTCGTACTCCTGTAGGATACTGTTAATAGCCATCTTGGGATTGTGAGACCAGCTCCATTGGGACAACTGATCACTAGGTGGTAGTGTTCTCAAACTGACATGCCAAAGGGCCACATCATCATCTTGTTTTCATTGCGTTTTGCAATTTAATCACTCAAATTAGGTCACTAAACCAGCCACCGACTTGAAGGTATTCACAACTACTGTATATTCAAAAAGTCAATCTTTCCATATCCTTTCACCCTTCTTTATATTACAGAAACAGACACACGTTTACATTGAATAATGTTTTCAGGATATATGAAAATAAATGCTTAAGTGTCCCATTATTCTTATTTAAAGTTCAATGTTGTAGTTCAATTGAAGATTAGAATTGAGTTTTTTTTTTTGTTTAATGAACACTGCCTGCAACTGAAGCAATGAGGAGTTACCATGTGCCAGAAGTACTTCTGTAATCAAGGACAGCACTTGGAATAAAAGCAGTAATAAATACAATAGAAACTGATTTATCGAAATAAAATTTGCAGTCACCGAATCTCTGTATCAACTTCATGAATTCTTGCGTCTTCGCATCTTACAATACAATCTCAAATTACCACACTGAAGAATTACCCACCTTCCCTAAGAAAAAAAAACATAATGCAGAAATAATGAACAGCTGTGTAAGATCATGCATCAATGCAAAGGCCAATTCTGCACTTGTAAACTAAGGACAGGGCTAACGGTGCCACAAAAGGACTGTTAAACACAAGAGGCTCAAGTAAACCCAAAACTCAACTGGTCTGCCACCCTGCCGCGCCCATTTGAGAGCGGGATACAGGGCTGAAATGAAATTCTAGTGTAGTTCATGTCCCAAAGATGTTGTGCACAAAGTTTAATCAAATTTCATCAATTATTGTGACCCCTAAAGGTCACAGGTTTTCAAATAGGTGTCTTTGGGTGAGTGAAAGTCAAAGAACTGCCATTCATCAGAAATCATCAAAACCCGATATCAATATGTTGCGACATGTTGAGTACTACTTCCATTCCAAGTTTCAGCTCTTTATCTATATTACACAGGCCTACAATAGAGATCTTAATGTTTTCATTGTGATCTGTTGGGAGTGAGGAGCTACAATGCAATCAGAGAGTAATTTATGCGCTAAAAATTTTGCATGCAAAGGTTTGTCAAATTTGATCAATATGTATGACTGATAGGGCCTAGAGGTCGAGTGGTTTACAGGCGACAAACAGCAGACGATGACAGATGATGATGGACGACAAAGTTTACACCATCTAAATGTCGACCAGCTGAGTTCATGAATGTTGAAATCCATATTTTTAAAAATTGATTGCATTTACAGAGATTAGAATTTTCATAGCAGGCTGGGATTGAGTTGGACCTTCTTCATGCCAAATGAAATGCTTTCTGCTTCAAAGTTTAACAGTATCCTCCATCAGGGTCAGCCGTTGCCCTCTACATCTATATGCTGTGGAACGTCGTGATATTGTCAATTGATATTTGTGGAGAAATAAAGCCAGGTTCCATTATGAATTTTTGGATGTCCCACTCAAATAGCCTGAAATTCCTTGGCAAGAGTATACTTTGGTTTTGTGCAAATACCAAATCCTAATTCTAGCATAGCCATCCAAGACTCAAATGGAAAAGGATTTGTTAATGCAATTTTTCCATTTCCTCGTAACCATATTTCTTGCTTTGGCATGTTTGACTGCTTTTTAAAGCATCAATCATCCGAAGGATGCAAATTTTACAGCTGAGCTATCCCAGAAGACACCTCTTTGGCAGCCCAGGTCACTGCTAAATCAATCTGGCCATCTACTCCCTGGAACAGCATAAGCCAGGAGTGCCAAACACCGGCCCTGGAGGGCCACAGTGCGAAATGGTTTTTGGAGCATTTCCGCTCTATAAATTCATCTAAGTCACTGATGGGTGGAAGAGCCCACACTTTGTCGAAGATATGCACTTTGTTAAGAGGAGACTGTCAAACCTCGCAAATACCATAGCCATCCACAACTGGCACTCAACACCCCTGGTGTTAACAACACAGTCTAAAGCAGGTCAGGGCAATTCCAGTCCTAGGGTTCATTTCCCAAAAGCTTAGTATTTAGCAACTTACATAGTTTGACCATATACAGTCAATGGTTCCAGCAATGTACGTTAGCATCTGTGCTTTAGGGAAATGTACCCCTGGAGGCCAGTGTGGATTCAAGTTTTTGTTTCCACTAAATATCATGAAGAAATACCCTAATTTGCTGTATAAAAAAAAAAAACAGGCTTTTTTTTCCCAAAGACTTAATCACAGTAAAATGTATAATTGAGCGATATAACATGCTTTTGCAGTCTTATAGTTTTTTCAAGAGTTGCAGCCAGTCATATTTCAGAAATGGTCAGGCTAATTAAGTAATGATTACAGTCCAGAGGTTGGCCAGAAAGCCTATTTCAGATATGGCTCTTGTTGCCCAACTCCAGTCTAAAGACATTCATTCCAGTAAATTGGTGGTATTTAGCTTCATCCAGAAAAGGCTGGTGTGGGTACAGGCTTTCATTCCAACCAAGCAGTCACTCACTTGATACTACTGATCATGATCTTCAGCAAATAATCTAGGGGATAATTAGCAGAATCAGGCTTAACCTGCTTGGTTTAAATGAAAGCCTGCACCCACACCAGTTCCTGATCTGAATTAAGGGCTGCATCTGAATTCTCTAAAATGGGAGCCCTTTTTCCCTTTCGTCTACACTTTTCCTTGACCTCGCAAGAAAACATCACTAAGGTGAAGCGAATGTTGCAGGGAGATTTTACATGTACCTAGGGCGTATTTGAGAAAAACATGTCCTTTCCTTAATACGTCATGAGCTCGATGGCAAAGATGACCTTCACAATTTATCCAAAAACTTCCGGACCGAGTGGAGTTTCCAATCACTACAGCAGCCAAGGATGGTGGTCCATATTCAATCTTTCCTTTCTCCCGAGGTTGGTACTGTGTTACCTTGCTATAAAGTAGCACCTAAGGAGCTTGTTGCCTCCTTTGGACATTCCTCGTAATGCCAACAGCCGAACTATTTCTGGCTCATGTCCTTTTGCAAGGAAGATTCCTTGCTCCACAAAATTCAGATGCAACCATGTTGAATACACCCTAGATCAGAGTAGGTTCCTCTCTGCAATTGCATGATGGGATAGGTCAATCTCCCAATGACCCTGACCAGCAATGACTATTTAGATAATGGATAATATTCAGTAATGCACAAACCAAGTGGTATAGCATTCAGATCTAGGAGGACTTCAACCATGGACCAGGCGAGATGCAGCCATGATTGAATACATCGAAGGAATCAAGTCAGAGGTTCATAGAATGCGGTGACCACCTTTCCCAATAACTTAAGACACCTTACCATTAAAGGTCACATTCACATTTTTATTGAACTGATGAAATTACTTTTTTCTCCCAACAAGGGGGGGGCAGCATAGTTACACACTCAATCAGCAACCCCCCCCATAAAAAAAGGATGACAATGCAGTGGTCATTATGGCAAACTCCCAACATGTGATACCTTTCCTCATAGTTATGCAAAGAACTCATTTCAACAAGAAACTCAGATCCCTCCCACCCCCCAAAAAAAAGACAAAAAAATAAAAACCAGTTCTGACTGATCACATCACTATCTCCTCCATCGAGTTAATCGATAGAAACTTTGCAAATTAAGACCTGAAACTACTCACAAGCTGCACCCTTTTTCTTCTGTGGTTTTCAGAACCAAACTGTGATACTGAGCCCTGCTTTTAAGGGTCAACCCCAGGACAGAAATCTTGTGCAAATAATCAGCGCCATTTGGACTTCAAAGAAGGGGGCGGAGGGGCCAATCTGACAGAAGTTCAGCTGAATCACCACATAAATCAGCCAGAGAGAGAAAGAGAGGAGCAGGCCTGAGAGTTCACAAAAATCTGCTCCGAATCCAGCGTGTCTGCAGTCGCTCACATGCTCAGTGCTTCCATCCACATGTGCACTGATAGTAATGGGCCGCAATAGTATCGGACCGAAGGACGCTCGTGGGACAGGGTCCAAGAGAGGGAACTGAACCTGTGACCATCTGACCGCCACGACAAAACCTCAATGAATGGTCAGTGTGTTCAGGGCAGTGTTTTAAGCAACAGAGGTGGATCAATGCCGAACTGAGAACACAAGGCAAAAGCCAAACGTGGCCCACCGAAACTCCCCCTCTCCCACAAACTGCCGAAGTTTAAACTATTTAAACATCGAGCAGTTCTTCAAGAGATTGTCCATATGCTGGTTTCGATTTGAGCCAAGCTTGAGAGGGGTTTATAAACATAAATGTCATCAACTGCAACTCACTCTGAGGAGAAGATGAGCAGCGCAGCTTGGAGATGGATCTGTTCAACTTAAAAAAAAGATGATAGCTCCCGTAACTCATTTTTATTTTGCACCGTGCTGGCTCAAAGCTCATTTCGAGTGGCCTATTAAAAGATCTAGACGCCTAAATAAATAGTTGAACTAATGTTCAAATAATAAACAGACCAAGTAAAGCACCATTAATCTATCCTAAGGAAGCTAACCAAGAGGCAAAAACATAGATGAGCTTGTATCTTTTTTCGTATCATATATTCTCCAAATGCACGTCTTCTACAGAGGACTTGCAGCAAGCAATCCGGAAATCAGCCGTCAAAATAACTGACTCTGATTAAGCAACACCAGCTGGACCAAGAAGAAAATAAATCAAAAAATAAGGCACATCATGGCCCACTAACTCTGAGTAACTTAGGTAGTCTACAGAGAAGCCATCAAAATTTTAGGCTTTTCGGTGTTGGCAAATGGAGAAAAGGCATTTGTGAACATTATTTTAAGTTAACAGCAAAGGCAACTCAAAAAGGGGATGTTGGACAGTAAAGTAGATGTTTTTAAACTGAGGAAATCACACTTGGCAGCTCATAACGAATACTGGGAAACATCCCAGGACTTTTTGGGTCAAAGCGTCCATGTCAACAGTCACAGAATCAAGCGCAAAGTATTTGGAACTGCAAAAGGAACACTTATTGATCAAAGTGGGGGAGGTGGGGGGGTGAAAGGGCCAAGATCATCTTAGTGCTACATTACTTTCTCGCAGAGAAAAGGGAACCAAATACACATCTGTTACTGAACTCTGAGCAGGGATTCTACTTTGTCTGAAAGCTAGAAAATTTGCCATAACTTTGAGGGAAAGAGGAAAAAAAAAATCTGAAGTAAAACAAAACAAAACAAACAAAGCTAAAAAAGGAATATACAGAGTGCTACATGAAATAGGAAAATTTACCCTCATAACACTTTTGGAACTGATGAACCATTATTATTCCGCGTGTTTCAGGCTGATCTCCACTCCTATTGAGAAATGCGCCCATTTAAGCTGCTTTCACACCAGACGCGAAACAAATTTTTCGCAGGACAGATTACATTCTGTCAATACTCGCGAAACGCGTGTATTCGCGTCTTTGCATTGACTTTGAATGTAATCTGTCGTGCGAAAAATTCGTTTCGCGTCCGGTGTGAAAGCGGCTTTAGAAGCACCGATTCAGGGTCTGCGGTGAAAACTGGCAACAGGCCTGAGACAGCAGTTTTCACATTAAATGCTGTTAAATTGCGAGGAGAGACGCTCTATAAGCCAATTCCCCCGCCATAGCAAAGGTTGGGTTCCAGTAATACAATCGGAACCCAGAAATCACAGCACCTGATACCATTGCATACGAGGCTGAAAATTTTCAATCCCGTAGTTCAAAGATGCAGTGCAAATCAGACTGCCGACAAGCACTGCAAAAAATAAAAACAAAAATAGAAAGAGGAGACTGAAAACGTGTCATACCAGAGTTCATCTGCCCCCGGAGACATACCAGCGTTCTGCATGTTTTCATTCCAACTGCAACAAAGCACCTCTTAACAGATGCAGATCTGCGACCAACAGCTAAGAAATAGTCAGGAGTGCAAAATCTGGGAAATGAAAAATTATGGGACATCAGATCTCCAGGAACAGGAGAGATGACCACTGGTGTGTACAACAGTGCATTTTCTCAATGTTGGATACTGTTGGGCGAATCCAGCATACTGAACATGGATGTTGGAAACTTCAAACAAGAGGGAAATACTGCTGTAATGACATTGTCTCAAAGCAAAAATTAGGTTTCAAGAGTCAATCAATGTACTGTAAGCTGCTGTATGGTTTCTGGGTCCAACCTGACAATTTGACAAGATGCTGCTTGTATTTCATAACCCTGAAACGATGTTTAATTTGCATACAAATACTGAAACAAGTAGGATTGTAAACAATGCTTCCCTTAAACAGCTGGTAGCACTTTCACAAAAGAACAAAAATACTACTTTATATATATTAAATTTGAATCCCATTGACAGGTGTTCCCAAATAAGTCACTGAAAGGTCTTTAATGAGGAAAAAAAAAAATCTTCCACATCTGATAAATAAATCTGCTCTCAACCTTCTGGAAAAATCAGGAATATTTCTCAAATATATATCTTAAGCATTTCTTTAGTTAGTTGTCAACACTTTATTTGTGCAGTGTCTTCTCTTCCAAAAAACTTGGCACACAAAGGCCACATATATTTTCTTAAATACACACTGCTAAACACAGACTCTCAAAAATTACAACTCAGGCATTCGTCTCAAACGTGTAAGACCTGTGACTGAAGCAGTTTAGTTGCAGTACTTCTCGATGGCTGCATTCACAAGATCACAAACACTCTTCAGGTTTGTCCTGAGTGTTCTGGCTTTTGAAAAAAGAACTAGCAGCATTTTTATTCCTCCAAATTTTCTTATTTTTTCAGTCGTAACTCACCACCACCCACCCTGCTTACACAAACCCTGAAACACCCAAATACAAAAGCGCAGACCCACACACGCACAAGTGTAGACACATATACACACATCCCTCACTCACAGACCACTACGGCATCCTCCTGCCTCCCCCAAACTGACAACAACCCCTCCCCCTCCCTTCCCCACCCGCCGCCATGGAAACAAGGACACAATGACTCGGCAACACCGGATAGAAAGCTGGCAAACACCTTAAGGCACCACACAGGAGAAGGATTGCAGCACATCTGGCAACCTGGGGGGAAGAGGGCTGCAGAATGCTGGCCTCAGACACTGATAAGGCATGTATTTTGGAAAACACCCAAAATACCCAGGCAACCCACGTGACTCTGTGGGTCTGTGGCCCAACCGTACTCTAAGCCCAGAGATTTTGTGCTCATTACATAAACACACAAGATGCACGCACAAACACACACCTGCACACACACATTTTTTTCCTCAAACGTGCAAATTTGCTTTTGAAAGCCTTGAACACGTTAGGCTGGCTGGTGCTGAGTGCATCACTGACAAAGACGCACTTCAGATCATCGTCTCCATCAAAGGAGTTTCAAATCCCTGCTCTCCCAGGGGGGAAAAAAAAAAAAAAAAAAAAAAAACACCTCCCTCTCCTTTTCTATGCATGAATGCATCATCTTTTTTTCCACTTTTTCAAAGATTTTTTTGTAGTATTTTTTAGTATTTTTTGAAGGTCGGCAAGCTCCCAGCATGCATAGAAACAGCCATTTTTTTCCTGCTTGTTCTGAGGAACAAAGAAAAAAAACAGGAAAAAAAAGGAAAAAAACAGAACAGAGAGGCAGGAAATAGCATGTCCGACTCAACACCACGTGAAATGTAGCGGCCAACGGGTGAGGGAAGGCGTAGATTGAGGCGGGGCCTGGGGAAGGAGGCGGAGCTCAACATTTTAGGGGTGGGATCACGTGCTGGCGATGGCCCCGCCCTCTCTCCGTAGATCGGCACTGTAGCCCCAGCTGCGGGTCCTCAGCTGGTCGAACTCGGCGATCAGGCGCTTGATGTGGGCGAGCTTGTTATGAAGGTACTCGCATCGCTGCTTCATCTCCCGATAGCTGGGAGTGGTCTACGAGGACAGACACAAACACACACACACAAACAAACCTTTGAGTCAGAGACTACAGACGTTTACGATTGCCCTCGTTTAAGAGACTTAATCACAAACTTACTTGTTTCATTTTGTTGTACTCCTGCAAGACTTCATTCTGGACCGCCTGTCAATAAAAAAAAAAAAAAAGCACACGTGAACTCCAGCTATTAACACCAACAGCCAACAGCTATTAACACCAGACATGGTGAAAATCCCATTTTCTGCTGAAAGCCCCATCCTTAACTCCAAAAAAGAGGAATCCATCACTTGCCAAAATAACTCTCCCCCTTTGCTAAAACAATACCGACTCTCGCCACAATTAGTAAAATTACAACCCACCCATTCTGAAAATATCCCTCCTAGTGTTTGATGGAAAAAGCTAGTAATTCACATTTCTGAGGAAAATGATTTTGATGATACTTTGTTTGGACTTACTAGCTTCTTCCACATAATTTCAAAATGAAATTGTATCGAACTAAAGCACCAATTTCCAAAAAACACCAACAAAAGGAATGGCAAGAGGCATGGCCTTATTGATGGGATTGGATATGTTTTACCCATTTTTCTAAAAATTTCTGAAATGTGATTTAGTAGCTTTATCCATTTAACACCAGCCTGCCCATCACTACGCCAGCCCCTCCCACTGCTACAATAACCCTGCCCAGGAACTCCACCGCCAGCTCCAGTAACTCCGCCTATGACCACAGTAACCCCACCTACAGCTCCAGGTACCCCAGAAACTATTTTGGTTACGCCATCCATGACCACAGTAACCCACCCGTAGCTCCAATACCCCACCCAATACTGTAGTAACCCCACCCACTGGTGCAATATCCCTGCCCGTTGTGACACAAGCCCAACCCACCACTGAAGTAACCTTGCCCATTGCTGGACTAACCCCACCCATTACTCCAGCAAGCCCTCCCACTGTTGCACTAACTCTACCCATTACAATAGTAACCATGCTAAATACTCCAGTAACCCCACCCACTGTTACAAAAAACCACACCCATTGCGACAATAACCTCACCTACTACCACAGTAACCCCACCCACTATTACAGACACCATCCATCGCAATAGCATCACCCCTCATTACCACAGTGACACCACCCATTATTGTAGTAACCCCACCTATTACCACAGTAACCCCATCCATTGCTAAAGCAGCCCAGCTCCACCTTGTGCTCCTTGGTACCGGGCTGCAGTCGCTTGCACTGGGCCTCCAGCTGGGTGAATCGGCGGGTGATCTTCTCCACCTGCGTGTGCAGATCACAGTACTCGCCGTATTCTGCGTTGAAGTCGTCCTTGTAGCTCTGTCGCTGCGTCATGGACGTCACGGCCATGTATTTACTGAAAAAACGAGAGACGTTACTGGCCCCCATTCAGCATCGCACTCACAACACATCAGTCACACTTAGCTGCACTTCAATTCTAAATGCCACCTTACACCATATAATATTTACAGTGCCTGGGATGTCTAACTGAAGGGCAAAGGTACACGCGCGATCCAGCCATAAAAGTTCACCCCACCCTTTAAGGCAGCAGTAACAAACCTTATTCCTGGAGATCTAATACACTGCAGGTTTTGATCTCGACCTACATTTAGAACGACTGACGCTACTAATTATGGGCGCAAGTCTCGATCTGTAGACAGAAGTGTGCACTGTTAAAGTTGGAGTAAAAACAAACTGGCCAGTCCATTTCCGTGAGGATGGAAAGTTAACGCTGCTTTAAGGTTTTCAGCAATTTCCAAGAATTTCCTGAGTAAATATCCCAGATACCCCAAGTTCTGGTACTGGCAGTAATAGGAACAGGTAACAATTTGGTTTTATTTTAACATATATTTTAACCCTCAAAATATAAAAAGTGCCCCAGACCAATGGCTCCTGAAAACAGTCCACTGACTAGATCAACATGGCCACCGGTGCCCAGAGTTTACAGTCAGTCTTTATTGGGGCCATAATGAGATCAAACTGCTTAATACAAGATGCGGCAGCCACAGAGATACAGAGGATCTCTACTGAGTGAGCCCGAGATATCAAACTTATGAAACGAGAGAAGTGATTTTGTTTATTCCGAACCGTTGGCAAGGAATGAATGAAAATTACCACTTGCGTTTCATAAATTTGATACATCGGGCTCATGAATTTGAGATCCTATTTATCCCATAAATGTCAGCGTTGCATTACTTGAATAAATAAAGAAAAGAATTAGCCTCTATTTGGCAGTCTATTCAAGTCAATGGGATAAATAATTGGCCATCTAGCATGCTAACGCTCTTCACCATTAAATTAATTCATTCAACTTTCTACAATAACAGTAACTCATAAAAATTATTATTCTAATGGCAGAAACCGCTAGCATGCTAGCTAGCAAATTATTCATCCCATTGACTTGAATAAACTGCAGGCTGGAAACCAACGGTGGCAATGGTTACCGGTTACCAGCAGGAGGATTGGTAACGTTACCGTGTTTGCCACTGAATGGAATCTGACCACTTGCAACGCAAGAAAGTTGTCTTACACGTGCGTAATACCAAGTCTGTATCTCATGGGTTGAATCATGCCGATTTTTCATCATTAATGGGATAAATCAATATACAGAACTGCCAGCCTCCAGCCAAAAATCTATCAGAATCCCTGATATAGAACCCAATTCAGTTAAGAGTCGCGACTGCTATATCAGCACTATAATGAAAAGATAAGAACATTCTAGTAGCATTTTTGTGACCTCACACCACCAGAACATATTCATGACACACGAGACCTCACAATGACAGCATTCTGATCACAAATGTGTGACCTCACACGGTGAGAACATTCTGATCCCAGATTTGTGACCTCACACCATAAGAATATCCCGATCACGTTTGTGACCTCACCCAATAGGAAGAAGCCTTCAGACACTCACTGTAAGTAATCGGGAGTCACATCTGTGGAGTTCACCTCTGTAGATCGGACCCGAGCCTCTGTGCTTTCTGCAAGGTCATACAGTCTGCTGTAAAACTCAGCATTGATTAATTAGTCACAGGCAGAATGAGAGGACGGCCTGATTAACAGTGACGGGAGCGGAGGGACAGACCCTTCCTGGGTTGGGCAGTCACCAAGCAGCCATGCAATAATCTGGAACCCAGATGCAGGGCGCAGCACATTGTTTTGGAATTTACCACACCCCTCGGCAATGGGAGAACAACCAATCAGGAAGCAGAATAATTACTCATCTTTAACTCACGTTGTGATTGGTTCCAAGTAACCAGTTTTCAATTTATGAATTTTAGAATGAAAAGATTTTCTCTATAATACTAAAACACTTTCTTTTCATTTCTCCTGCTGACAAGAAGATGGGGGGTCAATTATTTGTACCTTCTCGGTCAGGTTTGGAGATCTTGCCGGCGGGACGGTCCGGACTCTCCTCTCGCTCTCGGTGCTTTTTGGACCTCTTCTTCGACTTCCTGCCTCCGCCCACTTCCCCCTTCTCGACGGCAGGGGCGGGGCTAGGGGCAGGCGTGGAGCTCCGCGATTGGTCCACGCGGGAGCTCTGGGTGTCGACGGGCAGGGCCTGGGTGCCACAGCCCTCGGGTGTGCTGGGAGAGCGGGAGCTGAGGGGCAGTGGCGGATTGGACGCGGGGACGTGGGGGGCGGGCTTGTTCTCCTTGGAGGGGGTGTGGCCGTCGCTCGGGGGCGGGGTTGTGGGTGCGCGGCTGCTGATGTGGGATATTCGGGACTTCTTGGGCAAAAGGGGGTCGATGAATTCCGGTTCCTGATACCCCCTCTATAAGAAAGAATACAACTAGTCTGAGCTTAAAGAACGCACCGTAAAACAGCCCGATACAGGCCTGTTATGTTCCATCTAACATTTTAACATGCTTCTATCAAACAAATTCCCAATAAAATGTAAATCTGAACAATTCTTTTCACAAGATTGTCAAAGGGAGGGAGGTCAGTTCCATTGATATAAAATACAGACATGCATTCAGAACCGCAATAGATTTGTAGATGTGTTAAAGTACGCTGACTGGAGGGTGATGGATGATCGATTGAGTATCGACTGCTTGCAGCACAAAAAAAGTTAGGCGCTTTCGTTAAGTTTTGAGGAAAAGCAATGTAAAACTTTGAAACGATGTGTAAAATAAGATTTGCATTTAACTTACTACTTTGTTGGACGGTAACTGTGCTTAATAATCATGTTTCAGGTCAGTATAATTTTGCATCAATAATTTGAGAAAAAGCACATTTTTTTCAGCAAAAAATGTACATAAGCTTTTAGTATCTCCAAGCAGTCGATATTTAATCAACACCACACCCACTGGTACCCGATGAAGGCAGATGAAAAGCCAATCATACCCCAGGAAGTGTGAGGACATTACCTTTGGTGTGAAAATACTCAAGTTTCACAGTTTTAATGTGTGAAATTTGTCTGTTTTTGACACATCCTGATTAGTGGAATCAGGTGCGCATCGGCACTACAGGAATAAAAGCTTGCATCTACATCTACACCGGCCCCATCTGGACACGGCAAAGAGCCCCAATTCTTAAAAAAAATAAATAAAAAATAAAAAAAATCACTTCAACTTCTGATTCTGGATGTAATCGGACCTCTTTCCAAAACCCTGAAACAGAATCCAAATTCTGAAGTTTCCATGCGGGTCATGACCACAGAAGTGTCAAAACAAACCCTGTCAAACCCATGCTGAAATAATTAAGAATTCAGGCCAGTGTATCCCAATCGTTATATTAGCCCTCAGGCTAATTTTTCCAGTTAGCACAAATCAGTTCATAGAATGAAAGCACTGCTGCTCAGCCCCTCAGTAATATGTAACAGCACGTCACTAAACTCATTAGCAATCTGTATACGCGGCATTACTGAAGCACAGATAGCACAGGGAATTCACAAGCTGAGGATCTGCGGAAACGACACCATCTATTCAATGGATGGAGCTGGTACACATGCGGTGATCTCCATAAGTATTTGGACAGCAAAACCGATTAAAACGCACACCAGATCTGATGAGATTCACAAATTTCAGTCAAGATACACCTCCTTTAGCTCATAGTCCTCATTTTCACCACCAATGCAGTAAACTGCAGTGCCAAAAGATGAATCCCTCTGTGCAGATTTAGACGCCGGGGTCCGTCAATTCCAAAATTTAATAGCTAAATAATTCTGTAGTTAAATTTCCGCAACATCTTGCTTCACTGGAATAATTTTCCAGCCTCTGTGACACAATTACAGACTTATAAAGCCTTAAATAGGCTCATGCACGACCGGAAAAACTGGCAATATTAGTATTCTGCGCAAAGGGGTTAAGCAAATAATTATACGCCAGTGAGCGTATACTGGTGACCTAATCACACCATCACACATACAGATAAAACCCACTGTAGCCATTTGACTGGACCTATAAAATGGCGAGCTAGTGCTTTTACCATCTCAAAGTTGACTCCACATGGCTCGTCGTCAAATAAATTTTGATTTCTATCCGCTGGCGAGGAATTGACAGGCAGCTCTTGGCTGACTTGATCTCAAATGCTTTCCGCTCACTCTATCTGCAGAACATTTTGGACACTGCAGTTCCAGAACTTTATGCAGTCAGAAGAGTCAGCTGTCCCAAGACGGATTCACAGAGCGCCATTTTCTTTTTAGCAAGCAACTGCCTTTGACCATCCAGAATGCTTAATCACTATTTCAAAAGTCTGTCCGATGTGCTCACAAACTCCACGGCTTTACCATATGCAGGAAATGATTCGACCCAGGTGCGAATAGAGGGAATTGAACAAACCGCTGCTGATATTTTACCATCTGCCTTCTCTTTTGTCCAGTCCAACAGGACTGGCGGCAAATATGCACCATCTCTCAACTGGTTAAAACCAGTTCTGATAAAGAATAAAATATGGACATTAAAATGACACTACAAACCTGCAACCAGAAACAGTGGCTCTAGGAGTCTTCTTTTACTTGCAGGAATGCATCTGCGTGTGTGTGTGTGTGTGTGTGTGTGTGTGTGTGTGTGTGTGTCAGTGGTGGCTGGTGAACTGGCGATGGGGGAGGCTCAAAACAATCCCTTAAAATTAATGATTGGTCACGACCTGTTTTCAATCATTCATTTAAATTACCATTACAGAAACTCCGATAACTCTCAGCAGAATTGGAAGCAAAGCATGTGTTTCATGATCGTTTAAATGAAATAAGATCATTTGAAACGTCTTTATGCAATTACATTGCTTCCAACCCCTTGGAAGTGCACAAGGACTTCAATTCCGCGCGAGAATCTCTTACATACGCGTTGATTGAATAATTGCTGACTACAGCAGATGAACGTAAATATGCCACTTAAACTCACATCGAATGCATGAGAGTTGACAGGTATGCATTATAAATGAAAACTGGCCACACCTGATAATGTTGAGAATTTTCGGACTTTCTGTAATGGTAATTTAACCCATTTAGGCCTGAGGCGTATTCAAAAAACAACCTATGAAAACCTATGGGCGATTTTGAAAAGAACCCCTAAAACCTGAGGTTTTCTGGAAAACAGCACCCAGGTGTCAACGTCTAGTAAAAAGCTGATATCTCAGCCTCTCTAGCAGATAGACAAAATTCAAAAAGTATTTGAGAGCTTACACCTGTGGCTTTCATAAGAACTATGTTTTTTATTTGTGCAAATCTTCATCACAATATTTAAAACACTGAACAAACTATAACAAACTATAAAATATAATAAAACCAATAAAATAAATAACAAATCTCTATCTACATAACATGCACAACTCAAATGGAATAAAGAGGCCTAATAAATAAAAGTATAAGCTCTGCACTAGAGAATAACAAACATTTTTTCTTTCTCTGGAACAGGTGGCAGCAGTGGCGAGCTACGGGGGGCGAAGACAAGTCCCTTTTTAGTCCTGGCTAGATCTCAATCATTTTCCTTTATTGACGTCTTTTCCAATTATTGTAATTGGCAACTGAAGACACGGTTTCTCTCCACATGCGTTCTAACAGCGATTAAATCGCGGGTTAAATTCAGCACAGTGGCGGAACAGAGAATTGGGTTGCACAAAACAGCCGTTTAAAACAATTATAAATCCTGACCTGTTCTCAGTCATCTTCATGATTAACAAAAGGTTCACTCCGAGAGCGCTCCGCACTTAACAGGTGCTGCTTGTTCTCCCTGATTAGGTAAGACGACAATCATTCCTCTGGAAGCGCATTTGCTGTATTTAAATCTACGTTATTCAAAATTGCATAGCCTACCTGTCGACTCTCACACAAATGGCTTGAGCCGCACGCTTGTTATAACCTAGGCTATTTAACTACCGAGTGCCACTTTTTTTTTTTTTTTTTTTTTAAATCAACCCACGAAATACCGAGAGTGAAAGTCCGCGTTTCATTGGAACACGGATCAGTTCAATCACGCGAAGCATTGGCCAATTAATAAGTAAATTATTTTTCTGCACTGAATTTAGCCCATGATTTCATCGCTGTTAGATCGCATACGGTGAGAAACCGTGTCTTCAGTTGCCAATGAGGATAATTGGAAAAGACGTCAATAAAGGAAAATGATTGAGATCTAGCCAGGACTAAAAGGGGCGTGTCTTTGCCCCCCCCATAGCTCCGCTACTGGGGAGCAGGCATGATAAAGTGTCCGTTCAAATAAAATAAAAATAAACATAAAAATATAAAAAATAAAGTGTCTTGAAGTGTTACTATGGCATCTGCCCTAGTATAAAGTGCCAGTAAAAGAACAGCTATGAGCCGGAAATGGTCGGAAAAGTAATGAAAACAACAAAATGACTTATCCGCTTTCCCGGCCTGAAGGGTAGAAATGCGTAACAGCGTCCCCGGTTTTAAAGGTGAAAATGCGCACATGCTGTCCCGGTTTAAATGGGTTAAATGAATGATTGAAAACAGGTCGTGACCAATCATTAATTTTAAGAGATTGTTTTGAGCTTCCCCTATCGCCAGTTCACCAGCCATTACTGGTGTGTGCGTGTGCGTGTGTGTGTGTGTGTGTGTGTGTGTGTGTGTGTGTGTGTGTGTGTGTGTGTGTGTGTGTGTGTGTGTGTGTGCGTGATACTCGTACTTGAGCGTGTTCCCGGATAAGGGGTGAAGGTTTTACCTGTTGTGAAACTGGAATGGGCTCTTTAATTGGGCTTTTGGTGGTGGGAGGCTCACACTGGGATCCACATTTACTGAGGTCAGAAAACAGAGGGAGAGAGGGGGGGGAGAGAGAGGGACAGGGAGGAGAGGGGGAGATGGAGAGAGAAAGATGGAGAGATTGAGCAAAAACAGACCTCTAAAGCAGGGCATGTGGGCAGCACACATCTAGGTCATGAGCCCCACACACACACACACACACACACACACACACACACAAACACACACACCAGTGAGGATACTAAGAGAATACTGAAAGAATACTGGATTAACTAATTAATGCCTGCACTAAGAAGAATTATAAATAATATTACATTACAATATAATAAGCACACATATGGAAACACACAGTCATACACAAAACTATACATCTGCTTACACACACAGGCCGCACACGGGCACATGCACAGACACAGACACACAGGTATAAATAAACGCAAGCAAGCACACACATACAGAACCACACACACACACACACACAGGAATACAAGCAAGCACGCACACACACATGCGTAATCTCACATTCATACGTACAGAACCCCACGCCCACACACACACACCTGGCCAGAATTAGGCCCAGCTGCTCGCGCTCCTCCTGGCTGTACCCAGGCCAGTCTCTGCGGACGTCACGGTACAGGTGCTCCTTCAGCGAGTACGTGTTGTCTTTGGGGTTCAGATTGGCCACCTGCAGAGGTCATCAGACCGAAAGAGGGTTGAAATAAAAAAATAAAATAAAAAAAATTAAAAAAAAATTAATAAAACTCATCCAGACTCATCCATGAGGTCACAGAAGGTCCCAGACTAACATCTAAACAACTGCAGGCCTCTACTGCCTCCGTTAAGGTCAGTGTTTTCATGATTCCACATGATTCCACAATAAGAAAGCGACTAATGACATCCATGGGAGAGCTGCGAGGCGAAAACCACTGCTGACGAAAAAGAACACAAAGGCTCATCTAAAATTTGCCGAAAAACATCTTGCTGACCCCAAAGACTTTTGCGATAATATTCCATGGATTGAGGAGTCAAAAGTTGACCTTTTCGGAAGACATGGGTCCCATTACATCTGGCGTAATGCGAACACAGCACCCCACAATAAAAACATGACACCAATGATAAAACACAGCGGTGGTAGAGTGATGGTCTGGGGCTGCTTTGCTGATTCAGGACCAGAGCGACTTGCCATAATTGATGGAACCATGAATTCTGCTCTGCACCAGAATATCCTCGTGGAGAATGTGGCCTTCAGTTCGTGACCTAAAGCTCGAGCACAGTCGGGTCATGCAGCGGTACATGATCTGATGTGCACAAGCAAGTCCACCTCTGACTGGTTCAGAACAAATAAACAAAGCTTTTGGAGTGGCCCAGTCAAAGTCCTGACCTAAATCCAACCAAGATGCTGTGGCATGACCTCAGACAGGCAGTTAATGCTCAAAAACCCTCCACAGTGGCTGAATTAAAACAATTATTCAGCACAAAAATATGGACCAAAATTTCACCACAGTGATGTAAAAGACTCATTGCCAGTTACTGCAAATGTTTGGTTGCACTTGTCGCTGCCAAGGGTGGCACAACCACTCATTACAATTAAGAGGGCAATTATGTTTTTCACGTGTTTTGAATAACTCCTTACCTGCAGTAAATGAAAATATAGGGCACTGGCAGCCCCAGAAGCTCCCGCCGTTAAGATAAACAAAATGTCAAAGTTTTTGTTGACGGACACACGCATGGATGGAGCCCGATACCATAGCTCCCGTGCCACTCGGGCGGTGGGAGCTCATTAGGAGCCTGTAACTGAAAATTTTGATGAGATAAAGCAAATTGTCGAAGTTTTTGGTGATATTTTTAGGCCAGTGACCTTGAAAAAAAATAGGCCAAGGTCACCTTTAGGCAAGCCATTTGTAGGACTTTATGAAATGCATGTCCACTAAAAATTAAGAGCCTTTAACTGAAATAGTTGATGAGACGAAGCAAAATGTCGAAGTTTTTGGTGATATTTTTAGGCCAGTGACCTTAGAAAAATAGGCCAAGGTCACCTTTAGGCACACCATTTGTAGGCCTTTATGAGATGCATGTCCAGGAAGAATTAGGAGCCTGTAACTGAAATAGTTGATGAGATAAAGGAAAATGTGTTGACGGACACACACACACACGGAGCCCCATACCATAGCTCCCGCACCGCGAGCAGCGGGAGCTAATAATCATTTAAAATCTTCATTATGTGTTGGCTCACATTGTCTGTCTTATTGTAAAATGGGCAGGATGATCCATAACATTGATCATGACCAATAAACCAAACTAGCAGAAACTGACAAGGGGGCAAATACTTTCTCACAGCACTGCAAGGACTGCGGGCTCCATTCATAAGCGCTTGTATACATTGCAGAGGGAAAGTAATTCTCAGTTGCTCAATCACAAAGACAAGGACGCCAAGCAAACTAAAGGAGGAAATGACCCAAATCTCTCACCTAACAAGACCCATACGCTGTACGCAGCTAAGCCCGACCGCGAAATCAACGGAAAAAAAAAAAAAAAAAAAAGCGCTAAGCTCCTTTCGGTCGGTCATGTGAGAGCTCAGTTTAGAGGAGATCGGAGGGCAGGGAAGCACTCGTGTTTACCCTGCACTCCGTTAATTCGAACGGAGTCACACCCCCACGGACGTTTTGAATACTGGCTTTGTACCAAAGGCTTAGTCTTTTCACGGTGCTGTGCGAGTACAAGTTCCTTCTTATCTGCACATTTCTCACTCCATCCCACCCCAAACCCCTTTCTCCACCCCCTCTGGCTCTCTCTCACTCTTTTTTTTCCCTTTTCTTTTCTGCTTGTAATTGGGGAAGGATGGCTTTCCATTTTTTTGTCATTTCACATTTTCTTGGATGGACTGTTTGAGCGAGATATGTGACAATCTGATCTGTATACGAGTCGTTTTTACTCTGATGATGTTAAATTGGAAAAAGGGCTTTTCAAAAGTTAAAATAAATAATAAAACCCTCACTTTGACTCCCCCCTTCACTCTATCCATCGCCTCCTTTTCTCCCTCTCTCCCCCTCTTTCTCCATCCATCCATCACTCTCCAGATCCTGTTTCAATTTCCTGTTACATGAGAGTTGTTTTTGAGTCCTCTCATTTTGCAGTTTTTGGGTCTGTTTGATTAGGTGGGACGTAGTGACTTTATCTGGTAAACACGTAGGTGATTTGAACTTCACCATATGAACTGCAGGGCAGCGTAGTGGAGCGGTGGGTAGCCCTACTGCCTTGTGGAAAGAAAGTCAGGGGTTCAAATCCATTTGGGGCCTTTTTGCGTGGAGTTTGCATGTTCTCCCCTGTGGTCATGTGGGTTTACTTTCGGTACTCAGGTTTCTGCCAAACTATCCAAAACCAAGCATGTTGGCCAAATTGTAGACTCTAAAATGAAGGCAGGTAGGAGTGTGGGATCCCTGTGATGGACTGGACAACTGTCCAGGGGTACGTTTCCCAAAAGCTCAGTAGCTAACTTACATAGCTGGAATCATTGACTGTATATGATCAAACAATATACGTTGCTAATGTAGTTAGCACCTAAGCTTTTAGGAAACGTACCGCAGGATACATTCCTGCTGCTTTCCTATTGGATGCTGGACTAGACTCCAAAGCCCCTCCCTAGCATTGTTGACCATCAGGTTAGATAATGGCTGAATGGATGAATGTTGCAACAGTAAAATGGTTTGTAAAAGCAGATAAACACCCCTCCCTCCCTCCCTCCCTCAGTCCCATGCCTCACCTGCTGCAGGGCACTGCCCAGGTCTTTGGGGTTAATCTTATCCCTCTGCAAACGGGCCAGCATGGCCAGCTTCTTATAGGGCCGCAGGGCCAGCAGGTGCACTACACGGTCCCGGTACCGGGCCTGGGACACCGGCGGGTTGGGCGGGCCCTTGCGGAGCAGGGAGGCGGGGTTTACGGGCGTGGAGCGCTTTCTCTCCGGGACCAGGTCAGACGGCGAGGAGGATGGAGCCGGCTTCCGGAAAGGGACCTTTTTACCTGCATTCGGAGTGAAAGATTGAGATGGGTAATCAGAGGGAGACAAGAGAACTTATTTTACTATTACACTACGAATTACTTAATACACTTCATGCTAAACCCTCAGGTGGTGTTGGGTCAAAATGACCCATTTTCATGATAAAAATATAAATACATAAAATCAATCAATCTTTGATTCAATAAATTTCAAAAAAATCCTTTAAACTAAAATTGAACAGCCTTGGTTTATTTTATGAAAATGTAAGAGAACAACTTTTCATTAATACAAATGTTACTCCTCTCTCGAAACATGTTAACATATTACCTTTCAATGCAACTAATGTTCCTTAGTCTTTCGATCCCAAATAAAGACTGTAACTGTGTCCATTTTGATTCTTTTGACAACTTCAACGTGAGCAGTGAAGTCAAAGAATTATTGGATTTAACTGAACTATGGGAGGGAAAAAAAAGACTAAACAAAAAAAGAAAGAAGAAGGAAAAAAAACAAATTACTCCCAAGAGCAACCCTTCCCACCTGTTCTCCATCCGTGCCCTGGGAGCCAAAATACATTTAAAAAAGCTGACATGCCACAAAAAGATCGAGTTTAACCTTGGGAATCAGTACAGCAGCGGGCTCTTAGACCCGCTTTACATATTTCCAGCAAGAAGCCCAAAAGCAAATAACAGCGGCAATATTCCTGAAACCAAATGGAGAAACGCACCTCTTGCGTAACACGATATTTCACTGAGGGCCCGAGGGGATTAGCGCATTTCAAAGCAAACACAGTCGCTCCTGCCTGGAGTCTGTGACTGCAGCTCTGACAGGCTGACAGGGGGAACGGAGTTAGGCAGCCTTGCAGCCAATATTATTAACAGTCATTCGCCCATTATCATCACCCTTCCGCTGTATGTGGCCTTTCCAGAATACTGTTCAACACAGCACGAGCGGTTTTTCTGGAAACAAACCACTTTAAAAAAAACTTGGAGGCAGAATTTCCAGAAATTTCCAGTTACGCACACATTCAGTTCCTCCACTTACTCATCATATACAGGGGAGTACCGAGTGAAATTTAACTGGTTTAAGTAGAGGTGCTCAGAGAGTGCAAACCTCTGCCAAGATAGCACAGTCGAAATCTTGCTGAGTGAACATGGCTCATAAGGAATTAAAGGATTTCAAGATGGCTCCCATGGCAGCCGTACTGTTTGATGCAGCGCGTTCCAAACAGATAGGTTCTGTCCCTGATGCGAGACCAATCCACCCACAAAAGTTGAGTTATATCACGGGGAGCGAAGTTCAGTTATTGCATCTCGTAGAATTTCAAGATGGCTGCCATGGCAGCCATACTGTTTGACCGATTGCGATCAAAATCAATCGGGTCCTTCCATGATGTAATAGCAACCCACCCACAAAATTTCAGAGATATCAGATCGTTACTTTTTGAGTTATCTAGTTCACAAAAAGACAGACAAACCAGCGCTGGCAAAAACATAACCTCCTTGGCGGAGGTAATAGAAGTTTCAAAATTAATTTGTCAATCTTCCAGCCTACTGCAGTGCGCCTGCTGATGAAGGATTTTATTTTCCCATACTTGCCCGACTAAAAATACTCAAACTGGTTAAAGCAGTATTTTTCAGTTTTAGCAGGTCAACCAGCAGCCCACAAGCCTGAATCGTCAGTTAGTCTGCCAGTGTGATCACTAGCTTGCTCTGCCAGCTGAATTTGAAAACTAGAGGTTATAGTGAACCTCATTTGATCAATATTTGAGACCGCTGGAGGTCAAGCGTCATTCGAACAGGTGTCTATGGGTGAAGAAATGTCACATGCCACTAAACCACAATTTTTCAGAAATCTTCAAACTGTCATTTATGTATTGAGACATGTTGTATCCTACTTACATCACATCAAGTCTCTGCTCTTTATCGATATTAGAAAGGCCCAAAATGGAAAACCATTTTTTTATATATATATATACATACACACTATTCAAAAAAAGTAGGGGATATTGGATTTACAAGTACCATGAAATGCAGATCATGAGGTCAGGAAGGAAACAAATGACATAAAAACATTAAGGAAACATTTGTCAATTTATTTGAAACCCTGTGTACAGTCAGTAAAGGACAGATTCTCCAGAATAAGGGTTAACACAAACACAGGGTCACACAGCAAATTTACCACCATTGTGAAACAGAGTCAGTAGCGGTAAAACCCCCTCGGTTGGCTAGACAAGCTCGAATTCGGCGTGGCATACTCCTAACGAGGCGTACCAGGTCATTTTGGGGAACGTTATTCCATTCCTGTTGCAATGCTGCAGCAAGTTCTTGGACATTGGCAGGAGGTTGTTGGCGTTAGGCGAAACGCTGTCCAAGCATGTCCCAGACATGCTCGATGGGGGAAAGGTCCGGACTGAGTGCTGGCCATGGTAATGTGGTGATATTCTGCTGCTGGAGGTAATCTGTAACGATCCTGGCCCTATGACATCTGGCATTGTCATCTTGGAAAATGAAACGGCGGCCATAACGGCGTGCAAACGGCACAACATGGGGTGCCAAGATGTTGTCCCGGTAGTACTGCCCTGTGACACGGCCAGCAACAACATGCAAGTCTGTTCTGCCGGCAGCAGTGATGCCTCCCCACACCATTACAGATCCACCCCCATACGGATCATGTCTAATGACGTTAACGTCATGGAAACGTTCGTTACGCCGGCGCCCAAACCCTCCTGCGTCTGTCAAGGAAGTCCACAGTGAACCTCGACTCATCTGAGAACATTACGTTGTTCCATCGGCGATTATCCCAGCGTTGATGATGACGACACCATTGGAGTCTGGCCCTAATGTGACGATCCCTCAAACAGGGAATGACACGAGGGCGTCGGGCGTGTAAGTGAAATCTGTGCAGGCGATTCCTGATGGTCTGGCCACTCACTACCAAGCCAGTATCCCTTTGAAGTTGAGACCTTATCTGATTTGCTGTTACCATACGATTTCTCAAGACAATAGTGCGGATGAATCTGTCCTGAGCCTGAGTTGTTGCCCTTGGTCGACCGGATCGTGGTCTATCCTGAACAGACCCTGTAGCACGATGTCTGGACCATAATCTGCTGATAACAGACTGGGAAACATTCATTGCCCTTGCCACAACGACCTGTCTTGTGCCAACCTGTAGCATACCAAGGGCACGTAACCTCTCCTCCTGTGTTAGGCGGCGCATGGTCTCTGTTTAATTAACGACTTCAACCACTGATAATCTGATGCTTTCTCTTCAAAAATCTTCCTTTACAGTGGCTCTAACCTTCCAATTCAGAGTCATGCAAATTTGTGGCACAACCCCCTTGATCATCAATAGCATCCCGTGCAGATCGTGAGAGTGTCATTGATGTGTTTGGGTGATGAATTTCTTTGGAAATGCTTCCTCAGTAAGGAACTATACAACATGGTTTCGTATCCCTTTGTATATGCGAAAATTTTGATCTCAAAATAAAATATCCCCTACTTTTTTTGAATAGTATATGATCACCCAGCCACACTCTCTTTTTGGGGTCCGGGGCTGAAATGCAATTCTAGACTTATTTATGTGCGAAAGATGTCACATACTAAGTTTTGTCAAATTGGATCAATATTAGTGACTGCCAGAGGTAATGGCAAAAATTGTTTATGGACTACAGACAGACATTTACAACACAACGGAGTTTACAACAATTTAAGACTCAGAGGGTCAACAACCACAGGCCAGCTATGACTCGCCAGACGTGAGAAACATTTTAGACCAGCCTAGAATTCTAGGTGGTTTTAGCCAAAATTTTCAGCAGCCAGCTCCAATGAAATGAATCTTTTCATGTCCAATCGCCACTGTTCGTTTCCGTTTCGTTTAAAATACATTCCAAATTCTACTGCACTTCAAAGCAACAATTTCCACAGCTGCCATCTTTCCCAAAAAATAAAAAAAAATAAAAACCCAATTAAATGAATAAAAAATAAGCCACAATCCTTAAAATAGAAACCAGGAGGGGCTCTGTTGTACATGAGGTCCTCCTGTCTGGTCTGGACACCAGACTGAGGGTCCTGTGTTCCAGGTTAAACCCACAGACTCTCTGGAAGGGAGAAGGCGACGGGCTGAATCCAGCTGGCAAAGACCCCCCCACGATAAAAAAAGCATGAGGTTTTGAACTCAGCCAAAACCCACCCAGCCTGTCTAGCATCTGTGAGCTGATATAAGCGGGGAAAGATGCCCAAGAGAGGGGAGTTTATTATTGGTAACGAGTCTGCCGAGCTCAACCAATCACAGCACATGCTCATCCCAGGCACAAACAACAATTTGTACAGTAATGTAAAAAAAGCTCTACTAAAACCAGAGTTCGTAATATTATCCATATGAAATCCGAAAAAAAGAAAGACGAACAAGGGGAGGAACAGAAGAAAGAAAGAAAAGAAGGCATATTGAACGAGTGGAACTTGCCTGTGGAGGGGCCGTCAGCAGGCTTGGCGGTGCAGGTCTCTCGTCTGCGCGTACTCGCCTCTACCTGCTGGGGGCGCTGTAGGGAATCCTGGGAGCGGGAGGCACTGAGCGTGATCCTGTCCTGCACCACTCCGACACAGGACAGGAGGGGCGCGGTGCTGCGGGGGGGGAAATGTCAAACTCGGTTCAAACCGCAGGGGCACTTCACATTTCACAATGCAGGATTACACCCTTACGCCTGCAAATGCTACATTGAAAAGGTTTTAAAAAGACTTTCCAAAAATTTAATGTCCGACACCCTCTCACAGATTTTGCAAAGGCTGGCGATCCAGCAGAGAGCGCCTGTTAGTTGCGGCCAATGTTCACATTGTTGAACTTCACTTTGTGCATAAGCCAAGACTGAGGTCATCCAATAATACTAAACAGGTTTGATATTAAATCGGAACATTGAGAATAGAAAATAACTGAGTCAGACAGCGATTTAAGACCACCCAACACCTCACGATCGAAATGACGGGTGTGCACCGCAACTCAAGCAAAACTCTAAAAGATTTTATTCCTCTATTGGAAATTTGTCTGCGACCAAGAATTTGCTCCAATTTTCGTTTGGTGTCAGGCCAGCATTAGCCAGATAACTGCGCCAAGTAAAATCTAGAACAGACCCTCAAACTGAATGTTCCAGATTAAGGAGATGGGGTCCTGCGTGTAGCCCAGTCCAGCTATCCAGCATCAGGAAACAAACTCAAAGACATCTGCTGCATCACATAATCCTGGGACCACAGTTTCAGATCTGGTTTCAGCAGTGCATTACTGCGTGACACGGCACAGTGACGCTGCACTTTCGAAGCCAGCGGCTGATTGTATTAAGTTTAGACTCTCGTGATTGATGCATGGTTTTTTGATTAGTCAGTAGCCAACGTGACCCCCAACCTTTGAAGTCAAAATGGTCTCACTCCCCCAGACTGACCCCCCGTCCATTCTCACGCACATATCAGTAGTACTAAAGGGTTTTAAACAAAATTGAACCACGAATTAGGCCCGTATGTGAACCTGGGCGCGAGGCCGAGCAGTTTTAATTATTTTTGACACGAGCGAGAGGGCATGTGTTCCCGTGAACCCTGGCCTGGTTTCGGCCCTGTGAACTGAAAGGTTAAGTAGCGAGATGGGGTGGGTCACCACTGGGGCAGATCGGGGGGGGGCGGCGGCGGTCGGCGGTTCAGTTACCCGGAGACATCCTGGTGCAGACACTCAAAGCTTCCTTGAGGGCCATCCTTCCCAACTCTGGACACGAAAAAGTCGAAGGAGGCCGAGCCAGAGGGGTCGTCGCCGGTCGGAATCTTTATGCTCTATGGGGGGGAACGCGAAGAGGGAACAGCAGGTGAGAACACAGCATAGACACACATACGGCACAGGCACACATGCATGCAGATACACCATCACAAATACAAGCAAACATCCACTCTTAAGGTGATCCCTTTTGAGTCCTCAGGGAACCGTATCGTACTCATACCTCATTTAGGCCGCGTAACATCAGGACCTGGGACTTATCACATTAACCCCTTTATCTCTGAATTTAGGCAGGAAGTTTAATGTGGTTTACTGCGACAGGAAGTAAATGCAGTAGAATTAGTACCATGAGAGAGGAGGTAAATGTTCTTTAACCCCTTACACTCTTATTTTTCACTAAAGTTTTCCCTTTAGTAGGTTCAAAGTCAGAAAAAGAATCTTCATATTGTAGGAAAATGTCAAACATTCTGTATCTGCTGGTTGCAAAGCTTCAGTGAAGCTACATCACACTTGTGCTGAGAAAAACATTGTTTTTATGGCCACAGCATAACATCAAATGGAAAACATCGAGATCTTGTACATCATTCTAAACACATTTCCCTATAATTCAGCGTGGATCGTTGGAAACCTTGGGATCTCCACTCGAATTTAAAATAGGTCCAAGTTCTACAGGTCTGAACACAGCAGCTGCATTTAACGGACCCATATGCGTCCGTAGGTTTTCTGGGGTTAAATCATCTTTAAACTGTAGGAAGTAACACAGCCTAACTGAAGAAGAGAGAGACAGAGTGTGAAAGACAGAGTGTGAAAAAGAGAGAGAGAGAGAGATATGGACACAGCCCCTAAACAGGGTTTAGGGCAATCCGTGCGCAGTAGCCCAGCTGCGATTCACACAGCTCTGTATTAATAGACTCAGAGAATGAAACTAAAGCTGCCGCAGGGGTCAAAGGTCAACCCTCTACTTTCACACGCTCAGTGGAACCCCAATCCCCCCGCCCACCCCACCAACGGCTTGTCAGCTACTAAATATAAACACTGACCAGAAATGAACCACCTTACTGCTACACTTAGAATTCCTTCTGAAGTCAGCCAATCCAATTATACTACTGTCTGTGGTCACTTACTGGCAGCTGACTAACCATATGACAACCAATTAGACCAATTACACTGGGTAATTAAAATGGGAGCTGTGTCCTGTATTTGTAGGAAGCGCTGAAATGGCCAAATAAATGAACCACTGCAGTATAAACACAAAAAACCTTCACTTTTCATGTTTTCAAATTCTTAATTACACCCCCAATAATTAACCTCTCATAGAAAAAAACCTTGTAGTGCGTTTAAAAAGGCTTTGTTGATGAGCTTCAATCAAAACAACACACTCATTATGAGTCCATCGTGATTCACCAAGCTTGGGTAAACACACGAGTCTCACCCCGACTCTCAGAATTTTGGTGAACCAAACAAACCAATCCAACGTGATTCACTGAGCTTCGGTGAACCTACCACGTGAATCTAACACGATTCACTGAACTTCAAGTGAATCAAACACATGAATATAAATGACTCGCAGCCCTTGAGGGAGCCAACCAGCAGAACACAGTGATTTCCGGTTGCAGGAGCAGTGAAACCACAGATGCATTTTTTAATGCAAATTTCCCCCGTCCACTTTGGTTCTCTGCACAGATGAGCGTTTTGACACCTGCTGCGGTTAGGAAAGACCACAACCAACGGTTCCGTAATCTCTTGAGAGATCCACGCGATTTGCACTGTGATTTCCAGATGTCATTCTGCATGGTTTAAAAAGATGATCTTGTTTATATGTGCCCTGGAGGCATGCAAGTACATATAAAGCACAATTTTCAAAGCAACGGTCTTCAGGTTCCTTCAATGGCAGTTTCAGTTCACTTTCTGCAAAAATGATAAAAGTGGTGAGGACCTTAATGGCTTCAAACTGACTGAAAAGGAAGGGAGTCCAACTTACCCCTTGTTGCCCCTTAAACTGTATCGTTGGTCTGGAGGACAATTCATTCTGAAGGGAAATAAGAGAGGAAAGCATACGATGAGCATCATCACACCAAGTTTCAAGTCCATGCTTTCCCTTAAATCCTTTACGCAGAATACAAATAATGCCAATTTTTTCCTGTTATGCATGAGCCTATTAGGCTTCATAACTCAGTATGTGTGTCACAGACACTTTGGAAAATTATTCCAGTGAAGCATGACATTTGAAAATTCAAATACAGAATTATTTAGGAATTAAATTTCGGTATTTACGGACGCCGGTGTCTGTATCTGCGCAAAGGGGTTAAACATAACTCCATAACCAAATGCAACTACTGAAAATTGGTAAACCCTAGTCCTAGAGATCTTCCATCCTGGGGGGTTTTCATTCCGACCCCAACAAAGCACATCTCATTCACAGCTAGAGCAGGGCTGCTCAACCCTGTTCCTGGAGATCTACCATCAGGTTTTCAATCCAGCCCTAACAAAGCACAGTTCAGTCAATAGCTGTAGAGCTTGACCTGCTGATATTGAAGTCAGGTGTCCTAAATTGGCATAGGAGTGACAACCCAAAATAACTGCAAACCTTAAGGAACTGGGTAGGAAGACCTGCTCTGGCTATTGAATGTGGTATGCTTCGCTAGATTGAAGAGGTAAAACCTTAAGGACAGCAGATCTCCAAGGACTAGCTGAAAGTCTCCCAAAGAAAATAAACAAAGAATCTAAAGCAGAAGAGAAACAGCCAGATACGCTGCGCTAATCCCATGCACTGGTAGTCCTGACAGCTTTGGTTTCAAACGCTGGTCCTTAAAGTTACTGCTAGGTTCTGGGCCATTATCTGTAGATTAAGGTATTATTTGCAGATTAAGGAAAATAATCCAAAGTATACCTTTTTTCTGACTAAAACAGCCAGCCAAGTGAAACCACAGCTGTACCCGCTGCATACCTAGAGACTCACTACATGGTAGGGATATCAGTGAACCGTAATCATGATGACCGTAACTGAGCCATGAGGTTGTTGGAAATACACTGTATGACAACCTTATGCAGCGCTCAAACACAGTGGCAGCACCACACTAAAGCATGGTGGGCCCAAGCCAAGGAACTTTCTTATTCGCCCTGAATCCTTCGTTCCAGCCAAGGAAAACATAAAAAAAAAATATTCAAATAATTATCATACAATTATTCATGACGACCCAATTGTAAAACTCAGACAACCTTATAAATGGGTAATGCTGAACGTAGTCCGAAAGGTTTAGCACTTTGACTAACTTTAGCTAGTTCCTCTCAACAGACAACTCTCTCATCGACTTAAAAAAATAAAATAAAATTTTAAAAAAGGCCAATTACATGACAGGGGCCTTCTTGGTTAATAAAACATTAGAAAGAATTTTTTCCCCCAAAATTGCCAGGCTCGGTTCTCTTATAAAGAAGGTTCAAACCAAATTTGAAATCGATAGGCTATAAATAATTGGCTCTAAAGCAATTGCTAGGAAATCTCTACAGCAGCAGTAAATTCTCTTTGCACAGCTGTAAATTCACATGTTGGAAAAAACATATTTATACAGTAAGAGGTATTGGCATGGAACAAGTCGACCACACATTGAGTTCTTATAGTCTGTCATCCTGTCCGTAGCTACTATTAGTCTCACATCAGTCATCACTACAGAGTCATTGCTGTACAGCATCTGTCATCCATTCACAAAGTACTGTTAGCGTAGCATCAGCCATCCATCTTTGCACAGAGTACAGATGTCCATTCAGTAACCACCATTCGCAATCAATCATCCATCTTAGCACAGAGTACAGATATACACATAGTAACTACGATTAGCATAGCATTAGACATCTATCTTAGCTCAGAGTACAGATATCCATACAGCAATTAGCATTAGCATAGTATCAGCCATCCATCTTAGCATGGAATACAGATATCCATACAGTAATCACCATTAGGATAGCATCACTCATTCATCTTAGCATAGAGTACATATCTATACAGCAATGACCACTAGCATAGCATTTTAGCTTTGAGCACAGTAAGTGCATGGCATCAAGGGAGAAACCCTCTATGGCTTTTGCCCACTAGTTCATGATGCACTATCACCCAAAAAAAAAAAAAAAAAAAAAACAGGAATAAAATGTTTTTAAAAATAACTTCCTCAAAGAGCACTTCTCACTCAGAGAGCCATCAAATCCTGTAATTTATGTGCAACAACCGCTAGAAGGTCTAACCGGGGGCACGCCTTGTTTTTAAACTTGGCAGGAGAGAATGGGGACAATTGCAGGCTCTTTGTTGGCCGGTGTTTAATATGGTGAAACAGAGAAGCCATAAAAAAACCCAGCAAAGAGAAGGTTTTATGATTCAAGGAATTTTACAAATCATTTCCCACAACTGAATGAAAAGCCATGAAAAGGTACACAAAATTTAAGAGCTTGAAAAAACCCAGGCCTTTCACTAAGCTCTTGAGATGAATCAAGCCAGAAGCCCGAATTAAACTGCCAGCAACAACTCCTCTAATGCCTTGTTCTGCAATTAACCGTCTCCCGTGGAATCTCCTCACGAGTCGCCCTCAATAACTTTTTAAAATCTCTCCCTCCATCAGTGACTATTCTACATGAAACACATGAATAAAAAAAAAAAAATAAAAAATTAAATTAAATCACCCCCATTAAGGTGCTAAATCCCAACTCTGGCAGCCCTGGTAGAACCTCCAAACAGCAAGAGGATTATGGGAGAAAGTTAAGAGTTCCTGTCAACCAATGGTGTCGCTCAGGGGGAGAGCAAGCCTGGGCAAACCTGCCAAATAGGCAGTATTACCGTAACAGTGCCGCTGGCTCTCAGGCAGATTAGGTTGGGAAAAAAAATATGGCCTTCACACATCTGAAAGCAGGGTGTGGGTTGCTTTCAGTACAGCAGGAAAACAAACATTCAAAGTAGGAACAAAAGTATATTAAATAAACTCTTGATACTGACTCCTTCTCTATCCAACAAATTGCACAACTGCCATTTTGACATCGCTGTACAATAGAGACGTCCATCTACTTCCCCTACAGCCAAATGTTTTCATAGCCTTAAAAAGAATGTTTCTCTGAACTGAGAAGATAGTTATGACTAGAGTCAACACAGAAGCAGAAATAGATCAATTTTAACCATTTACCTGCAGGCAGCTTGAGTGGTTTAACTGGAGTGAGGTATCTGCATACACTTCCTGAGTCAAGCTGGACACAAGGTATGTCAAAAATGCCCAAAAGTGAAGTTCGAACCCCTGTCTCATCAAAGAAACTTGACAAAGACGGCTAGGGGCATTCACCTGCATGTGTCAGAATGCGGCTTTCGCGAACTGAAGCAAAAATATAAGCGAGTAGCGAGCTGTATGACCCCTGATCTCGAAAAAGCCCACATTCTTAAGCTTTCCTGACAATCAGCCTAAACACACAGAGCTTCAGAGCCGGGTGTCAAACGCCAGCCAAAGTTTGCTTACGCCAGAATGAACGAGAGGCATAATCAAAGCTCACGCACGGTGGCATAGCACATCAGGAGGATGGGGGCACAAACAAGAATGAGATTCTGTCCCCCGCACTCTTGCGATGAATGTTAATTACAACTCCCCTTGCACTGCAGCAAACACACATCCTTGCACACAGGGACTAAATTAGGTGAAGTAATCTGGGTTAAATAGGTCAAGTCTGCTTGGAGTCTGAGGAAAGCAGATGCTACGAGTCAAAACCAAACCCAGCGTAGTGTGAGTACTACAGAGAGAGGGCGTGGAGCCGTCCCTGATGAGCAGCTGGTAGAACAGGTAATAGCATAGTCAGATCCAATCTGATAGATCCCCCCAATGTGCATGCACACACACACACACACACACACACACACACACACACACACTCCTGATTCTCTCTCCTGCACACCAACACATGCACCCTCTCTCACCCTTCTCTCATGCTCTTCCTCTTAAAAACACATACAAACACAAAAGATACACACTATAAAGCAAAGAATCCCCGACTTCCAGCGTGTGCATGTCCTTCCGTTTGTCCGATCGACTTCAAACTTGGTGGCTGTATAACTGAGGACCCAAGGGAGAGTAGTGTTGAATTTGAAGTTGTTTGGCGGAGCGGTTCTTGAGAAATCGAGAAAGCTGCAAGCAGCAATGGAACGGGCACTGTAGTAGTAGTCTAAAAATCAGCAGGAGCATCAGGGTTTGGCTCAATCAGATTTTCCCACCTGTGGGGGAGGGCGGGAGGGCTATGACAGAAAACATATGAAAAACACACTCATCACACACCCGGCAAGGCCAAACCAACACCTCCCCTCCTAAACTACCACTAAAACCCCCACCCTCGCAACTCCCCCCACCACCAGCCCTGTAAATCCCAAACAACCCCCCTTCCCTACACCCACCTTACTGGAACTCCTGCACCGTTACCGCCATAAACCCGATACGCGTCCCCAGCTCCCACTTCCAGTCAGGCCCAATCCCGCCACGATTCCCTGGCCTCCCTGGTTGCAGCTCTATCGGACCTCATCGGCTCCCATCGTAAGCCAACGGGGTATCAGGCCTCGTTTCAGCTGGCGGCTCCGGTAACTGGGTGTAAACTTTTTTTTTTTTTTTTATTTACGCAAGCCGAGCGAAAGGAGCACACAGCGTGCCCTCTTAAGTCTCCATGACCCCAGCCACACACAACGTAAGCGCTTTTTTAAGCAACCCATTCTGGATCGGGATCAAGATCGGGCACTGATACAGCCAAGGTCCTGACATGGGGTGAGAACACTGATCCGAGATCAGCTGCTTCTTTGTGCCAACTGACGTGGTGTCGCATTCATTAGAGCCCCTACTCACACGAGGACTGAATTACAGGTTCCATCAACACGACATTGAGTACATGCATGAAGCTTCAACGGTCAATAACGGAGTCCAGTTCAATCAGCAAATCTTTACAAAAATGTTCAAATTCAAGTTTTGCAAAACCCCAAGGGTGGTAAATAAATTGTCCCTGAAAATAGCACACTCAAATTCCACATAAGAAGCGAGCAACATAAATGTAAGTCACATGAAGATTAAATAATTAAATTCACTCAGACTTGATTTACAAGCATTGTGACGATTAACAATTAAGCACAGGAAAATGCGCAAGGGCTTTTGCCTCACACAAATCCGTAAATTTTCAGCTTAAAGTACGTTTGTAACTAATAAAAACCGTATAATAGCATAGACCATCGTAAACAAACAGAGACAAATTATTCACAAACAAGCAACAAGAGTGATATTTCGGAGGACTTTTTTTTTTTTTTCTCAAATCCACCATCTTTAGCGCCAGTTCCAGTTGTAGCCCATCATTTCAATGGGAAGCACCAGCTAAATTGCGGTTAGCTGGCAATATCTACAATGTGCAATGCCAGACTCCATTCTTGCGCATTCCTCTGTAAGTGAAATGTGTAAGGAAAATGACATTTTGATTCACACAGCAATGCGCAGGTGAGACAGGAACAAAGGTAGCGCTGTCTCAGAGTTTGCCTGAGGGGAAATTAGCTGGATAAGTTCCCTGCAGAATTTTTAACAGTAAAATTTCCACCCCAACGTCACTTAAGAGTCGGTGTAGGCCTATGCTAATAAAACATGCACAAGCAAGACAATGTTTACTTGACCTATTCATAAAAAGAGTAGTGCTCCATTAAACTGCATGGGCAGCCAAAAACACACATTAAGAGGAGACCTCCTGACAAGGTAATATTATCCAACTGATCATGCTTAACACAAATATCAAGGTGCAACTCAGGCAAATGCACACAAAAAAAAACAGGAGATCAGTTTGAGGGTTGTGCGCTGGAACAAGAACAAACATGTAAACTATTATTGCATTTATTTGAAGTCAAAGGCTAAAATGAGAAGTCAATAAAAGGTCGGGTAAATCCCTCAAGCCCCACAGCCTTGAAACTCTAACAATGATTTGTGTGAATATTCGTGCCCACAGCTACTTAAAAGGTTCTAGATGAGTTTAAAAGGCACTTTAACCTCAATGGAAAACAATTCAGTCCAAATGGAGACACAGCCAATTCTGTCTGAGAGGCTCACTGGTTTTACGAGAGTTGCAGGCGACCCAAAAAAACCTAATTACCCAGACGATTCAGCGCAAACAAAAGAGCGAAATTCCCCAAAAATGACTTTGAACCAAACAAAAGCACCGTTTGGTAAGAACACAATGAGAAATTATGCCAACCAACGAGTCGTTTCTTGAGTATCATACACTTTTGTTGAAAGGAAATTATCATCATTTAATCCCAAGGAAATAACCCATTACAGGAAGAAAACCAACCTTTTAAATAAATACCTTTTTAATGTCCTCCAAACGAAAAATGTACGGAGCCAGTGGAATAATTGTACATCTAAACATTCCACAACATTTTCACACCAAAGCAGAAAAATTTCAGTCCAGTCTCTAAACGAATGCTAAACGCAGTTAATCGGAATCTGCAGGCCCCCAACATGCAACTTAGTGACCCCAGTCCCGCAAGTGCCAACTGTTACGTTTCATCCAATAAACCAGACGTTCTAAAACTCATTAGTGGGCCCCCCTGTGTATGCTGGTTTTTGTTCCAACCACAATTGCAATTGTTGGATTTTGGCAGGAAGGGCACTCAGCAGATCGCATCACCCACTGAAACAACAATCTTTTTTTTGGTATTTATTTTTTATGTTTGCTGAAAAACAGTTATGAGTTGTTCTTTTTTTAAGTTACTTCATAACGTCACTGTATTACAGTATTAAAGGAGCTGAGTCATGATTACTGCGCATGCTCACAAGGTCGAGTGAAGTAAATCCACTCAACCACCAGTCAAAATCTGGAAGGCAATTTTCTTCTTCTATGATAATTGGGAATGGCAACCATCTCACACTCTTAGTATCCCTTGGCTGCAGCTTAAAATAGTGCTTTGAACCGTTGAATTTCCATAGAAAGCTCCTGAATATAAAAAGCATAATACCGGAGAAATTAAAATATATAAATACAACGCAAAACGAATACGAACTGGTAAGGATGGAATCAGATAATGACTTATAGTCCAGCAGATTCACTTTCTTAGGATGTACATTCTGAGCATGCGCAGTAAGTATTTAAGTATTCTCAATTTTTGACCCTAACCTCTTTCTACTTGCAATTCAAATTTCATCCCTCAAAAGGAAATTTCTTTCCCTCTAGAGGGCTCTAGAACTCATTGTTTAAAAGAAATGTATAAAAACCTGCTGCTTAATTTCTGAGGTTGACGGGCTAATTTTTGACGCAGGGAAGATCTCAAAAATGATCAATATTTTGGGATAAAGTTAAATTCGAAAGTTTTTGATATTGGATTGAATTGATTTTATTGTTAAAAGCAAGTTGAAGCAATTTTTTCAAGATATTGCTGAAAGATAATTTTACATCATAATGATTCATCATAGCAAAAAATCACAGTTTCCCCAAAATTAAATGCCAGACAATATTTACTATTGTCTACATCCCCTGTCGAGTTTGGTCCAAATCAACCAAGCCATTTTTGAAATTTAGTTCACAGATATAAAATTAAACAAACAAGACATGGGCACTTTCAACTGCCACATCCAACTTTGTTGGTTAATTTGTCCTAATTACGTGCACTTCATGTTTAAAGTAGTTACTTACCATTTTAAGCCACATTTTGACATCAATATCCATGTATGCAATGAAAAATAAAAGTCCCTTAAACGTACCGTGCATAATTTTTTTACAGTGCAAGCAATGTCAGGTGACAACATTTTTAAACGGATCAAATTAGACAATGAGAAAATCAGTAAACGCCAAAATAGGTTGCTAAAGACATCTGTTTAGACTTTCAAAGTCAGTTGCTTGAGCTAAATAACATAAACAAGATACAAAACAGGTCTATCATTTGCTTGCCAGATAAATTGATAGTTCTTGTGACCACGTGTCCATAGTTTCACCAATCAGGAATCTATTATTGTTAAATTTGGTTAATTTCCCCTCTCTTTTCATTCAGTCGTTTCTAATATATCAGTGTGAATATGGATTGTTTTTATTATTCATGACATGTATAGATATGTCAAAATGTGGCTTAAGGGGATAAATAACTGCTCCAAACATAATTTGTCTTCATTGGGTGCATTTAACAGCTTGTTATAATCCGGCGAATGCAACTGGAACAAAAACCAGCCTGCACAGGGGGCCCTGCAGGACCGTGCTTGGGTACCACTGCAACAAACCGATTATTGTAGCGTTTAAAGGGGACTAGGCATTTCTAGCTATGTGTACCAGCTTTCATGAACTTCCATTCAAAAGTCGAACAGACTAATGGTAAGATTGTCATTGGAAATACTGTGCGTCAGAGGTGTGCGCGCTAGAGTAAAACATGGGTGTTAAGTGACATACATAGAGGAGAACTGTTTTCACCTCTTTTAACCCAATGCAAACCACACAATCAACCATGCTTCACGAGAATCAGTTACAAGCCAGTACTGCGCAGATGCGCATATCATTTGCAGCGCACGCTCGTATAACGACGCATATACGCATTCAAATAACCTGACGCAGCATCTGGTTTGACGTTCGTGACACTGCATTCAAGCTGGATAGTTCGCTCTCGGTGCGGATAATGGACAGCCAAAGCACACCACATTACTATTCCAGCTTTCTAAAACTGTAGGTTAACTTCTGATATTTACAAGCTTTCACCGATTATGAAATTGTCTGAATTCTTCAGACTGACAACCCAAGAGTGTCACTCATTTGTAATCCTGCACGGTAGGGGTAGCGGAAAAAAAAAAAAAAACTTGAAAAACTGAACAGCTTTTTATAACTAGCCTATCTACCCAAGTTAATCTGGAAGTTAGCTCTAATAAGGATTGCAAAACTGCTTCGTAAGGGGAATTATCGCAGCCTACGCGATAAAACTATCCAAACTCATAGAAGCCATTTATTTTCAGTCCAACAATAACCAACTCGAGGCTCCATGACGGTTTCTACTTTACAGAGCTACAGCTCTCTGACAAGATACCAATGATCTAAGTAAATTCGTACAACTTATGCTGGGTATCTGCGGTAAGAAAAAAATGCAGTGCTTGACGCAACATGAACCCCGACAGTGAAGAAAATTAGGCCCACTAAAGAAGTTACAAAGTAACGAGGAGTTTACGCTCAACGGTAGCTGGAGTACTGCAAATGTTACAGACCAGCATAAACGTTTTCTGCGCTTTAGTAGTATAAGACATTTAAGGCTTCTTCCCAGCAATGTCAAATGGCTTAACAAATTTAAAAAATATTGGGAATATGCTGGTCATGGTGCAGCAAATGTGAGCGGAAAAAAAAAATGCTGAGCGTTTTCGATTAATAAAGTTGAACGAATTAATTTCATCTGGGAATCTACCAGAAGCCTGCAATCTGCGGAACAAACTGTGGAAGCCAAAAGCAGGTTGCACAATAGTTTTTTGTCTCGTCTTTCAAATCCGATGTTGTACAGAACTAGTTTCAGGACAGATTGGTTCACGTAAGAGCAATCGATTCATATGCCCAAGTAAAACTTTAAAAATGAACGTTGAATTACCGCTCGCAAGTAAAATATTTAATGAATAGATGACATTCCAGCTGCCACGATTGCTACCAGTAATAATAGTGATATATACAAATTTAGTTGCCAAAGGTAATTTTAAAAGTAGGCACACAGCTGTGATAGCGGTATGAGTTTGGCTTTTGGACTTGGAAGTGGGGGAGGGAGGTGTCTGTTGGAATTAGATGGAACATTGGACAGTGTCGAACCGAGCCTTCACATTCACTCAGATACAGAAATAGCTACACATATCCGACATAAAAGTGTTTCAAATAATAAAATTATGAACAATGATACAAAACTAGCCGATATGGCTAAACCTCCAGGGTTCCTTCTCCAGCGATGGCAGTTTCGGTATTAATCCCCGTAAAGTTTTACACCGCGTATTTCTGTAAAATATCACTTTTATATGTCACTCACCTTAGAGTTTTGGTAATTCTTTAACGCCCTGTAAACTGTCTCCGTCAGTTTCACGTGAAACACGGAGGTTGCGGTCCCCTGGCGCCCGCAGCTCAATCGGTACCTCCCCTCCTCGGCGAGCGCCGCCATGTCTATACCCCCTCCACCATCGTCCCTCTGATCGGTTAACATGCTGCAAGCTTCACGAAGCTCCGAGAGCGCAGGCGAGGGTGGGACTTCTGCTCGGCTGTCTCACATTTCTCTCTCCAATTGGCTTCTATTTTTCACTTTTTAACTACCGAAAGTTAGGCATTTTGTCTTCGCGTGGCACTGAATTTCTCTCCCCTCTGGTTCATCGCTGTGCATTTCGAAAAGTGCACGTAGGCTGTGATGCGTTTCATGTGAAACCGAGTTGTTGGTCAATCTAAATGTTTCATTGAAGTTGACAGAAGCTGAAAAAGTTAGCCTAACAAGGAGTTGTATGCAAATAAACAGTGAGCTGTATTAGCTGTAATTGCATTACAATTCTGACGTGTCTACCTGTTAACAATGATCAATGTATTTCAGTTAATACACGTGTAGTCCTACCCAATTACAGAGGTAAATGGCCTGGTCGTGTTATGATAAATGGATAACCTCATTTCTTTACTATTTTATCTTTAATCTTTGGAGTTGTTTCTTGCAGTAGGCCTAAGTATTACAGCATCAATGTCACGTAGCTCAAAAAAATAAAGCAGACATATTAAATTAAGGATCTTGATACGAAATCATTTGCCTCTGTCCGAAGGCTAAAGGAATAGTGTGTTTTAGTTGACAATTCAAACATTTACAAAGCAGCCCGTTTAAATTTGGGGTTGACTTTTTCTTCTGGATCCTTATTGAGCCCGTTGCATTTCTAAAGTAAGGAATGGGCATGACTTTATCCCGATCTAGACCGGGCTTTTTGGGGCTCCCGGCGGCCGGGGGGCGCTTTTTAATATGACGTCATATTTTGATTTTGCTGCCCGAAACTTTCATAATACTGTAATTTCTTGCAAATTTAGGGTATGCATCAGAATTTTTACACATAATGTGTCTTATAACTCTTAAATGTCTGTAAAGATTTTTGCTGCCAAAGGCAATAGCAACAACGTCAAATTGACGTCATAAAATGACGTGATATATTTGGCAAAATTGCTTGAACTTCTCATAACATCTTAGTCAACTGTAACTCCTAAACGACATGGCGTATGACCACCAAATTTGCAGGGGATGATGTACACGTAAAACTAAATCACTACAATCATTTTGGTATTATTATGACATAATGTTTTGATTTTTATTACCCAAAATGCTTTGCTTATTTTATCCCATTAGTGCACCAGCTCCAAGAGGCCATATAATACACAAAATTGTATTTATGTTTGGTCAAAATAGTTTTTCATTTACTCACAATGTTTTTCTTAGAAGTTCAGGTCAGAAAGAAATGAAAGTAAACTTATAAAGGATTACAGGTTTGCATAAGCAAAACTTGCTCTGTTCTTTTTGTCAACTTCTTTGTGTTTAGTATATTGATTTCAATATAGAGCCTAAAGACCACCTTAATAATGGAAACAAAAAACATGTATTTGTTGGTAGTAGAAGCTTTCATCGTAGAAAAATAAAAGGAATCGATGAAATTTGAGGGAAAATGTACCTGAGTCAAAGATATAGTCCGCCATCTTGGATTTTGGCCCTTTAAATTCAATGACATCATCAAATTAGCATAAATTAATTCTACTTAACAAAGCTGACATTAAATTACGTAAGATATTGTAAATATAATGGAATAAGTATATGTTAAAAAGAAAATCTGTTATATTGATGAAACTGAAATTGGCGATTTTTTGTCAGACATACCTGTTAGAAAACCGTTGCCATGGAAATGGTGAAGATGGTGGACTTGACTTATTGGTATAAAATTGTTCCCAGACAAGTTTAATGAAAAGTCACCAAGTTTGGTGGTCCTAGCTCGAGCCGTTCAGAAATTATACGACGTGAAAATTGGCTCGGGCATAAAAAGCCCGCCCCCCCAGTCTAGATAGGGTTAATATGATGACTTTCAGCATTCATTTAGCAGACTGTCCACCCTTGCTGATTGTGTATTTCTTTAGGCCTGCGCAAAATAGCGAACAATTTTCGATCAGTGATAGACACGATTTGCCAATTTTCGGGATTTCTGAGACCTCATCCGGGTATCAGGACGCTCGTCACAAATTCCAGACTTCCACATTTTCCGGGAGAGATGGGATGCCTCTTTCACAGAAACTTCATTCACATCAGGTGAAGTAGGTGAACCATTTGGGAATTGCAGCCAATTTTACACATAGCTATCCATTGGAAATTCAGCCGTTTCTGGCCAAGATGTGTGTCGTCCTTGCATCATTTCAAGCGCACAAAAGCTGCTGAAGTTAGGCCTATTGGGTTGAGTCCAGTAAACTTAACATGCGATTCATCTGGTGGTTTTGATGCCCAAATGTTTTGTTTATTACTGGGGCTTGTTGATGCCTTTTAGTTGCAGACTGAGGGCAGTCACCGGATGCAAAGGGATTTGTGCTCGAGTACTATATATAATGACCGTATTTAAAATGATGGTAATTTTCCAGTTCCTTCTGGTCCTCCAAAATAGGAGGTCATATGAAACTTATTGCAACCCATGTGAAGAAAGAGTATACACTGTATGCTTGGTATAAAATCACTTTGATAAAACTTAAACTATACTTTGTGCATTCTTGAGTATCAAGTAAAATACTTCAGAATACAATTTTTTTTTTTTTTTTTTTTGACTGAAAGTTTTCACCCAAATCACCATCTTAATTTGAATGGTAAAAATCACCCTCAAAGCCTCTGAGGGCTTGAGCTAACAATATGCATTTTCCCTGATATTTGGTGTTTTATTTCAGATTTAACTGGCTGAAAAACAGAATCAAAACCACAAAAACTGTTCCACTTTCCATATACTTTGAATCCAAGCACTCCTCATTTTGTGAATGTTTCTTTAAGCATGAAGCCAGTTATATTATTCCAGTTGCTTTAATCACCAGATGGCCTTTACTCCAGCAATGGAAACTGTTATGAATTGGCACATTAATTGCTGATATGATAAGAATGAAAACTTCTAAAAAGTATTATCACCCTCAAGAGAGTCGTAAGCTGAAGTGACTTGAGCTTAGCCAACTGCTAGTGTCTCTGAGCTGAAATGGGGCCCTTTTGCCTGGACTACTGTCCAATGGGGCCTGAGTTCCAGTGAGGTCCTCTTAATCAATTTTCCATTCTCCACCCAGAAAGACAAATAGTTAGACTTTAAGTGGTAGTTGCGCCTCTTGGGAATTGTTTTCAAATAATGTTTTCAGCACACAAAGTCAGCTGTAAAAATCGTGACCACGAATCTGTGTTTTTGATGGTGTCTTCCAGTGGCATGTCAAATAAGCTTGGCCAATAACAAGGCTGGTGTTTATCGGGCTGGCCAGTCACAGGACTGGTGGGTATAGCGCCGTCCAATCACAGGGCTGTTGTATAGAGCTTACCCTTGGGCAGCGTCTGCAGTCTGGGTGGGTTAACGCTTATTTAAATCCACCAGATTACAGCAACCTCCACCACACCCAGCTATCGCCTTACTGTGTCTGGAGTCATTGACTGCGGAACAAATAAACATGTAACACAGGTAAACATAAAAACATGCGAAAGCACACTCGCAAACTTACAAATACACATGTCAAAACGCACTAATTCACATACTTCACATTAACACACATGCACCTTCACACACAGACCCACACACACAAATATTAAATACGCATTCTAAAACAAACACACATACACAAGTGAGCAAACACACATGCCAAATCATGCAGACACACTCAAAGCCCAACTCAAATGTACAGACATATGCCACATATACACATGCAAACACATGTGCACGCGCTCACATACACGTAGTCCACTGCCACTAATACACAATCAAAACCATGAAAACCAACACACACACACACACACACACACACAAATACTTAGATTTATAGTCCTAATAAGCGCCTGGCTGAAAGACTGCTAAAATGCCATTCTAAGCAGTGTTATGATACTGCAAAACTGAAGGAAAAATGCATGTATAGACCCGAGGTGGGTATGCATGTTCAGTAGTGGTGGAAAATTTAGGGTTCAAAAGGTAAAATTCCCGCCTTGTTTTTTTTGCCACCCAAGAACTCGGCCAGTTGGTTTTACATCCCAGCTAAAGAACTGAGCTTATCAGCAAACCAAGGTGAACTGTGCAAAATCATGGGGTGGTGTTTTACTTGCAGAAACTGGATTTATTCACCTCTTATGCTTCACATTAAAGAGCATAAAAGTTCCTCAATAACAAGTAAATATTCCTGTCATGAGAAATGCTGTCAAACTTTTTTGTGGAAGACAGGCGAGCGCTGAGGAGCAGGAGAGATTGGCATGAATGGCACTGGAATGACCTGAAGTGCTCTTGGAGCGAGGCCAAAAACAGACTATTCATCATCACACGTTACAGGGAGCATAATTTGAAGGCTGTATGGGGAACAAAATCAAAATGTTTCTCGTAAAACAGCAACAGTTTTCTTGCCTCCTGGAACCATCTGTGAAAAACATCATATATTTTTAAGACCGTTTGCCTATTTTAATCATACCTTTGCCCCATGCCCGCTGTTGACGCAAGCAATCATTGACTTGCATTGCCAGCAATGTTTTTTTGACTCGCTCCAAATGCCCTGAGCAAATGCTTGTCTCTCAGGTATGTGCTGTTTTTGGAAGCGATGAATGCTAATCACAGAGATGTAACTGTTTTTTACGGGCGTGGCACTGTTTACATCGAAGGATATCAGGATGGCGCAGGCAGTTAGCACTAAAGAAGCAGCGAAGATGAACTAAAGGTTAAGTGAGGGCAGCTTGCAGTTCGGCGGCTGAGGTGTTTTACCGGGATCCTGAGAGCTGTTGATTCAAGCACCAGTGTATGCGTCGTAAAATAAGTGCAGATGTTGGGCCCCTTAGCAAGGCCCTCAACTTCTCATTCCTCCAGGGCTCTGCATGTCACTTCATAAAAGCATCAAGTGAAGTAATCCAGGGTATTCTATCCCCCGGACAATCCCATATCCTTTCATTAATATGGATTTTACTGCCTGGAGTCAGGAGTTGGAGGGGAATCTTCATTTGCCATGAGATTTTATGACCTTCATTCTGATTAGCTGAGCCATTTTCATCTGTTACAAGAAAATGCTGAGATGTCGGAAGCTGATATCCAGAATTATCTTTCAAGAATCTTCAACAAAACTCAGGCATCTGGACTAACTAAATTGTGAGCATGTTCTGTTAGATACCTAAGCATCCCCTCAAATCATTGTTTTTGTTTAAAACCCCTTTGCGCAGATGTAGACGCCGGCATCCGTAAATTTCGAAATTTAATTCCTAAAATAATTCTGTAATTGAATTTCCAAATGTCCTGCTTCACTGGAATAATTTTTCACAGTCTCTGTGACACAAATACTGAGTTATAAAGCCAAAATAGGCTCCTGTATAAGAGGAAAAACTGGCATTATTTGTATTCTGCGCAAAGGGGTTAATATGTGAATAAATCTAGGTGATAGGCTCCATACCAAACAACATAGCATGTCTTTTTCTTCCTGTACCTGGCAAACATATTTCATGGGGACATTCCGAACCCCAGGACGTGGAATTGCCTCAGACAACAAACCGTATAAAGACCTCATGAATGACATAATATACAATTATTGACTTCAGTTAAGGTGAATCCAATTCAGCCTCGCTGAATATCACTTGTCCAAGGCGGATAAATCATTGGATTCACGGATAACTGGAGTCAATACCTGTTTTATTATATGGACCTACTTGAAAATATAAAATAAGAGAATGGTGACAAATCTAACGTAAAGCTCCTCGCAGGGACGACGAGAAATACGGACGCTGTCAGGAGCTCCTTCGGGGAAGCCTAATCTATTTTTAGCTCCAGGTGGTGGGATCATTATATTCACCTCTCTTGCACTTTTGCACAGTGAATATCTCTCTTTACAGTGACTAGCGGAGTTCACCTCGGCCAATCAGGAGAGAACTGATCCTTACGTCATATGATAATATATATTCAGTTTAAGTTGGAATTGTGTTAGATAGGGTTTGATAAGGTCAGGAACCAGGTCTTCAATTCAGTAAACTAAATAGAATTGGGACATTTGCCCACTTTGGACAAAGGATAGCCTTTTTCATGAGGATTTCCGCTCTACTGTAAAGGTGCATAGGAATAAAACTGTTTGCATTATTTCAAGTAATTATTTGTATTTTCTCAACTGTTCTGGTTAAAATGGACTGATTTTGACACGACTGGTTTCTTCAGACCTGTATGAGGATGAGGGGGTGGTATTGCCTCATTCGGTATTACATTCGTGCTCTCGTCGTATTAAATCTTAAGCAACACCCTCCAGCATTTCTCAAACATATTTTTGGCATTTTATAATATTACAGGTGACTAAGCGTAGGAACATACTTACTTTTTTCATCTGTATCTATATGTATTCTTGTGATGAAAAGTATGGGTTCCCCCAGTTCACCCTTAATATTTGAAACGCTTATCTGATACTCCCTAAGCGATTCTGTTCTTATGAATCAAAGTGAAATCAGTTGGTGTTGTGACTGGTTGGAAAGAAAATTAGCATACTCCTGGCCCTCCATGGCACATGACTGGGCATCACTGGTTTAAAGGGATAGTTCTCTCTCTGGATTTTAAAGGGATCTATCACTTCCTGTGGTTCTTAAAGGGATATTTCCTTTTTGGGGTTTTGAAGGAATATCTCATTTAGTGTGTCCCAATACTGGATAGATAGATCATTCTTTCACCTTCTTCTCTCCACCACCCATTACTCCACAAAAGAATAGGAGAGAAGTGAACATTATCTTCCTTTCTAAAGGCAGAGGGTGCATCCAAATGCTCTTAAACTGGCGGCCTTTTTCATCTCCTCTCCACTTCTCCTTGACCTCGGTAGAAAATATCACACTGGTCAAGGAAAAGTTGCTGGGAGATTTGGAAATAATCTTGAAAAAATTTTGATGAAAACTAGATTTCCTTTCCTTCAGTAGATCATGAGCTCGATGGTGAAAACTTTGATAAATGACGTATCCAGTCAATACACCTGCAAAGGACTGGGGTCCATAATCTATGGTTCTTCTCCACTAAGGTTCCTAGGTTGGTGCTGTGTTTCCTTGCTGGTAGGAAGGAACTAAAGGAAGCAGCCAAACTAATTCCCGCTTATGTCTGTTGTTAAAGACGGTGTCTCACTCTTTGGAGATGCTGGATGCACCAATGGTTCCTTGCCTGAGGATCTAAAATGGTATTTCACTTTCTGTGGTTTTACAGGGATATTTACTGTATGTCCAGTGATTATAAAGGGTACCATCATGAATTATGTCTACCCCTAGTCTTAAATATTGTGCTTATCTCTGAATCAATAAGGTATGAATCACAATTTTTAGGAGGACTTAACTTTCTCAATTGGATTTTACACTTCTGCTTGTGTTTATGGGTTCCACACCAAAACCTTATGCGAGCATTTTAAATGAACTTCGTCAATTGAACAAGCGTACACCTAAGCAGAAATTAATTTGAGCTATCGCCAACACAAAAAAAAAATACCCGTATGTTGCAATGAAGCCCCATTTCCGATGCTTTATTGGATAGTTTGGTCCAGGGGCGGCGTTAGACCTGAAAATTTGGGGGCTAATATCCCTCCCTTTATTGACAACAATTAGTCCTGGCTAATTCTAGGTGGGTTTCCTTTATTAACACGTTTTCCAATTCAAGAATAATCAAGTGGCAATTGAAGACAGCTTCTCTCCCCCATGCGATCTAAAAGTGACAAAATAATGGGCTACATTCAGTACAGAAAAATAATTTAATTATAATTAGGTCTATGCACCGGCACTTGGTGACAGCATTTCAGAACTCTTCAGCGAATGAAGGTAATTTTGGTGACTAGTACGTGGTTTCGTCCATTTACAATTTCCAATCAGACAGCTGTCTATTTTTTCCAGCAAGTTGCGTGACTATGCTACAAAAACAGGTGTACGTACTTGTCGCCGAAATTACCTTCATTCGCTGAAGAGTTCTGAAATGCCGTCGCCGAGTGCCGGTTCATAGACCTAACTATAATTTAATTATTTTTCTGTACTGAATGTAGCCCATTTTTTTGTCGCTTTTAGATCGCATGGGGGAGAGAAGCCGTGTCTTGAATTGCCACTTGATTATTCTTGAATTGGAAAACGTGTTAATAAAGGAAAACCATCTAGAATTAGCCGGGACTAATTGTTGTCAATAAAGGGAGGGATATTAGCCCCCGAATTTTCAGGTCTAACGCCGCCCCTGGTTTGGTCGCTAAGTCGCTTCCAGTCTTGTGCAGCTGCATGGGAAAAGTTGCGGTCGCGGGTATGGTTTTGGATGCTTAGCGGTACGATACCAAGTGTAGAAGCCATATTAATTCTCCATGCATCCAGTACTTTTTCAAGGCTTAATTTTAGCATTTGTATAGTTTGCAATGTCTCAAGTCTAGCTGATTTGTTGTTGTCATGCTACTGCAGCTGCGAACCGGAAGTGAGGCAGTCTCGGAAGCGTAACGTCACCCTATTAAAATAACTGCCTAAGTCATTTTTTGACGAAAATGAGTTTTTGCCCTAAATCAACTCTTGCTCTGCATTTGGTAAAGTTTTTTGTATTTTCCCAAAAACTTGAAAAAAATGACTTAGGCCATTATTTTAATAGGGTGACGATAAGAAATTTTGGTGAGAAGCCACAATCAGGTATTTTTTCTTTACTTGGGTGATAGCTCGAATTGAACGGGAACTTTCAAAGCAAAGTGAGAAGTTCTCTCAGATGTAAATGACAGGAGTGGCAAGTTCAGCGCTAACTTTTCACGTCATTATTCCGAATTGTCACCCAAGTGGACTGCACGGTAAGAGTGCTGCGGAAAGATCGTGTGCGAGTCGCCCAGCTTCAGGAGGCTCAAAGTGCAACTGAGCCACTGCAGAACAGGTAGTACTGTACGGAATGTCCACTCAAACAGCTGGGCCTTTTCTTTTGCCTCTCTTCCAGGTAATGGCAGGCCTTGAAATGTGCGCTCAGGTTAATAATTTAGCCTATGCAGATTACGGCAGCGGCTCAGCGCCGGCTCTTATCATCGCGCGGCCTGTCGGCTGCGGCTCGACTCTCTGCCGTTCGTTATTCATTATACACCTTTTGCCGCTGTTTGACGAGCGAGTGCCGGCCGTTTTGATTTGTTTCAGGGAAACGGAAAAACGGAAATACTTTGGCAAACACAACACACGCATGCACGTGTGTTTCCAGGGATCAGGAGAAAAAGCCAGCATTGACATTTTTGCATTGCCGGGAACAGCTGAAAAGGAAAAAAAAGTTTGAGGCAAATTTTCGACCTACTGTTTAATCACAAAGTTATCTCAGTATGTAATATTTACATTTTATAGCCTCAAAATTAAAAAAAAAAAAAAAAAATGTCTGACTCTCCCCCCACCTTTTTTTCCTTCCTTGTTTTTTTTTTACTGCTGCCCACGAAGTTGGATGAAGGTTGTGTTTTCACCCCCATTTGATTGTCCATTCGTTTGGATTATGGAGAAAGTTCTGTACCAATTTAGATGAAACTGTGGGAAGGTTGTGCAAAACAACAGTAAGTGGTGATGTGATGTCCATAGTTCAAGGTCAAAGGTCAAGGTCAGCATTGCAGAAAACAACGGTGCAGGCAGAGGTAAGCGCTCTACCGAGTGCCGATCTAGTTTTTTCCTGCTCTTTTCTGTGCTCTCTCTTCTTTCTCTTCCTTTCCTTGTATCTATTTCCTCCCCTCTCCTCTTCTTCTCTGCTCTTAGTTCCTCTCTCCTCCTGTCTCCTCCAGCCCTTCACTCCTCTTACCTTCTACCCTCTCTCCTCCCCCTCCTCCTCTCTTTTCTCTTCCTCTCATCATTCTCCTTTTTCCTCCCTCCTCCTCTCTCCTCTCCCCTCTCTCCCTCCTCCTCCTCTCCCTTTCCTTAGCACCTCCTGGCTTCCCTCTTCTTGGGTTCCAGCGCGGCGCACTGCCGCCCCACGGAGACGACTCTGTGGATGGGCACCTCCAGCGTCTGTGGGGAGTCCCACCAGCTGTACTCGGGGGAGAGCACGCAGGTGGGCCGGCGGTTGATGAGGTAGCGGTTCAGGTAGCTCTCCTCGTACATCAGCGCGTGGAACCCAGCCTCAGCATCCTGCAGGATCATGTGGGTGCAGGTCAGCGCCATGGCGTAGACCTCTGCGCACAGCCCGCCGTACAGCTCCGAGGTGTAGTAGAAGTCTCCCTCGCCCTCCGCCACGAAGGCCTGGCTCACCTCCGCCTTCTCATAGGGGAATGTGTATTGGGACATCCCGCAGTATTCAGGGTGCAGGGTGGCCACAAGGTCGCCCAAGATCTCGGTGCCCACGGGGTTGAGGAACTCCTGGTCCACATCCATGCAGAAGACGTACTCCACTTCCTTCTGAATCCGGCCCTTGATAACGTCGGCGAGGATAGACATCCGGACGCGAGACAGGTGCCTCCATTCCGGCATCTCCCCGATGTGGATGGGGCGCAGGTCTCGGCCCTCTGGGAGCTGCAGGTCTGGCACTGCCCGCAGGTTGTCTGTTAGGAGGTAGTAGGTGACGTACTCACCCTGCAGGAAGTGCCGCTCGGCTGACACCAGGAAGCGGAGGAGGTGCTGCGAGTAGCGGCCCACCACAAACGAGATGAGCCCCACCCGGAAGGTGAGGTCCGAGTGTGCCTCCCTGCGCTTCTCCGACGCCTCGTTGTCGCCCCACACCACCGGCACGTGCCACGACGTCTCGTTCAGGGTGTAAGCTGAGTCCTCCGGCCGCACCTCCTCGCCAGGGTTCCGACCATCGTCCTGTCGCGAAACGGCTGACGAGGCCCCCGCTTTTCGACCTCGGAGGAAGTCTGAAAACAGAATTCAAGTCAAGTGAGTGCTATCCTGCCCAGAGGAGGGAAATCTGAGTTCAAAAAGCAAAAGGTTGACTCAGTATTTTGTTCCAGCCATCTGGATTTACTGATCAACTCTGTACTTCAGTCAGAAGGGGGAATAAATGAATGAAATCACCTGGCTAAGATCATGGGAGAAAGAAACATATGGAGGGACTTTAACTGTGTGACCTGTGGACGTAACACCACTTTTCTTGTATCCGCCATTCATTTGTTGTTCTACCATAAGGGTATTCAACCTCACCCAGAAACGTCTGGCATGGGTGTAGGCTTTCATCCCAGCCATGCAGTTTTACCCCTGACTCTACCAATTAAGGTCTTCAGCGAAGACTGTGGAGCAGAGGTATGGAAACCTGCTCTGGGACAGTCATTGCCCTGCATGATTTAAACATCTCTCTGCTCTAACACACCTGATTCGCAAGTGTGCTTCACATCTCTTGGCGAGAACCCGAGACAAAAGAATTTGTCATGAACCGAGTCAGAATCCTTGCAGGCCCCCAAGAACCAATTCTAGCAACAGTCAAAGGGATAAAGCTGACCTGGTTTGGACGTGTATCTCCCCACGACAGCCTGTCTAAGACTGCTCTGCAAGGCACAGTTGCCACCAAGGCAGGTAAAGGAAGAACTGGACAGACAACGTCAAGTTCTGGAGAAGACTCATACTGCCCAAACTACTGATGGAGATGGAGGACAGACAGTGGTGGAGAACGATGCTGTCGGTGGGGTCACAGGAAAGAGTGAGTGAGTAAGTAGCACAATAGTAAGTCCTCGGTGACCAACGATCATTGGCATCAGGTGTGTTAGAGTAGAAACATCTAAAACATTCAGGGCTATGTGTCTCCAGGAGCAGGGCCCCCTACCCCAGCTCTATGGGTTGATTGGTAGAATTGATGTGTGACTGCATGGCTGGAACAAAAGCGTTATCTCATGCCAGCTCTTTTAGGATAAGGTTGAATTCCCCTCTTCTAACACCTTGTATACCAAATGGACCAGGGATCATGAAACCTGGACCTCAAATCCAAATTCAGCTCTGGTTCTCCCCCCACCCCAGGTAATTTACCAACTTTCTAAACAACTGGCTCCTCTGATTGGCTTAACTGTCTTTACACCTAACTCCCAGGTACAGGGAGGGTGGAAATCCAATAGTTTTCGGACTATAAGGACAACGAGTTGATGATTCCTTCACCATTACACCATTAAAACAAAAAGTTCTGGAACCTTCCTTGTGTCCCTGTATAGCAGGGTTTTTAAACCCCATTTCTGGAGATCTGCTGTCTCTGCTGGTATCTGCAATTTCTTTTCCAGATGCAGCTATGCCTTTGAAATAATGCTTTACCCAATTAGTGGCTTCAATTAAGCCCCTCAGAGCAGTTTAAAGAACATCAAACATCAGCACAAAAACATTTTTGGTTTAAGTGTTTGATCCCTGGCATGAAGGAACCTATTCAAACAATGTTGAGCATTAAATCAAATCATAGAAATTAAATATGGTCCATGTTGGACTCAACATCTGAACTTCAGCCAAACCCCTCACTTACAGATGACTCCAGACAAGACCAAGCAAGCGAAGAATAGGCGTCTCTTCGTGACCCTCTCCAGTCCTGCAGGAAGAGAAACTACGGTGTGGAAAGAGCAATAATCTCATAGTTTCCACCTCACTGTCCATATGCACCGGTAATACACAGCATATAAACTAGAGAGCTACTATATCTGTTTCTCACAACCTGATGCATTCAGTAACCTCCTTAGATAGAGGCGTAACCAGGGCTGAAAATAGTGCCAGCGCAAAACATCTTTAAACCAATTAGAAGTCCTGACATGTTTGTTATCATATTCTTTTATCAACACATTTTCTAATTATAGCGATAATCAATTGGCAGTTAGATGAGCTTCTCTCTCAATGCAGTGTACGGGTGATAAAACAATGGGCCAAATTAAATTCAGAAAAGTATTTTCCTCATAAAATATGCTTTGCGAAAACAGATTAACAACTCTGGAACACATCCATGGTACCTTTTTGGCACATCCCGCAATGGAGATCATCTAACCTGTGCTTCATGATCATTTCAATTAAATCAAAGAAAGCAAAGATTAGAAACACTTTTACACACTGTTTAATAATGCTGATTGAATTGCACCAAATTGCGCCTCCAAATGAAGCCTTTTATCTCTCATCTTGGCTTAATTAGGAGAACCTGCAGTACCTAATAATGTGGAGTTTTTGGAGTGAACGCATAGTCAACAAAGAAAAATTATTGAGAACTAGTCAGGACTAATGATGGGTTTGAACTGGAATGTTCTTTTCTTGCCCTGTTTTCAACTTTGGCTAGACCACTGTTCTAAGACCTGACAATTATTTTTTGTTCCTGTGAAGACTGTGAACCTTTGCCTGGTATCACGTCAGAACGTGTCATACCCATGTTCGTCCTCTATTTTAAACATGATTCTCTCATGTTCTGAGCAGTCTAATGCATTGAATTACTACACTTTAACAAACGGATTGGTAATGGATCGGAATATGGGCTATGACATCTTGGATTGCAATGTGGAAGATGCATGTTGCTTTTCAGTCCTGGAAAGGGCAAGCAGCCTTTGACTTCCTGTGTGGATAGCATCAGCTGTAAAGCTATTTTAATAATTGATGATAATATAATGCTAAGAATGATGGAGATACCTTGCCAGCGGACTGGTACACTTAAAACATTTCGCAAATTGCTTCTGTCGATGTTGTTAATTGTGGCCGGTGAAATCAATAAGTTTGTGTGGTCTGATGATAGTATCATTATCTTCATCATTATTACCATTATATTATTGTCAACAATAAACAAGATAACATTACAGTTGTTTACTTCTTGTCCTTACCTAGATCGAATAGCAACGTACAGTCTAGTGTTATATTCCAGAGCACCACATTTCGGATATGCTAGAAAGAGCATAGTAATTCCATGCGCAAGATTAACCAAAGTGTGAGAGGGTCACGTGTAAGTTAGAGGACGAACGGGGGTATTACACGCTGACGCATTACACTGGGTTTACTCTGCTATAATGACACATGCATTTTAAAGGGCGTTCATCTATCCATCCATCCATCTATCCATCCATTATCTAACATGCTCATTACTGGTCAGGGATGGGTGAGGCTGGAACATATCCCAGCATGCAATTCAAGGGAAAAGGCGGGAACACACCCTGGACAGTCAATTGCAAAGATCACACACCATCCATTCACTCACTCACTCACTCACTCTTACTCATGAGCGATGTAGACGCTCAAATGACCTCACCATGCTTGTCTTTGGACTTTTCGGTTTTCAGTTTTCATTTTATCATGATATGCAGCTCTCTACATTAAGCCATTATCTTGCTTAGGTGGTTGGACCTACGACAGAACAGTCCCGACCGAACACTGCCTGTCCACATTTTTATGAAAGACCATCTGCACATTATTAAGGTGAAACCCAGCTTTAGTTGATTGGAAAACAAAAGTTGTCCAGAACATGAGATCATTACCAGTCTATATGCAGGTATAGCCATGCCTGTACAGTAATCCTTTTATGTCAACAAGGACAACATAATAGTTTTACGCCCCCATACGTCTAGATTCCAGCTAGGGGAACCAGTTTGCACGGGTCTAGTCATTATAAATATGAATTCTTCAGGGAAAGAAGAGAGAAGGGTTACAAGCAAACGAGAAGCAAGCAAAGAGGGCATTTTCCAAATCATAAAACTCCTGTTAAAGACTCTAGAAGCTGTCCAGAATAACAGGATTCAAAATCCCGGACGACATGGCGGAAGTCTGTCTGCACAGAGAATGCAGAGGTAGCAGTCTCAGAGCTAGCTGTTAGCACTCGGCAGCACTGTTTCACATTAACGCTTCCCATACGGCCAGCATTTTATGTTTTTTTTTTTTTTTTTTTTTTGGCCATGGAGAATCAAATTGCACTTTGCAGAGAGGTTTGTCACTCCAGATCTCAGTTATGAATGTGATGTGCGGGAGTTATGAAGCAAATGTGAAAATGCAACGGAAAAAAAAAAATCACTGCTGGAAAACGGCGACTGAGCTTAGTGTCCATCGCTTCACTGGAGAGGAGAGTTGAAGCACAGAGAGGACTGTGTCTCTGATTCTGTGCGAGGGGAGGGGAGGGCTAGAAAGGAAGATGGGAGCTCTGTAGAGATGTGAGAGAGAGAGAGAGAGAGAGAGAGAGAGAGAGAGAGAGAGAGGAAAAAGAGAGTTTTACTGACCTGAGGAGTGCGTGGAGTTTAGGAAGCGTGCCATTTTTATTTTTATCTTTTTTGCTCAGGCTTGCCGATTTTTCTGCCCCTGTATTTGTTCTTGCCCCCCCTTTTCAGTATCCCTCTTTTTCACTCACTGTCACTCTCTTTCTCTACTTCTGTCTCCTTGCAGCTCCTGTCTTTATCGTTCTCTCCTTTCTTAACTCCTAATTTTCACTCTCTCCGTCTCTCTTCTATCTTGGTCTTGAATTCTTTTCTCTTTTCCGTTAGTTTCCCGTCGCTCCGTCTCCCTCCCTTCCTCTCTCTCTCCTCTCTTTTTTTTCGCTCTCTCCGTCTCCCTGCAGCTGTGGAATGCGGGGCCTTGATTTCGGCGTAGCGGCCAGATGTTTGAGGCCTGGAGGATGGAGGTGAAGAGGGAAGTACAGAGGAGAGAAGAAGAGAAGAGGCCACGTGTTTCACTCACATAATAGCCAGGCTTCCCCGGCAATGACAGTCCTCCCAGCTGTTTATACTCTTCCTCTGCTCGTTTTTTAACAGATGATGGTGCGCGACAGTGCTGCAGGGCGACATGGTGGTGCTCTGTCTCCTCACGGCAGGGAGGCGATGGGTTCGGGTTTCTGTGTGGAGTTTGTATGTTCTGCCCTCATGCCCCTGTGGATTAACTCTGGGGGCAGAAAATCCCCGTGCAGAGTGTAAAAGTAGGTGCAGAGATTAGCGATTGCTAGACCCTGAGGAAAGCGGAAAGTAAACCTGTTTGTCTTGTCTCTTTCTGCTTCAGGGCTATTCAACCTTGTCCAGAAAGGGCCGGTGTGGATGCAGGCTTTCATTCCAACCAAGCAGCTACACACCTGATACTACTAATCAACCTCTGGAATGTTTGTTAAGGGCCTTGATTAGTAGAATCAGGTGTGTAGCTGCTTGGCTGGAGTGAAAGCCTGCACCCACAGTGGCCCTTTCTGGACAAGGTTGAATAGCCCTGTTCTACCTTAAATGAAAATTGTGGTCATTCTACCAATTGATTTTTTGTGTTTTTCCCAAATTCACCCTTTGAGTGTTAAATGCGGCTATTGTTGCTCAATGATGTAAGCTGTTGAAAACCTATCATGTGGCGACTTGTTTAAAAGAGCTCCTGCAGGGGAGCTTTTTTAACCAAGTCGCCACACAATAAGTTTGCAACAGCGCAACATAATTAAATTTATATTTTTTTAAAGTTTATTTCAGCACTCTAAGGGCCTGATCTACTAAGATCCCAGGTAAAGAGCGCTAAATTGCGTGCTTGTGGTAACATTTTGCGCATTTGGTTTGCTTACATTTTGCGGGTGATCTACTAAGAGTAATTGCCAAAATGACTGCTGGTGCTAACAGCATTATTTAAATGAGGACTTTGAGTGCTGCAGCCATTTCCACCATGGACAGTTTGGAGGAAAAGGACGCACGCAAACGCAAGATGAAATTCAACTCGATGGAGTTGGAGGTGCTTGTGGAGGAAGCAAATACACGGTTATACATGGACTGAATTTTTACAGTTAAATTAAAGCATTGTCTCGTTATTTTAACTAAGTAGAGTCCTGCGCGCATTTAACTGTGGTTTACAGTTAACATACACAGAACCTGTGTTATAAACTGATTGTAAAATTACAGTTAAAATAACTGGCAAAAAAGGTGCAAGTTTATAATAGTGCACGCTCAGTGTTTGAGGGGGGAACAATTTGCACATGAGCACAGTCACTCGCTCCGATTACTCTTAGGAATCGAGCAACCGCATGAAACTCGTTTGGTTTCATTCAGTGCTTCCCGTGTGAATGGAAAATTTATGTAAGCCACCGGCCCATCCTGCGCAACATGGCATCCAGTATTTGAGACAGAACACATGAGAAACTGTTTTGGGAGATCCCAGCAGTAAGAGCTGCTGTACACTGGAATGAACCAGTTGCGAGAAAATGGAGAATAGCAAGAAGTTTTGTCATTGCAGGTATGGCATGACTTCTTCTTGTCACCGGCCCCAAATCAGCCCTTATTTCATCTAACAGCTCCAAAATGGCATTGCTGGATGAACAATATGTCTGGATTATTCTCTCCTCTGACATCCCAAACATTGTCACACGGATGGAGAACACCCGTTCTCGGTGAACTCGCCCCCTGTGTCTTCTCCTCACGGCAATAATGGCAGCCATGTCTGTGCGCAATTACGTGGAGCCAATTAGTACCTACCCTTCAAAGGTATTAAATAGCAAATGCAATCACCGTCACTGAAATTGCCTTAAGGCTTGATAAGTCACTGTGCATGTGCTGAAATTTTGTATTTGCATTTTCTCCTCCCATATTTTGCATGCTAGGATAGGCACGCCCCTTATTACATATTCATTAGGGCCAAAAGTACTAATTGCATAGAATGTGCACATTTGCACACTTCAAAGACGCAATCCTCAGTGTATACCCTTAGTAGATGAGACTGCAGGTTAATTTGCGAGTGATATGGTATTTGGACGCATTTCTATTCATGCAAAGCTTTAGTAGATCAGGCCCTAAGGGTTAATTTATTGCATTGAAATGGACCCTGAATGACTGCCCTAATCTCTGTAAAATGTGATGCCTAATTGATCAACAATATTAATTTCTGTGAGTTTTAGTAGAGGTAAGATCGATGGATATCATTATCCAGGCATATGCTGGGTGGGCATCTAGCAATAAACTCTGAAGTGGATTATATTTCAGCATGTAGCAATGTGGCTTGACTGTAAGAACCCTTCAGAAAAGCAGGAAGTGATCCTTTAGTGCATTGTTTATTGACCAGTGCCAATTTTATTGCATAGAGCAGGGGTAGGGAACCTTCTCCAGAAAGGGCCACTGTGGGTGCAGGCTTTCATACCAACCAAGCTGCTACACACCTGATTCTACTAATCAAGGCCCTTAACAAACATTCCAGAAGTTGATTACTAAAATCAGATGTGTAGCAGCTTGGTTGGTATGAAAGCCTGCACCCACAGTGGCTCTTTCTGGAGAAGGTTCCCTGCCCCTGGCATAGAGACTCTGTGCCATATTTGTGATTTGTGGCACCTGCGTGTATGTGAACCATGTGTTGAAACGTAAGGGATTTGTTGTGGACTGAAACTTTCAGCGAGAGTTGTATTTTCTTGTGGAGAGTCTGTAGTGTGTTAGGAGACAGCTGTAATAATGTCACTGACGCTTGTAATTTTCCACACAGACCAGCACCTAGTGGCTGGAGGCTAAGAGGGGGCAGGGGGGTTAAATTTGGGCTGTAAAAGCATGTATTTTCATGGGACATTTTTCTGGATATTGCTAAATGAAATTGCTCCATATTTTGGCCATACTTCACAATCATGTCCACTTCAATTACTGTTAAATAATTTAAAACCTCAGTTCCAGAACTGGGACCATACATACTGTCAATAAAACAGCAAACAGTACTTTGCAAACCCTTTTAATAACATCCTGTAGACATTTTAGAACTGAAGACTCTAATAGTTGCAGTTTCAAGAGAGGAATTTGTTCCCATTCTCACCTGGTGTCGGACTTCATTTGGTCAACAGTCTTGGGTCTCAGTTGTCATTTTTGTCTGTGACATAGGCTTCGTCCACATGGAGACAGCGATTTTTGAAAACTGTCTTTTTTGTTGTTGTTTCTAAGAAACCTCCCGTCCACACAACATCTTTTCTAAAAATATCTGCGCCCACACGGAGACACCTAAAACGACCCAAAACGCTGTAGTAAATATTCCAGGCCTGTGTGTGGCGCTGTATGGCGCTGTAGCGTTTCTACGGAAATAGACCAAATACGGAGAAGAAGGTGCATACTCGCCGCCGCCTTCTCCGTTTTTGGTCGATTTCCGCAGAAACGCTTCATCGCCATACAACACCACACACAGGCCTGGGGGCCGTGATGGGGGCTATCACGTCATTGTTTTCAAAAAAACCCGTTTTGGTTGTCCACAGGAAAACGATGTGGTGGCGTTCTCAGAATTTTCTCGCTCTGAAACCCGTTTTCAAAAAATACCATTTTCAGGTTGCGTTTTCGCCATCTCCATGTGGACGCAAGGCCGAAGCTATAAAATATTTTTGCGTTTTCAAAAAAATTGTTCCCATGTGGACGGGCCCTCAGTCCGCAACACGTTTTCAATGGGAGGCAGGTCCGGGCTTTGGGTTGTACCTGCACTCTGTGATGACAAAGCCCCGCTGGTACAATGTGTGTAGAGTTTGACTTTGCATGATCCTGCTAGAACAAGCTAGAGCATCCCTGAAAAAGAAGATGTATGGAAGACACAAATTTTGTTCCAAAATATGTGTTTACCCCTCTGTGTCCATTTTGCCCCCACAGCTGTGCAAGTTTCCCATGCTGAGAACAATAATGCAGCCCCAGATCATGACAGATGCTGGCTTTTAAACATGTCACTGATAACACTTGGGATGGTCCTTATCTTCTTCGACCCAGAGAACGCAACATCCATTGTTTCCACAAACATTTTGAAAGATGGACCCATCCGACAACAGCACTCATCTCTACCGCCCCATCAGTCCATTTCACATGAGCTTCCATGATGAACTGTGTTCACTGACACAGGTATTCTGAAGTATTTACGGGCCCATATGGTTATGTCCATTAAGGTACTGTCCCACTGTGCTGTTTAATGATTCCATCTGAAAAACGAAAGCGTACGTTTATTGGACTTTTTAATTTGTTTTCAGCTGGTTTACAGACCTATCTAGACATTGACAGATGGCGCAAGCCGTTCCAAACTTTGGACATGTTCAAAATTTCCGACGGCCAGCTTCGGATAGCGATCGGCGGTTCTCATATGTTACTCTGGCGTTTTTTTGACGTTTTCACCATTACTCGGGTGGAATCTTATCGGTTTTTAGACTTGTATGGCTGTTGGGCAGGCGGACAGCTAAAACCCACAAAACCGCCAAAAAAAAAAAAGAAAAAGCAAAAAAAAACCCAAAAAATTATCCAGAAAGAATGTAAATAATTGTGATTTTTAATGCAAACTATTTAATTTGTTCTTTATTTCTCTTTTCATTCAATTTATGAATTTTTTTTTAATTTGTTACAAAAAAGAAAAACGAACCAAAGAAAAACTTGAAATGAAAACAATTTATTTCATTTCAAGTTTTTCTTTGGCTCGTTTTTCCTTCTTTGGAGGGGTTTGTGAAATAAATTGTGGGGGGAGATTTGACCAACTTTGTTTTTATCCTGTAACTATATACAATTTGTTTACATTTATTTACACACAATCCAATTCGTTTGTTACTCATACTTAAACAGACGTTACTCAGGCGTTCGATGTTTCGTAAGCTGGCCTCAATGAAGACGTTACTCATACTTGAGCAGACGTTTCTCAGACGTATTTAGACGTTACTCATGCTGTTCTATCTACCATCCATGGCCAAAAAATTTGAATGTGCCGCCGTATGACACCGTCTGACTTGAATATTTAGACAAAGGCAGATGGAATCGTTAAACGGCAGTATGGGACAAGGCCTTTAGAGAAGCATTTAGGTTCTTAATGCAGTAGCGTCTGAGGGCTTATAGGTCACATGCTTCTTATTGGTATTCAGCCTAATCTTTTATGAACAAAGATTGCTCCAGTTTCTCTGAATTGTCAGAATATTTTCATTATGTTGTAGTCTGTCGATGGTGAGGCCTTTGAGATGCATTGACATAAATTGTTTGACTACATGTTCATGGAGCTTTTGGCAAAGTTATGAACCTCAAACCATCTTGCAGGTAAACAACCATGCCTTTTCTGACTGCTCATTTTATGCCCAGTCAAAATTGAATCACTTGTTTCCAGTTCACCTGTTCACCTGTAGAATGCTTCAATTTAGTGTTTTTCCAAAGATTCCACAACTTTTCCAGTTTTGCCAACCACCAGTAATCATAGAAGAAGAAGGTATTCTTCTTCCTCTTCTTCTTCTTCTATGATGTTTATTGGTGATGCAAACCAGCTTACTATAAACAATTCATATCATTCGGCTAAAGTGCTAAAATAGTGCTTTGAATCCTCAAATTTGAATAGAAAACTCCTTAATATAAGAATCATAACGCCTAAGTAACTAAAATATATAAATAAAATGCAAAATGAGGACGGATTGGCAAGGATGGAGTCAGACTATGACTTGCAGCCAAGCAGATTAACTGTGTTAGGATGCAAATTCTGAGCATGTGCAGTAATCGTGATACAAGGTCCTTTAACTTTGTTTTTGTGTGCATTTACATACTATCCCAATTCTACTGGAACTGAGGTTGTACTTTTACTAAAAAATTAGTTTGTAAATCGTAATAATTAATGTTGACAAAGGCAGTAATTAATGGAAATAAAGGAATTCTATGACGGCAAATCATATTTATTGATGGATCACTTAGTTTATTCTCTGATTTGCTCATGCATTAATAATCCCTCAGTAAGACATAAATCATTTGCTATGAAATATATTGACTCATGGTTGGTGATTTCCATACTTAATGAAAGTACACTGAACAAAAATGTAAATGCCCCATGTCAAATATTGATGCCAAATGGAGTTAACAACTCTGAGTGAGCATATGCTGACTTTTACTTATACGATAGGGATATTTCTCTTGATTTGTGTACCATTTTTTAATCCATCTCTCTGTCAGTGAGCATTTGCTCAGTGATGCAGTGATTTCACTCAGTACAAAGATGTGGCATTTCCAGACGGTGATCATACAGAATGAGCAGTACCCAGACACTCCTTATACTGGGGACAATAAAAGCCCACCCCAAAATGTCAAATGTTGTCAAAAGTCATCATGCCTCAGATGTCTCAGGTCATGCGGGAACGTGCCATTGGCATGCTGGATGCAGGGATGTCCACCAGAGCGGTCTGCATGCAGTTCCTTGAAGCAGAGCACATTCCAGTTCTGGACTGGCCTGCGTGATTCGCCGGACATGTAAGCCCATAGAGCATCTTTGGGATGTTCTGGATCGACGTGTCCGCGACCGTGTTCCAGTTCCGGATAATGTGCGCCAGCTCCGTGTGGCCTTCCGGGAAGAATGGAATAACATTCCACAGGCCACGATAGACAACCTGATCAACTCCATGCAAAGGAGATGTGTTGCTCTGAGAGACGCAAATGGTGGACACACAAGATATTGAGCATTCAATTTCTTCAACCTGACCCCCAACGTGTTCAAAGGATTGTCACTCCTTTGCAGATGCCAATATCAAGATGTAATGGACGGTGATCTGAAGATTAGTCATTAACAAAAATGAATTTTGATTCGCTTCATATATTGCATAACCCTAACGTTAATAAAAATTCAAAAATTTGACATGGGGCGTTTATATTTTTGTTCAGTGTACTTGTTCATATTTAACTCCTGTAAAAAAAAAAAAAAAAAATTATGAGTACTTGCACAGCCACATAATGTTTATTGCTTCTTGCTCTATATCCCGTCATTTCGGATTTGAGAACAGTGAGTAAGAGATAAAATAGAGTCAGCTTTCATAAGTCTGTATTTATAGCTATATAATATGCAACATGCAGGAATAGCTGAGAGAGATCTGTATATCTTGACGTACATTTATTCAGAATCACTGCCCGTGCGCACTACTCAGTGTATTTGCGAGAGCTTCAGCAACACTCTTCGCGAAAGTGGTCCTCGGTTGCATGGCAAATCCATCCAATGACGGGCAGTAGAACGCCTTCTCCCGACATCTCCAGTAACCACCGTTGAGCAGAAACAGTGACTGTAAAAGCAGCTTTGCCTACCCTCCCCCTTCCGTCTGCCTCTCTGGAGTGACTCAGCATTTTTTCAGGACAGCATGACTCCGCAGTTCCTCCCGCACGCCCTATGTGTGGTGTTTTGACGGAGCGTCAACATCCCCAGTTAGATAATGAACTCCCAGTCCCCTGATATAGCCTGGCCTTCAGCACGTCCTGATAGCGAAGGGAGTGTCCAAGCCCTATTATTTATTGTATGCTGATATCAATCCTCGCCGTGCATCTAACGCTGCGATAAGAAGGGGTTAGGAGACCCGATACTGAACCTCAAATGCCTTCACTGCAGAATCGTGAGGTGTCGGTTCGGGTGACAGTTTATGTCCTCTTATGGAATCTGTCACGTCTTCAGTGACGTCATTGCGACGTTCACTCTAAGGCCACGAGGTGGCACTAAAATCCTTCATTTCCATGAGCGATACTTGTGAAGGCACATTGACTAAGTAGCGGCAGCGGCAGTATGAGTGCTTGCGAGTACTGCACTTAATTATTGCGCTGAGTCAAGTTATGGCGTAAATGCTCTAAAAAGATCTGTGATCTGTTCAATGGCATAGTTGAGAAGTAATCCACAAACCAGACTAGGATTTTTTCCCCACGCAGAGGCTTCTATTTTGTATTTAAAATAGACTCAGCGAATTCAATTGGCAGAATATTTAATGGCTCCATTTTTGGAAGGCCAGCCTGCTACTATGTAGTTTGCGATGTTGTATTATTAGATGAAAATGGTGGTGCAATAAATACTGAGAGAAAAATGCTAAAATGCTGTATCGGTGAAAGAGTTCAAATGGTTGTTGATCTATTATTGCTGTGGAATATTTTGATTGTTCCCTTCTCATGGTTTGACTAGGCAGGAAATGAAAGTCTTCTATTTCTACAACTGAAAAAACACGTAGTCCAATATATGCTTATAAAATATCACATTAGCTGATTTAATCAATGCCATTCTTTTCAGAATTTGCAAGCCAGTATTTCCTGCAACATTGTAGACTGCAAGAAATATTTTTCTCCAAAAGGATCAGATTATCTCCATTCAGGAAATACTGAGCACTGGGCTACTTAAATTAGGCGTATAGCACATATAATGTTTAGAAAAAATATCCATAAATGATTCTGGATTGTTAATCTGTTTCTGCTAATGGTGTAGCAGAATGTCACGTCTTTGGTCCACAATATTTACAACCACACAGTTGAGATGCTGCAACATAGCTGACGTACTGTATTTAGGCGTAAACATGCAAGAAATTACCATAACAATATGGTCATATTGACAATATCAAATGCACTTCAACACAAGCAGATTCTCAACAACAATTTCAACCCTAGAAGCCACAGGTTTTATTGGAGTTTAATTTCACTCACTTAGTTGTCTTATACATTTAAAACACTGGATCTCCTGACTGAGCGTAGAAGAGATGAAGATTTTAAGAGCTACTTATTTTCTTTTACCAACAGCTCCTATTTTTGTATATAATGAACAAGTAAAGAAAATATACATTTCAGATAAGTATATTAAAATACTTTATCCAAACTTTTTTTTCATACTACTTTTTTTTCATTCCATTTTTTGAATTAAATGTACAATGTACATTATGAGAGGCACAGAAAACAATCAGAAGGGTTTGGTATAACACGAACTTTGCAAAAAAAAAAAAATAATAAAAAAATAAAAAGAAAATAAATGCATTTTCAACCCTTTCAAAAATCTTTAAAAAGAGGCCAGATAAACTTGCAGAGCAATTTAGCCATTCAGGAAGTTTATATATTGAAGCACCTGGGAATATTTTGGATGACACCCCCTAGTCACGTGATCAATGAGGAAATACACTGGAGAGAGAGCAGAGCATGGTCTATATCAGAGCACTTTCATACTGTTGAGTAAACAAGTTGCACTGAATTTGTGTGTAACGTGTGCACCCACCAGTGGGTGAGAGCACTGATTGGACCACGTCCCAGGAGTTTTTATACTGCATTAGACCATTCTGCTGAGTCAGCTGCTCCCAGGAGTAGGGAAGATAGGCCCCGATAATGAGGGTGAGTGTAGTCAATACTTATCTTACACATACAGACGAGAGCACTCACAATTTTTGCATCACCAATCTAGTTATCATCGGCGTAATCAGCGGGACACTGCAATGAACTTCAAGTGAAATGAAGTTTCCTGAAAGCGGTCAATAAGCTTTCGAAAACTAAACATTGAGCGGGAAAGTCACTGATTTCGCCTTATCAGGTCTCACATTAAGAGTCATGCAAAGAACTGATCTGCCAGACCAAATGCTTTCTTTGCCAACATTGACTGGGACTGGACTATCATGACCCTGAGTTGTGTCAGGCTGTTTATAGATAATTTTAGGAGTACATTTCTGTAACAGGTTTTCTTCAACATCAGCGCTAATTAAGATGAATTATACATGAATACTGCTCTCCCTCGCTCCCTCCCTCTTTATCCTGAAGGACTGATGTGTCTGCAATTCTCCAAACTTAGCTTTGAAGCATCTGTACACACAAATTCCCATTCTCTGCCATCCCAATACACTACAGACAGGGCATGCTGTTTCTTTACCATGGAATTAAAGTGAGAGAGATAAAAAACAAATCCAGAAAAAAATGAGTTGGGAATGTGGGTTCCCATAACTAACAACAGGTAACATGAGGCAAGACCTGCATGACTTTTGCAGTAACATAAATATAATTTTTATCAATCAACTGTCCCAGATACAGTGAGTAGTCAGGTACAAGCACATTATAATTATAATGTAACATAAAACACAATGACAGCGCATAGAAGCTCTCACAATCATTATTATCAAGGTAACTTCATAATTTATTGCAGCACAGTTCAATTGATCTACATGAAAGAGCATGTACACTACAGGCCAAAAGTTTGGAAGCAAGATCAAATTTGTACAATAAAAGATCATAGTTTAATTGGCATACTTTGCAAAAAATAAAGATGATTATTATATAAAGAGTCACTTATCAGAATACATTTTTACTCAAATTATCAGGCCCATATTACTAGGCCCATGGTCCTAGTGCCCGCCGGGTTGCCGTTGGGATCCGGTGGGCTGTAAACCATGACATAAAGTGAATAATGCAAACTGTGATTTGTTTTTTACTTTTTCACTGAAGTTGTGAACTTGCAAATCTTCTCAACCCAAAAACTAAGCCCCTCCTTCCTTTTGTTAACATTTATTCAGCAATGGTCTGGTAACATCAATGTATACAGTACCTAAAGGTAAATAGAGGAAAATGGTTCATATCAACGAAAGAAAAGTCTAATCATGCAGTAAATACATCCCAAAATCCATAGATTTCATACTGGTTTTTAAGAAAGGCATTGTGAACAGAAACTTGAAGTTGCTTCCAAATTTTTGAGCTGTATTGGCCTTGCTTCCAAACTTCTGGCCTGGAGTGTATTTTATGAATCACTGTCTGTGTAATCAATTCTAATGACAGAAAAATGGCCTTGCTGGCATCACACATGCGCAACCTGTTTGCCTCCAAAATTTTCAATAACATTTATCTGAGTAAAGAGACAGGACTGAGAGCAAGTGATGAATGTTGCCTCTGAATGCAAGAATGGACAGGCCTACCACAGACTTGTAAGCGACTTGCTGATTTGGCTAAATAATTGCATTTCAAAATTAGCTATCTCAAACACATCAGTGATTTGGTCATCAATTGTCGTGCTTCTCTGAATCATTATCCCACTGCTACAGTCCTGAGCAGACAGAAATCATTATCACAAATGTTACTGGAATGGTTCCTCAACATTATGATGCTCAAGAAAAAAACTGCAAGGAGACCACGTCCAACAGGCAACAATTAAAGCATGGCTTAAACACAGTTTGTGGTATGAGGTACGCAATTTTCCGTGGATACCTTTGAAGGGAAGTAAGTGGTGTTTCAGGATGGCAACGTATAGCTGAGTTAACCAAACCTTCACCAGGTAACACGACGTGGTACAGTTTCTGCTTACACTGTTACAGAGATTAGGATTGTAATCTGATCCAATCCTGCTTTATATAGTTGTTATCAGATGCTAGCAAACAGTCAAAATGAAGTTGCGTGACTCGCTGAAATGTGTCTTTTTTTCCTGATGCAATTCTGTTTTTATACCTCATTAACCGGGGAAAATAATCAGTCTGACAATTCCATGAATTTCACTGTATCAAGCCTATAATTCTTTAAGGAACTGTTAGAAAAATAAACCTTTTTTTCTGTATTATTGGTATTTTTCAAAGTGAAACATAAAAGATTTACATATTTCTGTGTTACATTCCTGTACTATTTAATGACAGTAACATATTGTAATGTTTCATCTATTTTTTAATACAAATATATACCACTTCTTGTAAACTATTTAGTTGAGGTAAAATAGAAGATTTGATTGGACCTTTTTAAACTTGCAGTTTGGAAATGAAAAGTAAATAAAAATAAATATTAGCGGAATTGGCCAGATGTCTGTTTAATTAAAACCTCTTGTAATTCCATCAGTACCACCCTCAGCTGAGGTTGGGAACTGCAGAATGCCACATACTGTATGCTTTTACTTCAATCTTCATGCAGTTTATAGCGTTAAGTGGTGCGTATGAATTGGCGGCATGAATGCTGGAAGTAATTAGCATTTCACCGCTCGTAGAATATTCTGGCTGCTTCATTAAACTCATAAGGTCAAACACCATAGACGTCAGTGGCACTCTAGGACCAAGGCAAAGATAGCTGTGAATTACACTAATCTGAGTGTGTCACTGAATGGAATACAGGAGAGAAGAGAGAACGGTCCATTAATTAGCCATGTGGTCCCACTGATAACAAGGACAGATCTCGCTCCTCTGAGTACCACCCTTCCCTCTCTGTGACCACTGAATGGGTTCCTGTTCTATTTATAAAGTGTGGAAATAATTATCCCTTCTGGGAAAGCGTTCGCAGACTGGTGCAAGCCAAGCCTTCCCGGGTGATGATGAATAACGATCCGATAAAGAGCCAAGTCCCCACAAATCCTGACGCAGGCGGATTTTGCCAGTGTACTGACTCATAATCCACTGGCCCTCAGGACCAAAACACTGTGATTGGTTCAAATCAGTGACTGATATAACGAAAGGCCTGCCGACCTTGGCATGCAAACCCTCTGTCTACCACTTGTGATGTCATAATGATCAGAACATTCCCAGGACCAATAGTAGTTTAGGAGGCCCGGAGTGAGTATGGAATGTTCCATTTTTACTTTATAAAGGCTAAAATCTTTTAAAAAGAAAAGTGGCCTTTTTTATAAAGAAATAAAAGGTGTTTGCAGAAAGTGATGACTTTTACAGGTTGGCTTTGCAAAAATCTTGTGTGCTTTGTCCACATTTGGATATTAACATCGGTAAATAGTGACAGCGGCAGTGATAAGTGTTGGGCACGCAGGCAGCTGCCCGAGTCAAAAAATTATAAAAAAACAAGAACTGAAAAAAAAACCTCAGGGTATTAGATTGAAAATATGTTGAAAAAATGATATAAGAAGGGTAAGAAATGACGAGAGATGCGATCTTTTGGATGCCAGATAGTCAACAACATGTAAATCTGGTTTGGAGTTTTAATCCAAAGAGATTACCTCCGCTCCAGACCACAGATGATCCTGATTGGCTAATTGTGGGTGAGCCGATTTGAAGGTGTGTGTCTAAACCAGACTCATAGACGTCAATTAAAAGTAAATGAGGATGTGCTTTTTTGGTGGGATAAAAGTAACGTGCCACAGACGAGGGAAGTGTAAAAATCTTGCGAAGGGATGAAATGGATCGTAGAGAGACCAGAGGAGCCACCAGCATCTCCCCACTACCCATCCATTATATATCCCTCCACCGAGCTCTCAGTGTGAAATCAACTCTGACAGAGTGCTAGCAGAAGTTGGACCAGAACGAAATTCCACAATAAGGCTTACATCCGAGCAAAATAATCATTTTAGAACGGAGGAGAATCTGATTGATTGTCTTTAAATGCAAATTTGGGGGCCCTAACGAAGGACACTGATTGAAGGGAGCAAGGAAGTTGGCATACATACTGTATCGAATCAGAACTGTGGTTCCAAATTTGATTCCCATCTGCTTTGAATGAATGACAGCATTTTGAAGTAAAACCATTGGCAAAGAAGTGAAAAAAATACCTCTTGCGAGTAAAAATAGAAGTTTTGTTTAGGTATATTTTCACAGTTAAAAGTTAATTTTGATTTCAGCAAGCCTTTAGATCGATTGCAGAGTGAATGTTGGCTGCAAGACAGCAACCTGCAATTCCCCTCTGCTCCCTGTAGGGGGCATGAGGATCTGCTCTTGTCCTCAGAAACCAGATATGGTAAAGCCCACATCACGAGCACTGATCAATAAAAATTAATTTTTTTTTTTTTTACAAATATTTTCAGTGCAATGTGTTTCTATCATCCAATACATTTAAATTTTGACAAAAAATATGAAAATACTTACTTTTTAAATTTTTATTTTATACCGAGTCATGGGAGGACATACACTCTGTTAGAGTCAGTTTAACACTGAGTTTCATCCCTACCTGCCTATTTGCTAGCTCGCGGCTGCCTAACTCTGCTCCTGGAGATCTACTCTCTGGCACTGTTTCACACCAACCCGAAAAAAGCACACCTCATTCTACCAGGAGTGGTCTTGTTAAGCTTCTAACTGGTACAAAAAAAGTGGCAAGGTTACGGTTGAAATGAAAGCCTGCAGGATATAAGACCAGCAGGAGCAGGATTTGGCAGCCCTGCTCTAGCCCCTCCCCCTCTCTGGCTCACTGCTGCCCCCTGTGGCCGGATATCACTGGTGGTCGTCCGAGAGCATGTCGAAGAAGGCCTGCAGCAGGCGGTCGTCGCGGTGCCTGTAGGGCTTGGAGCTGTAGAATCCGTCGCTGTAGTCGCTGTACAGGCTCTCCTCTGGGCCTTTGTAGCGATTCAGCCTGTCCAGAGCCTGGTACAGATTCTGGTAGGAGATTTTCGGTGTGGCGCTCTTCTTCTCTGCCGCTTCCACCTCTACTTCCTGGTGGGAGGGGCTGGCTGGAGGTAAGGGGCGGATCTTGCTGATTGGCGTCTGCCTGTTGAAGGCCGTCTGGAGGAGGCGCAAAAGGGCTTCAGAGGGAGTGCCCTCCTTTTTGGCTCCACCTGGTGGGGAAGCAGTGGCAGACAGGGCCTTTTTGGGCGACTGGGCCACCGTAGGTGCTTCCTGCTGAGAATTGAGATGCAAAGGGGTGCGTTAGATTCTGGAGAAATTCAATTTTACTTCAATCAGTTCCGGGAATTAACAGCACAGAAAATTTGTTTGTCAAGTGAAAAATACTCCTAATGCCCCGGGGATTATTGTTTCATTAACTGAAATGCAGCTCACTTCCTGCAGTGACTTTAATGAAATCAAACAGGTTCCCTTTGTGAACAGTCTGATATCCAAACTTCAACTTCATCTCTCCCTAAGAAGCACTTTGCAAGAATATAAAAAGTGCTGAATTCACGTCATGCAGCATTATACTCATATGAAGCAGGCATATATTTGTACACGCTCATACACAAAAAAGAAAACATCTCCAATACAGCTAGCTAGCCTTGTGTATATCGCAGAACTAATTCCACAATACACCGTACATTATGAAAGTGCTTAGGATTATATATGTTGACCTTTTAAGTCATGGGGATCGAAATCCAGTCCTGGAGGACTGCAGTGTCTGTCTTTTGTGGTATCTTTTCAATCATCAGGGAATTAATGAATAATAAAAAAAAAATCTGTGCGACCCATTTAGCCAATCATTTATTTCATTCACAAAAAACCTGGAGACAGTGTGGACCTCCCGGACTGGAGTTAGACACCACTGTTATTAAATGTCTGAACACATATCGGGCTTCAATCTTTCATTTTAGGTCGTGCGCTGGTGTCCGGTCCGCGGCCTGTCTTACCTCCATCTTCTCCACGCCCCTGCGGTCGTTCTGGACAGCGTTGTAAGGGATGTAAACCCGCCTTGATTTCATGTGCTCCGGCTTCTCCGACGTCCCATGCAGGATCAACTTCCAGCTCACTATCTGTCCCTCATTCTCCAAGCGCCCAGACTGAGAGAGACAGAGATTTGGGAGGAAAGCATTAAAATAAGAAAGAATTACTTCAGCTCTTCCCTGACAGATGTTGAAATGTTGCTAATCCTTCTGAGAGAGAAGTCCGAGGCGCCACCTGGGGAAGAATACTGTATTTCCTGCTGTCTGAACTTGAGGAACAGTGAGCGAGCACTAACATTAATTACACTATAAAGCCTAAAAAGAAAGCATACGTTTATTTTATACATAAAAGGAATATTCCTTTTATTTACAAAATAAACGTGTGCTTCCTTCATTATGGTTTGCAATTTTTTCCGAGTACTGAATTAAATTGATTTGAAAGAGAGAGAGAGAGAAAGTGAGAGGGAGGAAATGACTTATTTATGCTGCTATTGTTGTTGCTGTTTTCCTTTGAGAATGTGGTCATCACGCCCTGACAACATGCATTCAGAAGTGTGTCAAGCCAAGAAAGGATTTGAATTTAAACCATGAATTAGAGAGGAGGAAGAGAAAGAGAGTGAGTGAAGACAGGGTGGTGGAGGGATAGCTGGAGAGATAGTTCACGAGGGAGAGAGAAAGATGTCAGAGAGAAGAGAAAGGGGGAAACAGGAGAAGATAGAATGGGAGTGAGACAGGAGGAGAGAGACTGCGTCATTCATTGGTTAGTAAATGCAAAAACGCCTCACTGAAGCACACAAATACAAAATACAAAAACACATCTCACTAAAGCAGACATATACCAAAGAAAATGGCCCATAAGACACCTCATATTTCAACAAACTGAATCACTTTGCAAGTGTTACAGGACTTTTTGTCCCCGGACTTTTCGTCTCCATGGACTTTTTGTTCCGGGATTTTTCATCCCTTAATGATAACGAAACGTGCCACCATTGTTGACAGATGGATGAAAGGACGACAATGGATGGATCACCATGAAATAAGGGTTAGGGTTAGGGTTATAATGCAGGAAGAGGGCAAAGCATTAGTGGGGACCGACAAACCAGGGATGAAGAGTCTGGGAACGAAATGTTCATGGGGATGAAAAGTAGTCCAGGGACCAAAATTCCTAGGGGACAAAATTTCCAGAGATGAAAAGTCCAGGGACAAAAACTTTTGGGACAAAATGTCAGGGGACGAAGAGTTCTAGAGCCCTTTCCAAGCTGCATATTGTAGTAAATATTATTACCTGTTTTGTCTTATATAAAGGGATAAGATTTCACGTGTGGCTTAATTTTCCATTACCTACATACAGCATTCAAACACAAAAAAAGAGTGTATTTGCTAGCCCATGAAACCATTCAGTCCGATTGGCCTTTACAATAAACAAAGCTCATTAACAGCACACGGCCTGTCCCAACTGCTTCATCAAACATTTACTAATTGCATGGAGTGTTTATGCCTGCCAATCAATATAGCAAATGGCCATTTTGGCACAGTTCAGGCTGGGGATGTCAGCTTCATTTAATGCAGCACCTGTTATCAAACACAAGCAGGCGCCCGAGCTGGAACCGGTCCAGGGCAAAGCCTTATAACTGGACAATGTGGTATAATATTAATACTTCATAATGTGATGAACACAGTTTCAGCTGTCACTAAAGAGTCAACTGTGGTCAAATTTCAGAATAAAAATCTTACTTTCAGTAAGTGTATTTTTAAATTACATTTATTTTCATAAGACAGGTGGATGGATATAGTTTACTGAACCCTATAGGATAATGTCTCATCTACATTTGACCCTCTGTAGTAATGCTGAAGTATACACCTGGAGCCTGTTAGGGGGTAATGGTCTTCAACTACTTCAAGTAACTCCCAGGAGTAATATGATAGCTTATTAGTGTTTAATATCGGCTGGGGTGAATCATAACCTTGAATCAGCTGTCATGCAGTCACTGGCTATTTAGATTAACAGACTTATCAGTCTCGAGCCCTTCAAGCAGGCGAGAGCTGGTGTGATGAATAGTGTGTTTGCAAGATGACTCAGAAAGTCAGATCCGAGGTTGAGAACCATCCGTAACATAATACAATCATCCTAAAGCCTTGTCCCCAGTTGAGGAAATGAGTCTATGTTCCTCACTCCTTGGGGAACCCGTAGGTTAGTGCCTAAGGTGTTTGCCAGGAATGCACAGTAAGATCAGTGCAGCTGAGCAAGATCCTTAACCCCTCATTGTTCTGGAGGAAGAGTTGACCCAGCATAGTCTAATTCACTGTAACCTGAATTAAAGCGGTAAAGAATTGTAAAAAAGCTAATGGTCTTCATGTCAAGAACCACATTGTGACCTTAGTATTACAAAGTTCTATCTGCCCCAGAGACAAATATGTGATAGAACCTTATAAATACTGAGGCCACAATACGTAGTGTTAATTTGCAAAACAGGAAAAAAAGACTATTCTTAGAATGAATAAATGTAAGAGTGACTGATTTTTTTTGGACTGCACAAAAAAAACATGATTTTGGAAAAGATATCTTTTTTAAACAACCAAACATCAGTTTAATTAATATTCCCGGGAATTTAAAAGACAGGACTTAACTGTGGTTGCAAATGAGCCCTGCATAATTTGTTATATACTGGGAGTCCACTAAGATGGACTGGAGAGGATAGGATAATGTAATCCATGGCTATGATGTGTGGGAGGTTGGTGGGGGAGTTGGGGGTCGGTAACTCACTGTGTCTGTGATTTTCAGAGTCCAGGGCCCAGCTGGATCCTCCCCCCAGGTGTGCACTGACATGAAGTCCCAATTCTTAAACCCACTGGAGGAGGTGTCCCGCTCTCTTTCGGCCAATAGGACGGTGCTCGTGCCTGAAAAATATTGGCAGAGACCGCCCCCCCATCACTGCTCTGAGTTCTGCCCAGGTATCAGTGCATTACTGCGTTAAACTCGGTGTAAAGTGCTATTGTGTAGAGCTGTCACCTTACAGCAAGAAACTTATGGGTCCAAATCCAGCCTATCTGTGTGGAGTTTGCACGTTCTCCCCATGTTCACAAGGGTTTACTGCAGTTATTCCCGTTTCCTTCCACAGTCCAAAGACATGCATGTCAGGCTAATTTGACCCTTATGAAAATATCCTACGGTTATTTCTCAGTACTACTAAAGTATTCATGGCATGCATAGTGTAGCTAGAGTCATACTATAACCATCACATTATAACTATAATATTACCACAGTCAACAGCACCTTGATATTACTATAGTCCACACAACTGTACTGCTGTAGTTTGAATACCCTAGTATCACTATCGTAATACTTCACTATGGTGGTGAAAATACCATCCATTTACTATAGCATAACTATAGCTTGGAACTATGGCAATTTTTCATTAGGGGAGACTCTATATTGCCCATTGGTGTGAATGTATGTTACATGCTTTGGTGTCCTACACCACGGCTGCCCAACCCTGTTCCTGGAGAGCTACCATCCTGAAGGTTATCACTCCAACCAAAGCAAACCACACCTGCTTTACCAGTTACAGATCTTGACGAGCTGCTAATGAGCTGAATCAGACGTGTTGAATTAGGGTTGGAGCAGAAACCTACAGGATGGTAGCTCTCCAGGAAGAGGGTTGGGCAGCCCTGTCCTACACATATTTAGAAGAGTACAGCAATTGACATGAGGTAGCTGAAAAACTAAAAAAAAAAAAAAAAAAAGTGCTATTGGGAGCTCCAACTTCATGTAAGCACTACTATATCTTTGATGTGGAGTAAGAGCGTTCCAAATATTGCTGGAGCGAGAATATAACGCAGACAGTTAGGACAAAAGTTCCCCACAATCAAAATGTGATGTTATGTGAAAATGTGAGAGGGCTATTATTTTAAAAGAAAGTGCCAAAACAGGAGTAGGTACTCATAGCCCCATGTAAGTATGGCCACAAATATTTCCAGGGTTAGAGGCTGTTCCTCCAGAGGGAAGGAACCTTTATTTCATTTGCGTGTGTTTCCCTGTGGGACCCAAGAGTAGTGTCGCACCTGAGGGGGAAGTGAGGGTGATGTGGAGGTCCCCACGGCGGGTGTACTCGATGCTGGCCTCCATCTGCACGTGCTCCAGGGACTTTATAGCATTGTCTTGGCCAGCACAAGCTTTAGTCGGGATCTCTATGGTGATCTCACCTGCAGCTTTCAAAGCTCTAGAGGAAATAAATATATATAAACACATAAGATTACCATTTGCCCTGATATGTTTTTGTCCTGATCACAATTTGTAGCCAGTAATCTCTTGGGTTCTGATGAATGATCCAATTATCTGCTTCTACACAGACTGAGAATGCTTGTATTTGATACAAAAAGTTCTCTGAATTTCTGGAGGATAGTGTTAACCAGAGGCTCACTGTGGTAATTAGTAATTCAAACAAAAATACAGCATTACACATTGTTCTGTCTTAATAATAATAATAATAACTGATGATGCTTAAATTGACAGACATTCTTCTGTCATATACAAACATACTAACAATAATACAACCTTACATAAAACATTACTCAGGTTTTTGCTTTCTATTTCCATAATGCACGAAGAACTTTGCTTGATTTCTGATGCAGTCAACTTGTATAATACTCTTGATCAGGGGTGTCAAACTGGTCTGTAAAAGGGCCGAGGGGCTCCAGGTTTTCATTCCAACTGAGCAGAAGCACACCAGATACAACCAATCAGCTGTGCAGACTGAGATCAGGTGACTAGATTAGAAGTACCAGGAGTGCTTCTGCTGGGTTGGATTGAAGACCTGCAGTCCCTCGGCCCTTTTAGGGACCCTGCTCTTGATCTGCAGGACAGTTGGTCAGATGTGGATTTATTGTGCATTACACAGATTGCCCTCCGGGGGCAGTGAAGAGCCACTGAGTTGAACTGCTCTGAGGCGCCCCAGCCCTTACCTGGGTTCGAAGCTCTCGTCCTTCACGATGCACTGCTTTTTCTCGGGCACATGCTTCCACACCTGGGGGTCGGCCAGGTCCACCAGGGCCTTGGCGTTGAGGAGGCCGAACCCGAATCGGCTGTTCACCATGAGCCCGGCTCCGTTCTTCTTCCAGCCTGGGTTATTGGCCAGTGGGTCGAACTCCGAGGTCCACACCACCAGGTGCTGCAGGTCTCTCCAGGTGAGATCAGGGCTGTGGGGAGACCCACAGTAAATATCAGAGAACCAGCGGCCAAAAAAAAATAAATAAAAACTGAAGTGGAAAGCCCTGGGGCCAGAAAGTTTTATGTGTTTCTCACACAATCAGTCTCTGCTGATTTCACTCATAAGCTCAAGCTCTCCTCCTGGAAGTACTGCACTTGTTGCTTATTATGAAATCCACATGACTGGACCAAAGAACTCAGGTGGAGCTTTTATTCCCAAACCTCGATTTTCCACCACGAGACAAATTTGGAATGAGGTAAACCTGAATAACATCTTTGCTCTGCTATCTGTCAGCATTCAGGAACTCTGTCTATAGATCACATGTGTAAATCCATGGACTCTACGAGAATAAATACTTCCTCAGCACAGACGTTAGGAAGTATTCTTGTTGATGCAGAGAGTAGTCGAGGTGGACAATACTGTGCCACGTCATACAGTTGAGGCAGAAACTCAGGAGGTTTTTTAATTAACCAATACTGGGCTTCATACAGTGCTGGTCGGCTTGCAGTTTTTAGGTGAGCAAAGAACTAAGGCCCCTTCTCATAAGGGAGGAAAAGCACTGTCCAAGGATCATTTTTTTTTCTTCCCAACTTATAGGGGATGTTATGAGAACACTGGCACAGGAAGCTGGTCTGAGGTCAGTGTTGCAGATTTTTGAGGGGTTTTACGATTACAATCAGAATATGACAAGCACCGGTGGGAGAGAATGGCCTGTTCTCATGATTATGATATGGTACATGTCATGTTATGATAGATTATAGCCATTTAAAAAAAAAAAACAGGGCTGCCATACTTCTGCTCCAGTGCCAGGGCGAATATCCCAGCAGCCAGTGGGGCCGAGGCGGACGTCCCGGTGTGAGTCTCTGTGCATTCGTTGTGCAGGTCTGCGCTGGTCTGCGGAGAGAAAACGGCTCACGTGAGGAGGGGATGATACGAGAAAGAGAAGAAGTGGACAAGAAATAGAATTGGCATTCTAAGAAACAGGTAGGAAGGGAAATTGTATAAGTGAAAAAGAGCAGAAAAATTGAAACCGTTTTTCGATAGCTGACAGAGCCAGCAGAGAGGTTATGGAGGAAAGACAATAAACCAAAAAGGAAAATGATATAGAAATTTCAGGCATGAGTGAGAGATAACACATTACAGTGACATAACATTACAGTGAGCTGGAAGTGAGATTTCACTGGCAAATCAGTGCCATGACTGTAAAATATATGACTATTATCCTGAAAATATTAGCCTTTTATAATTTCCTGTATGTTGTCTTTCTATTCCACTGACATTGTTTGCGCTCACTGTGCAGCATACTGCTTTGTATAAAAGCATCTCAAAATAAACGTGTTGTCACATAATGCAAAATCACACTGTGAGATTGCCGTGAGATCCCGCCAAAATTTTGATCTGATGTAGAGACAGTAAAATCCCAATGAGAGTGAGATTAAAGCGACATAACTGTAAAATCCCAAAAAAGACTGCAGAGAGATGAGAGTGAGATCCCAAATTACGTAACAATGAGAACGCAGTGAGATTGAAAGCTGACGGCAGAAGAGAAATAGGCTCACAATTCTCTGGTCGGTGTAGTCGCCGCTGCTGTAGGCGGTGGCCAGAGTGGAGGAGCACTTTTCGGCGTACCAGGGGGAGAGACCCTGCTGGGAGGCACTGCTGATGGAGATGGTGTAGATGCTGTCCGTGTACCCATCACAGTCACAGTTGTCCCCCTGTCTGCCTCCATTTCCGGATGCCCACACAAAAATCGAACCCTTGCCACCCCGTCCCTGGGGACCAAAAAATATTTTTCCCAATCATGCAGTCAAACATTTCACATAAATAAATGCCTAAAAAGGTAAAACAATGCTTGCCACTGTACGTCATGGTTAACCTGAGTATATTACCCATCAAAAGTTTTAGAACACGTTACTCAAGAATTTGTTCCACGCTTTACTGAAATTTAAGCAGCTAAAATTTATGTCGATAACCTCAAAAGAGCATAACCAACTGATACAAAATTGTTCTTACTATGTTACTAGAACATTTTGTCAGTATCACGACCTGCCGCAATGGCCTTTGCTGCACCACAGTGAGTAAGCTTTGTGTTTGCAGGGTGACTCATGCAGGATCTGTGCCCAGTTCTTACGTACGGGGGCATACCCATTCAAATCACAGGATTCAGTCCACAGAGGCAATGTCTGTACACTTGCGGCTTGAGACAGAGCGTCATCCTTATGGTACGCATGCAATCAACAATTGTTTATGGTGATAATTAGTCATCTGCGAGCTAGTTCGCCCTACATTCGAAAGAACAACTATACAGACGCACTGGTTTAGGCCATCCTGTGAATTTAAAAAAATTTCAGCAGCTTCCAATATTTTAGATATGATATGCGAGCTAGCTGTCCTATGCCCACATATTTGACTATATAGCTATCTAGCGAGCGAGCCTAGTCTTCTACAAGGGTGACGCCCTGTCTCTAGCTGCAAGTTGTCCGTACATTGGCAGATGCCATTAGTTTGGGTTACAAAGGACCTCAGTCACTTCACCAATAAGGTTAATTTCCTGAGAGCGCGGAGACATACGTAAGTGGTGCAGACGCAATGTTGGTCGGGGATTGCTTTGCCTAATCCTCACCTTCTGGATCCCATAGTCAAAGGCCTTCTGTGCCAGCCGGCCGGGGCCCTCCACGGTCTTCCCGTCGTCATTGGGTCCCCAGCTGGCGCTATAGATATCCACGTGATCAGGGTTGAAGCCGATGGAGCTTGCCTCGATGGCGTCCGTCACAATCCCGTCCAGCATTCTGATGCCTGAGTTCAGAGGGAAAAGGTTTTGAGAGTCACATATGAATAGATAAACGATACTTTCTCACCACAGCATTTTTTAGTGATACCAATTCAATACCTTCTCAATTAGCTTCAACTCCAGTTTCAGGCCCAGTTCCATGGCCATTCAGTGACGGCAAGGCATATCAACTTCCTTCATTCAGCATATTCTAGCACTGGGCTCTATGATTGTCACCAAGGTACTTATCCTGTCATTCGTATGCTTTACATTTGAAGTTTATCAGGTCCCTGAGTACTGGCCAGTCAAGGATGTATAGGACATTATACAAATGGAGGATAATCTTGACCATGACTGTTAAATCCCAGTCCTGGAGAGCCACCGCGTCTTCAACTTCAACTCTACTCCTGGAGGGATGCAGTGTCTGCAGGTATTTGCAGTTTCTTTCGATCAGTCGCCAAATAAGAATTGAGAATATGATGCGCAAACTCTCTGCCCAGCCGATGACTAAAATAAATCACTCATCCTAAAATATACAGAAAACTAGCGGACACTGCGGCTTATAAGCTCGACAGATGACTAAAATGTCCCGAGGTGGTGTAGCGTTCATTCTGATGTCCTCTTTCACTATTAAATACTGATGAATTGGAGCAGGTTCATGTTGAAATTTAAATAAGGATGTGTGTGTGTGTGTGTGTGTGGGGGGGGGGGGCAAATTGTACAATATTGAGTACAGTCAAAAAAATGAAAACCTACGAAATGTTAGATTTACTTAATAATGTTATGTCAACTGGTTCCATGCAATAGCTTTGCGTAACCTTTATTTGACTTCTAACATTTTTGGCCAGTTTAATTAATTGCATTGAGTGAAATGTACTTAACTCAGTTTTGTGGAACCAGTTGACATAACATTATTAAGTAAATCAAACATTTCATAGGGTTTCATTTTTTTGAGTGTATGAGCTTTATTGGTTTTTTAGGACTGAGGAAGAGGATGCAAGCACAGTCTTTGCAGAAGTTTTTTTTTTAAGAATACGTTACACGCAGAAGATAAATTTGCACATGCACCTTGCCCTTTCTGCCATGTTGAGATAAAAGTGGCTTCAAACTGCTGCCGGAGAGACAAGGGATGCATCAGCTGCCTAATGTCACATTTCCTCTATTCTCCTGTCCTTGTGACTTTTCCTTGCATCCTCTGTTGGGTGCGGCAAAGGAAAGGACCCAAGAAAAGGACACAAAGTGGTAAAAATGCAATGTCATATAGAGGCCTTATTGTGTTATACAAAAGCATAACTTCCTAAATTTCCTTGCTCTTAGCTCCACCCATAGGGGAGACAAGGAAACATTAGAAAAGAGATTGAGGGCAGGGGAGTGAAGATGCTTAAATTAATGAGGTGGAATGTCCCTGCATCTTCAAACATCATTTCAAAGTGATGTCACTTTGACAGTTAGAGGTGTGGTAGATGTGCAGCAGATTGGGAGGGTGGACTCGCACATCAATCCTTTATATATCATGCTTTCTAGAATCACTTATGCAAAGGATGGTCTTCCATTTTTCCTCCTTGTATCCTTAACTTTTGTCCTTTCCTAACCTCTCACTTCTGCACGACAGAGGGTGTAAGGAAAAGACATGAGGAAAGGACACAAAGGGCTCGTTTCAAATCACTTGATTTTTATTCCCGCATTTCCTTCTTTGCACCTGACTTAGAAATCGATTGAAAGAGCATCATAAAGGAGACTCTAATCAGTTAAGTTACTTTTGGAGAGGGAGCTGGGAAAATCATTTCCACAAGCTGATTTGAGTAAGGAACATTGAGCAGTGAACATACGTAGTGTAATGTGGGAAAAAAAAAGAAGCCACTAGATGGCAGTATTGACTTTTTTTGTTAAGCCCAGTCTGGAGCTAGGTTTTGGGGCATGCCCTGGGCATGCCTCAGAGGGGAATGTCCCAGAGAATTGGAGAAAAGCCTGGAAGGTGGGAGGGGGCTGGAAAAGAGTATATAAGGAGAAAAATTGAGAGAGTGAAAGGTAGTAGGAGAAATTGCAAGGAGAAATTGTCTGTTAAAGTTTTAAAATTTTGTCTGTCATCCCTTGCTGTCCACTACGCCATAACAAATTGACGCCATAACAAATTGGGGCCATAACAGTGGTCTGTCATGCTCAGTATTTTAGAACCTTCATATCCATATTCGGCAGTGATATAGGGCCATAACTTCGCTCTGTGGCAAAGACTGGCACCGCTCTAATCTGCTCTGTGCTTTTCATAGCTGCCTTAATTCCTCATTTATTTATTCTGGATTCTCAAAGGTCTCTGCTGCCATGACCCAAATCTATCAGAATAAAAACAACACCCCCCCAAAAAAGCATTCTGTTAATAAATCTGTATATTCCATCTAAATGCAGCCGACATCTGGAAAAGCTATTAAAAGCTACTGTCCTCTCAAAATGAAAAAAAAAAAATCCCGTCATTCCAAAATGGAGATTATTTCCCTTTTTAGGTCATCAATTTTCTTCATAGTTCAGCATAAATGAGTCAGATTTCTCATTCTGAACATCTCCAAAAATGTCAATGTCAAAATTGCAGTAATTTTTACCTCACTCCTGAGACTGAAATTTTCCAGGTCTCCAATAACTCAAAAAAAAAAAAAACAATAGCGATTTGTCAATGCCACTTTTAGGAAGGACTTTTCACCAATAATGAAGAATTTTGTGAACTACAATATCGTAATTCTGTATGACAAACCAATTCAGTTTGCACAACTAGTTTAAATAAAGTTTTTGCATAATCAGAATATACCTTAAAACTGGTCCATGCTTGAGCTTACAGTACGCTGGTGTAACGGGATAGCGTGTGCAGGCTCAGCGTGAAATTAGTCCCTCTCCTTTTTTGAAAAGCTCTTACCTCCAACCTTGGAGCTGTAGGCCACACCCACACCGCACTTGTTGTTGTCAGCCTGCATGGCGATCTCCCCAGCACATCGGGTCCCATGCCTGAGCGAAAAAACAGAAACGGACGTGACCATTGCACAAATAGAAAACTCAGAGCAAGGTTTTCCTTCACTCAATGTTCCAGATTTGAAAGGGTAACGGTCACTTCTTGCTATCTGTTTATCTGTCTGTCTGTCCATCCATCTATCCATCCATCTGATCTGTCTCTCTATCAATCAGATCTGTCTATCTGTCTATTTATGTATCGATCTGACAGCTGTCTGTGTGTCTGTCTGTCCAAACAATTTAAAGGTAAAACCTTTCAACAAATACCTCAGAATACAGTCAGCAGACACATTGCCACCATTTAAATGGTTACAGTATTTCAGGTAAAGATTTGAAGCTTAGCACTCTTTGAGTCAATTTGAGCCTGAACTACCCCCTCTCCATCTGTTGATACCCATCCTGCCGGATGTTTGAAAGGTTAATTTTGGAGAGTGAATCATACAAGTGGCGGTCACCGCTCAGGAGAACACAAAGTGAAATATCTGACCAGCGAGCTGGAGGGTAGCGATCGCTTCATGTGTGCTATGCTGATTAGACAATGAGTCTCACTGGGAGGTAGACCATAAAGTAAGATTACCGAGTCACCTGATAACTGCAACAAGTGTCCAAAAAATAAAAAGAAAATAACAGCGCTGTTCAACTTCAGTCCGTGTTCCTGATTGGGTATTAGTCAGTGCAGTTATCCAGCTAGCTAGGATTTGTGCAAATCCTGCCCAGTGAAATAGGGCCCAGAGGATAAAGTAAGCAGGGCAGTGTGGCAGAATGACCCAAAATGGAGCATAGGGAGCAATAAAAGCATCTGTCTATTTACCAGAATATAGATCTCAATCTAAACTCTTGTAAACCCTTGACAATTTTGTTATCTGTGGAAATATCCCAGCCGTTTGAAGAGTTACCGTATTTTTAATAATAATTTGCCGCAGTGCTAAGGCTTACAGCTACATGAGTCATCATAAGTGTAAATTACCCCTCTGTTTACTTCCATTCTGCCGGATACGTCAAAAGGCCGATTTAGCAGAATAAATCTCACAAGTGGAGACACAATCATTCGAGATACAGAGAGAACAAAACAGCAGTTCTGGCAGGGCTGCTAGCACGTGTGTGCTTGTGTGTGTGTGTGTGTGTGTGTGCGTGAGTGCACTCGAGCATGCGAGAGGTTACATGTGTGAATACATTTGTCCAGGGGTGTGTTCAGCGTTTACATGTGCGCGCGCACGCCTGCGTATATCCGTGCGCGTGTTCGTGCCACTGAGTGTGTCTGTGCATGTTTGTGTGCGTAAGTGTGAATATCCCTGTGTGTGTGTGCGCGGTGCCACATGACTCACACTGTTCTCAAGTGTCTTGCCAAACAAAGCTCAGAAACCCGAGTAGGCTGCTGCCATTGTCTGTGATAAGCAGACACAAGAGCCGTGGCATTAAACGGTTTAAGTGCTGCCCCCGGTCATTTCACCATGGAGCTACCTTTCATTTCTCAGTACAGATAAAAATCATGAATAAATACGGCTCACTTCTTCTTTATATGTCCAAACATTGCTCAGATCATCTAATTTAACGTGAATAAGACTGCTTTCCTTTTCAAACAATCTCTATTATAGCCACCAGATTTTAACAAAAGCAAACTAGGTTTGCTGCATTGCTCATGGGTCTGATAATGACCACGTCCCATTCAGTATTCAAATCGGTGACTAAAGAATAGCAAATCCCAGTTCAATAATCACTATTCTACACTGCAAGCCAAACTTTATCCAGTTGTATTTTGCCTTAATTAAAATGCAAATTGAAAGAAAATTAAATGACTTTTGCATGACAGCAACATTCGCCCTATTCTGAGTTGTTGGGAGAAAATTAGCGCTGGCATTGAATCCATTATATTATGATATGCACAGGAATTGACAGCGATTCTTTGCAAACAGAGAGAAAGCATTGGCACCAGTCTGCACTACGAAGTCGCAACCGAGGACCCATTCCAAAATACCAGCATAAAATCATAAACAGCTCCTCTACATCAGGGTTTATGATCACTCAATCCAGGGTCTGGCACAGTTGTCCATGTTGTAACGACCATTTGCGAGCTGTGAAAATGTCACAAAACTGACAACAGCAATGAGAGGCGAGGACCTTTGGCACTCGGAGCTTATGAGAGATTTATTACATTAATTAATGCTTATCATTTTTCCAGGGCATTGCTTCACTAATAAGCTTCACCAACGCAGCACTGCACGTTAATGCACCTCAGTATTCGTAAGCATGAATAGCACATACAGAGACACTTTTGGCTGGAGTTCTAAAATCTATCAGAGGTTTTAAGTCGCTCCTATAATATCCATGTGTTAACTGGCAACTGACAAACAACACCAGGAAGAACAGCAAAATAAATTTGAACTTAGCACAAACATTGACAGCACAAACAGGTGAGGACAGTGCAGAGTGGTGTGTATTTCATAATGTAGTTAGACAGAAATAAAAGAATCAGGAATCGTCCTGCTGGTCTCTAAATCCCAGCCCACAAGACTGAGTCAACCATCACTCGGTGTTCTCTGTTCCTTCATGATTTCAGACGCTGCGTGACTTTTGACTTCTCTCCTTATTTAATGACTCTGTTGGTTACGTAACACTTTTTGTCAAAGAAAGAAATGGAATGGCGGTGGGATTAATTCTAAATCCACTCTCTTCGGGCTGGGCTCAGTGCTAACCATTGTCCTTAAGTGGAGCATTACGGAAGAGCAGATTAGAGGAGGATGACGAAGCTTCCTGACTTTGTTTTTTTTTTTTTTCTGATTAGCAGCGTTTGTCCTTATATCCACGAGGCACAGTCCATCGCAGGGTTTTGAAAACTAATACTCATTTTCACAACACTTCGGGCTCTAATTTCTTGGCGCAGCGCAGGGTGGCGCAGCTCACGCAGTGGTAATTTCGCCCGGTGCAGCCTGCGCAGTGGTAATTTCGTGCAGTGCAACACCGTGCGCAGCCACTTTGGCAATTTGGTAGACAGACGTGCGCCGAGATGGGTGTGGCGGCGTAGTAAGGGGAGGTGTCACATATTCATCATGACGCAGTGACAATTTCGTAGCAAAAGGCTCCGCTGAAAGTGCGCAGAGAGCTCGCCAGCTCCAACCTGGTTTACTTTCTGTGCAGTGGTAATTTGGCTGACCGGCACATAGTGCGCACACGTCACCGAAACCTCACAGGCAGGTTTCCAGAATGTCAGGCACATTTCAATGCAATAAATAATTACAGCAACCACTATTAAATGTAACTATCTGAATCAGGACATAAATTATAGTATCTATATCGATTGTCCTGATGTCAGATCAAAGAGAGAGACAGAGAGAGAGAGAGAGAGAGTGATGTGTGCATGTGGGCGCGTGAGTGCGTGTGTAGGCTATGTGGGTATGAGTCCTTCAGCTGCTTTCACACCGGATGTGAAACAAATTTTTCGCACAACTGATTACATTCAAAGTCAATGCAAAGACGCGGATATACGCATGTTTTCGCGTCTTTACATTGACTTTGAATGTAATCTGTCATGCGAAACATTCGTTTCGCGTCCAGTGCGCAAGCGGCTTAATACTATTATCGTCACTTAGGTTTTATCGTTTTTAGTATGGGAAAGGAATACAGCCTGATTGCTATGATCTCGTACTGAGTTTAAGATCACATATTGAAAATAAATGTGTAACGTATCTTGCATTGTTGTCCATGCATGTTAATCCCAAAATTTTAAGCAGCAACAGGGTGTAATAATAGGAACATGCTATCTATCGTTTCTCTTCCCAATGATGCAGGCAGAAGAAATAAATGAGCAACCGTCGTATTTCATTCCAACTTCATAAGTTTGAATGATCTGACGTAGTTTCGTTTTGAAATTCCATTCCAGTTCGCTAATGGTAATAATTCACGAATGCCCTAGCTAGCCAGCTAACTCATATTCGTAATGCTTAATATAGACGTAAGCGGTGCAGGAAACATGCCTGAAGCAGCTAAGTAAAATGCAACATTAACGCATCATGCAGATATAGGATAGAGGCTTCTTTATTCCAACATTTTAAAGGTGAGGAGAGGATCTCATTTGATTGGTGAAGATTTGACTCGGCTGTGTTAAACCCACTCACGCCTTCTCTCCTCCCTCTTTGCCATTTGCGCCGGCAGGAGGGACAGAGGAGTACCTGCGCCGGGCTGTGCTGGGCACGAAATTGCAATATACGCCTGGATACACCTCGTTGGCGGGGCGCTCCCTTCATTCGCCGCGCCTGCGCCTAGTCAACGAATTTAGAGCCCATCGAGGTATTTTCACAGATTCAAATTAAGGCCAGTTTTTAAATAATATTTTCCATGGTGATTCTTCAATGGAACCAACATCTTATGCAGAAGATTAAGATTAAATTAAGATACACTTTATTGAACCCTGGTGGGTAATTTGTTCTCTGCATTTAACCCATCTTATAGGCCTAGTTAGGACCAGTGGGCAGCCACAGAGCAGCGCCTGGGGACCAACTCCAGTTATAAAGCCAGTTCCTTGGTCAGGGGCGCTGGTAGGAGTGTTCCTATGATGCATGTTTTTGTGGGTGGGAGAAACCGGAGTACCCGGAGAAAACCCACATGAACACAGGGAGAACATACAAACTCCACACAGAAAGACCCCAGGTCCAATTCGCACCCACAACCTGTGAAGTGGTGCTAACAACTGTGCCACCATGCCGCGCATGGGGAGTGAAACAAACTATGGTCCTGTGGCCTAATGGATTTATTGTTTTTTGAAGCATAAGTTATAGTATCAACTCCAAACATATGCATATAATTAATTTTTACAAAGAAATGTCATAATAAATGTCTCAGAGAACCCTATCCAGTTCGCAAACCCCCCCCCAGGTGCAAGCCTGAGAGTTGCTGTCAATGCAGAATATTGACGAAAAATAACGTAAGACAACAAGAAATAACAGATTATTATTACAGATAACAACAGACAATATTTGGAATCCAGGGCCCCACAGAGCCATTAACTCAAGACAGTCATAAACTGCTTATGCTCTTTATCTTAATACTGTTTTATGCAATCGGTAGCGTCAAACAGTCACCACAAAGGAGGCCACGATGTTTGCAGGAACCTGTGGTTTCCTTAAAATCTGCAGCTAACTGAGGTCTTGAAATTGCTCGTTCTGAAACACCAGAAAACCAGCACACGCAATGACCCCTCTAGAACTAAAATGTTACCGCTAAGAGACTTACTTGTTCTCATTGGTTGAGTCATATCGGGGAAATGGATCGGGGTCGTTGTCGTTGAAATCGTAACTTGCTGCCGGATCCTGGACAAGGACAAATAATCGCCGATTACTCATTTACAAATGGATCCGAATTCTCTTCATTTGAAATTTATGCGTCATTGTCAAAGTCAGTCCGTTCATCTGACCCATTAGTGCACAAGATAAAAGAGAGAGATAATATAAATGAAAACGTGGACGTAAAAGAATGGTAAATATTATCTAAGGCATGATTCAGTGCATTATCCAACCCGATGCGATTCGTGGTGATAATGTTTGGGGTCATAAATTCAGAAATGGGAGGATGACATCGTCGCTCCGTGCCCTTCATCATGAGTGGCGCAGTGGGGTCAATTCAATCCAGAGCAACCAGCATATTCTGCAAACTCGATTGCTGGCAATTAAGGTCTCCCAGCCACGGAACATCGCTAATGTCTCCAGCCAAGCAAGGTAATGGAATCTGCCTTCGTCACCCGTTTGATTTTCCACGAAAAGCTCGTCCTGGTGACGGCAAGCAGCACACACAGAACGCGGCTCACGGTTTAAGCTACAAGCTTGTGTTTGTGAGATGGCACATGAGTACCGAGCCGTGGAGCTCGGATTCTCACATCTACGCCTATTTTTGTTGTTTGGCTTTCATTCTATTGCTAGAGCTGACATATTAATACAACCCCAATTCCGAAATAGTTGGGACAAAGTGTTAATTGTGAATAAAATCAAAATGCAATGACTTTCAGATCACATGAGCCAATATGTTATTTACAATAGAACGTAGATAACATTTCAAATGTTGAAACTGAGACATTTTACATTTTATCCACAAAATGAGCTTATTTCAAATTTTCTGGCTGCAACAGGTCTAAAAAAAGTTGGGATACAAACAAAAAAGGGCTGAAAAAGCAATTAATTTATAAGAGAATCAGCTGAAAGAACATTTAGCAAGTAATTAAGTTAACTGGCATCAGATGTGTAACATGATTGGCTATAAAGGGATGTCTTAGAGAGGCTGAGTCTCTCAGAAGTAAAGATGGCCAGAGGCTCTCCAACCTGTGAAGGCTTGCATAAAAAAATTGTGGAATACTTTAAAAACAATGTTCCTCAATGTCAAATTGCAAAGGCTTTGAGGGTCTCATCATCGACAGTGCATAACATCATCAAAAGATTCAGAGAAACTGGAAAAATCTCTGTGCATAAGGGACAATGCCGAAGACCTTTACTGGATGCCCGTGATCTTCGGGCCCTCAGACGTCACTGCATCACTCACCGGCATGATTCTGTCATTGACATTACTAAATGGGCCCAGGAATACTTCAAGAAACCACTGTCAGTAAACACAGTCCGCCATGCCATCCACAGATGCCACCTAAAACTCTATCATGCAAAAAAGGAAGCCATTGTTGAGCATGATCCAGAAGCGCCACTGTGCTCTGTGGGCCAAGGCTCATTTAAAATGGACTGTAGCAAAGTGGCAAAGTGTCCTGTGGTCAGAGCAGTCCAAATTTGACATTCTAGTTGGAAATCATGGGCGTCGTGTTCTGGGCAAAAGAGGAGAGAGACCACCCCTCCTGTTATCAGCGTTCAGTTCAAAATCCAGCATCTCTGATGGTATGGGGATGCATTAGTGCATATGGTGTGGGACACTTGCATGTTTTAAAAAGCACCATGAATGCTGAAAGGTATATAAAGGGTTTAGAGCGACATATGCTCCCCTCCAGACGACAACTATTCCAGGGAAGGCCTTGTGTATTTCAGCTGGACAATTCAAAACCACATACTGCAGCTATTACAACAGCATGGCTTCGCAGTAGAAGATTCCGTGTGCTGAACTGGCCTGCCTGCAGTCCTGATCTTTCACCGATTGAGAACATTTGGCCCATAATTAACCCTTTCGCAGGCAAATTTTGGCCCAGATGCATCCCCAGGGGATTAATTTTGGGTTTTTACCAAAATATGATTGTTATTCAAAATAACAATAAAATAACACCAAATCTCATAATAAGTTTCCCATAACTGGTTTTTACAATCCTCTCCAGAATCAAAATCGTTTGGATCCATCACTCCCGCTGCAAACTCATCGCAGAGTCATTCAATAAAGCAAAAACTTCATCCACAGCATGGCTAGAATGCCGGCTATTTGTACTAGTATGCCAACATGTCCCATTTGACCGGAAGTAGTCTCGAATTTTTAGGCCTGCCTGCAGTCCTGGGTGACCTGAGAGACAGCCAATTTGACCGTAACTAACAAGGGAATTCCCGAAAATCGGGAATTTAAAGAAGACTTTATAAAACACGTTGGTTAAAACGACAAAAAATTAAACGAAAAGGGTTAAACGAAAAGTCCGTCAAAGGAGACCCAAAACTTTCCAGCAGCTGGAAGCCTGTATTGAGCAAGAGTGGGATCAAATTCCAATGGCTAAACTCAAGAAACTTGTCTCCTCAATGCCCAGACGCCTCCTCTCTGTGTTAAAAAGAAGAGGGGATGCTACACCATGGTAAACAGGCCCCCGTCTCAACTTTTTTGAGACCTGTAGCAGCCATCAAATTTTAAATGAGCCCATTTTGTGGATAAAATTGTAAAACTTCTCAGTTTCAATATTTTCTATGTGATCTCTGTTCTATTGTGAATAAAATACTGGCTGGTGTGATTTGAAAGTCATTGCGTTTTGATTTCATTCACAATTTACACTTTGTCCCAACTATTTCAGAATTGGGGTTGTATATTGCACACACAAAATCAATTGCAATTTAAATTGAAAGTACGATGCGTCCTCAGAGTTGTGAAAAACGACCACTCCAGTGCGCGTTTTATTCACAGTTAAATCCCTCTTGGGGAATATTTGATCTATTGGCATCTGCAGACCTTCCCATGTGAAGATCAGTAATCTGCTGTGCAGTGGGAGAATTTATATTAGAATTATACCGAATTTATATGTTTAATTTTGATATGAGTATTGAAAAAGTTGCATCTCAACAGAACCAAATAAACATGGAAACATGAACACAACAGAGGACTTCATTGTCCTTTAAAAATATTTAACAACATTACGAAATAGTGTCTATTAAAATTGGGAAGGCATTGGTCTCCTCAATAAGTATACACAAAGGGCTTGCATCTGAAGACATAGACTGTGTCTTAAGCCATCCTCACAATTAAGGTAGGCCTATTTTTTTGAGGGTATCCTTTTTGTATCCTTTTTGAATTCATGAGCGCAGACATATAATTATTAAGTTTTGCCGGAAAAAAAAAATTCCAAGAACTTAAGCGACCAAGTAGAAGACTCTCAGCATATATGTCAATGTTTTTTCCCGTTTTATGGCTGTATTGCAGGTCTGATTACATCATACATTGTGTCATATGCCCTTGGGCCAATGATAGGCCGCCTATCAGGAAATGAAGTCACAGTGTGGAAATGCACATACAGTCTATATAGTCTATAGCAAAATACTTAAAATGTTAGTTAAGCTGGGGAAAAAAAAAAACAATAGTTTAAGTTTATAATGATGGCGCAGTGCATCTTGTACAACTGTGAGTGAGACTGGATTCAGCTTGAATGTGACGCACTCGTCTGAGGCCTTTTTAATTACCCATCATAATTACAAAAGACAAGATTTTCTGAGCAATCATTGCAAACGCTGTCTTTCAGCCTGACTGTCTGGCTCCACCAGACTCATTTCCGCGGTTGTGTTTACATCGACTGACCCCGCGCCGGCACGCCTCATATCCGCGCCTCGCGCACTGTTTACCAGTAATCGCAGATGCGTATAACGCTCAGCCAACATTGTATTGCTTTCGGCAAATGGTAATGACTTCCCATTGCACAAACAAGCTCTCAGACCATCCAAATAGCGCTCGGTCCGCCTGACAGAACGACCAGACTGGGGATTCGTGCACTGAAATGCATTTTAATTTGCCACCTGTTTCACTCGTTGAGTGCTGGTTCAGGAAGTGTATAGTAAAATAGAAAAATATTTAAAAACCACAGCACCCCTGTTCTCAAATGGAAATGTATTGTTTACTAATATCTCAGAACATGTTCTATTCACTTTTCCCCCTTTAAAAAATAGCAGTTGATAACGTAATATTTTGAGACATCTCCAGTATATCTGTTTGTATGGGGGATACGGGTGTTATTTGTCTAGCAGAGGTTGTTCCTAGCACTCAGTACAATAGGGAAGTGCCATAAATATTTGGACAGGGACACCACTTTTGCTTTTTTTTTTTTTTGGCTCTGTTCTCCCATTCGTTGAAATCAATGAAAAAATAGAGACGATCACCTGTAATTTACAGCCATTTATATCCAATCTATGTGAACTGAGCAGCAGGGTTTATATACGCCTATGTCTAAATACTGCCTGCACTGTAGATACTGCATGGCCAACACAGAATGGGAACCTTGTATCAGGTGCAACGGTTCAATATGAGAACTTTTCACACTAAAATTTGAGGAGTCCATGTAACATTTGAAGCGTTTTTCCATAGAAACAAGCCAAATAACCTTTTTTCCCCCAGACTGTAGGCTATAATGACCGTTAGCTTTGCTGATTACTGTTCGGCGGTAGTTCCTTACGTAGTTGGGGTAGATGTCTGTGTGGTTCCATTCCAGTCCGTCGTCCAGTACGGTGATGACCACGCCCTTCCCCGTGATACCTTTCTTCCATACCGGGATAACGTGCAGGTCCAGTTTAGGTTGCGAAGGGGACGTCCTGGTGTCTTGCTTGAATGAGCAGCCGTATCCGGAGAGAGGGAAGAAGAATGTGGGAAGGAGAAGGAGAGAGCGATAGTAAGTCAATAGGGTGGAGGTGGGCGATGAGGGTTATATCTTTATTTTTATTTGCACACCAACATGTGGCCTTGGTCGTGGAATTATCGAAAATGTTTACACCCTCTGACCTTTTCATTACAAGTTTTACTGGACACAAAATCATGACTGCTCTGGTCTCCCCATAGGAATAACTCTGCAGGGACTTAATCTCCAAGTGAACCAACGATTATTTACACAGCCGGTTGGCTCATTTAGCCTGGATATAGAGTTGACACAAAAACCTGCATACTCACCTGCCCACAAGGTTTTGATAAAAGTCTATAACCAGCCCCTGGTTTAAGGGAACAATTCTGCCCAAGTACGCTCCTATATTCTCTATCTATTTTAAAATATAAAAAATATAATGTATTTTTATGATGGCATACACTCAATGTTCATGTATTCACCAAGAACAATATGCATAATTACTGAATGCAGTTATGTTTACATTTAATATTTTCTGTAATCCAAACAAAATTGTGCAGATTGTATATGGTATTGTGTAGGGGAGACTGGGATCCGAGGAGCCTCGGGAACCAACGAGCCATATGACTATTTTTGCCTATTTGAAGCAGCTCTGATTTTTATTGATTATAATTATGCGATCTGGCTCATTGGTCCCCGTGGCTCATCGGACCTCAGTCTTCCCTGTAGCCACTCAGATTAACTATCCTGGTCATTGGTACAAAGGAATGGCCCAAAAAAAGAATCAAACCAGCAATCACTGCTTAAGACTGCAGGACTAGCTGCGCCAGAGAACAGTGCGGCAGCAGGCTAACAGAAAGCGCCGCTGCTGCCGCCGTCATTCAGCATCCGCTATTGAAGGCAAGTTAATGGAGTAATGATTGCAGTGCCTTTGGAATGACCGTTGAAAGAGGTAGTGATATTTTTCCGTCGAGGGCCAGCCTTTTCATTTCGAGGAAGCTTTTATACCTGTCATCTGGAGCGAGTGGGAGGGGTGGAGGAGGGGTGGAGGGGGTGAGTGCTGGTGACTCAATTAGCAAACACTTAATTGGATAACGTCTCTGAGAGAGGGAGGTCATGTGTCGATTTTCCCGCGAGAGGGGAGCGGGATGATTCATGGCAGTGCTGAGAGGAGGAGAAGTGCGTAGACGTGGCAGCATTCGGGCTGTTTTTGGGGAGCAGATTCGGCTGTGGCGGTAATACGGCCTCAGGCTCAGAGATGAGGGATGAGTCATCGCAGTCCGGTAATTCTGTGGCTTTGCTCCCGAGATGTGGCGGGCTGAAGGGGGGCTGATACTCAGCTAACACAAAATGCCCTTAAAATGTGGTACCGTGTGCTTTTCAGTTACTGTTATCACTGTAATATCCGTCCGAATGTTTACTGAAGCAAGTGTGATAATTCCACATAAGCTGCGCTTCAATCTTGTGATGTACTCATATTGTACATTGTGCAAATGATGGTGGTGTGTCAGGCTTATTTGAGAGGTTCTAGTTGATTCAAGTGTCATATTACTGGACAGTTTTCACGCCATTGTCACACACAGGTCAGAGGTCGATGGGTTACAGACACTGACGAAGTCACGAGGGTGTCGCGGGTTGTCCTAGAAACTTGCATCAATCAGATTAAAGTTGCTTGGCAGTTGGGATCTGGCATTACAAAAATTATTATTAGGTACAGTCTGTCTGTTGGTAGAATTGATTACAGTATACTTCCCAGACTGCACCATTAGAAAAGAAAAATAAGATTTTGTATCTGTGCTGGATTATCAGAGGATAGGCGTTATCTGCACATGTAGAATATTGTATTAAACAGAAGCTGTAAGGTATCTAAAGCTCTGGATGTGTGCCTTGGACAGGGGTGACCGACCCTTTTCCCAGAGATATACCATATTGTGTAGGTTTTAACTCCAGTCTGAAAGCACTGCAAATTCAACAGCTAAAGAACTTGTTGCCCTGCAAATTTGTTAAGTCAGGTGTTTCAAATTGGGACTGAAATGGAACAAGCAGCCTTTGACACTTTGGCCAGCCTCTTGCGGACAGTCAATCAACTGCATGATATTTGAGAAATGGTCTCCACCCTCTTGCTGGTCAGAATTAGACCAAATTCTTGCTTGTCAGTTGCAGCCTCATACATGCTTATTTGGTGTGGAGCCCATGATTCCGTGCACCTGTGTTCCTGAAAATCTGTCGTCAGTAAGCTTTAACTCCTGCCCTAACAAAGTGTAACCTCATTCCACAGCTAGAGCAGGGCTACCCAACTCTGTTCCTGGAGATCTACCATCTTGTAGGTTTTCACTCCAACCCTAACAAAGCACACCTCATTCAACTGCTACAGCAGGGCTGTCCAACAGTGTTCCTGCAGGTCTACCATCTTGTTGGTTTTTGCTCCAGCCTTTACAAAGTCTTCCTCATTCAAGAGCTACAGCAGGTTTGTCCAACCCTGTTCCTAAAGATCTACCAGCCTGTAGGTTTTCACTCCAACCCTAACAAAGCACACCTCATTCAACAGCTTGAGCAGGGCTGCCCAGCCTTGGGCCTGGAGGTCTACCAGCTTATAGGTTTTCGCTCCAACCCTTACAAAGCAAACCTCATTGAGGAGCTAGAGCGGGGCTGCCCAAACCAGTTCATAAAGATGCATTGTCCTCTCGGTCTTCACTCCATCCCTAATAAAGCAGGCCTCTTTTAACTTCTAAAGCTCTGTATTTTGAAGATGCTGAACATTTTTGGACTATGAACCTGAGATTATGGGGTAGAGTTGAAAGTGATACTGACAGTAAAGGACCAGCAACTAAAGATCATGTGTTTCTTTCATCAGTGCACTCTGCCAGCTAATTTCACTTCTAAATTGATACATCCTGGGTGCAGAACTAGGAGCAAATCCAGGAAATATGAACAAAATACTGTGAAGGTATAATTACCTCTGCCAAGGAGGTTATGTTTTCACCCGCTTGTTAGTTTGTATGTTAGTTTGTCTGTCTGATAACAGGATAATTCAAAAACTTATGATCGATTTGGCATGAAATTTGGCAGGGTAATTGGTGGTAGTTCAAGGAAGAGTTGATTTAATTTTGGAAGTGATCCGGAACATATTCTGTAACCAAGAGAGCAGATATATGGCATGTTGAAGGTATGGACTCTACCAAGTGCCCTCTAATTAATTTACAAAAGCTAAAATTTTGAAGTAGTGAGTTGGTCCTGCGGACCAAACTGGGAATCCCAGAATTTGAGGAAAATAAATCAAGAAAGAACATTATCAGAAAATTAACCCAGTTATAAGAGAGAATTTCATCAACATTCTGCTAAGGGCCTTCCTCACAATGACTCTGTGGTAGTACGTTAAAACTAGAGCTATTCAATAGAGAAGTGAGGGCTTAGCCTATTCACTGACACAAAGTAGCTCATTATTGCCTCATCTCATGTGGGAGTTGAATTATTCGCTTTACCTGGGGAATCGGCCGGCGCCATGAGATGCCCTGAATAGGTTTATTTCCGTAGGACCTGAATAGCACTCTCTCTTGGGAATATTCAAAACTACACGCGTGGGAAAGCACAAGGAGACTCCAAGCTTATTGAACTGTTTACACTCACAAGCCGGAGAACACGGCTTCAGACGCTGTCTGTCGTACTTATAGTAGTTATTATTTTAGCTGAGACCTGCCATGATTTTATGCTGGCCTTTGTTGGCTAAGCGCGTGGAGAACCTGATGACCAACCTTGGTGACAAGCTGACTATTGGCTGTTCTGATGAACAGCTGATTGATCTTCTGAATCCAGGTAGAACTGTAACTAGTGCATCTGAAACCAGTTTGAGCACATCAGGCTGGCGTTGGCTGAAATGTTTAGTGCAGTCATTTGAGAAAACAGGAACTCTGGGTAGAAGAGGGCCTTCACATATTACCATTGAACATCCTCTTTTTATCAACATCTCACTACTACATAATTGGAGAAGGTCTGCGGATCTGATTTGTGGTCTGAGATGTTCAGAAGGGTTGGTTGACATTGGTTGTGAGTTCATACACTGCGGTTTCCTAAATCAATGCATTTTGGGTTTGCAAAAATGAGCAAAAAAAATCCGTTCATCTGACTGGAGACTTTAAATCATGGCGAAAAGGAACAAGGAAGCAAAGGAATGGAGCTGCAGTACATCTGGCTGCGGAATGCACACTCAGTGTGCTAATGAGAAGAAAGAAATTAAGGTCTGTGAATCTGTAAAGCTTTTTTAAGGGTCAAAGAGTCAAAATGCACCTGCACTGCAAGCAGAATGTGCTGAAACTAAACTGACTTTGCATATCCTGTGGCTGTCCTCATTCAATGCAGTTCCTGGGTATTCGGAAGGAAGGGCTGGTAATTGCCTCTGGGTGGAAGCAGAATGAAGAATAGCACAGGCTTGCACCACAGAATGCACAATTAGTGCTCTTGCCTACAACTCGCTGATGCAGGGATTAAAGATGGCTGACTTCGTTAGAAACCATTAATTGTCCACCACTGTGTCCCACGAGGGCTCTGCAAACCACCGCCCCGGCCCTTTGCAGACCTCTGCGTTTATGCTTATTTTTAGAGATGTCATTTTCTTGTTTGTTTAGTAACATGGAACGTCAATATGCTGTTTCTAATTGGTCAAATGTAGCAGTGACATACACCATCTCAGAATGCTGTTCCCTGTGAGAGGACCTCTCGGTTTTTTCCTCCTATTAGGCTGCAACTTCGAGCTGAATCATTTTGCTCCTCATACACTTTTCATTGTTCAAAGTGAGATCACGGTATGGTTAATTTTGACAATACAGATCCAGCGCTCTTCAAAGCCCTGTAGACTAAACACAGCCGGTTACAGTCAGTACTTTGGTTTGTTGGCTTTCTCACCATCTCCTGTGGTGGAGGAATATGATTGTATGTATTCGGTGCTATGGGTTGTAGTTCTTTAAAATGAAACAGGGCTTATTGGACTTTTCTTGTCTCAGCACAGCTTAGCTTCCCACCGACAGCCATGCACAAATTACTCATTGCAATCAGATGACGTGGTGCGACAATATCAGCCTGTGCGAGACTTCTCACGAATTAACTACCAACTATCCTGTTTAACATCATGACCTCCCGAATAAATTGGAAATCACAAAGCATCACAGCTTAGCATGTAGGCCGTGGTGGGGGACTAATTTCCTTTCTCCACCTACCCCTGATTCTGTTAGCTAATCAGCAGTACTCACCGCTGCTGTTTCCGTCTACGGTTGAACAATAGTGAGATGATTCACTCAGGACCTGTGATTCACTCAATCATTCATCTGAAATATCTGATCACAAAGCTGATTGTAGGAAATTGAATTATTCAGAAGCAATTAAGAGTGGAAGCTGGTGTGAAACCCATGAACAGATACAGCCCTCACTGTCCAACACTGGTGGAAGAGTAATCCACTAATACTACAAAGCAGCACCCCTGAAAAAAACTGCACTCTGTCAATGCAGTGGTACATGGGCTGTATGGAACTAGTCACCAACCCTGCCCCCGGAAATCTAACATTCTTTAAGTTTTCACTCTAACCCTTAGAAAGAACATGTCACTCAACAGCTAGAGATCTCATTGATCTGGAACTTCCCCTGTTCAGCTCCCTTGTAGAATCAGATTAACTAAATTGCGGTAGAAATGAAAATCTACAGAACGGTGGATATCCAGGAACAGGGCAGTGAGCCTTTGTTGTATTTGGGGGGACCACTATGGCCACTGCAGGTGCTTAAAAGAAGACCCCGTCTGTAACTGCAGTAAGCAGAGCTGTGGTAGTTTTTATAAAAGAGCCATTTTATTGGCAAGAAATAATGAAAGCCAGAGTTTTTAGTGTCTAGGGGGGTTCACTTGTTAAATCTTGGGGAAGAGTGGGAAAGGGAAGGCCCTTGCAGGTCACTGTGTCAACTCCAATGACATGACCCTTGAATTTAAAATGACATTGCTGACCTTAGTTAAGGGCAATTTCACACTTTTGATTTTCAAGTTCATTATTTTGCTTGGGAAAACCGAGGAGCAGAATGTTCGCTAAGAGTGGAATGGCAACCTGTAGAGCAGAATGGTAAACGGGGCGTAACCATGACCATTGATTACATCATCATAATCTGGAACAGAGAGGAGTATCCCTCAACCATATTTTTCCTACAAACCAGTGGAAATGAGACCTAATTTCTATAGCAATTGTGTAGTTTCATCCTCAAGGTTTTACTAGATTTTCCATACTTTCTGTAAAAGAGAGGCCTTTTCTCGAGTCGGATCTCAAAATATTTGTTGCCAGAGATGCATTAAATGCTTATTTTATCCTTAATACTATTGAAAATGTTGCTATAATACTGTGTTTTCATGCTGGAAAACAACATGGCTTAGTTTTGTCTACAATGAGAGCCAATTTGAGTTTGGTAAGCATTGATTTCATTTTATCAAAAGCTCTCTGAAGCTTTTGAATTGCTGGGGAAACAAAAAATAGCAGAGCCACACAGGACAGTGGCAAAAGCATAGCAATGGATGTTAGGGTTGGATAATGGTGGATGCTGTTAGAAAAGGTGTATAATTTTACGTGTGTAATATTAAAAGGTACTGGACTTTGAATGGATCCTTGGGGTACACCTTTTGAAATGTACATGTAAGGTAAAATAACCAACTTTAACACACTGAGATCTATCTTACTTACAGTTTTTAAACCAATCATGAAACTGGCTACTGAAAGTAATACCAGACAACATGCGTGACAACATGTAAGTAGACCAAGAAGCCTTTGGTTGAGGGAGAAGTCGGGGTTCAAATCCACATCTCGGACTCAGGCAGATCCTTAACTCGTCTTTAGTACCCTTTATGTGAATGCAGTGTAAGGGATTGAATGCAATGTAAGACATGCTGAAACTCACCAGGTACCACTGCTGATTCCACATGGGGTCATCGAACAGCTTGTCCACAGGGCAGTCCTTACACTTTGCCCCCAGTGATGCCCGCTTTGTGCGTTGCTTCTCATACTGCTGCTCTGCCCACGATACCTTGATGGGTGTACGGGGTTGGGGTGGGAGGGGCAGAAAGGCAGGCGGGGTTAATTTTACACTCAGCAAACTTGCACTCCCTTGTTCCTATGTGTGCACATACACTTAAACACATATACCCTTATGTCCAGGGGCAGTAAGGTGGTGCAGTGGGGACCTCCCCTTATTCACATGGGTTTCCTGAGGGTACTCTGGTTTTGTCCCATGGTCCTAAGACAAGCATTCCAGGCTAATAGGAGATGCTAAATTTTCCTTAGACATGGCATGAGTGTCTTTAGTAGTATGCAATTCAGTTGCTACATGTTTTTAGAAGGGTATGACTGATGCCCAAAAAGTGCTGAAAATGGTGTTAAAAATAATCAACAAACTCTTAAAATGCTGAAACGGTGACACATACACATATACATATGCATGCACATAAACGCTAGCAGTTGTGCACATTCACACTCGCAGTCTCTCACATACACATTAACACCGACACATATGGGCACGCACGTGTTCATGCATGAGCTGTACACACACACACACACACACACACACACAGCTATCATACACATCCTCTCATTTCCTCTGTGTGCTATGTGCACTTGAGTACATTTCAGCAGCAATGACCCGCCCTCTGTTAAAGCCGCTCTATCAGTGCAGAAAAGAGATAATACTGCATCTCCGATCCCCGTGTAATTTCATTTCAAGGCTCCCCAGGCTACTTCTGCTCTTGTCTGCTAATGTAGGGTTGGGGAATCTATACACACACACACACACACACATTCACGCATGCGCGCACACACACTGCATCTAAACCAGAGCAGGCCTGTTTTTCCCATGCCTCCGCTTTTACCATGCTTGTTTACCGTCATCCCCTCTGGTTTATTTATGGAAAGCCCTTGTCTGTTTCTATTCTTTCCTAGCAAGCCCTCCACACCTCCCTGTTATGATCTGTGCGATTACCCCTCATGAAAAAGGCACTAGAGTCTGTTTATTTTTTTCCTGAGTATTTTTGTTTACTCTTCTTGTTAGCTTTTTGGAGCCTGTTTTTTTTTTTCATTCTAATTTGGGTGCTGATATTAAATAAGAACAGGTGGCATAGAGACAGGGCATATTAGTTTAAACAGCATTAATTCTCAGTCATTAAAAATGTAATTAATTTGTCCTCTCGTCCATTAGTCTTCGCCAAGACCAAGCGGCCAAAAACAGGAAACAAATTGCTGGTCTCTGTTATCTCAGCCTTACACTCCTAAATTTCACCATTCTGTACAAAACCTTTGTGAACTGGAAGGGCACTCAGTTGAGCGCATAGCCCCACCAAAACAACATCATAATACTATCAAGTCATTAAGTATTCTTCATTTTTGATATTTCTACTTATTATTCCATACCTCAAAGGACAATTTTATGCCCTCTTGAAGGCTCTGGAACCTATTGTTTTCAAGAAAGTTATTAAAACCCACTACTTAACATCAGACATTGACAGGTATGTCTTGACAAAAGGCCATCTCAAAAACTATTCATATTTTGTGAAATAAATGAAAAAATTTCAGGTATTGGACTGAATTGATTCTTGGAATTAATGTGAAGTCAATATGATGTTTAATTTATGGGATATCACCAAAAATGATTTTATGTTTTGAGAGCATTATGCCATAATAGTGCATGATAACGTCCTCAAAATGAAATTGCCTCCAGAAATTAATATTGTTTACCTCCCCTCTAAGTTTGGTCCAAATTGGCTGAGTTGTTATTGAAATGTGTTTTTCGCAGACAAAGAGTGAGAAAAAACGAACAAATGGATAAACAAACCAGCACAGGCAATTATATAAGCCCTCTCTGACTTCAATAGTGGGGCTAAGAAATATACATAGAGTATACAAAAATTTGAACATATCTATAGTGGACTGTCCCTAGTCAATTGTCTCAGATGCTCAGATATCAGCACTCTGCAAACACATGCGTTAAATACGACTCAATGTGTCATTTCAAAACTGATTCATATGGAATTTACCCTTTCAAGAGTGCGATTTAAAAAAATGCAATTAGAATACTCTCAGTGGAACTTTCGAATTCAGATGTAAGAATCACCTCTGGTCACACTGAGCAATTTAGGTTTTGAACTCTATCTCAGAATGTTGAAAAACATTCCAAAAAGTCTAATCAGAGTTCTTAACCAGCGAAGAATTTTGAGGGAAAAAATATCTAAAAAGACCAGCTCTTTGAAGGTTATGGTTTTAGGCCAAAATTGTTTGTAGGATTCAACACACAGTGGACCTTATTGGTTAAACTTCTCAGAGTAAGAGGATGAAGTGAGGAGGGGGGCTGGGGAAACTGATTGAGATCAGTGTTCCTGCGTTTGAGAGGCCTTAGGAATATGGGCCATTGTGTTTAAAAGGCTGCCTTTGTTACTGGTAAATTGTATATCTGCAGCTCAGTGAGTTGCAGTAATGTCTATTTAGCTGGAAATTGCTGAGGCACAGAACATCTCTTGAAACTAATGATTGGTCTTGACCTGTTTTCAGTCATTTATTTAAATTAAAATTATGAAAACACTCAACATCATCAGGTGTGGCCAGTTTTCTTCATCAAGATAACATGAAAAATGAAACGCTTCATTAAGCCACGTAACGTTGATTTAAGTAAAGACCAAGACCAATCATTAGTTTCAAGGGATGTTCTGAGCTTACTCTATTTTCAGTTCACCAGCCACCACTAGTGGGCAGCACTGATGCCTCACAAGGTCACGGGTTCCAATCCCAGAGAGGGCCTTTCCGTGTGGAGTCAGCATGTTCCCCCTCTGCCCTCATTTACTTAATTCAAAGGAATTTTCATCAATGAGCATTGACTAATGAACTGGCATTGTATGCCTCATTATCTGATTATCAAAAGTGAATTAACATATTTGACTGTAAAAGGCATGCCTACCCTGTCATCCTCTGACAGTCTCTTGGTGATGTGACCGGCACTTCTTTTGGCCCTCCGGGGATGGCTGCGGTGTTTGAACAGGTAATGGTTTTGTAACGATCCAATCTGCAGAGAGGAAAGCATGTTTCATACATACCTTTTCTGCTACCCAACCAAAATATGGGGCTCTTCCTTTTAAATACAGATGATGGCAGGCTTAAGAGGAATTTTAATGTTGTTCAACAACAAAGAACACTGTTGTTACTTACACATACAATGTTGATAATTATATGTATTTTGAGTAGCTAACATCAGTATGAGTTATTAGACAAATGGGTCAGAGATGTTGATATTTGAAAATAACATTTACAATTTTAGCCATGTTTTTTTTTTCAATCAGTGTTTACAGGTTGCGGCCCTTAGAGAAACAGGCAGGGAAAGCTGAAGACAATCATTTGTATTTTGAATCTTAAGTATATTGAATTTCTGATATAGATTCTTGTGGGTGTCATGATTGTTGAGTTATTTTCGGTGATTCTAATGCAGTGGCCGCTCAACTTCGTTTCATTGTCGAAGAAAGAAAAAATGAAAATGTAGTCGGTCCTTCTCACTCATTCGCACTCCCTCTTGAGGTCTAAGCACTGAGGAATCCTATTAATTATTAATAAGTTTCTGTTTGTCATGCATTGAAATATTGCCCTGTGCTTTGAAAGGGTTTATATAAGACGAATGAATGCAATTATTGTTACATTGCATTAAGCATTGCTAACTACAAAAATTCTGCGTGCTTGACATCATTAAATTCATTACAATATGCAATATGTGCTCTAATTTCCCTCGCTCTCAGGAAAAAAGAAGCCTGATGCCACAGATGAGTCCTCAATCTAGTTTATCAGTTCTTTGTCTTGCGACATGGTTCACCCTGGGAGATATCACACTTTCGACACGTATGAGAGAGTGTGCTCTCTAAACTAAAAACAGGTGTCTTTCTGAGCATGGAAATGTTTCTATAGTGGTGGTAAACGGTGCACGATTATATATTGTAAACCTTATGAGGAGGAAAGCATGGCGACTAGGCAAATGAGGAAAGCAGTCTGTTTATCGCCGTAGGTCGCCCGATTATATATTAAATGGGAGCATGAGAGTCACTGCAATCAGGGTTTACCTGAATGCGCTGCTGCCCACGCGGAGGAGGAATAAGAGCGCGGGGACACGAGCTGATCTATAATAATACATTCTCTCCTTCCCAGCGGGAAAGAAACCTTTTACCGCGACTGGAAAATCCGCATTTATCACGTATCAGATCTTTATCAAATACCAGTTACGCACGTTCACTGCAGTTTCCTCAGTTGTTTTCGTCAAACCAAATATAATTTGAATGTAACAATTATAAGGGTCTACAAAGGAAGCATATTCAGCCTTTGTGCTCACTATATTGCATAGGCAACATAATTGGTGTTAGCGTCACGTTTAACCTTTATATCTCTCAGTCAGGTTTCATCTGTAGGGCTGTAATGTAAAACGCTAAAAAGAAGAAATTATTCGAGTTGCGTCTCTTTTGAAAAAATATATAGCCCAATAGCTCTCAATGAATGAGAACAGCTTGTTCTAATTCTCAAACTAAGTATGTATTATTTATTACACACGGTTACCTACTTGTCGTTACAACCATTACTATTTTGCGGATCCAACTATTAATTGTCGTGTGAGAAAACGAGCAGGATACGTACTCACGAAGAGGGCTTTGCGTCATTCTTGGATGTAAATGCTATACTTAAGTGAAGCGTTGGCTACGTCAATTGAGACGTGGTAAGCAGCAACAGGGCTGACGTTGACTGTCTCTGGGTGTAGTAGCATCCATTAATGAATAAAAATGAGTGTGTGAATACCAAGTCCTCTGGAATTTTTGCAGAAGATTCCAAAACATAACATATTTTTCGGAAAATTGCAAAAAATGTCAAAACGGGTAACGATATATATTTTTAACTAAGGTCAGTGTTACGGAATAAAAATATGCAAACAAACCACCTGGCCCCATTCTACTCACAAAATCGAGATTGCATATAAATCTCGCCCTTTTAACTATGCATTTTTATTCCATCTTGACCCTACCTGTCTGATCAGCTCGTAGCCCAGTTCGTCGGCGATTGCTCGGGCAGCGTCGCGTCCGCCCGGGACTTCCACTGCCCATTCGTTCACATACTGTCGGTTCTCGCCAGAAGCATCCGTGGTGCGAACGATGGCACAAAAAGCCACGAGAGCAGAGTACATCACCAGCGCGCGACATCTCGCATCCATCGCAAAAAATACAACTATGGTAAATATTGTTGATGTTCGTATTTACAAAACCGCGTAGAAAGATGGGAAACAAGATTAAAAAAATAATAAGTTGAGGAAAGAAATTAACACGCGCGTTGTCCTTTATCGGTAATAAATATAATGGCCACTATGTACATGTATCTACAGATACATCTTGCGAACACTTGAGAAGAAGCTATCCTACTGCCGCTTCTTTGCCCTATTGAGTAGACGTTGAAAGCTATGGAGGAAACCATGCAAGAAAAAAAAATGTTTACACGTCAAATTACGAGGGGTTCTGACGTCAATTTCGAATCTACCTGGAGTAGGAGCTGCGCTCGAGTCCCGAGAGAGACAGGCGGGTGGGGTGGGAACCTTAAGGGAGGGGAAACTAAATCTAAAAATAGCAATATACTGTATTCTTTTTTTTTTTTTTTTTTTTTCAGAAGAACAGATGACCGACATCACGCATTAATCTTCTGTGAGCATTTACACAAGCATTAGGGCTGTTTTTTTATTTTATTTTATTTTTTTCAAAATGAAACGCTGGGTAGCCATGTTTGGTACTGGAAAATTAGCCTACTTTGTGTGCTGAGCAGGGTATGTTGTGTATTAGGTAGTATCTTGGAAAAGTATTGACATAATTTTCCTTCAAACCCCACATCACGATGATGAATGCATGTAGACAAAAATGTATTTGTACGTGCGTGTATATTTTTAAGTCTGTCGTTATACGCTGAGCCCTATCATCACTCAATGCATGACTTTTGAAAACTTCCTGACCAGTTTAGGTCGAAAAATGTTCATATGATGCGTGGAGCTGATACTTATATAGGCTACTACTCGGTTCACGTGCACGTCGCAATGCCAAAGCAAGATTTTGGAAGTCCATGTCGGCCTTATGTAGCTCCGCAGAGTGCCTTTCGGTCAAATTTCAGCACTTTGGTACTGGACAGCTCCTTGTTGGAAGACGCATTGCTGAGGTAAATTAATGAATTAACTAAATGGAAAAATTGAGACTTGTAAAGGCAGGCAGTAGCGCGTGGACCAGCGAAAAATGACTTGTGAAGGTTGAAGGGAAAGAAAAACATTCTTGAATTTTGCCTAAAAATAATGGACTTTTACAAGTACTGCTTGACTTGGCGGGGTACGAACAGTGGGCTTATGTCATAATTTCCGATAGTAACCATATCTAATGCACTTTTATATAATTTTTTCTTCGAACGTTCAGCCTTGATAAATTAAAAGACAGTGGAGGCATGAATTGCAATTTTTTTTAAAGTTTATTCTTTAATCAGTGCTGTTAATCCTTGTTCATATTTCTTCTACTTTATTCTACTCATCAGCAGCTCATCAATTTAGGCTATACCTTGCTTTCATACTGTTGGAGTTTTAAGTCTACTTGATGGCAGGCCACCGGGAACACAAACCTATGTACTGCCCTGCTGTAAATGATGAATTTTCAAAACTAAAGAATGCATAAGACTACACTTTGATTTAATTTTAAAATTATATGACTTTGTGGTTCAGTGGCGGCTGCAGAACAGAAAACGGAAGGATGGGTGGAAAACATCCCTTGAAGCGAATGATTATTGACTTGTCGTCAATCATTGTTCTTGATTAACTTGTTTTCCAACAATACGAATAATCAATTGGCAATTAAACAAAGCTTCCTGTGCCGTAATAAGCAACCCTTAAGGAAAAAACAAAACTACTCCGGATTTTCCATGTTAACATTTGTCATAATCTGCAAAGGCCATCACACCTAGTGTTTAAATGAAAACAAAGGAAACAAATATTGAAACGTGCGCATTTGCGTCCAGATGACGCGTTTCATTTCCCGTCTTAACGAAGGGAACTGGCTACATCTGAGGGAGGTGAGTTGAGGTAGCTTTCATCAAGGAGAATGATTGAAAACAGACTAAGACTAATTGTCGGTTTAAAGGCTTGTTTTACGCCCTCCCTGCTTTCTGTCCATCGGCCGCCATTGATATGGTTTATTTATGTGTGTTTTGGATGCTTCCATCTGTCGCACCTGCATCCAGAACCGCATCGTTTAACACATGATGGAATAGTCTAGCACTTATTCATTTTAGCCAGAACTGCCAAGTAACCGAGAGTCTGCCGCGCTTCAGTTCAGCATGCTCGTGATTTTCAGTTAAAAAGAAAAAATCCTTCGCCGCTGAACACCGCACTGCTGGAGACCAAGGACTTTCTTTTCATTTTGGAGAGAGACCGTTATACTAGCAGAGGGGAGAAGTGAATAAACTCAGTTCAGTAATATCCCGGATGACATTCTTTTCTTTCATTGTCCTTTGTGATTGAGTCGTGTCCTTCAGCGAGAAGGAAAAACAGAAAAGTGTAGCTCAGTTAGGACAGGCAAACGCATAGATCTTAATTTCAAATCAGAACCAGTTTGGCAGGAGAGAACTAAATCAATAAAGCAGGATTCTTATTGGCAGCCGGCGATGTTGTCTCGCATTCGGCCCATTCATGCAAGACTACAATATTTATCTGCATTGCTCAACTCCGTGACAGTTGTGCAGGACGTTATCTCTTGCCGTTATAGAATATAAAGCTTTTTTGCTAATGACAGGAGCTCATTGCTGCTAAGCCATTCCATTTAATGGCACGTTAGCCGCGTTATGTATGAATAAATCCAAACAGTGTAACTGTTCTCGGATCCACAACACCAGGAGCGGGAGTCTTTCATCTAGCCACATCTGTTTGTTTTTGCACATTGCCAATGTTCTCTGGATTTTTTGTGTATAATGTTCTCCCACTAGCCACTTTTCAACCTGCTCCCCCCCTCTCTCTCTCTCTCTCTCTCCCTCTCTCTCTCTCTCTCTCGCTCTCTCTTTCTCTCACTCACTTCTGTGACTTTAATGACCATCAAGTCCCTGAGAAAAATTAAGCAACTTAATCAAGGTAAAATTTTTACTGCCAAATCCACTGCACATATGATCTTGTTTGCACTTATGCACTCTGTTAGACTTGAATTAACCATGAACATTTTATTATGTGCCTGAATCTGGCTTTTTTTTTGGGAGCAAATATGGTCAACCCTTCAGCAGAAGTCAGGGACTTTTTTATATCCGGCTATAGACCTGTACTGAATCAAACACTGAGATGTACTGCTTCTCAGCACTGGATACTTTTTGAAAATAAGTACTAAGCATATTTTGATTTTGCCAAGAGCCATTTTCATTGGAAAACTACGCCGTAATTCTTTGATCTGTACTGTCCTCAGGAAATATGCCAGTGAATAACTGTAATATTCCACATTGGCTCATAATAACGTGCAGTAGCACAGTCGTGCAGTTTTATTGTAGATCTGGCCTGAGTGACCTGAGGATAGATTTTAGTTGACTGAAAACCTGTCTAGCTTCATAATTTTTGAGGATGGGCTTGAGGAAATGTCTTCTAGATGTTTTTTATTGGACTAGACGACTCCCTGCAGAGATGGACAGTGAAAGGAAACAGGAAACATCATTAAACGTAACTCAATTCCACTCCTCAGGCCCGAGTTCAAGCTCGCCGCCGATTGACGCGGCCCAGTGTTGCCGGAGTGATTATTTAATTAACACGTGAGCTGAGCGTGATGACAGGTTACCATCGCGCGCTTCCAAGTGACAAATTGTGCAATGTGGTGAAAGGGTGGCTGTGACAACAGGCTGACAGAGCAAAACGAGAGCAATTAGATAGTGTACAAAATGCGTAGGGTTAGGAAACATGCTACATGGTCTGTGTACAAACCGTGTATGGTAAGGAGTCAAGGCATACAGTCGGTGTTCACACTGCGTACGGTAAGAGGACAAGAGTTTGTCTTAGGGTTATGCCTGCTGGAATAAGCAGGGGTGTCTTTGAAAAGGATGATGTCTTGAAGTCATCGTATGTTGTTTCAAAATACGCATGTGTATTTCTATGTCAAATGTGCCATCATAGATGTGCAAGATGCCCACGCTGAGAGCACTAGTGCAGCCCCTGATCATGACAGACGCTGGCTTTTGAATGTATCGATGATAAATGTTGAGATTGTTCTCCTCCTTTTTGGCTCTGAGAATTCCAAAAACAATATTAAAGATGGCACAGTGGTTAGCACTGCTGCTTCACAGCAAGAAGGTCGTGGGTTCGAATCTGGCCCGGGGCCTTTCTGTGTTGAGTTTGTATGTTCTCCCCATGTTCGCATGGGTTTCCTCCAGGTACTTCGGTTTCCCCCACCCACAAAAACGTGCATCATAAGAATGCTCCTAACAGTGCCCCTGACCAAGGCTCTGGCTTTAGAACTGGAGTTGGTCCCCACTGCTCCTAACTATAGGATGGGTTAAATGCAGAGGACAAATTACCCCATGGGGTTCAATAAAGTGTATCTTAAAAAGATAGTGTTGATATGTGGCTTCCTCTTGGCATAGTAGAGCATTTGATGATGCCAGGTCTTCAGGAGTATTTATTAGCCCATGTAGTAATGTCCATTACAGAAGCAGGTTGATTTTTATTGCAGTGTCATCTGAAGGCTCAAAGCTCTTGTGCATCCAACAGAGGCATTCTGCCTCATCTTTAACACACAAAAATTTATCTGGTTTCTCCAGATTGTCAGAATCGTTCACTATATTATGGACTGTTGATGGTGAAATCCCTGAATTTCGTTCAATTGCAAGTTTAAAAATGTTCTTTACCTCTTAAGCCCTGAGCCTCTGGTTCGAAAATGGCATGCCCACAATGAAATGAGTATATCTCTGCAACTACTTGGAAAATTTGAATAATCTTGGTATCACAATAAAGGTAACACTATTTTGGATTTCTTTTGTGGTGTGAAAATCAGTATATATGTCAATGAGTCAGAGTAAATGAAGATGGAACACAGCATAAATGTAAGATCTCATTTTGCGCCTAACAAAGCTTTACTTCTATCCCTTGTGAACTTATTAAGTTGCAATCTGAAACCTCTAAAAAATTACAACCCAGAATCTCATCATTATCTGCGCCAAGGTTTAACCTAATCAAGTAAATCAGAGGAAAATAAGAGAGGAATGTCTAGGTGGCTTCTCCAAATTGGCAGTTCAGGTACCTTGTGTGCCATTTCAGATTTCTTTGGGACCAGACTGTAAAACTCATTTAATTTAACTCATATGTCACTACAGGCCTACATTCCATCCAAATACTACCACTCTTTTCATTTTTAGAATTTTTAAATATTTTTTGATTATTATTTCTGCCAGTCCTGTATATATTTTACCATTCAAAGAAAATACATACAAAGAAAATTAAGTTTGACTCCACTGGAGCAGATTTATTAAAAAGATAAATAAATAAACAAGCAAATAAATAAAATTATAAATACAAAGAACAAAAACCCCAGCATTAAAAAACATTATTTATAAAAGTACAATGCTTTTACTGTCAAAAAAGATGCATGTTATCGCAGGATTTGATCTCTGGTTGTCCAACCCATAGTCTTTTGCTTTAATCACTAAGCTACATCAGCTGACTAAAGCTTCGTTTCCACCAAGCAGTACAGTACAGTTCCATTCAGTTCTGTTCGCAATTATTTGTGTTTCCATGGTAAGAAGTTCTGAAGCGTACCTAAATAAGCGTACTGAACCGTAATGTTTAGGAGCAGGCTTGCGTTGGGGTACCAATATGTGGTACGGTTTAGAGACACGCCCATTGCTGTTCAATGATTGGATGAGAGATGTCGTCACCGTGAGAATAATGTCAAAAACAAGCTTCGCTGTATGGTCGACCCAGCAGGTCCAGACCTTCCTGGGAATCATCGGGGAGGAGGAAATCCAGAGGGAGCTGGATGGTTCTGTGAGAAAAGAGAAGGTGTTTCAGGTTGTATCTCAGAGGATGGCTAGAGAAGGATTTCAGCGAACATCAGAACAGTGCCGCATTAAAAGTAAAAAGCTTCGAGGGGAATATTGCAAGATAAAAGACTACAACGGCCAGAGTGGCGCAAACAGAAAGACATGGAAATGGTTTGATATGATGGACGCAATATATGGACACAGGCCAGCGAGTATGGGGAGAGAAGCAGGGATTGATTTGGCTACCTCTCTGCTGGAGGCTTTGATTGAGTCTGAAGGTAAGTTGTGGTCTTGTTGCTAAGGTGCTGGCGTCAACTTTGTGCTCAACTTGTACAGTAAACTACTGTCTCATTACTGACTTTGTCACTTGTAATATAAATATGCCTTCTTGCTGTTATAAACAGCCACATTCAGAGTAGGAAGAACACAATTACCGGTAACTCCTCCATTGTTGTTAAACTGTGTCGGCTGTGTTTCTTCTTGTCTCAGCTGACTTTCGCGCCGATGATGTCACGCAACGACTCTACCTGACGCAACAAATGCCTTCCCACCTGTCACGTAGTGGTGCCTTTTGCAGTGGGTACACAAACCGTACCGAACCGTACAAAAACTTTCCGTACCAAACCGTTACGTTCCGAACCGAACTGTACCATACTGCTTAGTGGAAACGAAACTTAATCTTCCGCTGTCAAATTGACAATATAAAGAGCGAGTCAAGACAACACGTCATGCACCCCAGTTTAGTGTTTGTACTGCTGCCTGTCTTCGTGCTTGTGCTTAATGGCACAAGGATTCTCTGTCAGAAAAGACTTTGAAAACAGCTGTTGATTATTTAGCGAAAATACTACATAAAAACCAGTTATGCATTTATATTGTCGCGCTCTTTAAGTACATGTAAATCGCCCATGGACTCAGCTTGACGCACGGGGAATGCAAGGCCCTTTCTCAGCCTAAGTTTGTGCGATTAAGGTGGTTTAGGGCTCGTTGGAAACATCAGAACCCATAGAATCAAATGGCCACCTGCAAAGTCTTACTGACAGCATCACGAGCCAATGACAGAGAGGAAAATACATTGCGAGCTTGGAGCTGAAATCCTTTGAAGTAGTGCTCCGGAAAAAAAAAAAAACATGCTTGGAGACCAGAAGATCTAGTTTCGTTATAACACAGACACATTGGGCTTACAATAGCAAGTTCAGATTTATCCTCAAACAGTTTTTTATTAGAAAATACGAAAGGTAAGAAATATTTTTTGCTCTGTAGAATGTAAAGTGTATGGCTACTGTTCTTTGAGTGTGGTGTCAGTTTAAAATGACAGTGGTTGGATATGGTTGGATTCTTATATGGTTGGATTCTGTGGACTTTCCTCTTTCATTTGATGTATCGTTTGTATGCCTAGCACAAATTCAGCAGAAACGCTAGCAATTGAGCACTGATATTATTTGATCCTATGTTTTGCTACATGCTTATTTATTTGCTTGGTGCTTGAATTGTGTTCGGTTGAGGTAAAAATGGTCAACATAAGGTTTCTGAGAGTTGCTTCCCGTTAAGTGGATATACCACATGACGATGCTGCTATTAGGAAACATGCTGTATTTATGATGCGTAATGATCGCCCCCGGTACCTGGGGCGTACAGATTTAAGAGGTTAAGCTGTTTGCTATTTGTTCATGCAGCTTTTGATATAATGGTGAACCTCGAACCATCTTACTTGTAAACAACTACGCCTTTTTTGACTGCTCATTTCTTACCTGATCTGAATTTAATCACCAGTTTCCTATTCACTTGTTTACCCAAAAGAAGCTCCAAGCTGGCGTTTATCTGAATATTCCACAATTTTTTCAGCCTTTCCGTTCCCCTGTCGCAAATCAGCATTTTCAAATATTTACAATTATCAAAATATTTGATGAGATGAACCTTTGGATGTGAATTCTTTGTGCTTTTTTCAACTAAATGTGGGCAAATCACATAACTGAATTGGTGAATTCAATAAGGGCCGCACATTTTCAACACGGAGTTGGGCCCTTATTGAATTCACCGATTCAATTCTGTTTTTGTTTACATTATACATACTGTTCCATATTTTGTGGAACTGAGGTCGTGACAGTCTATCCCACATTTGTAACCAGTCACCTGGGTTCATTGATTTGCTCATCTCTTCAGCATTAAAGCGAAACTAATTTGTAAGATGGAAGGAAAACAAGACTGGACTTTTACTTTCTGAAGCCTGGATTTTCCACCTCTGATCTGTAGATTGTGTGAGGAAACTGGAGCGAGGGTAGAAAACCCTGTAAAACACGGTGAGATCATGCAGACTCCACACAGAGACGCTCCTGGCTGAATTCCAGCCCTCAGCTCTCTTGCTGAGCGGCAACAGCACTACCCACAGGGCAGCCCGTGCTAAGAGCAGGCAGTCATAAATTTACAAAAGGGACACGGAGTCCTAGCAGGCTTCAGATTAGTCACCCTCCAGCTCATTGTAGGCACACTAATGAAGCCCGGCTGGTTCAGTCCCATTAAGTTAAGTGCCCGTGAAACACTGGCTTGGATGAGTGTAGTGAGCATGTGCGTGTTGTGTGCACAAGGTGGGGAACATTTATGGTGGTGTGGTTGAATAGTTTAATATGAAATTGGTGTGCTCTAATATAGTGTACACACAACTACTCACGCATGTATAGATACAGTTTCATTAATTTTTTGTTCTACGCTGCCTTATTTTAATCCAGTAGTTTACATTACAGCAGGCTCCATGGTTTATCATGTTGCAGGGGATGCAATTACAAGTCCTTCCGCTTGTTAGAATTGTTGCCAGCAATATCTTTTATTGCGAAAGAACTGGTAACCTGGAACCAACGATAAGTCCACATGTTGGACCTCAGCATAACATGTACAGTAAGGCACTTAGCCTCCTGCCATCTGTGAGAGAACAAACAGGGCCTCTTTCACATGCGGAGGGTGATCAGCTTCTGCCTGGCAACACGTGTTTGTCTTAGTGCTGTGGTGCAGATGCCGCGGCATCGAGTGCTTAGACAAACAGAAGAGGAGCAGAATGGAGATTTGGGCGACCCAGAGGTCGCCGGGTTTGCTCCATGTGAAGTCCTAGAGGAGGGAAGGATGGAAACGAGGGATGAGGCCGCTCTGCTGGCTCGGAAAGATGAGTGCCGTCCCACAGAGTGACATCACGGACGTCAACGTTCTGATACAACTACTACTAACACCTACCCGCCGCCATGTAAAAGCGCCACTGAAAGGGAAGTAAAATAGATGCTGCACAGTCTGTAAATATTTTTGAGGGCAACAGGATTTGGGAATGTTATGTTCAATATCCAGGTAAATACCTGGCCATGAGCTAAAGCTGTCAAACTGAGCATTGTTTTGCATGTATTTCCATACATGTGAAGTTAAAACCATTTGCAATTGCAGCCCTTTAAAATGGCCTCTCCCTTTAAATACTTACAACCTCAATGCATATACATAAATATTTAAAGATGATTAGGTTCAATTAGGGAGCAAGAGTCTGAGATAACATTAGCGTGTGAGGACGATAACAGCTCATGAGAGATCTTAATTCCAAGATCGTTTTTGAGAGGAGGCGATCACCGAACGGTAGAAATGTGATTAGCGGGCTTCGGTAGGCAGTGTTTCAGCTTATCAGCAGAAAAGTGGGTGGAATGGTCCGCTGTGTAAACATTGATTTAAGCTCAATTCCTGCAAAAAGTTGGCCCAATTTGTTTTGGTAATCAGGCTGATTGATGTCTGTTCGTCGTAAAGTCTGATTGGTGTCTGCTCAAAAAGTCTGGGTCCACCGGGCAGCTGTAACTAAAGAGTAATGAATAATTCTTTTTTTTTTTTAAAGATTATTTTTTGGGGAATTTTTCCTTTATTTGATAGTTATGCAGTGTAGAGAGACAAGAAGGTTGGGGAGAAGAATGGGGGATGACATGCAGCAAATGACCCAAGCCGGATTCAAACCCAGGTCGCTGCGGGAAGGACACAGCCTTTATGGTATGCGCACTTAGACCGATGAGCCACCGGGTGCCCTGAGTAATGAATAATTCTTGCTTCATGAAATTATGGAGAGTTGTTTTGGACGGCATTTTTAAAGCGGATGGTACTTCAACTCATCAGGGAGGGTACTGTTATAAAGTACTTATAACACCTCAAATCCAGACAATAATGAATTGCCCGCAGAAACCCACACTGCAAGTGACATTTGATTAAAATACGGTACATTTTTGATAATAAATGTTTTTGAAAATATTTACTTGCAAATAGTTTGTGTGTCACCTGTGACACATCTGTTATACTAAGAAAAAATATGATACTTGAAGTTTTTTCATGCTGCACATCATTAGGATGTGCAGTATTTGTCAATACACACAATACACAATACACACAATGCACAACTCAAATACAAGTATAGATTGTTGTATTGATACAGTAAATGCCACATTTTATCATTTGCACAGAAATGTTTGATTTGCTTATGGAGTAGACAGGTTATTAGAAGGTCTGGGTCTGTGCTAAAATGTACGTAAAGAAAATTTGAATCAGTAGTTTACTGTGATTTTGAGTTAACAATAAAAATGTTTTGGTCACTAAGCTACTCACACCTTACACTCATTTACTACCCCTGGGCCCAAATAATTATGCTAATTGCAGCAAATCCTGGTTATTGGAGCTAAATGGTGGGGAGGATTTTGCTTTCTGAACCTGGATTTTCCACTTGCGAGGGCAATGCGATGGTGTCTCATGATGTACGTCCATCTGACCCCTGCAGAGGGCGCCATACATGACCCCCCCCCAGGATTTGGGTGGCTATACCTCAGCTGTGGGCTCAATTTCCTGAGGTTGTCCGTCGCACCACGCTCCACTGGACTTCCTGATGGTGGATGATGTGCTTTTGGGGTAGCCAACCGTGGCGCGGGCAGCCAGGGTTGCTAGGTGATCGTAAATTAACAGAGGAAGACGATCGATAACTCAGAAGGCAGTTCCACTCTTTCACCAGATTTATTGACTTCAGAGTGACGGTTGCGGAAAACAATATCAGCTTATCTGAGCGGTTTATTACCACGGCGTGGATTTAGCTGTCATCTGTCCAATCGGGTGCTATCTCTTTTATTTCTCATAGGGAAACTGAAAGCTAAAAGCAAATCACTACAGAAAAATTGTGCAGAATTATATTCCAAAGCCTTTTCACTCGTTGAAGAATGGGCTTTTTTTGGAGAGGCGTATTCAAAGCTCTTTGTGTTCTAGAACTCCAACTGTATCGAATAGTTTCATCAGCAGTGATTGTCACGTCACCAATACAATGCCTGGTCCACATTATTCCAGGCACATACTGTACTTGTGGTCTCTATGATAGATTGACCCTGCAGTGACCCTGACTAGGGATCGGCATAATTGGATGGATGGACGGGCAAATGTGGTCCTGTCCCTTTAGAAGATGCATTGACTGTATGCATGTCAGCAGAAAGCATAAGGCAGAAGGTGTTTCTGTCTGATTTGCTGGAAATGCGCCTTTTCATTCAGAGTAGGAAAACAGGTGGATGTGAATGTAAATCGACATAAAATGACGAGGGTGGGTGCGTTAGTATTACCACAAACGCCCTGCGCCCTATACCTCTGCAGCTGGGTCCTCCATTTTGTTGTGACAGAGGTGGAAAGATATAAACTGAAAAAGTCCTCTGCCCCCCTCCCACCCCTCTGAACTTAGTGTCATCATCTGAGCCCGTGACGGCTCTGTGTGCGGTCAGAGAGGCGTTTCGACACGTCCCTGCTTCTCTCCTCTGCCTTCTCTCTCTGACTCACTGCTTCCCCCCTCACCCTCCATGACCATTCCCATCGTCAGAGATGTGTGGTTGTCATGGTAACCTTCTCTCTCTCTGCTGCTCTCTCCTCTTTTGCCATCTCTCTCTCCCTCCATCCATTTTCCCTGCTGTCGTTCTCGCCGGCGTGGAGCGTCGCGTGGAATTCAACAGGTGATTTATTTTAGGGATGGGGGAGGGGGGATGGGGAGAGGGGGGCGGGGAGAGTCCAGGTCACCTGATCCCATCTCTGGCATTTGCGGAGACAGGTGAAGATTTTACACTGAGTACCATATCTGCCCTCTGATTGGACAGAATAACAGAATCCTGACAGCAAGGACACTTGGGAGGCGGGGTTTGCGGTGGTCATTTTCTGAAAGTGAGTCTGTCTTCCTCATCTAAGCTGCCAGTCATTTTCTGTTACCGGGTAACCCACAGTTACAGCTGATAACAAGAGTCTCTGTTTCAATACTGCGGCAGTGCCTTTATATAGTGCCGCCCTTTAAGTATTTGCAGAATGGTACTGTATAAAAATAGACAAATAGCTGCGGCTCATACATATTTGGCGCAGCATTGGTGTAAGTATTCTGAAATTAAAGCTAATAGTCTGTATTCATGGTGTTCAAACTCACTGTCCTGTTGCAGAGCCAAAAGACAACAATCAGGTTAATGTTTAAGCGCTTATATTCGTCCCTGCACCATGATCATCGCCTCCTCACTGATTTTTGACGATATGAGAAAATAAAATGTTTTTGTGTTGACAGGTGAAATTTCAGCACTGAGAATATGGATCTGGCTGGGTAACTGGTGGCTTTTGGAATCTGGGAGATTTGTCTACCATTGTTACGACGAATATATTCAGTGACATCATCATTTTGAGGGTGCCTCTGAGTTAGCTACACATTGATTTATTTCTCGATGGTAGCCAATGAAAACACAGCACTCAGAAAAGAAAGTACATTATTGTACCTTTTGGGTTACAAAGGCTTGTCAATGGGGCAGTTCCTAGTAAGATATGCCCATTGTACCCTTGAAGATACATGAGTACTGTTTTAACCCACAAAATGGTTACACACGGTTACCTTGAGGTACAGTATTTAACCTTTGGGGGTACATTTGGGTTGACTGTACCTTGAAGGATGGACGTGCACTATCGTACCCTTGTTTCTGAGAGTAAATGTTAGTGAGATGGAAAAAATTAGAGAGAAAAACACTTTACACCCACAAACTTATTTTTATTCAAAAGAAAAACTATCCACACCCCGGCCCACTGCTGACAAAACACAACCAAACATGAGAACTTCCTGTAATTACGGGGACCCCCACGTGGCCAGTCTGCCAGTTTGCGCGGTCTCATCTGCTAATTAGGTTTCACTCTAATTGCACTAATTAGTTTTGACTCCCCATTGCAGAAGGCCTGGTATTATGGAGTGGGATCCAGCTGGTGATGATTGGCGAGTGGGTGGTCATGCCACGCCCACAACCTCCCAAGTTCCCAGCATGCATTAGTTTAGACTGCTGCATGGCAATGGAATTGTGTGACGTCGTCAGAAACGGTGTTCTGGTAATTAATTACAGCCCTTTGAGTCATGGAAAAGGGCGCTCGTGTCGTAGGCGTTATCTCTGCCGGCCTACCGCGATATCCACCGCAGCGAGTGAGTCACTCATGGGAGAAACAGTGAGAGGGTGCTGAATTGTCTTCTGTTGGAGTTTAATATTGACCCCTTTTGAAAGGCCGGGGCCTATTGTCTCACCTTTACACACTCTCAGGCTGGATCCCTGACAGGTCTGGAGTGGACACACAGAGAGTCCATTCACTGCCTGGTGAACACAGATAGAGGGGGAGGTTGGTCAGTGCAGTGTGATTGCTCTCAAGTCCATTTGGACTCTATATACAGGGAGGCTGATAGGGGGCTATCGCTGGCGCCCTGCAGCCCTGGGGTTATGCTCCAGAATGGGAGGCCATTTAGGCCATAAACATTGAATTTTGTGCACGCACACATTGACTATCTCTGCACACATGCACTGAAAAGGTGCACACACGCATTGACAATCTGCACACATGCACTGAAAATGTGCACACACTCATTGAAATATGCACACTCATAGATCACAGGCAAGGCATAAGCACATACACACATGCACTCATACACGTATGCATGCATATACTCATACTCACACATTCACGCGCTCATGAACTCATAGATTGACTATGTGCATGGACACACACTCATGCATGCATCTATATCCACACACATGTACACACGCAGTACTTATGCAGAAAAAAAAAATTAGCACTCATACACACACACACACACACACACATTGCATATGCAAATACAGACATGCTCACACTCATACATATACACACTCTTATACGCGTGCATATATACGCACACTCGTGCGCATGCATACACATGAGGGACTGAGGACGCTACGCTCACCATGGTCAATATGATTGCCAAGCACTTACAAAATGCCAGCTCATATGCACGGATTTTATTTGTTGATTTTACTGCAGCTTTTAACTTCATGCAGATCCAGGTACTGTTACGTCGTCTCATCGACCTGGGGGTAAATGGGGGACTGGTGCACTGGGTCAAAAACTTTCTAACAGATCGCCCACAACGAATCTGTATAAATAACGAGCGTTCTGATGAAATTGTGCTAAACACAGGGGCCCCACAGGGATGTATTCTATCCCCAGTGCTTTTCTCTGTGTACACTAATGAAATGGCACTAAATCATAGTAATTTTAAATTATTTAAGCATGCAGATGATATGGCATTGGTGGGCCTTTTTAACAGGTCTGGGGATGTATCTGACTATGTTGCACACGTCTGTAAGTTGGAAAAGTGGTGTAAGTCCAGCTAATTGCTAATTAATACGGGTGAAACCAAGGAACTTATTTTAAACCAGCCAGCCCCATTATCCCCACTTCTCCTGAGTAATCAAACTGTTGAAATTGTTGATTGTTTTAAATATCTAGGGACACTTATAGACAATAGGCTGAGCTTCACAGACAATGTGGGTAGCATATGTAATAAAGCCAGCCAGCGATTGTTTTTAATGAGAAAATTGAAGGGATTTGGGGTCAGTCGTGACACACTCGAAAAAGTGTGTGTCAGGCTTATTGAGAGCATCCTGGTTTTTAATATTTCTGTGTGGTGTGGACACTTGACTGTTTCTAACAAAAACAAGTTGTCAAGAATTGTTAAGACAGCAGGTAAGATTATTGGCCGGCAGCAAAAATCACTTGCCAACCTTTACCGCACTGCTGTACACAGGAAAACCCTCTCCATCCTAAGTGCATTACACAGGAAAACCCTCTCCATCCTAAGTGATGAACCTTTACCAGGAAAACCCTCTCCACTGCCTTTACACTGCACTACACAGGAAAACCCTCTCCATCCTAAGTGATGAACCTTTACCCGACTGCCGTACACATCCTGGAAAACCCTCTCCATCCTAAGTGATGAACCTTTACCGCACTGCCGTGCACAGGAAAACCCTCTCCATCCTGAAGTGATGAACCTTTACCCAAACCCAGGAAAACCCTCTCCATCCTGAGTGATGAACCTTTACCGCACTGCCGTACACAGGAAAACCCTCTCCATCCTAAGTGATGAACCTTCGCCGCACTGCCGTACACAGGAAAACCCTCTCCATCCTAAGTGATGAACCTTTACCGCACTGCCGTACACAGGAAAACCCTCTCCATCCTAAGTGATGAACCTTTACCGCACTGCCGTACACAGGAAAACCCTCTCCATCCTGATGATGAACCTTTACCAAGACTGCCGTAAGGAAAACCCTGATGAACCTTTACCGCACTGCCGTGCCGTACACAGGAAAACCCTCTCCATCCTAAGTGATGAACCTTCGCCTGTACTGGAAAACCCTGTCCATCCTAAGTGATGAACCTTTAGGAAAACCCCCTCTCCATCCTAAGTGATGAACCTTTACACAGGAAAACCCTCTCCATCCTAAGTGATGAACCCTCTCCATCCTAAGTGATACACACAGGAAAACCCTGTCCATCCTAAGTGATGAACCTTCGCCGCACTGCTGTACACAGGAAAACCCTGTCCATCCTAAGTGATGAGACACACCCACTTCACTCTGAATTTGAGTTGCTATCCTCAGGGCAGCATTACAGAGTGCAAGTTGCAAAGAAAAAGATATATGAAGGATCTTTCATCCCTAATGCCATTTCTGTGGTCAACAAGCTATGGAAAAATTAAAATAAGAGGAGGGGGAGCAGTTGGGGGTGCCTTGTGTGTTATACGTGCCAAGGGGGGTTATGTAATCATAACCAGAGGATCATTTCTAATGGAATTTAATACCCCACATGTTTTTAGTCTCATGTGCCCATACTGTATATGTCTGTGTGTTTATTCTTAAATGGTGAGCACAAAGACAATTTTCACGGCAAACATGACAATAAAGTTGATTCTATTTATTCTATCTATTTATGCACTCGCATGTTTACGCACTGATGCACACATACACTCAGACCCATGCCTGCAGTATGCATGCACTCATACTGAGGCATACATGCACACAAGTACACGGGCACTAGTACACAAACAATATACAAAAGCTTGGACATGCATGCACTCGTACCTGTCTGCACACAGACTCTTACGCACAAACGCCTATCAACGTGGACATAGACACATAAGCATACAAACCTACGTGCGCATGCACACAAAAGGTCACAATATATTCTTACTAATAATAATAATAATGCGTTTTCTGGCCATTTCAGGGCTGTTTAAAGTCATCTTAGGGAAACATGGAGGTCAGTCATCTAATCAATGACTAAAAGCAACTGCCGAGCAAAAGACAAAAATCAACCGATTCCTTGAAATCATTGCAGAGTTGAAAGGCAGAATCTGAAATCAATATATTATTGCCAAATTCCGTCTGAAACCCACAGACTTGTTTATCAAAGAGTCATTTATATGCAGATGCACTTTTGTGCATATATCTGACTGCTGGTGTAATTCACCCAGAAGACTGTGGTCTGACTTCAGTGACAAGTGTTTTTCACAAAAACTTTAAAAAATAAAAACACAAGGGATCCAAACCAGACTGGCGCAAAGAACTTCTGAGAACTAACCCTTAATGACAGCTGATCGATACCTCCCTCTCATGTTGTCATGGTGACGTGGGTGGGAGGAATCACCTTGAGGAATGGAAGCGGATTGGTCCGTTGGAAGCAATAGGGTAACCTTGTGTCCAGTCTGGAGGACAGAATTCTATTTTGACTTTTCACGGCATCTGAGCCCCTTTGAGGGCTCCAGATTATTCTCATCGTTATCGGCTCCTTCCATGACTGCAGATTAACGGTCAGTGTTGATATCGGGAGTGAGGAAGATGAGAATGAAGAAGGGAACAGATGCCGGGAACAGGAAGGGAATGGAGTGGAAATTAAAATCACACACATTTTTATTCATATAGCATTTTCTCACTGAGGACTGTCACAAAGAGGCTTTAATACATAACAGAAGGAAAACTCAGGACTGTCCTTCCTCCCCCCTCCAAAGAACGAAATCTCGAGAGGAACTGAGCTAATTTGGGAATCCCATCTCCTCTGACGGCCACCCAGGTGTAGGTATTAGAATGGATGATACCAGGATTTAATGAGGGATCTCCCACTATAAGGAAGCCTTCCAGAAGCAGGATTCAGCAAATAAGGATTGCTGATAGCAGGGTTTTTCGAGAATGCTACCGGGAGAAGCCGAATGTAAACACTCACTAATTCCTTTAGATACCCACACCTGAGTCAGCACATTCCCCTCACAATATAGAAATATTACACCGCAGCTCCGTCGATGAATTAGGCTGTGACAGCGGGAGAAGCCCTGTAGCGAGGATATGGAACTATGGCTCACCGGGGAAATGTAGGACTGGCATCGCTTTCTGTAATAAAGGAGCAGCGGAGGCGTATTCTTATGTCTGTATGGAAGAAATTTCCCACATGTACCTTAAAGGGTATAATAATGTTCTTTGGGTATTGTTAAACATTCTTTATGAGTAAAAAGTTCCAAATGAATTATTATAAGCCTGGGTAAGGAGTGCAGTTTGATGTATCTATGGGGTACTGCTCGCAGTGACAAGCTATACATTATTTGTGGCACATTTTTTACCTTTTCTTCTGGAAGCTGTGCAAAGTGAACATAAATAAAGTCAGGTTTATTAACCATTTTATTAGTTCTTTCACACACAGTAAGTTGCCCAATTCAAATGGCCGAAGGCAATCAGTTCCCATGAGCCATCCCATAAAACTAGAGCTTTTTGAATTGATTGGGCAGGTGTCATCACTGAGAAATGAAACAGTCTGGGTTCCTGATGTTTTCATGCTCATCGCTGTGTACTTATTCACAGAGATGTACCATCCCATTTTAATTTAATGTGTCACTTGGCTCATACATATTATATTAAGCAAATGCCGTTTTAAATCTTTAGGTCAGGGGTCATCAGATATAATTCTGGCCAAATCCTGGCTCTCTTCTCTGCCAGTTCATGGACAGAACCTTTCCTGGGGCTCCCTGCTGGCTCATCTGTTATGCAGTTGTGTATCACATAAAGCCGAGGCCTTACCCAGAGGCCCAGGTTTAAATCCGGCCCAGGCCCTTTGCCGTATGTCCTCCCCTCTCTCTGTCCCATCCTTCCTGTCTCTCTCCACCGTTGTCTGAGCACGCAAAAACACCCCCAAAACATTTTTTAAATGAAACTTTCTGGTAGGTTGGCCAGAGTCAGACCCGACCCTCAGGTAAAACGAGTGCGGAAAAAAGCAGCAATTCTCATCCCTGGAGAACCGTGATTTGATGATTCCTGCTCTATTTGTTAAATGAGGTGTGCTTTGTTTGGTTGGCTTACCGCTGCTGCCACAGTTGTGAAGTCCAGCTCAAGACTAACATTCTCTATGTGATAAAACTGCTTTAGAATGTTACAGCAGTAAGAACGACCCACCTCAATGTGCACGTGCTGTTAACGGTGATTCATCTTGTATCATCCCACATGGTGAGTTTCAGGACATCACAGTCACCAGTCGCGACTCTTTATATTAGAAAATCTCTGTAAATCAGGACTGGGCTTCACAGCCAATGAGACCAAGAGTTGAAGAGAGGAATCTGCCTGCCGTAGCTGAAAAGGGTAATGAAACCAACCATTGAAACCATTCAAAATGGAAATAAGGGGAAATAATCAAACTAATCAGACAGATGATGAAATGAGATGTTTTATCTCTGGTTTCTGGTGGCAGATGTCTTAGGGTTGGGGGGGGAACTGAGAAATCCCCCCCCCCCCCTTCCATCTGGCACTGGTGGGTGGAGATGAGATGATAGGCGGAGCTTTGAGATAAAGGCCAATCAGTTTCAGAAGGTCATCCCTATCTCTGAGGGCTATCCGAGAAGCTCACACAGGTAGCGGCTACTGAGGCTACAGCTAATCAGTGCTGAGAATGTCATACCTGCTTTTTATTGCTGGGGGATGGAGAAAGAGAGAGAGGGAAAAGGAGAGCGGAGAAGGAGAGATGAAGGGGAGGAAGAGGGGATGAACAAGGTCAAAGAGGGGTGAGAGGGATAGAGAGAGGCAGAGATGAGAGATGAATACGCTGAATTGCAGTCATGCTGATAAAGCTTATTTGAATTGGAGCAAGGGAGTGAGAAAATGTGGGGAGAGAGGAGAAAAGATGAGGGGAACGAGATAAAAAGAGAAAGATGAGGAAAGCGAGGAGTAGATTACTTGAAGGGGCGAGTGAAAGCGGGAGAGAGAGGGAGAGGGAAAGATGAATCCAAGAGAGTGACCTGTGATAGTATTTGTGCTGGCCTGCATATCAGTACACTGTGTGTCCAGACCTTTTATTACGTGTTCAATTGTGTATATTCTGTATCTGTTCTTTTCTGTGCTTCAGGGACATGAGATGAACCCTGTCAGTCAAATAAGGCATTTCTGTATTTGAAATTCAAATATGGAGAGAAAAGGGCAAAAACAATCAGGAAGAGATGGAGAGATGGAGAGATGGAAAGAGGCCATGATGAGTGATGGATAGAGAGAGGAAATGGAGGGAGAGATAGCACCCTTCCTGGGGAACATTCATGTCTTCATCCCCATCCCAACGTGACATTCTCAGCTCGAGATAATGGAATTCTCCTCGTACTATCTCAGGTCACACACGCACATACACACACACACACATAATCACAGACTCAGAAGTGTACACATACAGAAGCATATGCTCGCACACGCACCCACACACACGCACTCATGCACACGCACACGCATGATTTCTTACTCTCTCTCACACACACACACACACATCCTTGTACTTCTATCCATGTGAGGACATTACATCAACCTCCATTCACTCTTTGTGCACCTCGACAGCCTTTCCCTCATCTGAACAATAAGCAATCTAAAGCAACTCTAACCTTTACCCTAACCTTAATCTACCCCTCATTCTAATCGTACTGCTAACCTGAACTAATAAGTCACAATTTGCCTTTCTAATTTTGTGAGGACACATGAAAATGTCCTCACTTCTGAAATACGTTCCCACACTGAGGGAAAGAGGATTAGAGGATTTTTAGTTCTCACTTTGTAGCAAGTACAAGAACACACACACACACACACACACACAGATGTGCCTGAGGCCATCAACAGCTCTTGATTTTAATAAAATTCTCAGTGAATTATGTTCATAAGAAAATGTGATACATTTTTGTCAGGTGGACCCAGGGTAGGGTTTTAATCATGATAATATGGATGATTCAGTGTCCCTGGACACGCGAAACAACACTTCTGTTTTTTGTGCTGAAAGATTATATTTGTGATTCAGTATGATACAAAAAAAAATGCCTGTTTAACCTCCCTGGAGGTAGGCATGTGAAAAATATAAACAGCACGTTACACCAATGACTGAAAGAATACATAATATAAAAACACCTCAACCAAATACCTTATTTTCCTTGCAAGATGAGACGGTTTCTTGAATTAGGAAATGAGCTAGTAACGAGATTCAGCCAAGAGGAGAGACGCACAAGACGTACACCAAACACAATACATATACCTAACTGACACCCATGTTGCTGAATTGCAAAGAGACACACTTGGGGTTCACACGAGGGTTGTGACCGATTACTCTCCATGGGGAAAAGTAGTACTTCCAGGTATCTGTCTCAAATTTACCATTTTCTCAAGCATCGAGGATATTTATTGTCTTTGCATTGCTACAACAAAATTTTGGTAGCGCTTTAAAAAACAACTACTTTAGAAACAACAACAATAACAACACAGGTTGACAAAAAAAAAAAAAACAGGTTAACAAGATGACAATCACCCATAACATATACAGTAAAGTAAAAAAAGAGAAAGTGTCCGTACCGGTAGGGTGCTTAATAATCTATACAAGGTGCTTTACTATGGGTAAAGTGCTTATGCTTAGTTCCCACTGTCGCGCACTCCGTTACAAACACGACAATTGGCCATTTGTAGCTGATCGTGGAACTTCTCTGAAGCTGCTTTCACTCCGGACGCGAAACGCGTGTATTCCCTTCTTTGCATTGACTTTGAATGTAATCTGTCATGCGAAAAATTCGTTTCGCGTCCAGTGTGAAAGCGGCTTTAAAATTTCAGGTTTGGATATAGGTGATGCGATGATCACGATTGACAATTAATCGTGTTGATCGTAGGACATTTTTGAACCATCCAAAACTTTTCTACGATCAACATGATTGCCGTGACTGACCTCAAGATCTGATAAGATCTCATGGGATCACCACAATTACTCCACGATTAAGACCAAGATTTCAATCGTGCCGCGAATCCTGATAGTGGGAACCTAGCATTAAATACTTTATGAGGAGGTAGAATAGTTATAATATGGAAAATAGATTGCATTATTTACTGCACAATGTGTTGGGTTTATTGCCCTTCTGCCTGTCCCCATGTTCCTAAGAGAGGAAAACCTGAAAAATCTCGTAGTTCACTTTTTGATCCTTCTCACAGACTTAAGTCTGTGTCACAGATAATGAAGCATCGTCTTTGACTAAATTAAATCTTCAGTGGGAATCCGCCATACTCCAAGTCTAATATTAGCCTGAGTTCATGAAACTGGCCCTTTAAGCCTCCATAAAATTACATAAAAAGTCTGTTTTTGATGAAACTTGAAATTAAGTGCCTTCGGATTCTCTCTGTCAGACAAAGCCCTCCCTCAGAGCCTAACTGCTGTCATTGGCTTAAAATGGAAATTGAGCACGAGGAAGTGACGGGTACCAAACTCCAGAATGTGACACCAGCGTAGGGTGTGAGAAAGACAGGCGATGAAGGTGAAATGTCTTAACTCAGGCCGTGCCATCGCACTGTTGATTGTGTCATAACAGAAGGACATCCCTCTTCCAGTGAGCAATGGAATTCGGTAAAAATGGTCTGTCATGCTGGTTCCCATGGAAACAGAGTGGCAGGAGCTCCCCACCCTGATTTGTGACACGTGTCACTTGTCACTCACATGATGGGGGTGCAGGAAGCCGATCAATCTGTCTGCTTTTCCTGCCTCCATGAATGAGATCAGGTCTTGGTTAAGCACTCACATCAAACTCCATTGACTGCAGCAAATCTGGAAATCCCAGCTGAGAATTCCAGCTTTCTGACAGGTTTAAAGCGAGTTTCTGCCACTTTCAGCTGGTTTTAGCTGGATGAAAATCTGCTCATGAGCCCCGCCTCTTTGTAGTCAGTTAGTCCACCAATCTGACCATTATTTTACCCTGCAAGTCCAGCTTAACTAGTTTACACTAGCCGCAGACTAGGTAGCACTGTTCAAAAAACACAACATGATTAATCTGAGAAAGAAATTGCCTTTTATTATCCAGAACATAATGTCAACTGTATTCAAACTTCTATCTGAATAGCAGTGCTGAATATTTTATCTCAAATATTTGTGAGATGAGGTATTTTGTAATTGTCATTAATTTGCATTTATTAAATCACAAAAATTATTTGACCCAACTCTGGGTCAGGTTTATTATCCCCCGTCATGACACAAAAGTGGAGCAGAGGATATTTCAATGGAGCTTGCTCCTCCATCCTTCCATCCATCCATTCGTTCATCTGTCCTTCCGAATAAGCAGGGACAAGTTTTCTTAGAAACTACATGATCTAGATGATGAAATATTGTGTGTGTATATGCTACCAGTCATGACCTTGATTCGATTCAAAGACAGGATTTTATGGTGATGGGGAATATTGATGACGATGTTGTCTTGTTCCTTCTACCTTGCACCTTGCTCTGGTAGTTTGGTGTTTTGAAGGGGAGGGGGCTCTGGAGCACCAATCAGATTTTATGATAACCCATTCACGGCCCCCCCCCCCCAGAATGCACAAGCACATGAAATTTCAGCTTCCTGTCTCTATTACGTGAGAAGTTATGGTCCTTCCAAAATGCTACAAAATGAAATGACCAATTCACATAAGTCAAAAAGGGGGATTTCACCCAAATTTCAAAAAATTTTCACGCGAAAACCATCAGAGATACTGAAATGAAACTTGGGATTCTTTTGTCCGGTACCATAAAGTTTTTTTGGACAAAGTTTGAGTAAACTCTGAGAGGTGTCATGTTCATGGGTGGCTGAGTTGACATGGAATGACCCAATAACCTCAATACACACAATTTATCATTCATCCGCAAATGCAAGTAAAGACTGTATGCACACAGTAAATCATAAGTCAAAAACAGCCAGAAATGCTGCAGCCTTCTCTGCACTTGAGCTCATTTGAAATAGACTGATGCACACTGCAACAGTTACGTGCCATCGGAGGTCAGTTAGGGTTGGCAGAATCCTCACCGTTAAACAAACGATAACTCTATTACTTTTGCTTGATTAGCAATCTTAGGATTGATTAACTAATTTACAAGACTAAACGGCAGAATGGCATGCCAGTTCCATCCACGACATTATTGCTCAGTGCATCGAACTCAAAATGCTCACGAGACAGCAAGTTTGTTCATATTTGCTCAGAGGAAGCTAACGCAATGCCATTAACAAATATTAAAACCTTTCTTATGCGGCGTTCTATGTGTGGTCAATATGTTTAAGATAATATTTCCCCCCTTAAACACATACTTTTTAATGCCATTTTTAAAAAAATAGGGAGTTTATTTTCAGTCTTCTTTCATAATCCGATAAAAGATCAAAACAATATACGGAATTACCGAGAGAGTTGAGATTTTTTCCTAATTAATTATTAAGATTTATTTCCTTGCAGTCTCGAACCAAAGCATAAAGGTAAATTAATCTTTTGTCACTATCACCTCTTAATCATTACAGGCTTAATTGACCAGAAAAAAAGGTCAAATTGATTGATTGACAATCAGGCATAGTACGTGGAAACAGGTTGACAAAACCTAGCGATAAAAAAGGAGAAGTCACTGCCTACCCTGACCGCACATCCCTGCACTGCAAGTACGGTACGGTTGTCAGACCAGTCAGCCTTACATATTAGTTATTGGTAATGATGTTTTGTTTGCCTGGCCAAAAAAAATAAGACCCTTCCAGTTGTTTTCAGCTTAAGGTTTTAAGCCTGCATCTGTCATGGTGTGGGGGTGTGTCAGTGCCCATGGCGTGGATAAATGGAACATCTGTGTTGGTAACATTGATTCTGCAGCACATATTTGCATTATGGAGCAACATATGCCGTCTTCTAGAAGACTTTTTTTAAGGGACAGCCATGCTTGTTTGAACAAGACATCAGCAAGCCATGTTCTGCACATATTTCAACAGTATGGCATCCTGGGCTGCTAGACTGGCCTTTCTGCAGTCCAGACCTGTCTCCCATTGAAAATATGCAGAGCGTTTAGAAGCACAAACTACAACTACAAAGTCCCCTGACATCTAAGCAGCTGAAGACTGATATCAAGGAAGAATGGGGGGGGGATCTTCAAAAAGAGCAACTAAAATCCTCCATTGCCAGATGATTACTTGGAGAAGAGTTGAAAGGAAAGATGATGCAACACAGAGATAGACCCGCCCATTTTCCAGCTTTTCTGGAGTGTGTTGCAGGCATAAAATTCCAAAATTGCAGTTATTTCCAAAAAAAATATACAGAAGGAAAAACAAAAATACACTGTTTTGGCACTATTTTCAATTTAATACATGTCGAGGATGATTCACAAATCAATTTTCTCATTTTATTTGCAATTTACACAGTATCTGAACTTCTTCAGAAATGGAGTTCTTTTTAAAATCATTGATACAGAACCATTATGGTGGCATCTGCATTCACTCAAGAACATTATCACATAATTGTAATTGCACTCTTAAAATGGTTAATTGGACACCTTTTTTTTTGAGGTTTCTTAATTTCACATGCCCATAAAATGTATAAAACCATTTGAAATGGATGTCATGGTGCAGTGGTTATATTAGCAGCTACGCTAAGCTGCGACTGAGAAGTTCAATTATGGTACGTTGAATGTGCTTTCTGGCTTTTGGCTTTTTATGGCACTTTTATACATCTTTTTTTTTTGTGTGTGAATTGTGGTCGGGGGGACTTGAGGGAGAGCACCATACAAGGTATTACCATGGGAGGCAGGATTTTCTCACTAAATCAAATCAGCCGTGTAACGGTGATTCATACTCCTCAGTCCTAATTTAGATTTTAACGACAGGAAAATTAAGGCGGTAGTGCGTTTGCCCGTTTCAAATGTTCCAGTGAGAAATACTCAGCCTAATTGCGAGCATAAATCACTATATATAGGCTTCTAACTCATTATAAATGGTCCCAATGTGTGGCTGAGGCAGAGGCACTTTGACCTAACTTGCAAACACATTTTCTTTTTTTGGTTTGCTGTACAAAGTGACGGAAATCTCATTTATCTTAGATTGCCTCATATGGCACATAAGACGTCACTACACATTTGCAGCACACCAAAGACTGGAAAGATGGGAAAAGCATTGCTAAAATTGAGTCTTTCTGTACACACAGCCGTTGTTCTCTGCTTATCTCTCACTGGTCAATCGCTGACGCACAGATATTTGGAATCTACCATGACTCATCAAAACTGGGGTGTAACGGGCACAAAATGCCAGGTTTCAGGATTATACAGTGCTGTGAAACAGCATTTACCGCCTTCCTGATTTATTCCATTTTTGCTCATATATCATGTTTAAAATTGTCAGATAACCCTACCCATTTTTATATACGACAAAGACAACATGACTAAACACAGAATGCAGACTATCATTTATTTTTGATGAAGAGTTACTCAAAACCTATATCAACTGTGACCAAAAAAAAAAAAAAAAATTGTCGCCCAAAAACTAATAAATGGTCGTGCCACCTTCTCCTATGTAACAACTGCAGTCGAACATTTACGATACCTGGTAATGAGTCTTTAACAATGCTACAGTGGGATTTTGGCCCTCACAACTTAGCAGAATTGTTTTAATTCAGCCACATTGGGGGGTTTTCAGGCATGAACTGCCTGTTTAAGGTCATGCCACAGCATCACAGTCAGTTTCCAGCGAGGATTTTGGCTTGGCCACTCCAGTAGAACCTTTATTTTGCTTCTTTTGAGCCATTCAGAGGTGGACTTGCTTGTGTGCTTCAGATCATTGTTATGCTCCATAATCCAATTGCGCCACAGCTATTGGTCACAAACTGATGGCGGGTCATTCTTCTTCTGAATTTTCTGGAAGAGAGCACAATTCATGCTGACATCAATTATGGCAAGTCGCCCAGGTCCTGAAGCAGCAAAGCAGCCTCAAACTATCATATTACCACTGCCATGTTTGAATGTTTATATGATGTTCTTGTTGTGAAATGCTGTGCTGGCTTTATTCCAGATGTAACGGACCCATGTCTTCCAAACAGTTCCACTTTTGACTCCTCAGTCCACTGAATATTATCTCAAAAGTCTTAGGAGTCATCATAATGTTTTCTGGCAAATGAGAGATGAGCAGCAGTTCTCCTTCAGAACACATGGTGGGACTACCATGTATAACCAACAGGGGTCACTATAGAACAATAAAATATGGACCTAACCTTGTGCATAGAAGTCCCTTGGTGAGCCATGGCCCCTATATGAACAGAGTTACTGAGGCAAATCCATTTACCCAAACAGCACCTTCTTAACCCAGCCAAAGTTTCTTATCATTGGACATTGTGTTTCCATGGAAATCAGAAAAGTGCTGTACCTACACTTTTATTTAATCTCATCTCGTCTATTGAGGGTGCGATCTATTGAGCCAGAATATAATGTCTGCCTGCCAGGCAGTATTGGAAAGAGAGGTGAAGTTCAGTTGTGATGAAATCTATGGTACAGCCGAGGAAGAGGGAATTGTTAAATTTAATGTTTGGGGGGGATCCTCGACTCGCAGAAACAATTGTCGCTTGGAGCTGGTCTGAACCAACAATATTAAATGATTTTGAACAAGCCTCATTCATATAAAAAGTCAAAAATTTCTTCTAGAATTTGTAGGCTAAATATTCATTTTCTCACTGACCAATGCCTTACAGCTATAGATAATGATTTGGGTGGGGGGAAGATGTCAGCCGGTAGTGTATTTATGCTTCAAATATTTGCGTTCGCATGCACAGCCAAGCCTCAGATATATGCGGCGGGCGCGCGGATGTTTAATGATTAGCTACGGCCAAACAGCACTACGCAATCTCAGCTCTGAAGGAGGTGGGCACGCGCGCACTCGCGTAGCCTAACAGATTAGCAAACCATGTACAGGAAGGACCGCACGAAGGTCTCAGCGACAGAATAACCGGAGCGTAGAGACGCGCGTGTAGTCTGGAGCAAGCACTGGAGCAGGAGTCGCGGGTATCAGAAAAAAAAAAAAAGTCACGAAGCCCCTTGATGAGTCATCAACGAACGCTCCATTCTCCACACTGGGGTGAGAAGGGGTAACAGCGCTGATGCTAATAAGCCCCCCCGGTCTCCGCCCTGTTTGTTCCAGAGCAGAGCGAATTTAATCCCTTGCGTCAGTGCGCAGTGTCAACCTCGGTTGATTGATTACAGAAATGAGCTAGATTGGACAATGACGTGTGTGGGCACGTGCGCGCGCGCGCATGTGTGTGTGTGTGTGGGGGGGTTGCTATACGCTATTTGCTCCAAGCAGGTTTTTGCACATTTATGGCATTGCGAGTGGCATTCCTGCAAATAGGCCAACCAGGTGAGCTAGAGTTAATGTTTTTGGATATGGATAACTTATGGGCCTTCCTTACTTGAGTTATTTGTGTTCTACCCTGCGTTCACCTATAACCTTCAGTAAGCACGCCTTGTAGGCCACTCTGGATAAAAACCTCAGCAAATGAAATACTAACAGAACAAACAAGCATTCAGCATATCCATCTTTATAAATAAAATAATAACAGATTCTGTACTGTAGTAAATGCCCTGGACTGCATGTCGGAGGTAAGTGTTGGCCCGGGCCTGTATTCACAGGGTGAAGCATTGATCCATTTCCATGGAAACAGAACCAGGTATGAGGTGTTCTCAGGGTTGTTTCTGAACAGACTGTCTGTAAGACGGTTCCAAAGCTTAGTGTAGTTATGTGCCACAGATATATTGGCGTTCATTTGTATGTTATGTTGTGTTTGTACAGCAAAATGCTTATGTTAACAAATGCCTTTGTTTCTGCTCCACCTGATGTGCGCTAACGATAGGAAAAAAAGTTTGAGATACCAGAGTTTCAATATAAACAATTCCCATATTACACCAGGTGCTTTACGTATATGTCAGGCCACAGCATCACGACTCTGACACCTTTGCAAAATCCCTGGTTTTCATAAAAAACAGATTCTGTGTTTATTTAACCATACTCTATTCCATGTCATGACATTATATTACAGGTATTTAACAGATGCTCCTCCCCAGAGTGACTTACAACACAAAGTGCATTTCAGAGGAACCAAAAGTACTGAAAACCCTATGAGGCAGTAGCAGTCCAGGTAGTACTGGAAGCCACATAACTTGGATTGTGTGGTGATTTTACCACATAAATGAAGCTACAAAGGATTTATAAAGAACAAAGGACATACTAAGGAAGGTACCTGCTGCCAAAATGTAGATCATGGGAGAGAGGTATTGTCTGAAGAGGTAAGTCTTTATATGAGGCTCGAAGGAGAGCAGGGCCTCAGCTGTCTGACCACAGTGGGCAGATCGTCCCACCATCTTGAAGCCAGAACAGCGTCCACTGAGAACATGTCTCTCAATGCCCTGGGAGGAATTCCAGACAGAACAGCTGTAAGTGGGAAGCATTTTATTGAGAAACAGCAAATACAAAATGCATGGCTTAATAGAAGTGAGCATTGCACTTTCGTTTAGGTGCCTAAAACTCAAATCTGTGTGGACCACAGCGTCTACCTGTGACTGCTACGTTCATTTGAACTCTTTGATTGCACTCCTGAGTTGCAATTCCAGATCGGTTCCAGCCTGGTTGGTTGTTAGCTGGTCCAGCTGGTTCAGAAGTGGACAAGCAGGTTAAAAGATGAGTGAAAATTCAATAAATGTCGTACCCTTCTTCACTTGCCCCGGCCATTTTCACTGGGCAGGATCTGAAACAGATCCAAAAGTCCAACTGACGGGGAGGGACAAGGGTAGGAGAGAGGGAGTAGTATATTTTTGAATTGGACCACACTTGTATGCTGAGGTTTTAAAGAGAAATCATGGAAATGGCGGGTGCTTTTGTTTGTGTTCTGTGATTTGGGCAATTAATTCAAAGTGCATATCAGATGATTTCTGAACTAAAAAAAGGGTTTTAGAGGCGTGCAATCAAGACTGAAGAAGAACTGAAAGTCAACTTGCATTATTACATTTACGCAGCTCATTGGTTCATTTGCTGCCATTTAACTAAAATGCAGTAAGCTGATCACAAAGCAAATACCATTAGCTGACTTAAACAGTGAAAACACTTGGTCAAATGTCTAGTGGGGTCTTAATTTGTTGGAGATAAATCCTATCGCAGTTATATCTGACAGCTAAGTGAAAGATATTGGGTGCATTCGAATTATCTCAAACAGGCGGCCATTTTCCTGTTCTCTCCACTTCTTTTTTTTTTTTTACCTTTAAGGACAATGTCACATGGGTGAAGGTAAAGTTCCACGGAGACTGTGAAGTTACCTTGGGCGTGTTTGAAAAACATGACATTTCCAAAAACTGCATTTGCAAAGTATTGCTGTCCATAATTTATAATTCCTGTCTTCCAGTGCAGGTCTCGTGTTTCCTTGAATGGAAGCAACGAAGGAGCAAACTGCATCAATTCCTTCATGAAATCGACCATTTATGACAGGGATGTCACACTCCAGTCCTGGAGGTCAACGGTGTCTGCAGGCGTTAATGCTCTCCTTTCAATTCGCTGCTAATTAGTGCCTTGAGAACAAGGTATACAGACCCTTAGCCAATCAGAAACTTAAATGTATTACTACAGCACAAACACAGCAAAACCCTGCAGGCACTGCGCCCCTCCAGGAGGGCAGTTTGACACCGCTGAATTGTGAAGCAGAATCTACTCTAATCACCAATTTGTCGCTGTGTGCGCAAAAATCAATTTTAGCCACTAGAGGGAGCTATATCCTCAAACATGAACTATGTTCGAGGAGTGTGAGGAATTTTTATATCTGACCATTATTTTCTCTTCATTATCGCAGTATCACAGATGGAATTTCCTTAGCAGCAGCGTTCCTCTTGAACCCAGTTTGAGTTTATTATTTATTCCTGCCATTCCAGCCAGGGAGTTTGGATTGCGTTTTGTAAATCTCCATTGCTTGCTTTCAGGATTTCAGGTCTGCCCCCAATTTTTCTTTCTTTTTAAACTCTAAAGCACCATTTTGACAGCGTCTCTGCAAAAAGCACGAAATATAATTCATGCTGAAATTAATTTCATGTAGGAATAGAGATTAGTGAGGAGGGTGTATCTCATGAAGCCATACTTTTCCTAACTGTTATACATTAACTGCATTACATACAATGAAAATGTTGTGCGCATACATATAATTACATAATGCACAAATAATGTAAATATTTTACACCTTTACAAAATCATAAGCATAATCGGCCAGTTTCACTGACAAATAAAGGTTAGCCCAGCTCTAAATGGCGTTTTGTGTGGAGAATCTCCATACAGAATAGAATTAAGTCCAAGACTAGGCTTAATCTGTGTCTGCAAAACCCGGCTTACATAGTGGATTTCCATTTCATATAGACTGATTTGCATAACTGATTTTAATATTCAGTATATTGACGTCTCTGTCCAGTATTGCATTATCACACTCATCAACTGTCCCATTATGCATGCATAAAGCCTGCAAGTTATATGTGATGATAAATGAGTCCCAGTCCTTTCAGTTTGGTTTTCCATTGTGCGCTAGTCTGATATCACAGCGAGAGTAAAAACTGGTGAAATAACACAGAGGAGTAAATAGATGAGTGTACTCAGGAGGGCTGTGAGCTCTGGGTGTATATAGCACTGTGTGCTTTGGCTGGCTTGCGTTTCTAAAGCAATCATACAGGAAGCCAAACCCAATCAGATTAGAGACAAAAACCATGGCCTCTCCTGCTAGTGCCGACAGCCTTTTTTCTCTCACGCTGTACTCTGATTAATGCAGTGACCCTCTCTCTCTCTCTCTCTCAATATCACATTCAAAATTGCTTCATTGGCATGACAGGGCACATCGCATGCCACCAAGGAGCATATAAAGAACATACACATAGGAACACTTCGGCAAAGATCTTACCAGAGGCTGCACGCGCATAGACAGACACAAGCATGCTCACTGGTTTGATCTATCCCTCTTTCTCTCTTACCCAACGTACCCACACACACACACACATACACTCACACGCAAAAACAAATGCGCACACACATACACACAAGTTATTTTATTATCAAAATACTATTCCCCTGCCCCCAAATCCTAAAATCAGGCCCTAATCTTAATCCCTTCCGCAATCCATAGCCCTAATCTTAACCGTGACAAATAACATTCCCCAAAGTCACCGTAATTTCAAGTTTACTTTAACGAGTGACTACAAGTGACAAACTACAACCTTATTCTGATACCCATCCTTAAAACCAGACTTAGTCCTGAAGATAAGCCCTATTGTAACCCAAGACCTGAACCTAACCTTGACCCAGGATTAACCTTTACATAGTGAGGAGAACAAAAATGTCCTCATAGGTCCGAATTTCTCAGGCTTTACTGTAGGTGTGAGATTTTTTTTTTTTGGTTCTCACAAGAATAGAGGTGCCTACAAACATACACACACACACACATATGCATGCACGACCTGTCAACCTGTTTTTGCTTGCATTCAACTGGAGCAGAAAAAAGACATGTCATAATTGAAGAGGTTGTGGTGTGATTGGTTCCCTTTTCCCCTTATCAGTGTAGTCATTGCATGACTTACAAACTACAGTGGCCCGTCATGGCTGTGAATGCAACCTTTCACGGCTTGAGAAGTTCCCCTGAGAGTCGCCAATGGCTCTGGAGTTGCTTCTTTAACGCTTTAGAAGAAAGTGACTTGTCCCATTCATACTGATTTTGAATCTGGGTTAATGCAAGACAGAGAAATTATATTTGGAGCAATGGGAACAGCCGAACTGATTCTGGGACTGCTGCTGGGGCAGAGAGTACTTGAAACAGTGGAGGTGCCCATGCACACTAAGAACAAAGGTAGATCCTAGAGTAGCCTCCCACAGACTCGATTGAGCTGGAGTAAACAAACCTACGCCCTTACGTCTTTTCAGTTTAGATCGCTTGTGTTTGCCAGGCGTACAGTTATGCACCTAAAAGAAAACAACCCACAGTGCAAGCCAAAAAATATGAAACAATTTGCATTTCATAATCTCCAGCTTTCATAGAAGAATTTATGTTATGGAGCAGAAGACAAATAAATAAATATCATTCCATTTCAACCCAGAATTACAAGCAAAGAATGGTTGGCCTTGAAAAATAATCTCAGGTGCCACTTCCCTCCAAAGAGTCTCCCTTGGTTTTGCAATCTAGCAAACTATTGGAAATCTATCCAACAATTTAGAAATTTGTGAAGGAAGTGTGGCAGGCCAAACAAGGGTCCAGCTGGGGGATTGAACCCCAAACTTCTGGTCCAGAATCATGCGTGCTGACCATATTGCCAAAGAGCCAGACTCATTAGCAAGATAGCCAGGGCATGTACTTATTAGGAGGCATTTCTAGTGACAGGACCCATCAACTGTCACATAAGGTAATCAAGTGGACCATAGTCATTTCTCAAAAATGAAAAGAAACTCAAAATAGGACAAGAGAGGGGAAACACTGATAGGCCTACACGAAAAACGCTGCACTGATAGAGCACCTTGAGGTACACTACCTTGGCCTGATGAGCCCTCGTCTTTGAAAAGTAGATTTTAAAAGTATCTCATTTCAGTTCATCAGAAACGTGGATATGCCGAGAAATTGATCTAAATATAATACATCAGAACAATAATTAGTAAGCTGAGGTGCGTGGCGTAAAGAACGAATGTTGATGACCGGAAACAAACATGCAAAATGACAGACGGTATCCGTTCAAATGAAGACGGTCTATCTATGCATTTCTGGAGCGCCTGTCCGTTTTGAGGTTGCACTGCTCTGCGGTGAGGGCTGGTACGCTTTCAGCAAGCATTCTGCACTGAGGAAGGTTAAAGCGGTACAAATTTCCAAAAATCCACGGCCATTAGACCAGTTGTATTGGGATTGCCAAAACAGCACGTTTGGCAGGAATCCAAAGAACGGCGGACGAATTCCCTAAAATGTACGATTTCACCTACTGTGAGCGAATGGGGAGAAAGTGCGCTTAAATTCTGATCTGTGCAGTAGCTGATGATCCGCGGTGGTTCAGTTGTGGGGGCGTCTACCGCCTCTGGTCCCAAACCCTGCAGAGTCGGCGATGAGGAAATAAGCAACCTTCGCAAACTCTTGTAGGAGCTCGTGAAGTCTATCTCGGGAGTAGCTGCTGGGGCTCAGGGGCAATAGAGTAGAATCTAAACTTTCTAATCAAGGGACTCCGGCGAGTGCAAAACCCACACGATGCCGCACACCAAGAAGAAAAAGCACGGTCGTCACGGAAAGTCAAAAGGGGTGAGTGTTTTTGCAAGCAAAGGTTTCGTTTACTGGATCAGTTTGTTTAGTTTGATTACTCTTTAGAAGCGAAACGTGTCATCTTTGAACGTAGCCCATTCGCCACTGAGCTTCTTACGACGTTTCTAATAGGAAGTAACTGTTTTCGTATTGTGATTGCCTGTTTCTTAACTTTAAAGTAGTTTGTCTTCCTCTGATTTCTTAAATGTTGTCTCTCTTTCACCAGAAACGCTATATTAGTCGGATTCTAATTTTTGTGAAGTGGCCATATTTCCTTAAAATCGATACATTTAGCATTATTTGCTAAAGTGCATCGTTTATTAAATAAACAAAAATGTTGTGCAATAGGCAGTATGTGGCAAGTGGTCGAAATTATCCTACTCTGGACTTGGTAAAGCCCAGCCTTAATCGTTTGGAAATAAGAGAACTGCGAACACCTATTTGATATGCTGCTATTTCGAGCCTCAGTTCAATCAGAATGCCGCGGGAAAGCCAAAGACACGAATAAATGAACAACTGCATCCGTGAATAGAAACTCCATAACTGAATGAACTACAACTTTACCCCTCCTCACTGCGAAAATTCCGCTGCATGGCCGCCCCCAGCACTTCGCACTTGGCCGAACGTGTTTGGGTTCTTTGGTGACTCAGTATTTCGACCTGGAACATAAGTTTGCATGTTGGCATGTATTAGGTGCCCAGTCTTATAGGGCTATTAACATGCACGGTACACAATTTTATTAGGTGGGGCCTATTGACCCGGACGCGGCCGGGTCAATAACAGGTAGAGGCTGAGTAATATAGCCGGCGTCCGGTTCAATTGTCTCAAATGTACAGTTATTGAGCTGGACGAAGCGGGGGCGCTCGTCCTAAATTAGAAGTAACGTGCGGGTCAATAACAGGAAAAGCTCGAATAATAGAGCCGGCGTCCGGGGTAATAGCCACTACGATTTTATTATAACCCCAATTTCCTGTGATCAATGTCAATCATACCTCCTTATGTATTGCTGGAAATGGCCATGGACCTGCTAACAACACGCAAATCATGACGATGATTACAACAAAATAAAAAGTCATACCATTTGCATTTATGCTGATATCTTTGATATTTTGTCGGTTGTACTTAAGCCGCTAGTTTAAAGATTGCCATTTTGGCCAACTGCCACACATTATCCTGCTTTCGTCGAGTTCACTCTGGAGTTGGTCAGTGCACCCTGCAACCCTGACCAGCCGAAAGAGTTAGGTAAATGGATGCTAAATCATCAAAATATTTGAGTAGAGTTGAAAGTGATTACATATTAGTCGTAATATCCCTGCCATTTTTGTTTCAAAAGATATCACTTATACCAATGTATGGTTGTATATAAGACAGGAATTATTTGCAAGTAGTTGCCTGTGTCTGAGGTAGACCTACTCTCCACTGGCACCAGAGCCATAAGGCCTGCTGATTTTTGATGTCACATAAATATAAACAACTCCTTTAGACACAAGGAGCAATGCTCAGTGTAATCAGCTGCTTCCATTAATTAACGTTGTGCTGAATAAGAAATCGATTTGAGTACTCACTGAGATACTCCGGACCATGACTTGGGGAGTTTTAAATGGAATAGAGCGTGGAAAAGAGAATTCATGTGCCAGTCCCTGAAACAGTTCATCAAAAAGCCTTCAGCGTTAAGATGGAGTTCAACCCTCCTTTGTTAATATAATTGCCTCCACTCATATGGGAAGGCTTTTCAGACTAGCTTTGACCGTGTTTTTGTTGGAATTGCCTCCGTTCATTAGTGAGATTGTACAGTGATTTTTAGGTGATAATGCCAGGCTTCTCAGTTGATCCTAGCTACGATTGATAAGGTTGTAGTGCAGGTCAGTTGAGCGCTCTGTGTTGGCCAGTTGAGTTCCTCTAAACTAATGTCTACAAAGCATGTATGGGACCCTACTCTGTGCATTGAGGCTGTGTTAAGGTGAAACTGCTGCTACCAAACTGGAAGGGCAGAGTCATGCGGAATATCATTGCGCGCTATGGAGTCCGGACTTTCCTTCAAAACCTGGAGGCCTAACTCGAACCTTTCGAAAACAACCCCTGACCATGACTTTTGGTCTCATGTTATGTCATTAATTATCTGTGGTGTACATGTACACAAAAGTGTTTTTGTTTGATGTCAAGTCCAAAGCAGATGCCTCAACAGTGTAAAGAAAATGGCTTGCGCACACACTTAATGCTCCAAAAAATGCATAATTTATTTGAAAACCATGCAGTTTATGTTTCAATCCTGTCAAGTCGTCCTCAGAATACGATACCCACCGTGTCACCATAATCCTAGTGTTGTCATTTATGGCAGCTGTATTGCTTGTTGATGGTGTCAGTTGAACTGGAAACTGCACAAAAAAAAGCTTATTGAAGGATTATGAAGTGTGAGAATCTTTGGTAAGATGACTTGCCAGAACATTTTTTTACCTGCCGTCAGAGACTTGTACTTATTTTGATTTTCCATTGTACTATTCCTTATTTAGTGGGTCCTTTTTATTCGTTAGGAACATGTCAAAATGGGATTATCAGCAGATCTGTCAACAGATCCTGGTGGACAGTGTTTGGATTGACTAGATCCATTACCTATTAATCTGTGAAATTTAAGTGAGAGTAATTTTTAAAAGAAAAGTTTGATGGGTGTGTCCCAGCTGTGCTTGGTTAGCGGCTAACACTGGGTGTTTCAAGAACCCATCAATCACATCTGGACTGAACTTTATACCTTAGGCAGTTTCATTGGTTGTTTTAGTGTAAGCAAAGAAATGTGAGCATGCCAAATAATTTTGGTGGCATATGACTGATGTTCTATCACAACGGTGTGGCTCTGACTGAAGGCAGAGGAAAAGCCATTCATTTAGACATTTATCCTTGATGGCATGGCATGATTACCTTAATGATATTTATGAATGAATGCTGGTGGACTTTATGTGTTATCGCATTGGCTGGTTGTTCATGCAGAGCAAAATCTTAGTGATAAATGAACGGTTATACATCACATTAACTGGACATTTTGATGTAAAATAGCATTATTCTCTCTTACGCTTTGCAGACATTTTTAGGCTCATGTCTGCATTTTTCTTTTTCTTTTCATTCACCAAAGTTGGTGGTCGCAAAGTGAAAGTCGGGTGTCACGATTTGTGGATAAAATTACAAGGGTCAAAAACATAGCCAGAGCAAAAGGAAAAAGCCATTTTCATGTTTGTTCACCGTCATCCAACCAGAGTGACGAATAGAAATGCACCTCTCCCTGCGAAATCAAGCGCAGCGTTTTGTGCCGTCAGCTATTTTGATTGGATGGGGTTTCGTGCTTTCCTCGGGGAACCAGAGAGTTTCACTCAGAGATGAACATGCGAATACAAGCGTGTGAATTTTTATCTAAGGAAAAAAAAAAAGAACGGTGCTCTTCCCTTAGGAGAGCAAACTCCTGTCCTGTCGGTACTGGGCGAGGTATTCATCGCGCAGCTGTGTTCTGCGCAGCCAAGCAGCGACAGCGGATTACGAACAAATGGCTTTTTAAATTTGTTGAGGTGACTCATTGTTGCCGGGTTGATTTCACAACGCAGAGCCAGAACCGTTGCAAAAAGAAAAAAAAAAAAAAAATAATCTGCCAGTGCGGTCAAAGTTGCGAGGTTATGACCAGTACATAAGCCAGTGCCCAATGAAGTGTTTTGTTTGTTCCCGGGATATTAATCTTGTTGTTACATCTAGAGTTGTTTATTTTGGGGAGAAGTGGAAGTAAGATGCCACTTGGCTTATTCAGTCCTCTGAGTTTGTGTGAAATCTATGACCATCCTGTCAGTTTGACTGTATTGAGCCAAAAAGGCGTTTGTAGTAAATAATTACCCATGGAAGTTGCAGTCGTTTGCAAACTGAGCTGAAGGGATTTTAATGGACCAATTGTCCCGCTTGATGCATAAGTCATTGGTTTTCCTGCCTGGTCATGTGCCCCTTTATTGGCTGTACCCAATCCCTTGTTAAGGGGGCAGCTGAGTGGCCCAGTCACTGGTTGGTCGACTGGCAGCTGCAGATTTGGTGGTTTGAGGCTAGTTCTGCGTCAGTTCTCTAAGGCTTTACAGGCACAATCTCTGATGTGGCATAAACTCTATCAGATGATGTACACTGATGAAAGAAGAATTTTCTAAACATTTCTAAAAATGTTTATTGGTTACATGAATAGTAGTTATTTTACGTGGGCCAAGTTTCGACTTTGATTTGGACCAGCATTGGCAATATTACTGATTAAGTGACATGGAATCGAAAACAACAACAAAGCACGCCTCAGTAAGCCTCTGAACCCCACAATTTGAATATTTAACCCGATAAACCCATGTACCCATGCATGGGTCCATCAAATGCAGCTGCTGTATTCAAACTTGTGGAACTTCAGTCCTATTTTAAATTCTGTTATTGGAGATGTACTGGTTTCTAACGATCTCACACGTTCTGTTGAATTACAGGGAAATGTGTGTAAAATGTTGCAGCAGCAAGATCTAGATATTTTACATTTGAGGTAATGTTGTGGGGGTAAAGACATGGCGTCCTGGGTTTGAATATTTCTCAATATTAATGTGACATAGCTTCAGCGAAGCACTATGACTAGCAGATACAGAATATTGTGTGGTATTGTCCTGCGATTTGAAAAAAAAAAAAATGCTTTTTTAAAATTTGAATTTACTTAAGGTAGAACTTGAGAGAAAAAAATCAGGGTCTAAGGGGTAAACTGGACTGTATACAATACAACTGCCTTATGTGGGATAAGACATATGGACCAGAACCTCATTAAACTTGATTTTTGTACACTTAATAGATTGTTCTTGTTGAAAATTGTGGTGGTTATTTTTTTCTGTCTGGAGATTTTAATATCTAAATTTGTGGCATTAGTATGACCATGATCATTGCAGCACCTGCATGCTCCAGTGGGGACATCTAGTGGACAATGCTGGTGCTGCAATGACCATATGATTTTATATATAATTAAATATTCTAATCGTGGGATGCAGAGGCTTAATTAGGGGTGTTTGGTTGTTGTTTTAGGATCCTTGTTCCTTGGTCTCCATTGACACCAAATCGTTTCTGACATGTTTTTTTGAGCTGGTCATAAATTGTACCCGTTCCAAACTCGTACGTCCGTGCACATTTTTTAGAGCCGTTTCACGGAGGTGGATGCATGGCGTTCCTAAGACCGTTGAAATACGTGTTCTAGAATGACTACAAACGCCTTGGGAACTTGAAACAATCACGTTAATCTGTTTAAAGACAGCATATGAAAGGCTCACAGCTGCAGCTCTCACGGCGTACGAAGGCCATTAGATGGTTGCTTATGGCGCGCAACCTCATTTCAGATGCCTTGTCGCATCGCAGGATCCTTGATGAAGGTGGGATGAACTCTGCCGTTGGGACCGCGAGCAAGGCCCTTAACCTCAGTTCCACTCCAGAATCTTTACCCTGCTTTCTCTCCATCCCTCCCAACGTGTAGCTGTTCTATCTGGCATTTTCCTTGGGGCGTCCTTAAAAAGAAAGAATTATGTTCACAATTGAACTTCCTTAGTCATATGAAGGCTAAGAAATAAAATGGTTTATATTCTTTTAAGATTTTTCTCCATAGACTGATTAAGACCTTGTATAATATCCTTGTTGCCTTGAGTGCTTCTTTCACCACTATTGTTCAGTTTCTGTGACTGGGCACCGACTTTTTCAGTAGATGGGACCTCACTGATTTAAAAAATTAAACTCTTACTGGAAGATTAATATGCTGTGTAGCACTCCTAAGTGATGAGATGGGCATTAAGTGTGTCTTTAAGAGGACTTGATGCTTATTTGAGACCTAAAACACTGGATGTATTGTTTTGAGGGGCTTCATACTCTCCAAGTTTTAGCAAGAAATGGTACTTACAGTTGAGATTATGAAACCTGAATCCAGGAATGTTTGAGGTCACATTTTGCTGTCACGGGATGTGACATGTATATTGGTCTTCGTGATTTAAGAATTCTCAATTCTCAAAAATGTTACATTCTGTAAAACAGAGGTGTCCAACTCCATTCCTGTGGGAGCCCAATTTCTGCAGGTTTAACTCCAGTCCTGGAGGACCTCAGTGTCTGCAGGTTTAACTCCAGTCCTGGAGAGCCGCAGTGTCTACAGCTTTAAATCCAGTCCTGGAGGGCCACAGTATCTGCTGGTGTAACTGCAGTCCTGGAGGGCCACAGTGTCTTCAGGTTTAACTCCAGTCCTGGAGGGCCACAGTGTCTGCAGGTATAACTCCAGTCCTGGAGAGCCGCAGTGTCTACAGCTTTAAATCCAGTCCTGGAGGGCCACAGTGTCTTCCGGTTTAACTCCAGTCCTGGAGGGCCACAGTGTCTTCAGGTTTAACTCCAGTCCTGGAGGGCCACAGTGTCTGCAGGTTTAACTCCAGTCCTGGAGGGCCACAGTATCTGCTGGTTTAACTCCAGTCCTGGAGGGCCACAGTGTCTGCAGGTTTAACTCCAGTCCTGGAGGACCACAGTGTCTGCAAGTTTAACTCCAGTCCTGGAGGACCACAGTGTCTGCAGGTTTAACTCCAGTCCTGGAGGACCACAGTGTCTGCAGGTTTAACTCCAGTCCTGAAGGACCTCAGTATCTGCAGGTTTAACTCCAGTCCTGGAGGGCCACAGTGTCTGCAGGCTTAACTCCAGTCCCGGAGGGCCACAGTGTCTGCAGGTTTAACTCCAGTCCTGGAGGGCCTCAGTGTCTGCAGGTTTAACTCCAGTCCTGGAGGGCCACAGTGTCTGCAGGTTTAACTCCAGTCCTGGAGGACCACAGTATCTGCAGGTTTAACTCCAGTCCTGGAGGGCCACAGTGTCTGCAGGCTTAACTCCAGTCCTGGAGGGCCACAGTGTCTGCAGGTTTAACTCCAGTCCTGGAGGGCCGCAGCGTCTGCAGGTTTAACTCCAGTCCTGGATGGCCACAGTGTCTGCAGGTTTATCTCCAGTTTGTCTGCTGAGTTTTGTTTCTTTTAGTAACATCAGCAGCTAATTCATCTTGGAAATGGAATACTATTGAAGGACCAGGATTCATGAAGACTAGTCAATGACTAAATTAAAAGATGAGCAAGGAGGACTGCATCAATTCATGCCAAGTTCTGCTCGCAATTATGCAATCGGCTCAATCATTAATTAATGCTTAGTGTGGCATTTTGTAATCTATTTATTGCAAACTTGAACACTTCAGGTAATCTGTTACCTTGAGGAAATTACTGCAATGTGCGATGAAATGACCATTGAACAGCGGGCAGCACATCACTTACGCTACCAACACTACTCCTTGATCATTGCCACGAAGTGGAGTGGAGGACATTGCTATGGAGTTTGACCATCCGTCGGTCCCTCCGTATAAGCAGGGACTTGTATTTTGAGAAACTAGTTGACCTAAATGAATGGAATTAGGATGTATATGTAGCTTGTCATGATCTTGATTGGGTTTGAAAATGAGATTCATTGGTTGGCGTGGGATATTGATGACAATGTTTTATTGTTTGTGTCTGGCCCTACAGTGTGTGCAAAACCAAGTATTCTTAATCAGGTTAAATTTGGCATCATGCTTAAATAAAACCATGATTGTTTTGTGTATTCCACTGAAATCATAATATGTCAAGGAATTCTAGAATATCAATGTACAGTGTGTGTTTGCAATTGAAACAGATTCAGTACTTTGGTCCTAAAATCTCATTCGGTGCATAATGGCTTTTTTAATGTTTCTTTTTTATTTTAACGTTTCTCCCCTTCGTGAGCAGGGCGCTATACTGGGACCCACCCTAAATCATTTCTATTAATGGACATACATTTTCAAGAGTCTATTCTGGAGTCCACATTTCACCATGCAGCCTCTGTCGTTAAGTCGCAAGGACGTGCAGGGTAATCGATAGTTCATTCATACCTTCTCACCAGTTGCTCTTTTTACTTTTTTTGCATTTATTAAGTCTGTGAATTAGGAGTCTAGAACATTGCTCTCAGTTACTAGTAGTGATTAATACGTGGGTATTACAATGTTCTGTATAGACCACTCTATTTGCCTGCGTTACCTTGCTCCTTAAGGGTTAATCATTTAAAAAATGAGTGGAATTTGAGGTGTGATGGAATCTGTCAATAATGATGCATGTCACTGCTCCTGTTTGGCTGGATTGGTGGCTGTAATTGAATCCTGAAACAGTCCCAGCTCTTGTATCAATGGCCCGCTGATTTTGAGCGCAGATCCTTGAGCAGGTTTTGTCCATACCAGATCCATTATTTGCGAAAAAGCAAAACTGATACTAGAGCAACATTCCTGGGGGGGAATTTTGTGAGGCAAGATTACGGAGTTTGATGTTTAAGCAGTGGCACTCCCTCCCCATCCCCCCTTGGGTTCAGGTAGGCCTGCGTGTAGCTCCCGAACCTAGTGCTAACGTGTTTGTGTCTCCATGTTTTGCAGGGGCCAAAATCACCAACTTCTCCAGCGTCACCAGGTTCATCGCAATCACCGACTTCGCCACTGTCGCCCACATCACCACAATCGCCAACCTCCCCAGAATCGCCAACATCGCCGAAGTCTCCGGCAACGGCGACCTCTCCGGTCCCTGTGGAAAAAGCTCAGGGTGGAGATGTTGTCCCCCATTCTCCACCAGCTGCAACGGGGGCAGAGGTAAGTTAATTCAGATTTCATGTCCTCGTAGGTCAAAGGTCAAGGGTCACTTTGTCCTCAGGCATCTGCAAACTGAACCTGGGGACACAAGCAGCATTCCATAATCTGCATGCTGGTTTTTGTACTGACCAGTTGATTTAGTGTCAGAATTCTGATACCTCTGAATTATGCTTGCGAACACCTGGACTTGATCATGGTAAATGGAGGACGGGGGTGCAGGTTTTTGGGTAGTTAGGTTGGCAGAAGCCCTGTGGCAAAGTGTCATCTTGTGGTACCCCTCACCTCTATTCACTGTTCATTATTTTTTTTTACTATCAATTATTTGCAAATCATCTTTATAAATTGCAGTGGGACCTTGGGTTCTGTTCCTTAGACAGGGAGTTTTTCTCGTCCACAAACATTTCAGAGTAAACCCGGACGAGCCGCCAAAATGTCTGCCCTAGTACTAATGCCTGACTACTGTAGTGTGTGGCAGCTGGCCTGTAATATGGTATTTGCCCCCAGTTACAGTTTGTAGTGTTCATTTTACATAAATAATCAGGATTCTTTAATGCATGAAATGCTTAATCGCGGATTTGAATTGGGGCTGGGTCTTTCAGTGTTGAGTTTTCATGCTTTCCCCGTGTTCACGTGGAATTCTAGTCTGGTTTCCTCCCGCAGTCTATAGCCCATCAATATGAGTGTGTGTGATTCCTACGGTGGATCAGCGAACTGTTAAGAGCCACCCCCCCCCCCCCCGCCCCCCTTGCAGATTGGCTGCTGGAATGGGTTCCAGCCCTTCTGTGTTATCCTGACCAATAATAAATCTGTTAAATAATAAATGGATGGAGGGCTGGTTGGGTGAGTGGGTGGATGAAATGCCCAGGGATGGTTGGTGTAAAATTTAAAAGGCTCCTTTGATACCCCTCACTGCATCACACTCAGAAAACAAACTCATGAAATTCATTTGGTCTCTGCAAAAAAAATTGTCGCATGTTTCAGTGATGCCTTTAAGCAATCCTGAATCATGCTCTTGCATTCTGCACCCTAATATTGGCAGGAGCTCCAGGGATGAGTGGTGACGGGTCGTATTCACCTATACAGGTGTACCGATCTCGATTTCCTTGCAGTTTGTAAAATGATACTGACATGATGTTAGCCTAGAGGTTGTTTAAAGATTGGGCTTTGGCTTTAGACTTTCAACAAATCCTAGATTTCTCCCTTAGCAGTATTATTTTCAATACCTTGTATGCGTTGCATGTCTTGATCATGCTCTGTCCTGATAAGAATAGGAATCTGACGGTACATGATACTTATGTTCTTCCTGTGGCTGCCTTTGTGCTGATCATTCATGTCTTGTTAGCAAGTCTGATCTTTGCTATCATGTTGGGTGTTTTCTTTGTAGATTAAATGAATGTGAAAATGTGTAACTATGTTCGTCAGCTACAAAATGGAAGGAGGATATAGGAATGAGTGTTGGACTTCTGTGTGTCTGTCCGTCCGTCCGCCACACTTCTTTTCCAGGCCAGAACTTCTATTCCGTTCTACATTTTTCCACAAAATCTCATATATAGATACATCTTATAGTGTAGATGTGCCTTTTTATACTTCCGTCTCTCGTCCTGTCTGTCTGTCTGTCTGTCTGTGCGTCCCTCTGTTGCGTTTCTTTTTCAGGCCAAAATGCTGAAACCAAGGCGGGGGATCTAAGTATTTCATGCTTGTTAAAATTGAGGTCCATTTTCAAGAAGAGAAATTGCACCTTGGAGCAATGATGGCAGTATTTGTGTACTGTATGGTATTTCACAGTACAGTGACTGTTACCATTTCTTTGTGTTTTAACATCAGAACTGTGTTGCCTTAACAGTGTTTGTGCTCTTGCAGTGTACTTAGTTATTCACTGTTCATTCTCCTATACTCCACTGCATACTAGCTACTTTGATTACTGGTTTTCAAGAAGACCTTTTCAAATCTGAGCGTCCCGAAATGTATCCATATCATTGATAGGCTCTGACGAGTCACATGGAGTAGTTTGGGCCAATCACTGAGAGATTGTGTAACCCTTGCTGAGAGGGAAATGAGCTGTCTAAATTGCTGTGGGTGAGCGCGAGCAGCTGGCAGTTTGAGAGAGAATTCTGGGCGTCTGTTCAAATCTTGAAGAGACATGGCCTTCAGCAGCGTTCTTGTAGGCACTTGCTCAATACTGAGCTGGAGCCAGTTGCTCCTGCTCTCTTTCAGAGCAGGCGTGTCCTTTCGCCTGGTCTACGAGGAAATATTCTTGCCCCCTGTTTTATCTTAATATGGTCAGCTGAACATAGCATCTCACCATACTGCTTGTGTTTTCATTGTCCGTTCGGAATTGGAATGGGATTGGATTCCTTTGGATTTCCTTTTTGTATTGAGAAAGGAATCATAAAAACTTGAAAAATCAACACTGAGGCTAAGATTAGAGTGAATTATTCTTTCAAATGAATAACTCTGTTTGGTTAAAAAAGGGGGGAATGTGGCATTTCTGTGAAGTGTAATTTGTATGAGAAATATTTGTTATGCCTCTGCCCACGCATTGGGAGGGAGGCGTACTGTTGTCCTGTTGTCCATCACGCTGACCATCTGAAATGGCTGCTTTGTGCTATATCTTTTGGAGGATTGGAGGGACTTTCACCAAGTCAGGCATGGTAACTCCCCATAAAGGGTAGCTGAATCGATTAAATTTTGGAGGTCATCGGGTCAAAGGTCAAGGTCAAATATGGTCAGCTGTATGTAGGTGGCTGAAGATCAACTTTTAGGGTAAATGAACCTTTAGCAGACAGAGATGTGACAATCAGCGCTTTGCGTTGTTGTACCTGATTTATTTATTTATTTATTTATTAGCCAAATTAAACAGATTTTAGACAGCCGAACTTTCTTTTTTGATTAATTTTAAGTGTGGAAATTTTTTATATTTTGCATCAAAACAATTGTTTCCTTTGCTTAGTGCGCCCTCCCTCTTCAGTTACTATTCTTTATTTTAACCCTTAGAGCGCTGAAATGAATTTTCAAAAAGTTAAGAATTAAATTATCTTGTGCTGTTGAAGACCTATCATGTGGCAACTTGTTTAAAAGACCTCCCCTGCTGGAGCTCTTTTAAACAAGTTGCCACATGATAGGTCTTCAACAGCTTTGAATTTGATATCTTATGTCAATGAGGAACACTATTTGTATTTAGCGCTCCAAGGGTTAAAAACAGGGGTGCCTGGAGCAGTAATTCTGGGGACACTGATTTCCCAGCCTGGGCTTTGGTTCCCAGGAAGAAGAGTCATGGGGCACATTGAGCAGTGCTTTGCTGGCACTGACGCGAGAGAAGTTGCTCTACATGGGTTTAGGGTTGCAGATTATGTTCCTGGAACATGACAGAAGCCTGGTCTAAATGATCTGCTGATTTGTAAGTAGCGGGATCAGAATAGATGTGCTGTGATGCAGTCCAACAACTGTTAAAATGTGTTCTTCAACAGGCACATGGGGAAAAGTCCATTTTTATTGATGGTTAATTAATAAACTAGAGCCACTTCGAGAGTGCGAACCTCCGCCAAGGCAGCACAGTCAAAATTTTGCTGAGTGAAGAAACCTTAAATTTCTTATTCGATCTGCAACATAGGATTTCAAGATGGCGCCAATGGCGGCCATATTGTTTGATGCGGCGCATTTCAAACTGATTGGTCTCGCATCAAGGACGGAACCTATCAACCCGCAAAATTTGAGTAATATCACTGGGAGCGAAGTTCAGTTATCGCATGACATAGGATTTCAAGATGGCTGCCGTGACGGCCATATTGTTTGACTGATTGCGGTCAAAATCAGTAGGGTCCATCCCTGATGTAATTGCAACCCACCCACAGAATTTCAGAGAGATCTCTCGATTACTTTTTGAATTGTCTTGTACACAGTCAGACTGACAGACAGACTACCTGATGCCGGAAAAAACATAACTTCCTTGGCGGAGGAGAAAATGTTCTAATAAGGTGCTGAGTAGCTAATGGCAGGTACAACAGACCCTGGATATCTTCCCTGGTGATGCTTTGCCAGGCCTGTACTTCAGTTCCTGCTTGTTTTTATTGACATTTTGTGTTCCATCTCCCCTTCAGCATGGAAAAAAATGCATGTTCAGTTGATTTCAGATCTACAGATACTGAAAATTTTATCTAATGATTGATGTGGCCTACTGAACCAAAAATATGTCCCTCTCTAATGAATTATGGTGCTCACCGTATATACAATAATTGTGATTTTGTTGCTTTTTACTCGGATGTAATTGCTGTGGCTGTGTTCGCTGCAAGTGATGTGTGACAGTGCTGGACCATTGCTGTCCATCATCATCTGTCCTTAAAACTATTGGCAGTTGTTGATTACTGAGGCGAGGCAATGTCATGATTAAGAGATTCAGCTATATCGATCTCTTGCCTTTTCTTACACAGCCATTTTGGTTTACAACCAGCGTTTTTAGTATGCAGTTTTTTTGTTTTTTTAACAGGTTATATTTATCAGGGCTTGCTACTCGGTTCGCAGGCCACCATATCCACCTGCCATACAGTATAAATTATAACTTTTATGTGTTCGAGTCAAGCTGAGACCCTGTGTGAATAGATTTGTACGCTCTTCAAGTTGCCATCTTTGTCTCACAGCACAAATAAAAATGTTTGTTCAGAACTCCATTTTGCAAAGCAGTATGTTTGCTGTCCTGTGGAGTAACAGGTGACACGAGGCCTCTGCGTGACGCCTGCAAAATTCAGCCTCTATAATGGGATGTACAGTATGTACCTTGGACACTAATATAAACCTGCGATGTTTGCACCCATGTCCTAAGTGATTTTTGCATGTATGTGTGTCATGTAGGCACAACATATCTTAACCCTGAGAGCATGTTGGCATGGAAACCTGTTTCCACGACTCTTATGACTAATGTAATTTTGCTGACTCAGCTGTGCCTGAAATTCCGTATGCAGCTGAAGAGGCTACCGCCCTGTGACAGATGGCATTCAGAATTTACTTCCTTATTTAAATTATATTAAAATGTGGGTGTAATTTATTATCTTGTTGAATCTTCTTTTTAGGCTGGATTTAAAGGAGCAGTGTCACGATTACTGTGCATGCTCAGAACTTGCATCCTGACTAATGGAGTCTGCTTGACTGCAAGTCATAATCTGATTCTATCCTGGCCAATCCATCTTCGTTTTGCATTATATTTACATATTTTATTTACTCTGGTGGTATGTTTTTTATATGAAGGATTTTTCCATGGAAATTTTAGGACTCAAAGCACTATTGTAGCGATTAGCCAAAGGATACGAGGACTGTGAGCTGGTTTGCCATCATTCCATCATTTTTGCCGGTTGGTGAACCAGTTTACATTATATGTATGCTTCGGCTAAAGCGCTAAAATAGCACTTTGAATCCTTGAATTTCCATTGATCATACCTTAATATTAACCCTTGGAACAATGAATAAATTTTCCGTGACTTAAAAATGTAATTATCCTGAGCTCTCATGTGGCAACTTGTAATCTATCATGTGGTAACTTGTTTAAACAAGTTGCCACATGATAGGTTCTCAACAGCATCTGATTTTGATATCATGCATCATTGGGAACTATAGTTGCCTATTGTGCTGTACGGGTTAAAAGCACAATGCCGGAGTAAAAAAAAGAATATATATAAATACAATGCAAAACGATGACTGATTTGCAAGGATGGTGGTAAATTTTGACTTGCAGTTGAGCAGATGTACTTCGTTCTAAGCTGAGGGCATGCGCAGTAATCCTGACACAGTTCCTGTAATGCTCTATGATCACTACTGCAAAATGCTTCATTTGTCAAATGTGTGGTTTCGGCTTTAGGAAAGCTCCGTTTAAACATGCTAAGTATTTGAAAAGGTGAGGACGTGTTCAAACTGACTACACAAGTGCGTTTCTGGAGGGAAATCTACTCATGGTGAAGCGTGACATGCTTATCATTCGATATGCACATGAACTCAAGGTTTGAAATTAGATTAGTTTAAATGCACGTTAAATGACAAGCATTATTAACATTTTGGCTCTTGTTTTTGTCTTCACTGTAAAGCAAAATATGTGGCTCAAAGTGGCTGAAACTGTAATTCTCTATCCCAATGTCCACCTGTCTCTCTCTCTCCCTTTCTCTCCGTCCCTCCATTGCTTATTTCTCCTCTTCTCTCTCATTCCCTCTCCCTCCTTCTTTCTTTCTCACTCTTGCTGTCTCTCCCTCTCTCTCTGTCTTTCTTATTCCCACTCACGTCTCCTGCTGCTCTGGTAGAGAAATCTTTTAAAGGCATTGGTGTTCTGCCATGGCTGGCCACTAGATGGCAGCGGTCAGGCAACACCCTCTGCAGGTCGAGTGGCCAAAAGCCCTTGGCGTTGGATGAACGATGGAATCTCCAAAAATAACCAGGTGGTCGTCCACTTGATCGGACGGATTGAGCGACACTTGATACGAAGGGTGTCCCTTTCAGGAACCGGCCTCACAAGGATTGACCTGATACTGGGGGTAACGAATATCCCAGATGCCCTGACAACTGTCCCATGGGGTATATATATCACTGCACTGCTCCTATGTGGTAGCTGTGTGCCCCCAAACACTGATCCAAGATCAGTGTCCACCAGTTAAAGATGAATTGTTTTGTATGGGAACGGCATTAAGTCCTAGTTCAGAGGTTGTGTGATGGTAATGTTCCTGGCATGTTGGACGCATTGATTCTCGATCACTGTCACTGTATAAGGGCGGCTCCATACTCTAGACTAAGATTAAAGGTAATGCAATTTGATATTTTTGGGGATTGCATTTGCAGTGACACAGCCCTCCATTTTGAAGATGGGGCCGTCGCATGGTCGCATATGGCAGGTTAGTTATTAGCAGTTGGTTGCAGCTTTGCCAGCTTTGTCCTCTGGTGTGGGTTAGTTATTCTCATTGATTTTAGGCGATGGGATAGCAGACAAGTGCTTGAGTGGCAGCTCGTTTAGCTAGCTCTCAATGTGCATTGAAGTATGACGACTTTCATCTGGACTGGTAAAGTTGGGGCCCAGAACTATAATGTGGAACCAGTTGAGCATGGCTGTCACTCCTGATCGACTTGAGATGGTTTACTCTGGCATTTCTCCTGGGCTGTCCTTGAGGATTGGAGACTTGCTCTCAGTAGACCTCCTCGTGGTTAGTATAGGATTAAATTTGCTAATGTCTCACTCCTGGGATCTCTGTATCTCCTTTCTATGCAGGATTTTACTAAAATGCTGACCCTATGCTGTCTTCAGTTACATACTGGCTTTTTTCCCCAGACCGCTCCCTGACCACTAGCGCTTCACTGTCGAGTGTCACTCCGTGGGAAGACTCCCTTACAGCTGTGGAGGCACTCCTCATTAAGGAAGAAGTATAAATACAGCCCATGTGTGAACTATGGGATGCTCTTGCCTTAAATCCACTGGCACATGGATGAAATTGTCACAATGGCTAACGCTATATGCGTCCGACAGATATAAATGCCTGCTTCTGGTTAAGAAGATGAGATGGGGAAAAGTCAGCGTTGATTCAGAGTTGCTATCTTGGGCTTTTAAGTCTAGTGCATCTTGCCACTAATTGTATTGGGACAGACTTCAACATGGCGATCCCTCAACACCAGGGCTCTGCTAATTGTGGTCCTCGAGGGCTGAGAACTACTGGTTTCAACCTTCTCTTTACCTGGGAGTCAGGTGTAAAGACAGTCTGGATCAGTGGCAATAACTGTAATGATTTCCAGGAATGCACAAATGGAGGTGGAATGGGCTGGGCTAAGGTGTAACGGATGATTTGAAATTGAGTGAAAGTATAACAGGAAGATGCCACCTCAGTGAGTGCTAGTTGCCAGCGCCAGCCCACTCCATGCCCTCGCATTTCATCATCAGCATTCGTAATGAATAACGAGTCACACAGATGTGTGATGCGTCGTTCAGGTGCAGTTTGGACATTGTCCACTAGATGTCGCTCTTCGCGCTTGCTGCGAAGCACGGTGGGTGTGGCAGCATTCCAGTCCCGAAAGTATTACTTCACAGCCTCTTGTGTATTACAGCAATGAAGTAAGAATCTGTGAATATTGCGCACAGCCCCGTTACCCCTCTGCCTTGGGTTTAATTTCTCATCTCATGATGGTGTGCGCTTCAGTATTCAAGCATTTTTTGTTGGAGTTTACTCTTGTTAATTATCATACTGTTTTATGTAAATTCGTGTTCAGTAATCAGTCATAACTGAGCTGTGTTGAGTGCACGAACACTTTGAATATAATAATATGAGTAACTTTATTTGTTGACACAGGAGTGAAATCAAATTATAAACTAAAAGCCCCCTCCCATTCCAGTAGTTTGTTCCAGCTACTCGGGTTTGCTAATAGTCCACTTATTGAGCCTAGAATTAATTGGCGATATTAGCCGGCAAAGTTTAGAGGTTGTAGAGTCGCCTGGCATAAGTTATACGGTCTGACCTCCTGATCTCTCAAGGTTCGTTTTGTGAGCACTTTCCCAATGGAGTCTGAGGGCACCCGAGTGATGTGTTCATTATTGTATTTATATTTTTTTGCGGTCGGCAGGGGAGTGTGGAATGCAGTGAGCTGGTGCTGAGGCCGATGGTTCGGGGGCGAGACGGCGTAGGGTGACTCAGCTGGTCAGACAGGCCGAGTGAGCTGTTCTCCTCCGTGGCGTTTTAGGGAGTGTTTCTGGTAACCAGTGTTTTAGCCTGAGAGACCTGCCTCCATTCCATTCTTCACTGAGAGGCCGAGAAAGTTCACTTCTTCTGTGGTTTTCATCGATGGACGTGTTTCATGAAGGGGAGCTGGTTCTTCTAGAACCAGTTTGCACACCGGATGTGGCTGCATGTGTGTGGGTGCGTGTACGTGCGGGGAAAAATCTAAACTTGTGAACAATTGCTTGCATCACAAAGGCTGTAGTTTAGTCGTACCTGCTATCCCAGCATGCACAGGGACAGAGGATGGAATTCACTCAGGACAGTTCCTCAGTGTTTGATTCCTCTTGCGCTCGTGTATGATCTGGTGTACGCACCAGAAATGCATTCTACGCTAGGAAACCCAAGTCTGTACAATGAATTTAATTTGTTTAATCCCACTGGTCACGTTTGTGACCGGGTTTTTTTTTTTTTTTTCAAGAGGCTCTGTAAGTGTTGTTGGCTTTGGGCAAAAAATGCGGCTTTGAGCTTAATTTAACCATCATGAAATCAAGAAATACATACAGTTTATGTGTAAGGGAGGTCTAAGGAGTAAGATGCATGCACTCATATTGCAAGGTAAAATTAGGGATTAAACAAGTTAATCCTTTCTTGATTTTGCCTGGTTACATTTTGAACGGAGGCTCCTGCGACAGTGGAGTTTTGTCCCTCCAATAAAAATATTGGCTCTGGTGAGAATTATGCCCCCCCCCAGCCGGAGAGGGGAGTCATATTGTTTTAGGCTTGGTTCCCGTTCGCGTTCCCATTTCGTTTCAGGAGTGTATCTCTGAGACCGTTTGCATGATCTTAACGAAACTTTGCATACTTACTACTCAGGTCCTGCAGTGGTGCCTTTTGATCTTTCTGTGTGTCCGTCCGTCTGTCCGCTGGGTTAGGCAGGAAAGGGGGCTGGGGGGGAGACGTATGTTTTTACGAGTAAAAACACATTCTAGTTCTGAATGTTATGTGCTGAGTTACTGAAGCACCACTTAATTCAATGGATAGAAAGGCAGGAAATATTGAATAAGTAATTTAAAAATGAAGTGGTATCATCTCACTGACTGGACTGGTGAGAGAAATGTGTAACTTTGCTCAAACTTGGCTCAATGAATTGGTCTTTTTTTCCCACTCCCCCTCTGCGAAATTGGTCTTTCTCGTGGTTGCTGTGATTGGATGGTTGGAGTGCGGAAAGATATCTCCATTTTGGATTCAGAAACTGGGTTCCTTGGCCGCCCTGTACAGTTTTGTCAGTGACCTCAGCCCGCTGGGTTATCCTGGAAGTGATGGCATACTATAATTTACTGTCCATCTGCCTGTCTAATTATACTTTTCCTGGGCCTCGATATGTGTGCGCATTCATTCCTTGTGCCGCACTCGTAAAAGATCCATCGCTCGCCTGGTCCCCCACGATCAGATTGGATCAGATTGCTGGTGTCACTCAAGCTCTTTCCCGGTTCTGATCATGTGATGACTTTGGGCTTGTTGCATTCTGTGGGTGTTGGCATTCTGTTTACTATAGAAGGGAATGTACTGCTGGAGTCTGTGATCCTGAGAGACTGGGGGGGGTCAAAGTTCAACTTGGAAAAATATTTGGTCTTCATGAATGGCTTTAAAATTATAAAAGGCTCCTTCAGCTCGGCTCCCTGAGAATATTGCAGGGAAAGCGTGTTTTACACCCATACCCATGACTGTGTGAAAGAATAAACAAAAATATGAGGGAATGAGTTGAAGAAAAATGAATCTCGATAGAATAGGGACGTCTCTTAGAATATGGGCAGTGCTGTGGGTAGTTTTGTTACCTCACTGCAATGAGGTTCCAGATTTGAACTGTCTGTAGTTTTCTTGTTATCTCCTTGACTGAATGAGTCTCCCTCTACAGTTCACGCAGGTTTGGTTATCGTCGATGAGACGTGTGCGTGTTCTGTCTTTTCAGTCTACCTGGCCTGTATAGACAAGGGTGAATAATAGTAATGATGTCACAGCAGCTGTATATGTGGGTAGTCACCACTTATTGTGCAGTTAAGAGCACGTTGTGTTGTTTTTAACTGGATTGTTATGGGCTGTTTTGTGCGGACTCTGACCAGGAGTCCCACTGTGAAGAATAAAAGAAGCACACGTCAAGGGTCCGGCTCCGGGTATCATTTCAATTGTTCATTTTCCTTCCTTTCATTGCATTTGCTTGACCTGCACAGGCTATTTGGGACATCCTTGGTCCTCCCAGTGTCATTTGTAAGCGACAGTTACGACAATTACGGCGTGGTAGATGCATGGTAGCTGTGGAAAGGTAGGTTTACAAGTCAGTCATTCATACTCGGCTCAATTTGGAGTAAATACCTCTAGAAAGAATTTTCAGCAGACTTTCCTGAACTGAAGTTACTTTGGGTAAGCTTGTGTTCCTTACTCCTAATTTACCAGGTTGAAATCTTAATGAAGAGGGGCCTTATTGGTCTGATGCAAGGTTGGAGAGAAACGAGTGAAAAATTAGCAATTTTTTTCTGTTTTTGGCTGGTGTGGCGCCTGAAGTCGACCCGCTCATTCAGTTACAGTACAGACTGTCTCAGAAAATCACCCGGTGTGGCGTGTCCCCAGCTGAAATTGTTTCAGAATAGTTTTATTATTAATAATCTGCAGGAATGCGTGAGGGCTGAAGTATTTTGTGCAGTGAATTGAACCAGGTCCAGTGAGGGATATTAAAGTTTGGCAGGCATTTGTTGACGGACGAGTTTTAAATGAGGTTGAACGTTGAACCACAGGGCAGAGCCGGGGCGTGCTCAATGGTTTTACTGCGGTAGGACTGTTCCTTTTTACCTTTCGCACGCATGTCCTGTGAAGTTCTGCCCTGTAGGGGGCGCTGTCACAACAGTAGTGTACCAGCTGCTTATGTGCTGCAAGCTTGAACTGTGGAGAGTGCTCAACAAGTATTTGAGCAGAGACTCAGTTTTTATTATTATTATTATTATTATTATTATACCCCCGGCATAAAAATGCGGGGGGATATAGGCATCGCCTCGTCCGTCCGTTTGTCCGTAATCATTTTGTTTCCAGAGCAGAACTCGAAATTATGCAAGATATCAGCACCAAACTTGGTACATGTATTCTATGTATAGTCTAGTTGTGCCTTTTGCTACTTTGGAAATTTCAGGATTCCTATTTTTGTCGTTTCCATGGAAACAAATCTGGACTTAGTGCGAATTAGACTTTGCTCGTTTCCTGAGCAGAACTGAAAAACCATGTAAGATATCAGCACCAAACTTTGTACATGTATTCTATGTATAGTCTAGATGTGCCTTTTGCCACTTTGGAAACTTCAGGATTACTCTAAAGTGCTCTAAAGTTAGAGCGCTCTCAGAGGAGGTTCAGGGCCGCTTCAGAAGCGCTTCAGCGGCAGTATGAAGCGTCTCGAATGTGTAGACTGCTCTAAATTCAGTGGCCCGTAAACTGAAATGTTCAAGGTGAGCTGCAAGCTTCGCAAATATCAACATGTTGGTGATCTCCATTGTTAGGCGATGTTCAATTAATTTAGAAAAGACAATATTAGTATAGTAAGTGCCGTCAAGTATATTTTCATGTAATGTTCAAAGAAATTTAGAATTTTGCGTGGAATGTGATGTACTATTTACAGCTTCGTAGGCCTACTCGTATGTACCGTATATCGTAACCACACGTAGACATGCATATATGGATCACCTTTCGAAATTTTGCGCACACAATGCATACGTGAGAGGTGCGATATGTTACCGTGGCAACTACATCGGTCTCGCATGCACCCTGGGTGGTTGGAAGGACAGTATCAAACAACTTTAGGCCAGACCCAGTTGAATTTGAGTAGCAGTATGAAAGGGGTATTTTTATTTATTTTATTTAACCCATATTTTACCAGGTAGTCCCATTGAGATCAATGATCTCTTTTTCAAGGGGGCCCTGGCCAAAATGGCAGCATAAGGTGTTACAGACAACATGACAATAACAAGAAAACATACAATGTACACACTAAGTTGTAGACATTTTCAAGCACCGATGGTCATAAAAAAATATTCATTTAACAGTGGACTTGCATTAAATAACTATGGGCATAAATGGGTACCAACCAATTTATTCACCATTGTTCTAATAAGAAATTTTAAATCAAACAAAGAAACTAATTTGCTTGGTTTCAAATCTTTTTGAAGATTATTCCAGGTGAGGGGAGCAGAGCACTTAAAAGCTTTCATTCCCAAATTGGTCCGTGTACTTGGGACAGACAATAAAATCACATCTTTAGATCTCAAATTATATCTACAGTCAGATTTCAGAGCAATCAAGGAACAAATACAAGATGGGAGTTTACCTAAAATAGCTTTATAAATAGACAAATACCAATAACTGAGCCGACGCATGGTCAAAGATGGCCAACCAACCCTGGCATAAAGAGTACAATGGTGAGTAAGGGCTTTAGAATTTATTGTTAAATATGGGTTAAATATATTAAAAAAAAAAGGATTCTGCGGCCACTGAAATTTTGTTCCCTGAAGTTTTGGAGCACAAGGTCTGTATTTGAATGCCAAAATGCATGTGGGTTATCATACATGATAACTTAATTGTATAAATGTTGATGAACAATAAAATATGACACTCTTTCATAGTGATTTTTTTTCGCATATCAGTGGATGTAGAAGTATTTAGATATTGTTTAGTGGTGTCTGTTTGTGTTTTGGGTCAAGGAGTGAATGGTACTTGGATGGGTATCGCCATCGCTATGAGTGCCACTGTTAATGCACACTTATATACAGTTGTAGTTCTACAAGGAAAACAAAAAAAAATCCCAGTTTGTTTGAGGGTGAGTTTATCTGGACTACAGGCTGCGCAGCTGACTGACTTTATGGAATTTCTAATCCTTCTGTGCCAATCAGGTACATTGGGGGGGAGAAAATAAAAGTTTCCAAATGATCCCTTCGGCAAAGAATCCACTTCACTTGACTGCACTTGTAAGGATAAAAATAAAAGCAGGAGAAGTGAAGTCTTTCCCTCTGTCACATGAGAGCTGTATTTATTGCTTGGCTTATCAGTTGGTGCATGCGTGTGTGAGTTAAACCATGTACACACGAGAGCCACCCCTTCTGGCTCCTCCCCCTGAGAGGGCTGTGATTGGCTGATGCACATCTGTTAGGGCTTGCCCCCCTGCCCCTTGCCCCTCCCCTGCTCTCTCGGCTGATCTGGGAGCTCGCGGCGGCTGTGCGATCGGGCAGAGTCTGCAGCTGAGATTAGGGAGGTCGGGAGCTATGGGGCAGATTCTCAGCTGGATCAGAGGCCCGCAAGAGAGACAGGGGGTGCAGGATGTGGCTGTTGAGCAACAGGTGAGCCCTTACCTGGGACCGGTCCGCCACGAGGGGACGGGGGTGTTGAGGGGAAGGAGGGGGACACTGTCTCCTGTCCCCTATCCCCTGTCCCTGGTCCAATCCACCTTTCCTCTCTCCCTGTCACTTTCTAAAATATTCTGGTCTCCGTTTCTGGCATTGTTGAGTTTCGCACCGAATATACGGGAGTCTTTGTTAGCAGGAGGACTTGTTTTTGGCAGAAGTTCAGTTTGAGCCGGGCGGTTAGACTGTGGGGGGGGTCGGGGGTGTGGTGGTCGAGGGTGTTCAGCTGGATGGTGGAATGTGAAAAGCCAGGAAGTTCAGGGAGTTTGAAATCCACTCCCGGTTTAGTAGTGCTAATCTGTGATTTCAGTCGCGAGGACTCTACGATTCCTTTGTTTTGTTGTGATTTCTTTAGTCACCCCAGGGGTTATGGCTGTTTGTGCTGACGGTACGGAGTGGCTGATACCGACTCTGTTTAGCATCATCATAGCCGTAAGGAAACTGTGCTGGGGAAATTGTTCCCATGTAAGGCATTGATACTGTGTGAGGGCTAACATCTGGACACCTGTTTATTGCTTTATGTGGTTTATTATTAATTACCAGCTTTGTAGTCACCCAACAATCCTTCCTGACTGTCGTGCAGTCCAGAGAGAGTGCATGGTTTATGGACACTCCTACTAGAATTCCTTCTGAGAAATTCTGACAAATTAACATCAAAGTTGGATATTTAAGAATTGGCCTTTCTAAAACTATGGACAGTCCAGGCAGTTGACCCCTGTGATGTTTCTCTGAAATCACATGTTGCTCCAATAACCCTTGTGTAATGTGGCCTTTTGGTATAGCTGTGGTTTTTGTCCTTCAGAATCAAAATGATATTCTGATTTCAGTTTGAACACTTACGCTGTTCAATGTCAAATTAAAATTAGCACAGGCCTTGACTTGCGCAACATTTCATTTAAAATGTTTTCAGTTCACGGCGCAAAAGCAGGTTTTCTTGGTGTTGGCGATGGCTGTCACATTATTTTCGCTTCATCTCCTTTAGTGATTAACCAGATAATCTAGAGTACAGGTTGACTGGTGTCTCTCAGACTGTTTTTATGTTAAGTGTCACACTGTGTGATTTCGTGTCTGGCTTTTCTTTTGTTATTTTTACTTGGAAAAGCATTGTATGCTAATGAATCGGTTTCCACTCCAAATTACTGCATGTGATTATTACATAACATAAAGGGCGTTCCTAAAAGTGATATTGTGGTGAATTTCAAACATTAGGGCCCCATTCATAAAATGTCTCTGAGAAAGATTGCTGATCTAGAGCCTCTTCAACCTTCTCCACTCCTAGTGGATATGATGGGGAGGTGGGTCGAGGAAACTGGTCTGAGATCAGTGGATTTACGTTTGAGGGGCCTCATGAATATGGGCTGTAGGCGTCTTAAATGCTCTGCAAAAAAAAAAAAAAAAAAAAAAATGTGAACATAGATGTAAAACACTTGTTTCGGTTTCCTTTTTCTCACTAAAGCAATTATTCTGCCACTGATGTGAGGGAATTTTGACTCCTCTTTAAGTTTGTCCGTTGGTTAGTAAATGTCACTGGTCAAGCGCATGTCGACTTACACCAATATTTTCTACTCATTAGAGAATAACTAAGAAGTTAACATTAATGATAAGATTACATTAATTATTTAGACAGACACTTTTTGCTGGGTGTTAAATGGTTGCAAAATAATTTTTACCACATGGAGTAATTTATTTTCATGCTGAAATCAGCATGCACACAAAACCTCTCAAGGTATCATGTTGAGGTCTTTAATTAATGCTTAGGTAAATAGTGCTGGCATTTTGAACATTATATTTGGAGTTGATAGGAATACTGTACAGGGATTACATAGGATCTCTGGTTTCCTGTGTTTTGATTGCCTCTCCCACTCACAGCCTGTCCCTTATACAGAGATCTTATCCAGTGAGCCATTGTGTATCAGCCAGCTGTGAGATGTATGGAAACTCCCAAGGAAGGGCCTCGAACTGTGGTCCCTGAGGGCTGTGAGGTCTGCAGAATTCTTTTTTTTTTATCATGAGAGGATAGATTTCAGCTGGCTGTGGGTTTTGGCTCTCTGACAAGGTGCCTTGACTTCATTAGTGTGTGTGACCTCTGTCAAGGAGTGTGTGGGCTATTTCAGAGTGTGTCTGGAGTTAACTCTGTCAAGGTGTGAGTGAACTCCTGAGAGGTGTGTGTGTCGACTGCCTCAAGGTGTGTAGACTCGATCGTGGACTCAAATTAAGCATTAAAGTCGACGATGGAACGAAGGTGGGAGCCTTTAGATTCTGTGGCCCTGTGGGGTTTGTAGCAGATCCCTCCTGCTGTGTATGATTGACAGCCAGCAGCATTCAGGGGTCAATGTGTGTAAGTGACTGATGTACCTGCTGGGCTGAGAGGGGGGCCAATTACACTTCTGATCAAAAGTATTTGTACACCTAAGTCGTGTTTTTATTTGTGTTTTTACAGAAATATTGTCCGTTTTAACCCTTAGTGTGCTATATGCTGCTATTGTTGCTCAATGATGTAAGATATCAAAATCAAAGCTGTTGAAAACCGATCATGTGCCGGCTTGTTTAAAAGAGCTGCCTCCCGCAGGGGAGCTCTTTTAAACAAGTCACCACATGATAGGTTTTCAACAGCACAAGATAATTAAATTTATATTTTTAAAAAATGTATTTCAGCACTTCAAGGGTTAATTTATTAAAATAACTTTAAATGGAATAATGTCAGGCACGAGTAGTGAGAGGTCAAAAAAGATCTTTAGTTTCATAGGATAGTTGCCAAAATTTTCAGTGAAAGTCATAATTAATCAGTGAACAGCTTAAGTAATTGTTTCAAATTTGAATTAAATTCAAGCTAATTTGGGACCTAATGCACAGATAAGTCTGTTAGTAACCCTCAAGTGTTACGTGTCTGTGGGAACTTCCTCCACAGCGTCATCTTTCTAAGCCACCAGACTGTTCTTGTAGAAAAAAATATAATAAATATGCTCAGCAGTTGTGGCAAAAGACTGCTATTGTGACGAATGTAAGATTTAGATTTTTTTTTTTTTTAATGTGTTTAAACATTTGTTTTGGCCCCATCTCTACCTGCCTGTAATCTGCAAGTGTTCTGATAGTGCAGGTGAGCGAACGGCACGCGGGGGGCGGAACAGCGCCTGATGCGGCACAGCTACACATGCCATAGGACGATATAACGCCAGCGCAATGGCGAAAAAGATGGGCGTTGGTCTTTCTGCTTGTGAGCTTCACGGCTGAGAGATTTCTCGAGGCAAGATGAGGCACGTGCGTCGGCTGGTCGGGTTTAGGCATGGTTTGGTGGTAATGTTTATTTTCGGCATGTTGGTGCACTTCCCTCTGTGTCCTGATGTTTGTTTAGCAGTTAGTGATGCAGGAATGATGGGAAGTGAGTTTCAACGCGGAGATCGGAGATAAATTTTATCACTGGTCTGGAAAATGCCCTAGAAGCATCCATCCATGTATAAATGCAGTTCTTCCAAATATAGGTTTATGTCTCATCTTGTTTTAACGGATGAGTGGAATTGTGTGTGCCTTGGGGCATGCATGTGTGCATGGATGCATTCTGGTGTATTATGCATGTGTTTTTGTGCATGTGCATACAGTGAGCACCATAATTCGTTGGACAGTGACTCTTTTTTTTTTTTTTTTTTTTTCTTATTTTTGCGCTTTAGCCCATGAAGTTTAAAGGGACGCTGTGACACTGAGGTTTTACGTGCAGATTGTCAGTTTTAATTGTGAGTGTTCTCATCCAATATTGAATAATATTGGATGAACTGTATGGAAATGACCACAACGTACACAGTCTCTCCCCAGTTTTGGGCGCTTAGACTGTCCAAAATGTAAATATTTTAACATAAGGACTAATAACGTGATCATTTCTAACAATTGGTCGCAATATACTTTGCTTTCAATGACTGCTTTGAATTCTGTAACACATAGACCTCACCAGACTCTGGTATCTCCCCTGCTGATGCTCTGCCAGGCCTGTACTGCAGCATCTTCACTTCCTGTGTGTTTCAGGGACTTTTTGCCTTCAGTCTCCTCTTCAGCATGTAAAGTGCATGTTCTTTTGAATTCAGATCTGATGATTGACTGACAAAAAATTAAACTTTCCAATGAATTATGGTGCTCCCTGTGTGTGTGTGTTTTTGTGTGTGTGCATGTATGTAGTTGCTTTTCCATGGTTATGTGCATGGGCAGGTGTGTGGATGTTGCTTTTGTATGTACATGAGTGTGTGTGTGTGTGTGTGTATATATCTCTGTGCATGCTTTCATATCAACAGGCATTTATGATTGTGTATGTACATGTATGTATCCTTGTCATTGTTTGCATGTGACTATGTGTGTGTTTCTGTGTATGTACTATCTATGTGCCTGTGTATGTGACCTTGCATATGTTCATAGGAAGCATGACTGGTTGCCACTGAAATCCAGTCACTTCACATTCCCACTGTACACAGGAGCTGGACTCTGTAAGGCTCAGAGTATTTTTGGGACGGTCATAAATCACAGCGGCAATGGGCCCCATTTCTCAGGGACACTTGGGGACCCCAGATCACCCCCTTAACACCCCAAAGATCAGGGTACTACTGCAGGGGTTAGCGTGAGTTACTGAGCCTGTCTATTTTAGTACCTTTCTGGGAAAAAAACTGCAGTACATACTGTACACATCAGTAATGAGCACTGAAATGCTCTGTAAACATTACAGAATAGACATAACTACTAGCAATCAGTGGATAATACCTAAATCCTTCTATTCCCACACAGACCATATGTAGAACGAAATATCACGAAAACATCGCTGCTAAAAATAGTAGGTTTTAGTAAATGACGTGAAGTTACATGTAGCAGGAATTTAGCCATCAATTAATGTCAGTATAGGCATGCAGTATATTCTACAAGCATGTTATAATAATAAGAACTTTTCTTACCTTTCAAACCAAGCATTACAAAGTGCTTTGCAAAGAAGCACAATAAAGAAAACTGGAAAACAATCAAAAAAGGATGAAGGTAATACATAATATTAGAAGTGTGATTGACTTACATTTCATCCAACATTGCATGTTGTGTTAACCCTTTCATCCCCAGCAGTGCCATATGGCACTCTTGCATGACTGGCATTTTTTCCCAATAATGCCATATGGCACTCTTTTTGTTATGTTTCTTTTAACAATCAGGAATACACTTTGCACTTTTGCACCAAACTTTTGCACTTTGTACGTCGCTCTGGAGAAGACCGTCAGCTAAGTACATGTAATGTAATGTAATAAGAACAGACAGCCAGAAATTTAGTTAGAATGTCAACGAAGGCCATGGGGAGAAATGGCAGTGAGAACTGGGCACTGGTGGGGGTGAAAGGGTTAAAATACATTCTGCAGTCTAATAGCAGCAAAGCCTGTTTGAAATGGAATGGGACTCTACATTAGCTGTATTTAATAATCTTTCCAAGCACATTTTCTCATGGTTGAAAGTACAGGGCATGGACAAAATATCAGACACACGCCTGGACAAATGGCTTTAACTTGGAAGTCTCCAAGCCGCGAATACAAAGTGATCTGCATAGGTGTTTCTTATTACTTGGAATGCTAATTAGCAGCATGCGTCTGCTTTAAACAGTGTGACCCACCATAGTTTGCTCGGTAAGACTCCAAAACAGGATAAGCATATTAACGGTTTCAAAGTTACCTAACTTTTGGTGCCCTAATTGCTAGTACATTGGTCACAAAAGTCGGTAGTAAGAACAGTGTCAGAAATGATGAGCGTAATACTCATCAGCAAGTCAGAGCTCTCTCACAGGGATAAATGGACCTTTGGTAGGATAACTGAAGAACCACAGAACTGCAGCACTAAAAATCACCACAGAATTGAATCCATTTATTTATTTATTTAACCTTTATTTATACAGGGGAACCCATTGAGACATCAGTCTCATTTGCGATAGTGCCCTGTTAACAGCACAAAACACAAAACAGAATCCAATGCAATACATTATCATAAAAAAAGCAAACAATGAACAATAAAATTATCATACAGGAGTGCATACAATACATGTGGCTGAGAAAATTGCCGTAATATTATTCAAAACAGGCACAGTCCCCAACTTCTAAATCCTTTATCAATTTTTTGAAATTTTCTAATGATATCAATTTACCCATTTTAAATGTTTCTTGAAAATTGTTCCACGTCCTAGGAGCACAGTAACTAAAAGCAGTTTTACCAAGTTCTGTTTTAACTCTGGGGACTTCTGGGACCAACCAATCCTGAGATCTCGCCTGGTAATTGCTACTGCATCTTGAGATAAAAGTTGTAAGATAACATGGTAATCTGTGTAAGATTGCTTTATAAATGAAGGTCAGCCAGTGCTGCCTTCTCCTGGTAGCCAATGATGGCCAACCCACAGCTTTATACAGGGAACAATGATGCGATTTAAAAGGATCTCTAGTAATAAAACGAAGTGCAGCGTGATAGACCGAATCAAGTTTTTTCAAGGTCGTTGGGGCAGCGTACATATAGATGATGTCACCATAATCTAACGCTGACAAGAAGGTTGATTGAATTAAAAGCTTCCTATTATCTCGAGAGAAACAAGAGCCGTTTCTATTCATATCTCAACCAGTCTCGACTAAGATGATATGCTGTAAGCATCACATTTAAGGCAGTGTTTCCAATGATTTGTACGTATTCTTTATTTGTTGGAACCAAAATTCCAGTCAGCTTTTCTTCCTGAAGAGATGTTTTACACACTTCAACAAGAGAATTGGCTTACTCGACTCAAACAACCTTCAAATTATGATAGGTGCTCACCCAAAAAAACGTACAAAAATGTTGAGGGTTTGGAGCGCAATGGTTATATGTCCATTTTAAAGGTTTTGAGAAAAATTGATTTTTAGGTTTGCAAATGTTCTATTAAATCAGTTACATCATTTACATCATTTTATATCAGTCACTCTTTTGCTGCAGGGTTCAGAACTTTACTGAACATGTAAGTTTTCATAAGTGTGGTACTACGACATCATGGCCAAAATTGCCAAAATGGACATGCCACCTCCGCGCTCCAACAATTCTAGCACTTAATGTGACATAACACAATGGTGATAGATTGAAGTTAAGTTTGTTTGCAATGGAAGGCAGATGATTCTGTAATACTATTCACGTTTGTTCATCAAAATATCAATGTTTAATTCATATAAGCAGATTTTGTTGGACATGCCACAAAATGAAAATGTGAATTGTTTTTAAAACTGAGGCGCATGGACATATAATTATTGTGCTCCAAGAATTGGCTGATAGACATGTGTTACGGGAGGTAAAAATCTCAAAATCACAAAATTTGGACATGTCACCGTTGTGCTCCAAACCCTCGACATGACAAAAGAAATTGTCAGCACTCACAATTGGAGTCCTGACATCTATTCCTGCACAACAGCAAAAAAACAGACGCGTCAGTTTTTTATTCCCTGCAGTAATAGATGTTATAAATTCGATTGTGGATGCTGATGATTTCTTTTGTCATTTTTTGTGCACCACCAGACTTTTCCCCGCTTTTCTTGCAATGCATTCAACCATCTAACAGCAGCCTTTCAAGTAAAAATGATTGACTAACTTAAAGCTGCTGTAACTGATTTGTTCGTTTTCGTAACTTCTTGTCTGAAGTCTATGTAAGCAGTCCCCCCCCATCCGCAAGCCAGGCACAGGAACGCGCATCGGTTTCCGACAGAGGCAGAGGGTAGCGACTCAGTTACAATGTCAGTACAATATTAACAGACACTCAGTGATTGTCGTGGGAAAGCGACACTGAAAACATGGACTAACGACACCTTGCATCCATGCAGAAACTTCGGTATGAATAGCTTTTTGAAGATATTAGCTAAAACTAGCTAGTGTACTATAGCCACACATGCTATCGTTACACAGGTAAGCAAGCTGTAGTCAGCCACAAATGATGACGGTTCATTTATAAACTGACATTGGCAGGATTAAAAACCACCAACAGGACTATTCGAGGCTGATAAAACTGCATAACTACATCAGAGTAAGCTTACCTGTCCAGTGGCAGCAAGGCTAGCAGTGCATCTCTTTTTAAACCCTTTGATTCCTTCAGTTTTCCCCATTGAAAGCGGCACCGATATAAATGCAGCTCTCGGCCATCTTGCGTTTTTCCTCCTTAATTCTATTTGGTCCTCTAGCGTTCCGTACCATTAGCGCTTTGGCTGTTTACTTGTGTACACCGTCTCCCATAGCGCTGGGATCGGAAGCTTCATCTGTTCTGGTATCACCAACAACACAGATTTTTCTTAGTCTCCTAATGATTTTTTCTGGCAGATAGCGCACTAACAACGCAGATTCAGCTCTGCGCATTCGCAAGCAGAGAGAGAAACACGCGTTTGTGGCGTTCTCTCAACTGATTGGATAGAGGCAGTCGGTGACTCCAAAATTTTATATGCTGCTTTATTGCAGAAGACAGTGACTGAGAGACCAGTGTTATCGACCAGATACTCAAAATAAATGATCTCTGCTGGAATGTGGAGCTATTTAACACAAAAATCACTGACAGCAGCTTTATTTTCACTTGTGTGAAAGTACGTGTCCCTTAACTTCTCAGATTCTATCACAAGGTTTTATTTTTAATTCCGACTTGCCCAGATCATGTTCCCCGCCCAAAAGCAGGCGTTGCGCGTTTGTAGCGAGACGATGACCTCTGACCCTTCTGCTGCTCAGTGGCAGGGCTGGCCTGAGCTCAGTGATGTAAACCAATGCTGTTGCCAAGCAAAGGTGTTTCCTTGTGCTACTGCTGTTATGGAATGCCAGGTCCCTAATCTCTGATTTTACCCAGATGTGGTATGCGCAGAGATCAGGTCGACTGCAGCTAAACGGAAGATAAGTGTTCTAGCATGCATCGTTTGCCATTTTGCTAAAAAATGTCCTGTGACATTACTTTTAGCCTCTCTTGATTTGCAATTTCTTTGTGTGTGTGTGTGTGTGTGTGTGTGTGTGTGTGTGTGTGTGTGTGTGTGTGAGTGTGATTGGATGTGTGTGTTTTTTTTCAATGTTTCAACAAATGCCCCCATGGAGTTTGACTGCAGAAGTCTGAAAAATAGTCAGGTTTTACATACCAGTTACACTGGTCACTAGTCTGCTCAGAAAATAAATGCTTCAATCTGGGGGAATTTCATGCTCACATGTTAAGCAGAAGTCTGCTCTTCGTTCTACCCTGTAATCTCTGATCTGTTGTCAAACTCGAAAGGTCACTTGCCAGTCATTGTGTTGACAGCTGTTGGAGAACTTTGTGTTGTTCTCAGGGTGTGCCTACACCAGCTATCCCTCAGTACAGTATGTGTACTCCACAGAGGCCTCAATGGACAGGTCCTGGATCATTTTCAATCTGCCAGATTTCACTGTTGGAGCTGAGATCTGAAGTTTGGTTGTCTGATGCGGGATCAGCATTTGAACAGAGCTTTTTGAGAGAACGATTCTGGAGCATCACCTCGGTGTGAAGATCTTCCCTAATGTGTTCATCCTGGATTGTTTATTTGTTCAATTAGATTATCCACTGATTTTCAGTTGGAGATGTGAAAACCCAAAAGTTTTCTGTTATTCATAACCCTAACTAGGTTACCCCTTTCATTATGGGAATAGAGTACTCTTAACATTGAGATGGTGAGGTGAGAATCAACGCTGGTGCAGCAATGGAGTTGTAGAACACTGACTCTCGAACAATGACTTTAGAATTTAAAGAAGAAGCACTCTGGAATGCTGACTCTTCAATGCAGGAAAGGTAGAATGAGTGAATGATCAAAAATGGGTGATTTGGGTGAATTAATGTAATAAACTGTCTAACCTTCACCTGAGCTAACATAGTGTGAGCATCGGAGGAGGGGCAGATTATCAGCGTTGGGTACTGAATATCCTGACACATACAGTGGAGCTGTTAGTGTTATTGACCTGATGGATGAAGGGTGGAGGGTCATGAATCACTGTTTTACTGTTTGAATACCTTCACTTAGGTAACAGATGGGAAACAAAGGCTGATGGGCAGGACATGAAAAGGCTGTTGTATGTGTTTGCTGGTGAGTGTTTATATCTGTGGCTGACTCAGGGTTATCAATGCTGATGGGCGCTCCACCCTCGCATTCAGAGATAGACACACACAGTGGCGGGCGATGGACGGAAAACCGAGGGGGCGGAAAACATCCCTTGAAATGGGTGACCCGATTTCAATCACTGTTCTTGGTCAACATGTTAGTTTCCCTTGTAATTAAATGTTTAGGCGAGTGAATAATAAATTCTATAAAATGTTTAATTCACATGCCTTAATAGGCAACTCTTCACGAAAAAAACCACTGTGGATTTTCCGCGTTAAATTTTGTCACATCCGAAGCAAGTCGTCAAACCTGTGCGTAATGATAGTTTAATAGAAAAAGATTGAAATGCGCTTTTTTGCGTTCAACTGGTGCGTTTGATTTCTCGTCTTAACGAAGACAATTAGCTACACCTGAGAGGGGAGAGTTCAAGTGTCTTTTACCAGGGAAATTGACTGAAAACAGATCAAGACTAATAAACAGTTTAAAAACATCGCCCTCCTTGATCTCTGTCCACCGCCCGCCACTGGACACGCACATAAATGCACACGAGCACACACACACACGCACTCACACACACACACACACACACACACACAAACAAAAATTTCACATACTGTAGAAGACACACACTTACTCCAATAAATGTATGCAGGCACGCGCGCACACTCATACTCATTCACTATTGTTCTCTCTCTCACGCACACAAACACACACATACACGCAAACAAGATGCTTAAAATACAGAAGACAATCACACATATGCACGCACTCTGAGAGACATACACACAAATTGACTGTAATCCTTTGTAACAGCGCATGCTGGGTTGGGCCTGATGACATGAAGTTATCTCTTCCCTTGCCTGTGATAAACAGAAGGATATCTAGGGCAGGCTCTGTTGTTCTTGATGAAAGATAAATGTTGTATTCAAATTCCTTTGTGTAACCCGGCCTATATTGGAAGACACATTAGTACACACCTTTTGGAAGAGAATTACGTGTGAAAATTTTTAGAATGTTTAGGAGTGTCCTGTCATGACACAAACATTTTAAAATGGACTCTATCTACAAGTTCTACATGTTTAAAAAAAGCTTTTTAATGGTTTCTCTATTGCGTTTTTCATCCCCAACTGAAATGGCGGTTTGTGGCGATTGGCCTGGATGTGTGCAGAGAGGCATGCAGTCTGCCCTGTGGCTAATGATGTCACTTCTTATCACATGATTAGCCCATGGTTTGGGCTGGTGCAGATAGTGGTTGACAGGTAGTTAATAGGGATGGCTTATTAGGCAAAGCTTCTACAGGAAGTGTTTCTGTCCTCTGACAGACAGGCGTCTGTAAAGAGTCTCATCAGATGTCTGATGGTCATGCGTAAACAGGGACTCCCGTTTTCCAAAAGTCTCGCACATGCACACTCGATTCTGCTCGGATTGATGCCATACTTATCCAGCAAATGGCTGAACACTGTTGAATTCATCATCTTATAGTGTGAGTGTGAGTCTAGCCGATTATTCAGATTATTTTGAAGCGATTATGACAATTAAGATAATGTGTACAATTCCATAGACCAACGCTTACATGTAGGCTGGCTTGTTTACTTCCATGTTTTTGCTACGGATCTCAATTGCCACTCTGTGGTATTTTGTTGTGATCTGCTAACACTGGACAGGAGGTGCTTCTTGCAGCTTTGTGGCGACATTCCGTACTGACAGTGTGTAATACAAGTCTTGTGAGAGTCTTGCAAATCAAGGGTTTCCATCTAGACATGACTATATCAGATTGTAAAGCCCATTCATTTACTGGAGCAGAGCCATAATGGCCAATGGGGCTCATTTTTGTGCTATAATAGAGGATTTTAACCCTGTAATGCAATTTGTATCATATTTGATGTGACTTTTGGTGACCTCCATGTCATCTACATGATCAATACTTTCCTCAAAAACCTGTTGTATGCAATCTGATGTCATCTGCCCCCTGCTGGACTATCCATGCATTGCAGGCAGTGGAGGTCTGTAGAATTCTCAATCAAAGATGGCTGCCTCATTGGCCAACCTGCCGGTTTTTGTATCTCCCCGCTGACGATAGTCGGGAGATACTCTGGTTTAGTTCCGGGACTGCCGCCGCTGCCACAGAGATTTTCTGTTCCGGGCTCTGGAAGCGACAATTATTACAGGAATTTCTCCAAATTTCACACAGGCAAAGATATTGATTGGACAATGCTCAAGACCGATTTTTTTTTCGCAAATTTTGGACGTCCAATATGACTGCCGGCGACCATTTTGTTCAAAATTTGGGGATCAGGGTGATACACGACTCGGTCCCTGTGGCAACCGAGTTATCTCGGTTTAATTAATTTATTTTTTATTTTTTTTTTTTTTTGCAGAAATCTTTGCAACAAGAATAACTTTCATATTGTTACTAATAATTCAAATATAAATATTTAGTGCATTTAAGCAACTTATAAATATAAAACTTATTCTATAGTAAAATTTATTGAAAAATATGCAGTATGTATCAAATGTGATGCTACTAGTATTTAATCCTCAAAGGTACCGGATGGGACAAGGACCGCACTAAAAAATTAATGTATATATCAAATATTTTTTCTCTGAAGATGGTGTCTGTCAATTTAAATAGTTTTTATGATGCTGATTTTTGTTCAGTTGTTTATTTTTTCTGATTAATTTGGTTTTATTTAGTTATTTAATGCTATAAAAAGGGGGAGTAAAGTCATAATTGGCAGACGTGATTGACTGCGACTCCAAGGGAGGAGGTCACCTTATTTGTGGGAAGTCTTTGGTGCTGAAATGGGATGGTTGAGAAGAGTTACAACATTAACGTCACACATGCACAAGTTGCTACGTCTCTGTACAACTGAATAAATCCCTTGGTGACCTTGAAAGTCCAACAAAAATTGACAGGGGAATTCTTTTCTCTGAACATATGGTCATGTTTGCAGCGATGCTATTGCTAATAAGTAAAGCCAGTTTGTGAGCTAGCAAGTTAGTTTAGCATGATTTTATAACAGGTCATTGTAACTTGGGTAGCAACAGAAATGTATTGCAAAAAAATCTCTTTACCCTGAACATGGTGTTATGTACCATTAGCAGCCAAGCTATGTTCAGCGCAGAGAGCTTTTTTTTTTTTTTTTTTTTTTTTAACTGGTTAAAAACGGTTGGCTAACTGGTAAATTGAGATTCAGTAACAAGTCACATAGCTCGTTAGCTAGCAAGATAAGGAAAACTGAAGTTAAAACACATGAATATAGGGAGTCCATTTACCTGCAGTCTCCAGCTATTTACCTTATGTTGAAGGATTGTCATGTATTTTGAAGTGGAGTTATATGAAGTACTATAACAGAGTCAATGTATTGGCCACCAAGCTAGTTGATGGCTAGAAGTCGGCACGAGCTTAGGGAGCCTATCAGGAGCTTTGTTCATCGGTATGCAAGCAGTGTAGCTCTTGCTATGCATGAGGAAAGCAGCAAGCATATTTAGATGTATAACTGCACTTGGAAAACAAGTTAACCCCTTAACGAGCTTTCAGTCGTGGTTGAACAGTACTTTCAACAGGCCGAACGTGTGGTCATGTTTCCTTACAAAACACTTTAGAGTGAATTACTCCTGGTCTCTTGTCTAACAGTGACGCAGCCAGCTAGGCAGCATAAAAAGTTCGGGGATGTGCTTGCGACTGAGTAGGGTGGGTGTATGGCCGTGACCTCGAGACCATGGCTCCACCCCCAGATCACAACTGCGCAGACTCTGGCTTCAAATGTGTAAAATGGTAGCGTCCATATTTTGACTCCATTTTTGTTCAGTATTAGGAAGTGGAGATGCGTAGTCCATCTTCATATACACTCTATGGTAGCATCTGAGGGCCAAGAAATGCCTCAAAGTTGGGCTAAATTTTGACAAAGGAAAAACTGTCATTGCCATTTTCACAGGGGTCCTCTGATCTCTGGCATCGAGATATCCAAATGAAAATGGGTTACCTATACCTATGAGTCTCCCCCTTACAGATAAGCTCTTTATATGATAATCTCAGACAGGTTTTTGTATGCCATATCAATGTGTTATTTTTGCCTATTTGAGTATTTCTGCATACTGGGGTCCCTAAACAATCTTGAAATTTTATAAATTGGGTAAGACTGTAAATCAGACTCTAAAGTGAGCCCAATTTTATTCATGTGCGATCATGTTACTGCAGTCCCTAGAGTAGGCATAATACATCAGTGAAACCAGTTTTTAAAACTTGGCCTCACTGTATAAAGATGTCAAATATGACACTAAATGAATTTCATGTATGCAAATTATTTCTCAAATTTTTTTTTCCATTTTTTGCAATAAATATTTTAATTTAAAATATTTAGAATTTTCTGGCTATTTATTTCATTGTTAAAGCTTTTGCGGGTTAGCTGATCCTGGATTTGCTCCATGCTGTTGAGCCGAGTTTTATCATATCGGATTATGGTGAATTCAGTCATTTGTTCTCATAGTCAACATTGCCGCATTGTTTTGAGGCAATATCGTTTTTGTCCCGGTGGATATAATGGATTATCCTGAGGATTTTCTGTAAAATGTTGCGACTGTTGAGCGATCCTGAAATATTATCTGTGCTCAGTTTTTATTGTCTGGCAACTGCAGTGTTCGAGTAGTCGAGTTGGAGTTCCAATAAAAAAGATTTATGTCATAATCGTTGACGAGCGCTAGGGGGTGCTATTGCTTTGACATTGTCACACGCCCTATTTCTCTGCCTATCCTTGGTCATCTTTCGGAGTACAACGCAGCATAATTTAAATGTATTGCCTCTTGGGCAAATATGAAAAGAACTAAGGAAGTAGCCTCGTAAACTGTTAAAACCTGACCTCCCAGGTTTATTTATTTATCATAGAAAGGCTAGTGGAGCACTCTTTACAAAGCACTCGAGTCTTCGTACTGCGTGAGGTCTGAACGCAGATGGTATTTATAGTGCGTTTGCTGTCCTTTCACACAGCGACTGCAAAGAAGACGAGGCTGGCATTAGACTGTGTGTCTTTCTCTCCCTCTCTCCCTCGCTTTCTCTTGCTTTTTGAGTTCTTTACCTCCCCACATTGAGGTCCCCTCCCTCTCTTCTCTCATGCTTGTTCTCTTTCTGGTTCTTGTTTATCTCTCTCTCTCTCTCTCTCTCCCCCTCTCTCCCCCTTATGCTCCATCCTGTGCTTCTCATTTGAAATTTTTGCCCTTTTTCTCTTTGATCTCCTCCCCTATTTATCTTCCTCACACTTTCTTCCTCCCTCGTTCTCCCCTTTGTACATCTGTTCTCTTAAATAGTTTTGATAGCTTTCAGACAGAATTCCTCTGCTTCTCACTCTTCTTCTCTCTCTCTCTCTCTCTCTCTATCTCCCTCCCTGCTCTGTAATGTTAGGTGTGTGCAGTAGAGCAGGCTCTCGAGGTTCATTGTTTTTTTGTGTTATTTTTTTTCCCTCCCCTCCCTGCAGTTGCTGGTCTGATGGGCTCTGTTCAGATTCCTGCGCAGTGACTGTTCCTTACACGCCCTCTCTAACCCTCCCGCAACAAACGCTACCGCCCCCCCCCCCTCGATCTCTCTCTCTCTCTCTCTCTCTCTCTCTCTGTATCCTTCCCTCTCCCTCCCAATCTTCCCTTTCAAGTTGGTTATTGATCTTTTACTAAGAATGCCTGTGTTTTAATGCGCAAGAATTCAGTGTTTTATGTTTTCAGAACAAAAGCACAGCCTACACCTTTGGTTTACCTCCCTCATTGAACTGGGGCTGGTCTTATTTATTTTTCCTGGCGAGCTCTCAGAAGTGGGCGGGCAAAGGATTCCCCCACTGGCCAATGGGCTCTGGCTGGTGCACAGCACTCTGGGATGTGGGGGCAGGGCTTTGGTGTGGCAGTCACAGTGGTGGGCGTGTTCTCTGCCCGTTTCCCCTCCCCTCTTGCTGGGTAGTGCGTGTGAGAGGTTGAGAGCTGTGTTTCAGTCCCTCGTCGAGGGGATTTGAGGTAAACGATCGGCTAGACTGCTCTCGGGGACTTGTGCTGGATTTAACCGTGTGAGGGGGAAGGACGGACAGACGAATCCACGGAGAGAGATACTCGCCTGCACACACACATACGCACACACAGATGGTACGTACTCGCAGTCTTTCAGAAGTTTGCTTCTTGTTTCCTGTGACGGCCTCTGTGGATTTGGCACTGACAGAGCTCTCCGCGGCTAGCAACAAGTCAGGAAACTCCTGTGGAAACAGTGCTCGACTTATTCAGCTGCTTTGTGTAGATGTAAATGCCAGCATGAACTGGAGGGTGATCAATGCTGTGTAACCTTATTTGACCGAAGCTGACAAAATGTGCGCCAAAGTTTCAAGCTGGCAGCCATAACTCATATCAAGGCAGATTTTGCCCGAGGCAAAGGTGGGTAAGATCCAAAAACAAATATCAGTTAAATCCTGTGCCCTGTTTCCTTCAAACTATGATTTTCACGCACTGTTTTGAATACTGTCGTGTTACATTCCCTTCTTTGTGTTTTTGACTGTATCCTTCAATGCCCTGCTCTAATCCTGAAGCTTGCATTTTTGCATCAACAAGGCAACCATTTTGAGGGATGTGTTATCGGAAGGCCTTTTCTCAAACGGCATAATTGATGCTGTACCCTTTATTGTGAGGGAGACCACAATCGCCACCCTACATTGTACCTCACTTACTGCTGCTCTGAAGCAGAGAGTGAGTCACTGTCACCATTTTGCGGTTAGTTTTGAGGTTTTTTTTGTTGTTTTTTATGTTCTTCATCTTTGGTTAGCGTTGACTTTTTTGGCGTTGGCAGCCTGGCACCACTGTGGTGGATGCGTCTCGCTGATGCGCTTCCTGTTCGAAGAGGACATGCATGTAAATGTACTTGCTTGGTGGCAGATGCTTGATGAGGGGGTGCTAATGGCAAATTAGCTCATATCTCTTTTAGTAGCGTGGCTTCCATCTTTCACCAACTCTGGTAATTATGGTGCAGCTGCTTTCACTGAGGACTTCTGGCTTTCTCTGTGTTTCACACTTTGCTGCTTCAGGAAGGAACTTTTTAAAGTTCTGTAATTTATTTATTTTTTTCTTTGAAATTCCAAGTCTGCATTCCAGGACATTTGCCCAGAAGTGATTGCTGGTCTGAATGTTCTAAAGTGATCATTCTAAACTCACGTGTATGATCAAATATCCTCTTATTTGATTGCTCCATCATGAGAAATGACAGTCTTGTTTGCTGTGTACATGCACCTCTGTAAAATCAGACATACACATCTTCAAATCACTACAGTTATGTTACCTGTGGGGTGGATTTTTTCAGCGTCTTTCTCAAGGTTACATTTTTCAGCAAATCAACTTGAAGTCAGGCTAAGTTTACTGGTTTTAATAAATAGGCCTTGCATTTGTGTTGACATGTTTCGCAGGTTGATAAGTAAAAGTGGGAGTAGGAGAGAGATTTATAATAATAATAATAATAAGTAGTAGTGCCAGTCGTCGTAGTGGGCTAGAAGTAGTATGTGTATATGCCTTTCTAAGCATTCTTTGCATGGAATATTTTGTCAGGAACTTCTTCTCCCCTTACCGAGTGCAATATTCTGATTGGCCTGTATTCAACTATGCCAGTTGGATTTGCTTTGGTGGCATTGCAACAATTTCTTATGGCCAATTCATAAGTTTTAAGTTTTGCCGTTTGGGACTTAGGCGTTCGAGCAGTACCATGCTGTCAGTTTGCAGAAACTGTGCCCACAAACTTGGCCCGTCTGTGGGTAAAAGGGTGGGGCTCGCGACGCAGCACTATTAGTCATAGCAGCGTGAATGGGGAAAGAAGGCTGGATTAGCCACTTTCTAAAATCGCCTTTGCCTGCTTCCGATCCCCGTGCGAGACGACTCCGAGCTTTTCTCGGTTTCGGAAGCAGTAGGGCAGAAGTTTGTTTGGCGAGGAAGCGATTCAGCTTTCGAGCGTCTGCGCTGGAATTCCTGCCTCTGCCGAGTCTTGTTACAAATGTTTGAAATGCTATGTTTGCAACTGTAGTTTGAGCGACGCGCCTCCTCCCTGCTTCGGGTGCGGCTGAGGTTTCCCAACCAAAGCCATATGTGCACGCTCGGATTTCTCGAGCACGGAAAAAATGTTTTTATGTACCATCCCGAGTTGTCTGTTCTGCCGGGCCCGTCTCTTTACGTCTTACATGGTATGTGTCCACAGGATCCGTCATTTTCACGCTTCCCATTGTGTTTGTGCTTGCAACTTGCGTTTCCAGTATATCGATTGCCGTTTCTGCTTCTTGGCCATCAGGAACTGCGCAAACTCCTGCACGCACGCGCGCACGCACGCGCGCACACACGCCCACACATATCGGTGTCTCATGCAGCTCAGAAGCTGGTCTTCAATCTCTCAGGGGGGCATGTCCAGGGCAATATGGGCATCTTTAAATTTGAAACTTGCTGAACCTGCAGCGCGGCTACAATAGAGTAGACTGTGTGGTCCATAAGTATTTGGACAGTCATAGCACTTTAAAAGGGCTCAGTTCCTACAAGGCAGACTCATTATGGATGTGAACCTGATATTCTGAAATGCTCTGGAAATATAACCGTTTAAAATTATGCCACAGTCCAAACACTTCAATGCAAACCTTATTGTGAGTGATTGTGACGAGCTGTGTTGGTTAATTGTCATATGAAGGCAAAAAATGTGATGCTGTTGGTCTTTTTTGTATTTACATGCCCGCACACGGAGTGTTTCAGTCATTGATTAAATTGGGTTATATAGTTTCCCTGAAAGTCAGCCAATGTTTTAGAGCTCAGGGTAATGTTTCTCATTGGTAGTCTGGAATGAGTGGGGTCACACTGGACTGTCAGAGCAGAGGTGCATGCTGGGAAAGCTGATACCTCCTGATTCCTGCAGTTGCGAAGTACATGGCACTCACATCTAGATCTAGACACACACCCAGGAGTATGCAAAGATGCACCGACACACACTCAACGCACAGACACAACCTCTTTTCACACTCAGATTGAGTGTTACATTGGGTAGAGTATATGTTTTTTCCTTCTTGCACTTGGGTGAGATAATTATCTTATGTTTTGAGAAAATCAGTCCTCATGGTGAGCGAGTCGTGATTTGGCCATTGTGCTCCAGCATCACAAAAGGGCTCCGAGTTGCCCAATGACACATTCTTGCTGCAGTCACATCCTGTGTGTTGCCCAATCAGTATCTCTGCTTGTAGTCACATGATCCTTGGGCTATCTCTGCTAAAGGCTCTGGAATGCCAAGCAGTCAACCTGTCAGTCTGTCAGCCGATCTTAGATTGGCTCTCCGGTGATGTTTGCAGTCTTGCCATTGTACTTGAAGTGCGTGAATTATAAACCACTCATTCAAAACTACCAACACAGCACTGAGAACTATTCTCTTTCATCATTTCAAAAAAGAGCATCAGGATACGGTGTTTTCCTCTGGCTTTCCAAGGGTATGCACGTTGGGCTAATCGGAGAGGCCCTAAATTGCTCATAGGTGCGACTGTGTGAGTGAGCAGTGTTTGTGCCCCACGATGACCTGATGCCCTTTTAAGGATGTGTTCCTGCCTCACACCCAATGCATGCTGGGATATGATCCAGCCTCCTGAGGCCCTGACCTGGATTATTGAGGTGAGGTGAGAGATGGGTGGATTATTTGCACAGTAACAGAAAAGAGATTTTTTGAATGCATATTGCTGATGGCAATGGGAATGACGGTTTAGCGGTAAAAATCATTTATGGTATGTTATATCGAACACGGGTCACATCGAGGATTAGGAAGTCTCCTCCCCGAATGAATACTGTTCTGAGACCTCCCTTATCCTCCTGCAATGCTTTTGGGTTCTCTTTTGCACTGGCCCCGTATTACAATCACCCTCTTTCTCCCCTTTGGCAATTGTCACTTTGTGTATTATCTTAAAGGACCCCTTTCATCTCACTGGGTGTGCAGCCAATTGTCCATTACAAGCCATTTCAAAATCTGTTCCTTTGTGACATCACAAGGGGAAATGACTGCATTGAGGCAAAGAGGACTGATCAACTTTAGCCAGCCAGTTAATTTGTTCCTTCATTATTCTGGGTGGTCTCTATCTCTTGTGATGTCAGAAATCAAAGATTTCGGAATGGGTCATATTGGACAAGTGACTCTGCATCAGGTGACATGATGTGGGGCCTTTAAGCCATCACTCTGGGTTCTTGTCTGTGAAGTCCAACATTGATTGCATGCTTGATTCTGGCCATGAGAGTGAGGGATTAGTTGGTAGCAGCAGAAAATGATAACGTTGAGCAGCCAGTAATAGGACATTTTTATCCTCAGGATTTTGTGAGCAATGCAGTGCTGTACTTGGCTGGTAACCACTGTATCTGTACAAGACAGACTTCACTGGCTGAACTCCGCTTTGAAGCTTGAGTGTTACACATTCGGCTGTAAAACTTCACCCATCCAGCCATTATCTAACCTGCTCATTATTGGTCAGGGTTGTGAGGGGAAAACAATGGGGCAAAGGCAGGAACAGAATAGTTGGCCCAGCCATTGCAGGGATCATGTATCATTCATTCACTCACTACTAGAGTCAATTTAGACACTGCGCTTAGCCTAAAATGTATGTTTATTTGGACTGCAGAATCTAAAATTAGAGCAACATGGGGAAAAAAAGACCCACAGAAATATGGGGAGAACGTGTGCAATAGGGTCCCAAGCTGGGATTTAATCCCACGAAATACTGACTCTGTGCCGCCCTGGCTGTAACATGATAGGCCTAAATCACCAACCAGGAAATCGCTGCCCCTCTTGACATGGAGGTCATTTGTGCATCGATTAGGTCGTTGTAGGGACCATGTAATTGTAAACCATAGTTTTCTGCACGTGGATCGATCCTTATTGATGAAAAGCGCTGTGAGTCGGCTCAGTGCCCTCAGCAGAGTTCAGGCAGCTGTTTTGAGAATGATTTGTCCCTGATTTGAATGTTCTGAATTTAACAGTCTCATGCTGATGTTTGTAAGGACCAGGATTGGGAATAGAAAGAGGTGGAGTTTCAAAAGGCTTTCCAAAAACCTCACTCATTGATGCGGTAAAGAGCCAGGGCATTGAGTGAGACCCTGAGAAGGTTGAAATGGTTTTTGCCTCCTTTATGATCTGGTGAAGGTTGTGGCCGAGCTTCAGGGCCCTGAAACCAGGAGAAAGGTCTGTTTTCATACTGATGCATTACTTCGATTAGCTGTCCTTGATTAGCCACTTAAGTCACAAATGTCCACAAATTCGGAAACTGGCTGCATTCAGTTTAGCGTGTCAGTTTAATTATTCCTCCGCATGTGAAGTAGGAGGAGGTTTCTGGCTGTACAGGTTCCTGGTTGTCTGTCCGTGCGTGTGTCCCTCACACTGTCCGTCACAGAAATCTTCTCTGCGCAACATCTGCTGAAGGAGTGCAGAGATTTTTCACAAAATTGCATGTGGAAACTCCTCACAGAGGGTTGCTAAACTGATTAGGTTTTAGAGGTCATCAGGTCAACGGTCAAGCTGACCCAAGATCAACTGTCAGCGTGTATGAAGTTACGGCAGGCGATGGCATAGCAGTCAACGCTTTGCATCGAGTTATTCTTTGTTGTACTGGATTCAGTTCCATTTGTATTAATGTTTAATGATACCTTTTCACTTGCTTATGCCCTATGAGAAATGAACGCTGATTAGACAGAAATCAACGATCCAGTGTGAAGTCTTAAAATTCTGTGGTGAGATGTAGTCTGGTTACTGTCTTGCAGGATAAACTGGATGCTTGCAATTACCCATAGTTATGAATGTGTGAGTGAATAGTGTGTGCGCGCTGTGACTCAGTCTTAAAGATGGTTGCAGGTCCAGTCAGTTATCATTTTTTGACTGGTTTTACTGGTTGAGTGAACAAAGGTGGGCTGGACAGGGGTTGATGACAGTCCAAAGAAATATGGAATTAGAAATATGTGAGTGGCCATTGTGACTTTGCCTAGTTTTGTCTTTTGCGCCCATCTTTCTCATTTTGGGACAATTAGTGTTGTAGCCGTTTCAGGTAATACCGTTACATGTATTTAGGTATGTGTTATTTTCTGGTTTATCAAGTTATCTGAATATCATTTGTGGATTGTAAATATCTCTGAGGATTATAGTGTCACCCTGGGTATTTACCAAGATGAAATCAATATTACAAAGTTGTGCGACAGCAGAGCTTTCAACTTGAACATGCGACCTCCGGTTAATAGCCAATGTCTTTGACCAGAGATGGACAATCTACATCCTCAATTCCAGAAGAATAAGGGCAATGCATAAAATGTAAAAAAAAAAAAAAAAACTGCTTGCAGTAATTTGCAAATTCCTTTTAACCTGTATACAATTGAAAATATAAAGAAATTTTTAAACCCATCAACTTCATCTGTTTTTTTTTGTTTTTTTTGAAAATAATAGCCATACTGAAATGTGATGCCTGGAACATTCCAGTGACGTTGAGACAGGCGCTGGTTCTCCACAGTGTAACATCATCTCTCCTGTTAACTAGAGCTGCGCTCCGCCAATGTACTCGATGTTGTTTTTGCTAGTATTCGCCAGCAGCCCCTGTGTTTATGCAGTCCTGTAGTCTTCGTGCAAATATGTTTTCAATGTGTTTTTGACCTTTTGCATGCCCTTGACCTTGACCTTGACCTCCCAAAATCGAATCACCTCTTCCTTGAACAATACGTAATCATTCCACCAAATTTGAGGAAAATCCATCCATAACTTTTTACGTAATCCTGCTTACAAACAAACCAACAAACCAACCAACAGACAAACGGTAATGATCACATGACCTCCTCCAACTTCATTGGGCGGAGGTAATAACACTATGTAGTCATTTTGGAACTGAAGATGCTGATTGTTGTAGTTTTAAAAGTGGGATTTATTCACACTCTTGCCTGACATAGCACTTCAGTTGGTCAACAGTCCGGGGTCCTTGTTGCTGCATTTTGAACTTTGTGATCTTTCACACCAGATTACAGGTTAAAAGAGATCTCTACTTTTTTTTTTTTTTTTTTTACATTTTACGCATTTCACACATTGTCCCAGCTATGTAATTAAGGTTGTAGGTCCGCAAAGTAAAACTCCACTCCAGTATTTTGTTCCAACCGCCTGGATCTTCTATGCAGAACTACCAATCAGCCAAGAATTTTAAGCGATAATTTAAGTTAGCCAGGCAGAACTCATGGCTGGAAGCAAGACATGGCAGGACTTTTACTTTCTGACCCCTGGAATGTCTGCCTCTGCCTCAGATCTGTGCTTAGCAGCACTCTGTACACTGTGGCGCATCACACCAGGGATTGGGGTGGATGTATGGATGTTGTATTCATGGTGTGATTGGCTGGGCTAGCATCAGTGGAGTAGCGCTGGCTTCTCCAAATCACGGTCCTCGAGGGCCTTGAACTGCTGGTTTTCTACCCTCGCTTTGCGTGGGAGTCAGGTGTGCAGACAGTTTGGCCAATCAGTGGCGATCACTGTTCACTTAATGGCCTGGTAGGAGAGAAAACCAGGGCTGGATTTGAATTCAAGGGCAAGATTTGGAGAGCCCCGGAGTGGCCTGTACAGCACTATCCACATGCTCACCACGAGGCTTCATGTCATTGTTTCAAACTAGGGCACATCTTCGCCCCAGTCTCACCGCCAATGCTTCCGGTCTCTCTTTTACTGTCCAATAAAGCTAATAAAGTGCATACTATATTTTACGAAGTGTGTTTTTAATTCTCTCATTGCTGGCTATAATGGAATGTTTCTGTAAGGATCAGAATTTCTGGTTAGTGACTTGTTAGGGTGATTGTGAGAGACCATTTTATTGAGATTAATCCTGGGTATGTAATCTGAGATTAGAGCTTCAGGGACTCATCGCTCTCTGGGGAAGCCAGAGTCCAGAGCTGCTGTGTGGCTGTGCTCCAGCCTACATGCCTTTGAAGGAGGTATCAAACAGAGCTGCCATCTATCCCTGGATTTAACGGGTGACTCTGGGGAAAATATCGCAATCTCTCGACATTCCAACACATTTTAAAAATCTCCTTGTTCAAGAATTTTTTAATGAGAATGTATATTTTTTACAACTTTGCAACACTAATTGATGGTGGGTCGACCCCTGTTCTTCTTGCACTGAAGGACTGGTGAAGAAATCATGGACAAGTGAACAAAAAATAATCGCGGCTCGCTAGCAGACAGGCTGGTGGTACCAGACCTTGACGCGTTTCATCATTTAAAACTGCTTTATCTTTTGCAAAAAAAAAAACTCTCCCTAACTGCAAAGTTCCAGTGTTGCCAGCCCTGTGTACAGCAACTGTGGACTGCCTCCATTTTCCAGTTGCATGTGCTAGTATGTGAGTATTTCAATGGCAGATGGTGCCATTTTGTGGAGGCCGCCATATTTGACCGTGGAATGATTTTGTGGCCAGAGAATGCTCACTATGGCTGTTTTGACAGCAAAGCATGTGCACCTAAACATGAAGGCGTGAAAAATATTACAACTTCAGAATTCTCTGTGCCTCAAACAATGGATTCCTGAAGAATCATTATTTCAGTGTGAAATACTGTCCGCGTTCAAATTGAGCATGGTTCGAGCTCACATTCAACTCTTGTATTCAACCAAGCCAGGCGTTACGGCTCACCCTGTTGTGTCAAGATAGACATTGATGAGTATTGATGGGAAATGTGAGCAGATTTTGTAAAAGGGAGTTTACTCTCCCACTGTTGAGCGGTTTTCATGGTTTCCAGTTGCGGCTCTGGTTTGAAATTCTGAGTCGTCGTAATTGGGTTAGAATGGGCCTGTTGTACCAAGTGATAACTATCCTCTGCTTAATTAGCTCATCTAACATATTCCTTAAGGTGTTGCTTTAATGTCATCCCTTGACTTAAGGCTGCCATAACAGTGTCACAAGCCTGACATTAGGGGTGTCATAAGAAGTTGGTTTGTGACTTATGTCAATCATGTGTAATTGTCATTTGACATAACCTGACTTCATCTGTTGTGTCACCATGTGTCAGGATTGACGGTATTTTTTTATTTTCTTATTTTTCCCCCTGTTTTCCCCTACTCTGTGCACAGCCAAACTTTTTAGTCAACCGCTGTGACCTGTTCCCATTGACTCAGGAGGAAGACGCCATGGCATGCGATTCCATTGACTCGCGTGATGACAGGCCCTCATTTCTTTACGCAGTGCAAGCTCACCACCAATTACACGTTGCCTATGCCATTGGAGGATAACGCAGTTAGTGAATACTCAAATCGCGCAGCTACAACCACCTGACTGACCAGTAGTGGCCGCTAGAGAACGATGAGACTGACAAATTTTAGCCACCTTAATCCCTATTAACCTCAGCAGGGCTGGACCAACTGTTGCTTCGCTGGTGCAAAAGCTCGACCTCAGGGCTCCCAGACAAGCGTCTTTGCTGTGAGCCTGTGACACTAATGGCAGGAGATGGCCACCAATGGCTGACTGTGTTTGAGCTCTGGTTGTTTCAGATGTACGTATTGATGAACCAGACTGTCAACTGGCATTCTCCTTTCTTTTTATCTGCCTTTCTTTTATCCCGACTACCGGAGTTTCCGGATGGCAACAGGAATTTCCTGTAAATCGAATTCGCTCGAGTTTAATCTCTTAGCTACTTAATTAATTTTCTCTGACCTCATCTAAATGGAATGAGCTTCGACATTATCACTGCCATTATTATGAAGCTGAGCCTGTGTGCTCTACATCGGGACCTACATTGGTATCATTTGTAGAATGAGGACCTCAGTATTGATCAAATCTGTGTGCATTGTGACCACCGTCTCACTTCAGAGAGGAGGTCCAGTATTAAGTCGTTATATTTTTATTGACCCTGTAGTTTAATGTATCCTCTGAATTTGACCAATCATTGTTACTTTTGTAGCCGTGGGTAGCCTCAGAGCTGCAACTGGGGACCAACTCCAGTTATAAATCCAGAACCTTGGTCAGGGGTCATGGCTGGAGTGTACATGACTTTTAGTATAAGTGGAAACTTCAGTAGCCGTGTTTCCATCCACCTATTTTAATGCGCATTTTGATTTTGCGCTTAAAAAAAACCTGAGTGGAAACGGCCAAAATGTGCATCAACTCGAAATATCACATCAATTTTTTTTTGCGCAAGGAGGGGGTAGAAAATTTTCCGAATCGATAAAGATAAATGCGCTTTAGTGCAGTGGAAACGGGTTAGCGAACAAGTTATGCGAATAAATGATGACGTTTAGTATCTACGTCATTTTTGCTTGCCTACGTTGGCAAGCTAGCTAGCTAGTTTGCTACCTTGCAACATTGGTACGCTAGCTATAACGTTAGAGTTCGTTATCACTTTAGCTAGCTAGCTAGTGGTTAATACAGTAGAAGCGAACTGTAACCTTACACTACTGTGCTAGCTGTAACATTAAAGACTTCGTAACCGCAAGCTTAAATGATTACTTTCATTCGTTTTCGCCACCAGCTTTCTCATTTGTTTTCCTTTTCGTTCGTCGGGCTTATTGAAGTCATAGCGTGCGCCGTCTTCTTCTGCAGAAGCAATGGCAATTGAATCGAGAATTAGCGCCACCTAACGGCACCTACGGCTTATCCTGTGAAACAAAAGCGCATAATTGAAGTGGATGGAAATGCGCACAAATGCGCTTTTCCTTTTGCCGCATTAACGAAAATTCGCTCAAGATTTGCGATACAAGTTGGATGGAAACACAGCTAGTGTCTGGAGGAAACCCCAGGCAAACATGGTGGATTATGTGTAGACATTGCACCTGTAGAGAGTGTTTTGTAGTGGCGATCGGTCAGCCGACCTCCGCCTGATGGCCTGCTACCTTCTACAATACTGGCACATGGGATACATTTTTCTTCCTCTTTCCTTTTGACTTGTTTTGTGGTTCTGATCAATTTGCTCCTGGAGGATGGGGTGCAGACCTTAAGCCTTGGTAGAATGGTTTCTGTTCCCACCAGAGTACTACTGGCTTTAGCATCCATTTGCATTTCCATCTTTGTCAATCCTATGCAAAGGAATATGGATATAAGTGCACCATTTGCTTTGTGTGTGTGCGCATCTCTCATTGAGGGTGCAAAGATATGACAACCCACCGACTAATGATGGTCTTTGCACAGTAATAATGTAATCACCATTATTATTTCCTGCCATGGAGTGAATGGGGATTTAGGAATGAGGTTTGTCCTTCCACATGTCCATCCATCTGTCCGTCCATCCATCCGTCCGTTCGTCTGTCACGTTTCTTTTCTGGGCCTGAGCTCCTAAACCGTTCAATATTTCTCAGCAAAATGTAGCATTTGGCTACATCTTATTGTGTAGATGTTTCTTTTCATACTTCAGTCTGTCCTCCTGTCTGTATGTCTGTCCCTCCACCGCGTGTTGTTTCCAGGCCTGATATCGGCCATTCTGTGGCAGGGGACCGGAGTATTTCATGTTTGTTAACCATCAGATTGTGTTGTCTGAACATGGTCTGCAGTCGGGAATGATACTCAGAGATTTATGAGGTGTTGTCACCAATATATATTTAATTTAACAATGTACTGCCGGCTGTTGGGTCCATGACACACATTTTCTGGGCGTTTTGATTGATTTCTTCTTCGTATCCTGCCACCGAGATGCTGGGGTTTTACAGTATGTGCACGTTCCCTTGTGATCCCTAATTCGAAGACACTTTTAGTTTGTAAGCCCCGGAAACCACTTCCTCAATCAGACTCCATTCACAGCTCTAGATGCGCTGCTTTTTAAAATGGCACCGATGCACAGGCGCCCCCATGTCAGTGTTCCTGCATCTGCTTGCGGTTTTTAGACAATTTGGACGTGCGCACTCGGTCGGAGGAAGATTCTAGGCTTCCCGACGCAGTTGGCAGGCCTGTGTGAACACTGGGTGTGTCCTAAAATAATCCTCGGCCTAGCCGTTAGGCTCACTCTTTCTTTTTGCTTTCCCTTCCTCCGTTTTCATCCCCCTCTTTGTAAAATCCTCTCTGTTCGTGATCTCTGTGCTGGATTTAAACTTTTACGAGCGTAACATTCAATTTCGGTGCATTGTACTCCATTTGCTCTTTTGACGAGACCACAGCTGCAGTCAATAATGCTGGAGTTAGCCAGGAAAGCTAATTTTCATCAGCTGTTTTAAACCTTGGCTGTCGTGTCTTTACATGTCCTGCTCGAACTTCTGTTCTTACAGGGGGTGAGGTGGGAGTGACAGGGCAGTGCAGTGGATCAGGTCAGAGTTTGGAGGGGGGGGGGGGGGTTAGTACAGGGTGGAGCATTGCCACTGTCTCACTCCCTCGCTACAGTGCTATCTCTCAAAAACACTCGGATAAAGCCCCCCCACCCCCTGCGTGAACGGACTGTGCTGGCAGTCGCTGACTCCAGCTGGCTGCTGTTGTCATTAGCCTGCTGCTACTGCTAAAGGGCGCCCTGCTAACGTTGACTTTTCAGCCAAATATGTAAGCCTGTTGACTCATTTGGCGAAACAATTCCACCGATCGCAAGTGGGTGTATCTGTCATGCCGGGAGTTTGTTACCTCCCGTGACTGAAATAACCTGTCAGGCGGGCTAAAAGCAACTCTGTACAATGCACTGCGGAAAAACAGATGAGTGTAAATAAAGGGAGAGAGAAAGAGAGTGAGAGAATCTGAGAGCTCCGCCCTGTCCTGCCCCAGGTGAGGGAGAAGGAGCCGGCCCAGGCAGGAATTCACACCTTTCCAAATTACCTCGTTTACAGAAGACAAGCCTGCTTTGAAGTTTAGGTGGATGATCGCATCTGCTTGCTTTGCTAGAGAGTTTCTAGGTAAAATGATTTTTGAATATCAAATGTTATTTATGAGATCGTAACAACATAAAGGTACCGAATCACCTCATGCAAAAAAAAAAAAAAAAAAATCACCCCACACCTGCCTTGTTGAATTTAAGCATGCATGATTCGAGCATATAATTTTTTTTTTTTTTTCCTGCATACATATACATATATTTCCATATTAGAACAGCTTACATACATTCTCAGGCTGCATGTCGTAAACACAGAACAGCGAGGTTTCTGTGCTGCTGTAACCAATTTCGAGCTTTGGACAGGGGCTCATTGGGTTGCTTATTCAAGTCCCAGTGTAGCCACATTAAAGATCAGTGCAGCTTTTGGGCCCTTGTGTGTGACCCTTAACCCCGCAGTGCTCCAGCAGTGATTGGCCCCTGTTTAGTGTAGTCGCATTGGACGAATGTGTCAGAAAAATAACCGGTGTAATATAAACTATGGCAGTGATCATGGGTGTTTTTGAAGGGCTCTCCAGCTGTTTTGTAAGAGAGGATCATGGCGAACAGAGACACAGACTGGGGAATGACCGAGAGGGAGAGTCATGTGATGCGGCTGTGGCCAGAGTCAAGCCGCCGGTATCGCGGCTTGCAGTGAGCATGTGGATAGCGGTCTGCAGGCTACATCACCAGGCACCTCCACGTGTGTGTGTGTGTGCGCGCGCATGTCTGTGCGCACATGATGATGATGATGATGATAGCAATATCAGCAATAATAATGATAGTATTATCAAAGACAGATGTTATTGAACCCTGTGAGGTAATTTGTCCTCTGCATTTGACCCATCCTAGTTACTTAGGAGCAGTGGGCAGCCACAGAGCAGCGCCCAGGGACCAACTGCAATTCTAAAGCCAGAGCCTTGGTCAGGGACACTGGTAGGAGTGTTTCTATAGAGCATGTCTTTCTAAAGCCAGAGCCTTGGTCAGGGACGCTGGTAGGAGTGTTCCTACAGAGCATGTCTTTCTAAGGCCAGAGCCTTGGTCAGGGACACTGGTAGGAGTGTTCCTACAGAGCATGTCTTTCTAAAGCCACAGCCTTGGTCAGGGACACTGGTAGGAGTGTTTCTATCAAGCATGTCTTTCTAAAGCCACAGCCTGGTAGGAGTCAGGGACAAAGCTGGTCAGGGAGGAGTGTTCCTATAGAGCATGTCTTTCTAAAGCCAGAGCCTTGGTCAGGGACACTGGTAGGAGTGTTCCTATAGAGCATGTCTTTCTAAAGCCAGAGCCTTGGTCAGGGACACTGGTAGGAGTGTTCCTACAGAGCATGTCTTTCTAAAGCCACAGCCTTGGTCAGGGACACTGGTAGGAGTGTTACTGTAGAGCATGTCTTTCTGAAGCCAGAGACTTGGTCAGGGACACTGGTAGGAGTGTTCCTATAGAGCATGTCTTTCTAAAGCCAGAGCCTTGGTCAGGGACACTGGCAGGAGTGTTCCTATAGAGCATGTCTTTCTAAAGCCAGAGCCTTGTTCAGGGACACTGGTAGGAGTGTTCCTATAGAGCATGTCTTTCTAAAGCCAGAGCCTTGGTCAGGGACACTGGTAGGAGTGTTACTGTAGAGCATGTCTTTCTAAAGCCAGAGCCTTGGTCAGGGACACTGGTAGGAGTGTTACTGTAGAGCATGTCTTTCTGAAGCCAGAGCCTTGGTCAGGGACACTGGTAGGAGTGTTCCTATAGAGCATGTCTTTCTAAAGCCAGAGCCTTGGTCAGGGACACTGGTAGGATGTGTTCCTGGTAGAGCATGTCTTTCTAAAGCCAGAGCCTTGGTCAGGGACACTGGTAGGAGTGTTACTGTAGAGCATGTCTTTCTGAAGCCAGAGCCTTGGTCAGGGACACTGGTAGGAGTGTTCCTATAGAGCTAAAGCCAGAGCCTTGGTCAGGGACACTGGTAGGAGTGTTCCTATAGAGCATGTCTTTCTAAAGCCAGAGCCTTGGTCAGGGACACTAGTAGGAGTGTTCCTATAGAGCATGTCTTTCTAAAGCCAGAGCCTTGGTCAGGGACACTGGTAGGAGTGTTCCTATAGAGCATGTCTTTCTAAAGCCAGAGCCTTGGTCAGGGACACTGGTAGGAGTGTTACTGTAGAGCATGTCTTTCTGAAGCCAGAGCCTTGGTCAGGGACACTGGTAGGAGTGTTCCTATAGAGCTTGTCTTTCTAAAGCCAGAGCCTTGGTCAGGGACACTGGTAAGAGTGTTCCTATAGAGCATGTCTTTCTAAAGCCAGAGCCTTGGTCAGGGACACTGGTAGGAGTGTTCCTATAGAGCATGTCTTTCTAAAGCCAGAGCCTTGGTCAGGGACACTGGTAGGAGTGTTCCTATAGAGTATGTCTTTCTAAAGCCAGAGCCTTGGTCAGGGACACTGGTAGGAGTGTTACTGTAGAGCATGTTTTTCTAAAGCCAGAGCCTTGGTCAGGGACACTGGCAGGAGTGTTCCTATAGAGCATGTTTTTCTAAAGCCAGAGCCTTGGTCAGGGACACTGGCAGGAGTGTTCCTCTAGAGCATGTTTTTCTAAAGCCAGAGCCTTGGTCAGGGACACTGGTAGGAGTGTTCCTATAGAGCATGTCTTTCTAAAGCCAGAGCCTTGGTCAGGGACACTGGTAGGAGTGTTCCTATAGATCATGTCTTTCAGTGGGGGGGGGGAACACTGGAGAAAACCTTGTGAACTTTGAGAGAACACACAGACTATTTGCTGAGAGGTCCTGGCCGGGTGGGACTTGAAACTGGAGCCTCTTAATTGGAAGGCAATACTGTACCACTGTAACACCGTGCTTTTCAGTTGTGTAATAAAATTGTTCAGCTCAATTCAAACAAAAAAGAACCGCAGAAACAATTTTGAAGACCTATAAGAAGGTTTATGACTGATGCAAGTCAGCAGTGAAGGGTTTCATCTCCTGTTTGGAGGGGCATGGTGGTCGATACTGCGCAATGTATTGGTATAAATAATATTCAGGACTCTGAGGAAGACGCAGTGCATCGAAACGTCAGTCTTGGCACCTAAATAAATGTATGCTGGTGATTTGAGTGCTCCAGTCTCTTCTTTGTATTTGGATTTACTTTCCTTTCTGTGAGCACCGACCTCCACTGCCCGAGGGGCTGAAGCGCAAGGGCTTCCTTCATTTTTTAATATACAGCTCATATTAATATAATCACAGAGAACATTATGGGAATTTACAGCGCTGTATATGATCGGTCTTCTTGGTAGGATTGTAAATTTCAGAGAGTCCTCCCTGTTACACAGATCCGAGTCTGTAGTGAAAGTGATTAAATCCTGGATGCCGGTTGGCTGAGCCTATGTTGTGGTTACGTAGTGTGTTGTGGTGACTTGAAAGCCAACCCTCCAGTGGAATTTTATTAGCTGTCAGTGCTGAAGCGCTGATCAATATTTGCTGTTTTTTTTTATTAGAAGTACTAGCAGATGGACGGCACATGGTTGAATTTATGACCTCTGCTACCGCCAGCCAGTCTTTTTGGCCTACAGAAGCCAACCTCTTTTCTCTGTGTGTGTGTGTGTGTGTTTGTGTGTGTGTGTGTGTGTGTGTGTGTGTGTGCGGGTTGCCTAACCTGATCGATAGAAGAGCCAGTGTCTCTTGATGCAGATCCCAGGCTAGCTCAGAATACAAGCCTCATCTGGTCATCTCTCGGCGATTTTGTGAAAAGCTTACTTGAAACGTTGTACTTGATTAAAAAAAATAAAGCCTATACACTCGAGTCCATGATTTGGACAGTGTCACAAATATTGCTTTTTGCCTCTGGCCCTGCGCTAATTTGATTTGAAAGCAACAAATGTGAAGTGAAAATAGAAACCGTCTGCCGTCATTTGTGGGTATTGGCACCACATCATGCCAGCCATTGGGAATTACAGCCCTTTTAATGCTGTGTCACTGTCCAAGCTCTTTCTCACTGCGCCTATTAATATTTATGTGCATGTGATCATTTTTAATGAGACTTCTTCAGCTTTAGAATTAACAGCATTATTTTTTCCAGTATAATGGAGCATCGATGGAAGCCAATAGACCTTCATTTATGTTTATGCTGGGGAATTGAACCAATAACTTTCAGGTCTAGTGGGGTGGGGGTGGTGTTCGAGTTCTTTCCTGAGAGTTGGATGCCCTGCGTTCTCATTAAATCATGTGGGCTCTATCTTCTTGACATTAATTTCCCCTTTGAAAAAGCTTGTGCTTCTATTTTGATCCTGACTGTGTTCGGTTGGTTAAGTGCGTATCCAGCCCGTGGCTGTAACCGAAGACTGCTGTGTTCTCGCTCGCGATTGAAAGGTTGCGGGTCGGTTTCCAGTTTTTGGTGCGCAGCCATTGTGCTCTGGAGGAAAGCACTTAAGCTGAGGCCCTTCAGTGAATATATCCTGGGTTGTATCTGTGATCATGGGCTTTATTTGAACATGTCATCTTCTTGGAAATTCCCAGGGGTTTTATTTTGTGCTAAACTCTGCAGTGTAACATGCCAGAAACTACACAATCTTTTGGTATTCAGTTGGGGTGAAGGTCTTTCTACGGCAGTCTATGAAAGGCGGACGAGAAAGCGCACTTGGAGCATTTTACAATGTGGTCCGTAAGTATTCGGACAGCGACACAACAGTAAATGGCTGGACAGTGGACAACCAGTTTGAAATTGAGGTCGTTTACATATCATTTATTTAGCTAAGACTTTTATCCTAAAATATCCAACAAATGATTAGAATGACCAGAGAGCAACGTGGGGTTAACAGCCTTACAGAACTGTATTGGCAATATTGGGACTTGAACCGCCAACCCTCTGTGTCCCAGTCCTTGCACTGCAGCCACTAGGGCGGTAGGCGGTCTCATATGCTGTAAACCGTGTGGGTTATTGAGCTCTTAAAACAGTATCAATGTCTAACACCTTATTGACTCCATTGTATGCATTCATGCATCCACCCATAATGGGTTTAAATCTGTGAAAGATCCTGTCAGTGCAGGGTGGGGGTTAAAAATAAACCCTGTCTTTGTCGCCGTCGCTCCTGGGCGGTGACAGGTCTGTTGCCCTACCTAACGAGAGAGAGAGAGAGAGAGAGAGAGAGAGAGAGAGAGAGAGAATGAATATCCGCAGACCAGCTGGGCAGGGAGAGGTGCTGTCGCCACCGCCCCACCAACAGTGGCAGGTTTTGGGCAGGTCTTGTTTGAGCAGCTCCCTGCCCTGTTAGCCTATCGCCTGAGGGGGTTTTCCCGCTGTTGACGGTTAACCCTTTGAGTAACATCACAAATAACCCGATCAGAACATTCTTATATGAACATTTTAAAGCTGATGTAACAATCACTGCCAGAGAATCAAGGGCAGTAGCGTTCTACTGCACTGACGTGGAACCCTGAGAAAAATGGCCGCCTTTTCGGAAGTTAGGACAGACAGTGGAGGTGGTCAAGTCTGTGATGTGCTGTTGGGTTTATTGCATTTGTCCCTCGAGAGACTTTTGAATCAGACCTTCAAAGCGCATAAACTGCTGTCACACTAGTAAAATTTACAATATTTTTAGTATTTATAAATACAGTATTTTTCAGTGTATTTGCCGCTTATGTTTATATTCCATCAGATTCAAATTTTACTTCCATCTGAATGGTTGGTGTGATTGAAATGTGTTTGACTGAGGGGCCAGGTCACGAGGTCACTCAGTTACTGACCAGTTTTTTGCCGTTTTCACCCCAACTAAATCAAATGAACAAAATTAGCTATTTTGTTGTCTGAAGTACTAGAGAAGACCTACACAAAGCCATTTAAATTGTAACTCTATCTTACTTAGTTTTGGATTTATGATACAAAATACACCAATTTTGTAACTCCTTTACCACGTGACCTGGCCCTGAGGTTTGAGTGCTGTGGCTCTTTTGTAGACTAGGTCAGGTCAGGCCAAAGTAGATGTACCTCTGTTTGAGGACTCCTGTTTCCTGTTCATCGCATACTGAGTTCAAGACTGGCAGGTGTGGTAGGCAATCAGGAGTGTGAGGGTTGTTTGAGAAGAAAGGGGGTGTTGGTGGTGGAACACTATTTTAGTGTGGCATGTCAAAACAACACAGCAAATATGTGATTCCCTAATGGAGCCTGGCTTTGACCACAGCCTCCACATGAATAATGGCTGGCAAGTGTGTCCTCTGGGATGGTTATGGAGATTGTTCCAGGCTGTGAGAGTGGGGGGGAGGTGGCAATAGTCTGTGAACTTGTGGTAAATATTATATTGTCCCTGTCCCTGGTACCTTTTATTCCAGAATTTCACCCTCAACGCTTGGTTAGGTTGCATTGTGCGTAGTACTCCTAGCTGCTCAGCAGTAGCACTTCAGTACCACCACTTTCTCACAATAATGGTTTTTAGCGGGCCTTATAATCTTCAGCGAGTTGCACAACCATTATAATTTTACGTAATTGATGCTGGAAGCATGGGGTTACTAGTTTATTCCCATGTCCATTGTACTGTTACAGCAGTAACCAGTAAGTCCTGTATTGCACCCAATGTTATCGGAGTAAGTTTCTTTGGATACAAGTGGAATATGATGTATGCACTCATCATTGAAGCAATGCCCCTCCATTTCCTGCTGCACTGTGCAGGTAGATTGGAGGTTTTGAGGTCATTGGAATTATGGGATGCGGTAGTTGCGGTGAGGCAGCGATGTGCAAAGTTATTGTCATGACCAGTTGGTCTGATTGATAAAAATCACACAGAATGACTGCTTTTATGTTTAATATATAAGAGTCTGTCTGTCTGAGAAGGGTAGCTCTGGCTGCAGAGTTCTGAGTTGTCCACATTTTTTCAGTTTTGTGTGGGTCATGTTCAAACCAGGATCAAGTGCAGCTTGAATTCCAAGATTTTTATCTGTAGATGCCAGTGAATAAATATATATATATATATATATATATATAATTTACACAAGACATACCTTATCTGACATGAAAGGTGCAGAACAGTTCTGTAGAAAGTTCTCTTTGATTCTTTCTATTATTATCCAAGGTACTGATCCAGAAAGTTCTCTCTTTGTCTCCACAGTCTACGCACAAACCGCCCACCTCCACCCCTGCGGGGCCGGCCTCCACTGCGAAACCTGCTGAATCTGAGGTACAGTGTGCCCCCTCTTCTCTCCGAAATCTGAACTTTTCCTGCCCATACCCCAACGTTGACATCAACCCCTAACATCTACTCTACACTAAACCAAACCCTGATCCCAACCCGAACACTTACCCTAAAGTTTACTCTGCAAAACCTGGGCATACTGTTTCAAACCTAACCCAAACTTCAGTCGTAACACTTGCGCAAGCATTCTTTTATGCAAAGACTGTTTGAACTATAGCAAAGCAAATCCTAAACCCAATCTCATGCCCTCACCCCATCATCTACTCTGTAAACCTGGGTGAGTTAAACCAACCCAAACCCTTTCACCAGCCTCAACATCAATCCTTACATCTATGCTACAAATGTGGGTTATACACCAACCTTAACCACAATGGCCTCCATAACATTATCTATCCAAGACTGGACCGAATTGCACATACTCTAACCACAGCCTGAACACCAGCCCCAACACCGTTGCTACAAATCTGGGTTAAACAGTAACCACAGTGGCAACCCTGACCTGTTCTCACCCAATCTTGGTTAAACACACCAACCAACATACTTCAGCCTGACCCAAATGCTGACCTTTTCTTTCCAGCCCAAGGCCAAACACCAATTTGAATTCCTTTGAATTCTTATAATTCCGGAGGAATGTGAAATCCTTGATGCAGGCACCTGGGAATTCTCATCAAAGCATCTTACATCATATTTTTTTCCCCTAAGGATTGAATACATCCTTCCTCTAAAACTGCATTTAATCCTCAGGATTTCAATGAGGCATAAAAAAGTGTTGGGGTTTTGAAAATAGTCATCATAAGAGTGTTAAACATTGTATATATAACAGCTTTCCCTACAAGACATGAATCTCAAAGTGCACTAAAAACAGTAAAAAAAGTCAATTGACATCAAGCTAATGAACAAAGTTGCTTTGTTGCGAAAATAAAGCAAAATGTATGAAAACATCAACTTAAATAGTAGGTACTTTACATGAGGGATTACCAGAGATGTTGATAATAGATAACATAAAAATGAAAATGAGTTTTTGACAGAAATGCATTTAGTTATAGCATGCCAAGTTTGTATTTCTCCTCCTGCACATTCACTCGTTCGGCTGTCTCTTGGTCCCCACCCTCTCTGCCCCTGCCTGATTTTCCCCCCCCCCCCCATCCCCGTCTCCTCCAACTTCCTCTGACTGCACTCTCCGACGGCGTTTCCTGTTTCATTATAAATCTGCGCAGGACACCTTGTCCAGACTGCTGTTTAAAAGCCCGAACGGTGGAGATCAGGCTTATTAACTGCGCAGAAGCAGGCAGGAAATCAAAACCTGGCACTTGGGCACTTCCTCTTGTTCGGGCTGGGCGGGGGGGGGGGGTATTGCTCCGCCCCCCTCCTTGCACAGGGGAAAAGCACTTTAACCCTTTAAATCCTGAAATATGTTGCATATAAATATGTGTATTTATTTATTTATTTATTTATATTGGATAAGTAATTTCAGGTATTTGACATGTCTTTCATGACTAGAGAAATAAAAGAGTTTGATTATGAAACATTTTAAACAAGTTTTTTAGTTTCATAGACAAGGATCAAGATTGGATGACGGATTTCCATTGAAAATGGATCTTAGATTAAGATCCTGCTTAGTGTAGGATTTGATTTAATCTGTGTGTGCGAACCTGCAGGGAAGAGTATTAAATGATGCAGGTCATTCGCGCAAACTATAATGCCGGCAGAATTTAACAGATTCACTGAAGTAAATCTGCTGTCGTCAGCTTGGAGTAGCTCCAGCGATGACAAAAACCAAACTAATTGTTGTTTCACCGAACCAAGCAATGCAGATTCAGGTTCAAGACAGAGCAACAAAAGTCAGGAGATAACATCAACATTGTCTTGAGGTAGTGAATGCCAGCATTGATGGCGCAGTAATTAGTTTTATTGCCTCTCAATAAGGAGGTTCTGGGTTTGAGTCCTGACTGACCAGCTCCATTCTGCGTGGAGTTTGCATGTTCTCCCCAAGTAAGCATGGGTTTCCTCTGGGTACTCCGGTTTCCTCCACCCTGAAAAACATGCTCCATAGGAGCACTCCTATCAGTGTCCCTCACTGTAGCTCTGGCTGTAGAACTGCGGCTGGTCCCCAGGTGCTGCTCTGCAGCTGCCCACTGCTCCTAAGTAACCAGGATGGGTCAAATACAGGGGGCAAGTAACCCCATCTGCTTCATTTGTGTGTATCTTCTTATATAAACGGCAATACAAGGGGCATTGCACGCGGGTTACTGGGCCACAGCGTGAGGACTGACCGTGGTGGTGTTGAGTTCATCAGCGTGAGGAATTCTGCTTGCGGATTACAGTTCCAGTCTTCCGTGGAACATGCATCAACAAGGTTCGCTGATGGAAGAACAATATTTCACTTCAGTCATTGTTTCCGGATATTCCATGAACTGTTGCCTGAAGTCAGATCAGGTGAAAAACAAAGCCACAGAAATATTGAGGGCGGGGTCCAATACTGTGGTGTGCTTCTGACTGGTCAGTGCTCCTGTGTTTGGGATAGGTTCTTCATCATCTTCGAATACATTAGCTCTGCCTAAGAGAAATATTTTAAACTGACAAATGGCTCCCGTCCATGTTGGATCACTCCTGATTAGCTTATATTCTTCTGCCTTTGATAGGGTTTTGGTTTAGTGCTGTGATGTCACGTGTGAAAACACATCCAGGAGAACCCCCGCACCCCCACGCTTTTCACACTGGCCCACATTTTGACTTGCCTGTGTGAAGAGGTAAAATATTTCTGCTTTGCAGCAAATGATGTGGATTAAAAAAAAAAGCTTTCTAGATTTCTGTCCATCAGTAGCAACACCTAATTATGGAAGCCCATTGTGGACAATATTCAAATGAAAATGTAATCCCACTATTGCATTATAACTTTCCACTTATGAATGAGTTATTTGGGACAATATTAAATTGAAAATGCATTAATCCAATTATCACTTTCAGTTTCACATACACATATGGGAAATCTATGACTATATTCAAATGATAATGAAAAGATGATTGACATTTAATTTTCAAAGTCATGCTCCGCAATACAGTGGACAATATTCAAATGCAATAAGCAAAACAGCACCCCCAGCCTATTGCATTTATATTTACATGTCATCACGCTCTTTTAGGGTCAACATGATAATGAAAATGCTGTTTTCTAATCACTTGGAAATAATAATGATATAATAATGATGGCGACATTTGACATTTCATTTTCAAAGACTTATCCTGCAATACATGGGACAATATTCAAACGCAGTAAGGGAAACAGCGCCTCCCAGTCCATTGCATTTTCAAATACATGTCACCACGCTCTTTTTGGGACACAATGAAAATTAAAATGCAATCTGTCAGCGTCTCATCAAAGGCGGGTCTTCCGTTAGGGCGTCACTCATTAGAGGCGCGGCGAAACCATGTTCCTTATTTGCATACCAACCAATCAGCTTCTGGGTAGCGCTTATGCGCGCGGAGGCTTACTGATAATATCATGATGGCTGGGCTGCTATGTATTGTGTGCCATCGTGCGTTAGGCTGTGTTGCGCTTTGGGTGTAGCCATCTTGGCAGCTAGTATGCTAGCTAACGTTAACTAAGGAAAATATTTGTAAATGATCATCACATTAAAAGCGATATGATTGATTTTTTGCCCCAACTCTATTAACTGAGCTAGCTGTAATATGCATGAACTTATCCGAGGCTTCAAGGCAGTGTTGTGCAACTGCAACCCAAGTGTGCTGGCAGATTTCAGAGACGTTAGCTAGCTTGCTAGTGAGTCTAAAAGCAATAAAGCTTAGGTACAGCTAGCTAGCTATGATGCCTACTGGAGAAGCTCTTACAGCCCTGATTTGTCACTTTAAACGCCATCTCGCATTAATACGATCTCTTTCACCATTGATTAGCAGCTTCTTTTACCTAAAGAACAAACTGACAGTTTCGCCTGAGACATGTTATTTCATAGCTAGTTAAAGCAGCATTATCCTTCCATGCGTGCTATAGCGTATTACATTACTCCAGATGAAACGCTATCCGTCTTCCGACCCTGCTGTCGCTAGTTAGGGGAAATGTTTGTCATCATTTTTATACTTAATCGCTGTGATTCGGTTTTTGCTAGCTGACGATTGCTCTTGTGCTTGCCGAGTTGCAAGTTCGCCACTCCTGAAACATGCACAATGTATGCATCATGCAGAACGGTCCGATAAACGGTCAGGCTGCCGCTGTTCCTAGTTTAATCGCGATTCCCAAGCCACGTAGCAATGGGAGAAGTTTTGATGACTGGCTGAAAACAATGTTCCTCACTTGCTAACTTAACCTGCTGAAATATGAACTTCTTTGATATGTTTGGCAGCTCTTTTGTACATCCCAAGAGTGCCATCAGATTTCTGGGAGATTTAAATGGATAGCTCATTACCTGGCTAGCTCAAGAACAATCTGCAAGCAGAAGAGCAATCGCTGTCGGCTAGCTAGCTTGTGAAGCTAGGGCAAAAACCGAATCACAGCGATTAAGTATAAAAATGATGACAAACATTTCCCCTAACTAGCGACAGCAGGGTCGGAAGACGGATAGCGTTTCATCTGGAGTAATGTAATACGCTATAGCACGCATGGAAGGATAATGCTGCTTTAACTAGCTATGAAATAACATGTCTCAGGCGAAACTGTCAGTTTGTTCTTTAGGTAAAAGAAGCTGCTAATCAATGGTGAAAGAGATCGTGTGTGCGAGATGGCGTTTAAAGTGACAAATCAGGGCTGTAAGAGCTTCTCCAGTAGGCATCATAGCTAGCTAGCTGTACCTAAGCGATTGCTTTTAGACTCACTAGCAAGCTAGCTAACGTCTCTGAAATCTGCCAGCACACTTGGGTTGCAGTTGCACAACACTGCCGCGAAGCCTCGGATAAGTTCATGCATATTACAGCTAGCTCAGTTAGTAGAGTTGGGGCAAAAATCAATCATATCGCTTTAATGTGATGATCATTTACAAATATTTTCCTTAGTTAACGTTAGCTAGCATACTAGCTGCCAAGATGGCTACACCCAAAGCGCAACACAGCCTAACGCACGATGGCACACAATACATAGCAGCCCAGCCATCATGATATTATCAGTAAGCCTCGTAGTACAAAAGCGCTACCCAGAAGCTGATTGGTTGGTATGCAAATAAGGAACATGGTTTCCGCTCGCGCCCCTAATGAGTGACGTCCTAGCGGAAGACCCGCCTTGATGAGACGCTGACAGATTGCATTTTAATTTTCATTGTGTCCCAAAAAGAGCGTGGTGACATGTATTTGAAAATGCAATGGACTGGGAGGCGCTGTTTCCCTTACTGCGTTTGAATATTGTCCCATGTATTGCAGGATAAGTCTTTGAAAATGAAATGTCAAATGTCGTCATCATTATTATATCATTATTATTTCCAAGTGATTAGAAAACAGCATTTTCATTATCATGTTGACCCTAAAAGAGCGTGATGACATGTAAATGTAAATGCAATAGGCTGGGGGTGCTGTTTTGCTTATTGCATTTGAATATTGCCCACTGTATTGCAGAGCATGACTTTGAAAATTAAATGTCAATCAGCATTTCATTATCATTTGAATATAGTCATAGATTTCCCATATGTGTATGTGACAATGAAAGTGATAATTGGATTAATGCATTTTCAATTTAATATTGTCTCAAATAACTCATTCATAAGTGGAAAATTATAATGAAATAGTGGGATTACATTTTCATTTGAATATTGTCCACTATGGGCTTCCATACCTAATGGTTCTGTCAGTTTTGAAAATTAAAATGCCAGTATGATGGGAGTGGGGTTTTACTAACTGGTAATGCATGAATGACATTTCTCATAGGGAGGGGCTGTTATGCTGTATACATGGGACTGCTGATGTAGACTGTTGTTTAGAAACCCTCCACCCTATGACTAACCTGACTGACACCCCTGCCGGCCAGTTGGCTAATCCCTGCCTCTGGGAAATGATGTCATCAGGCGAGGGTGACACGTGGAACTTTCTCTTTCTATGATTTTCAATCGAGGCGATAATTCCTCTCGAGTCTGGGCCCATTAAAGAAGCGGAAATAATCATTCATCTTTGCCTCTTTTTTCAATTCAGAATGAGCATATGAAAATGCCTGTTAAAAAAAATATATATATACAATTTAGAACTTGCATATTTTCATTCTTTGAGAACAATTCTATTATCGATGCCACTGTGCACCTGTAGCCGAGGCGGCAGTTGTTGTAGACTGTTTTCGTGTTCAACTTTGGATGAGATCGAATGATCAGCTGTATATTTCAGGCTTTCGAAGAAGTTGGACTGTGACACTGTGTACATAGAACTGTAATTCATACATGATTCACACAATATAGATTAGGGAGCCCCACAATAAAGCTGGCAGCCCGTGCTGTAATCATTTTCGAATGCAATACACAGGCGTTCAGAGCCAAAGATTCAAACTATTATCGCTGTACAAATACTTACGGACTGGGCTGCGTATACAAACTCGTCTGTAGAGGCTGTTCATGCACTTGGAGGCCGGACGGCATGGGTGTCGCTCTGGGATATACCCCCTCTTACCTTTGGCTGACTCCAAAACTCAAACCCTATAAACATCAGAGAGTGGCCGGGTCATTGTAGGCCCTGAGGTTGCCACGGTGATGGCGCATTGTTGTCGAGTGCAAACCAGGTCGCATATTTGTCAGGCAGCAGTCACACGACGTAGAAACAGAACAAAGTGCCTCTGCCTGCACGAGACTGAATGGGTTCCAATGATTGTTCTTGAAATTTGTATTAAACATGAGTACAATTCCAACCGATTATTGTCATCATTTTACAGTTTTTTTTTTTTTTTTTTTTTTTAAACCAGTGTACAAGTTGGGACTCGGACTGGATTAAAATTATTATTTTTTTAAATACTGCATCATGTTTAATAGGATACAGTATTTCAAAAATAATAATTTTAATCCAGTCCAAGTTAAAAATTAAAAACTTATTTTAAAATGATAATAAGTTTTAATTAATTAATTAATTACTTAGTTTTTTGTTTATTTATTTTATTTTATTTTTACCAGCATTCAGGATGAGATTCTTCTACTGTGTCATTGAGCATTTTTCATTGGTGTTCTGTCCTAATTTTCTCCATCGTTGTGAATTTCATGTTATCATGTTTAAATGAAAACCCCCCTGGGTCCTGCAGGAATATTTTCAAAATTTTCATATTTGCGCCCGATCTATAGCACACTTCATAAATATTTGGGCAGCAACACTATTCCTGATCTTCGGTGTTGTGCTCTAGCACTTTGAAGATAAAACTGTCTGGGCACTATATCCATTTCTATAATTTGGCTTTCTAAATGCATATGGTCTGTACACTGTGTTACTGTGTTGCCATGCTTAATGGATTCAGACTAGATTAGCACACATGCAAGCTTGGGCCAGCATATACTTTTGATGTCAGGATAGTGACATCGCTGTCATCCTCTCTAAGGCCGACACGGTGAGCTTTAATCCAATAGTGAAACTACTGTTAGACAATCGAATAACTGGCTAATTTTTGTCATAATATTATGCGTATAACATGCTGTCCATATCAGAGTGACTGTAAATGAATTAAGCAGCTGTTTCCACAACAGCTGGTTGAGATTATGAGCTTGCAGCGTGGTTTCGTCTTGTTCATGAATTCTGGATTCAAGAGTAGACACGTTTAATGCCTCGGATTAATAAGCAGGTGTGCTTCAAATCATCTTCCCATTGCTGAAGCTGCTGAACCTGCAAAACACTGTGGCCGGTATTCATAGAGTCCCTGAAAAGCAGGAGCACTGATCTCAGACCAGTTTCTCTGGCCCATCTCCTCACCTCATCCAATACAAGCCAGAACAACAAAACTGGTCCTAGATCTGTACTGTTACTCCTGGATTTTTTTTGAATATGGTGACACTGTGTCTATATTCGAAAACCACATGGTATATGGTTGCCAGGAATTGGGTTTGGTTTGGCCTGGAAGTTGGAAGACAATAAAGATGTAAACATTCATGCTCCCTGCAAACTAGACTGCTCTGTGGGTCTGCACAATGACAAGGTTTAAACTGCTATTGAGGTGCAGCCAAAGTCACAGAGTAATGTTTGTTACCAGGATTGGCTGGCAGACATATAGTAACTGTGATGGTAGTCCCTTTTGAGTTGAGCTGGGCCAGATCAGAATCGATTGCCAGTGACCACCACGCAATGCATGCTGGTTGGATTTGTGTCCGACTTCCTCTGATTTCATGCACTCGCGGGCAGACATAACCTCACTAGATCGAGGCAGCTGCAGTTTTTAGAGCCAGGCACTATGGTTGCTGTCCACTGACTTCAAGGATCCGGGCATGATGGGAAATGCCTGGCTTTTCTGATCAAAGAGCTTGATTATTCTTATTTTTGACCGCAAACACCACGTTTATTTGAAAACCCAAATTTTCTGCGTAATTATAATATCAAGGATAGGCTTTGTTAGTCGCATGTTGTGCAAGGAATGTTCAATCTGTTAAAAAAATCTGTTGATAATATTGACGGCATGTGCGATATCTTCTGCAGTACAGCTCTATACAAATGCCTGAACGCTACAGATAGCCTGCAGATGGGTCTAACAGGATGTAAAATATTTTTGTGACTCCCTGTATATTTTAAGGCTGCTGTAAACTGTCCGACTTGACTGCAGCTTTTAGTATCCCCCCCCATTCTGCAGCCGCCTGATATCATCCACTTTCCAGGCGAGGAGCAGTTCATCTCGAATGAGCCCAATGTAGCTGGGTATAACTGGTAACTGAGATATGGCCCATTAACCCCTTAAATTATAACTTTTAACTTATGTTTTCCTTTAAGTAAGTTCAAAGTCAGAAAAAGGCTTTCTTTCATGGTGCAGGACATTGTCACATATGTATTCTAGATCTGCTTTTTTGCAATGCTTCTTCGAAGCCATGTCACACTTGTATTGAGAGAAGTATTCCAACCCTAGGCGCCATGTTTTTATGGCCTCTGCATTACATCTAATGGAAAATATGTAAATCTTGTACCTCATTTTATTCACATTGCCCTGCTATTCAGCAGGACATGTTTGGGATTGTTGGAAACCATGGGATCTCAACTAGAATTTACAATAATTCAGACGCTCCACAGGTTTGAATACAGCGGCTGCATTTGATGGACCTGTGTATGGGTCCGCAGATTTTATTGGGCTAAAGAGCCTACGCTTGGTTGCTACTGTATTGACTCCCTTTTGCATGCACTTGCAGAAATCCGCCACTTCCGCTACGACTGCAGCAGCTAAAGGGGCTGCAACCACAGCTGCTGCTGGAGCTGCCACTACAGCCAGTACAGCTGTGAAGCCGGGGTCACCCGCGGCAACAGCGGCTAAAGAAAGCCCCAAGGTAGACTGCCACTGATTTCATGGAGGGTTCCTCACTTATGGTCTTCTGTTATCTCCTCAATTGGTTGCATTACCTTCATCCCAAGGACCTCTGGCCTCTGACCCCTGACACTTTTCCCAGGCTGCTCATTCACTGGGGCACATTTCACTTATGGTCTTAAATTCTCCATTGCCGCACTTCACTGCGGAAACTTCAACTGAAACGTCTTCCCCCTCTGACTCTTGACCTTTGCTTTCCCTGCACTAGCTTGGCTGCCTTTCGACTCACTGTAGCAATCCTTTGTTGTTTGCACTGCTTTCAGAAGTGCCATGATTCCTTTGCACTCATATCTCTCAATACTAAAACTATGCGTTTCATTAACCGTCTTGCAAGGAATTGCACTGCAATTAATTTCCTTTATGGCTGCGAAAATATGAGATCCTCGCTCATATTCCTCCATACACATTTTGTCTATGGAGTGTGATGCCCTCGATGATAATTTCATGATCTTTGCATTCACTTTCTTTTGTTCTCTGTCCAATTCATCTTCTTTTTAAAACCTGAAGTTGGTGTGAGAACTTGTTGCTTGGTTCCTGTACCCCACTATCCTGGAAATTGTGGGAAGTAAATTTGTTTTGCTTGAGTTAGTTAAAATGGCTTCTTCTCCTCACTCATTCAGGGGCATGTAGATTCTGGGCAGCCAGCAGAAGTGATTGCAAATCACTATATTAATGAAAATCCAAGCTGCTTGTACCAGGATTTGAGTTAACAATTTTTTTTTTTTTTTTCAAACATATTTTTATTAAACTTTTTTTTGCAAAGCATGTGCAGAAGGGGACAATACAAAGGATAGCAAAAGTAATAGTGCAAAATATGGGCATTTAAACCTGACAAAGATACATAAAATAAAATAGATGAATGAATTAAAAAAAATAAATAAATAAATAATAATTAAATTTAAAAAAAAAAAAAAAAAAGAAACCAAGGACGAGAGTTCAGGAAGTCTGATCCCTTTCCCAGGCCAGATCTATAAGCCCTGACCTCATCCTATGAGGTACAGTGGTACCCAGGTAGTTGAGAAATGGATCCCAGATCCGGTAGAATAAAAAGGGTTTAGAGTTAACATTTTTAATATTTGTGTTGGGCGATTAAAGACTCCGGGTTCTGTCTATATTATTTGCATGCCGCTTGGATATTTTTCACAGTATTTTTTCTCCATCTATTGGAATCAGTCCTCCTTGGTGAAGCCTCTGCTTTATGGATGGAATCTGTTCTTATGCTGGTACTTCAGCCAAGGGATTTGGGTGGTTGGGGATGTGATGCTTTGCCTCTGTTGAGAGCAGGTGTTCATTGTGCCTTGTGTTGCTAGACCGCACCCGCTGCTTCAAGCAAAGTGGAACCCGCTAAAACGGAGCCTACCAAGCCTGCTGCTGGGGCGGGCAAGGCCGCCAAAACAACTGAAAACCAGGGGAAGCCGGCGGAAACCAAGCCTGTAGAGCCTTCCAAGGTATCTGGCCAAACCTTTGCTGGCCAGAGAGCTACCATCACTTATATTTAGGTTTTAAAGCCTTTGTGGTCTTTCCATCCCTACTAACTTTTACGACTTGTGTTCATCTTTTGGCCTCGCCTTAAACCCTTCGGTCTCGACTCATCCTCAGGGTCCTCTGTCCTACTCTAATGATCTTTTCCTTCATTAACATCCTTCGTGATTTTCTTTGTCGGGATTCCTGCTAATCATTCCGTAAGGTTTGTGTGCCGGGCACCTTCAAGCTGCTTTGGGGAAAATAAGATAAAGAAAAAGTGGTGGAAATGACGCCCAAAGATTAGCCTAAGGTACCCGAGCAAACCTCACCAGGACACAAGACGCATAGGGGGCCTTTCGGTTGAGGATTTTGGGCTGACTATTGCACCTGGTCTCCCTCTTCGTTACTTTTATCTTCTCATCTTGATTTGAACTGAGCTTTTCTAATCTATCATTGCTTCCTGATTGTGGTTATACTCAGTAGCATAACACTGCAGTAACTTTTGAAGGAAATTAGTTTTCCGTTTTGGTAAGATTTGGTGAACGATCTTACTTGCATGCATTATGACATGACTATGCTGACACTCTGCTTTCTAACCGGAATGGACACTCGAAGATTTTCAGGGGGAAAGTTGCGCACGGCTTCTCTGCCCAGTCCACATTGTGTTGATTTCACTTTTGGGTTAAATTCCCTCTCGGCTTTCCCCTCTTGGGCGCGTGGCACAAGGCTTCTGGTGCAAGGTGTTCCCTCACGGTCACATATTCTCTATTGCTGCACTTAGTCGCGGAAACTTTATCCCAAACACCTTTCCCGTCAGAACGTTGACTTCCGCTGTCCCTCCGCTAGCTTGGCTGCCTTTCCATTTACTGTAGCAATCCTATGCTGTTTGCACTGCTTTCAGGCATGCGATGGTCAATTTGCATTCCTATCTCAAGATGATAAAACTGTGCTTTTCAAAAACTGTTCCGATAGGAATTGCACTGCAATTAATTCTTCCTCTGCGGCTGTGGAAATATGAGATCCTCGCTCATATTCCTGTTTCGACATTCTGCCTGTAGAGCATAATGACTTTGTTGGCAATTTCATTATCCTTGCATCCACAGTCTTATTTTCTCTGTCCAATTAAGCTTCTTTTTGAAATCTGACATTGGTGTGAGAACTTGTTGGTTCATTCCTGTACCCCACTATCCAGGAAATCGCGGGAAGTAAATTTGTTTTCCTGGTCTTAGTTAAAATTGTTTCATCTCCCTGCTTGTTCAGGGGCAAATAGATTTGATGCAGTCAATTGAGTAGTCATTGCAAATCACTATAAATCACTGCCCATGTTATTGACATCCCTCTGCGATCTTTTGCACTATGTTTTATCTCTGTCTATCAGAATCAGTCCTCTTTGGTGATGCCTGTCCTTTATGGACAGATTCTGTTCTTAATCTGTTTTTTTTTTTTTTTGTTCAGCAAAGGGATTTGGGTGGTTGGGGATGTGATGCTTTGCCTCTGTTGAGAGCAGGTGTTCATTGTGCCTTGTGTTGCTAGACCGCACCCACTGCTTCAAGCAAAGTGGAACCCGCTAAAGCGGAGCCTACCAAGCCTGCTGCTGGGGCGGGCAAGGCCGCCAAAACAACTGAAAACCAGGGGAAGCCGGCGGAAGCCAAGCCTGTAGAGCCTTCCAAGGTATTTGGCCCAACCTTTGATGGCCAGAGAGCTACCATCACTTGTATTTGGGTTTTAAAGCCTGTGTGGTCTTTGCATCCCTACTAACCTTGGCTACTTGTGTTCATCTTTCGGCCTCGCCTTAAACTCTTCAATCTCGACCTGTCTTCAGCGTCTTCTGTCCTACACTAATCATCCTTTCCTCCATTAATATCCTTCGTGATTTTCCTTTATCGGGAGTCCTGCTAATCATGCCGTGGGGTTTGGGTACCGGACACCTTCAAGCTGCTTTGGGGAAGATGAGATAAAGAAAACTGTGGAAATGACGCCCGAAGGTATCCGATGGCCTAAGGTTTCCAAGCAAAAATCGCCAGGACACAAGATACATGGGGTGCATTTCGGTGTAGGATTTTATTCGAATGATTCATCTGTTCTCCCGCTCCGTAACTTTTATCTTCTCATCTTGATTTGGACTGAACTTTTGTAGTGTATTATTGCTTCATTATTGTGCTTTTACTCAGCAGCATAGCATTGCGGTAACTTCTGAAGGAAATGGGTTTTTCTTTTTTTTTCGTAAGATTTGGTGAAAAACCTTACTTGCTAGCTCTGTTTCATGACTATGCTGACACTCTGTTTCCTGACCGGAATGGAAACTTGAAGATTTTTTGGGGGAAAGCTGTGAAGGGCTTCTCTGCCCAGTCCTCATTGTGCTCATGTTTCTTTTGCTTTAAATTCCATCTTGCCTTTCCCTTCTTGGGCATATGCCTGAAGGTGCCTCGTGCAAGGTGTTGCCTCATGGTCTTATATTCTCTATTGCCGCACTTAGCTGCGGAAACTTTTTCCTAAACATCTTTCCCCTCTGACTCTTGACCTTCGCTTTCCCTCCGCTAGCTTGTCTGCCTCTCGAATCACTGTAGCAGTCCTCTGCTGTTTGCACTGCTTTCAGACGTACCATGATCTCTCAATACTAAAATTGCGCTTTTCCTTAACCGTTTTGCAAGGTAATTGCACTGCAATTAATTTCCTTTGCGGCTGTGAAAATATGAGATCCTGGCTCATATTCCTCCATAGACATTTTGTCTATGGAGTGTAATGCCCTTGATGATAATTTCATTATCTCTGCATTCACTTTCTTTTTTCTCTGTCTAAATAAGCTTCTTTTTAAAACCTGAAGTTTGTTTACTTCCTGTACCCCAATATCCAGGAAATTGTGGGAAGTAAATTTGTTTTGCGTATGTTGGTCAAAATGGCCTCCTCTCACGGGACATCCAGGGGCATATAGATTCCAGGCAGGCTACAAAGAAGTAGTTGGAAATCACTATATTAAGGAAATGCTTGTACTGAGACTTGAGTTTTTCATGTTTAACATTTTTGTTGGGTAAGTTGAGGCCCTGGGCTCCACATTATTCCATTGTCCATATTACTTAGGTCCCTATTGCATCTTTTGCACAATTTTTGATCTCAGTCAATTAGAATTTGTTCTGTTTAGTGATGTCTCTGCTTTATGGATGAATTCTGTTCTTGCTGTAGTTTTTTCAGGTAAGGGATTTTGGGTGGTTGGGGATATGAGGCTTTGCCTCTGTTGAGAGCAGGTGTTCATTGTGCCTTGTGTTGTTAGAGCAAGCCCGTCGCTTCAAGCAAAGTGGAACCCGCTAAAACGGAGCCTACCAAGCCTGCTGCTGGGGCGGGCAAGGCCGCCAAAACAACTGAAAACCAGGGGAAGCCGGTGGAAGCCAAGTCTGAACAGCCTTCCAAGGTATCTGGCCAAACCTTTGCTGGCCAGAGAGCTACCATCACTTGTATTTGGGTTTTAAAGCCTGTGTGGTCTTTGCATCCCTACTAACCTGTACTACTTCCGTTCATCTTTTGGCCTCGTCTTAAACTCTTCGATCTCGACTCGTCCTTGGCATCTTCGGTCCTTCGTTAATGATCCTGTCCTCCACTAACATCCTTCATGATTTTCTTTATCGGGGGTCCCGCTAATCATGCTGTGGGGTTTGCATACCGCGCATATTTGAGCTCTGTTGGGGGAAAATGAGAAAAAGAAAGTTGTGGAAGTGATGCCCAAAGATTGGCCTAAGGTATCTGAGCAAACCTTGCCAGGATACAAGATACGTGGGGGGCCTTTCGGTTTAGGCTTTTGGTCAGAATATTTCACCTGGTCTCTCGACATAACTTTAATCCTCCGATCTTGATTTGAACTGAACTTTTCTAATCTATTATTGCTTCCTGGTTGTGCTTATACTCAATTGTATGACACTGCAGTTACTTTTGAAGAAAATCAATTTTCTTTTTTATTAGGATTTGGTGAAAGATCTTCCTTGCAAGCTCTGTTTCATGACTTTGCTAACTCTCTGCTTTCTAGCTAGAATGGAAACTTGAGGATTTTGGGGGGTAAAGTCGTGAAGGGCTTCTCTGCACAGTTCTCATTGAGTTCACTTTTCCTCGCCATCAAATTCCCTCACATCTGCCCCTCTTGGGCTTGTGCCGCAAGGCGTCTGGTGCAGGGTTTTCCCTCGTGATCAGGTCATATTGTTCGGTGTCACCTGTGAAGTCGCATCCTGGTCGCTTGTGAGGTAGTGTTAATGGCATTCCTGGGCCTCTGTTGCTAGGGTCCGCCCAAGTCACCCACCAAACCTACTGTAGCAGCTGGGGCAGCAGACAAAAAGGCAAAACCAGAGGATGTCAAACCTAAAGAAACATCTAAGGTAACTGGTTAAGCACATCTGGACAGTGGCTATATGGGGATCTTTTTTATTCAAATTTTGGGTGTCTTCCTTCTTTTTTTGGAGGGGGTCAGCATCTTCTGTTATTTAAAGAGGTTTCCATCTTCTCTGGGGTCATCTCCTGTAGTTATTAGTTGTGTTTTTGGGATTGCAGTCAATGAAATCCCTCCTGTTTCTCAATTTGGAACAGAGTGGGGTGAGAACCTGACTGTCAGGGATCATTTTTCTGACTATATCATCAATCTTTCTCTTGATCCCTGTCTTTCTGACGTGCTCTTTCTTTGTTGTCATTTAATTTCACCCTTCATCCATGGAAGGTGGGGATCCACTGTCCAAAACTAATCATCTTCCATTCTGCACTTAGCAAGTCTTTTCTGTTACTCCATTTTGCCTTGTGTGTATGAGAATATCGTTCTTCTGCTGTATCAATCACCTAACCAGTCATCAGGTGATTGAGATTCCCGCCTCATCATCCTCAGTCTTGAGGTCTTCTCTTTGTGTTCTGCTCTTGGGGTTCCCTTACTCATGCAGTCGGGTTTGGGATTTGAGCTTCTAGCTCTTTGGAGCGCTAGTTTTAATCACAGTTGTGTGTCTTAGACCAAACCCAGTTCGCCAACCAAAGTGGATCCTACAAAGCCTGCTGCTACTGTAGTCGACGGTGCAGCCAAAGCAGCTGGTGCTGCGGCCTCCAAGGGAAAAACGAGCCCAACAAAGACTGCCACGGGCGCTAAGGTACTTACCCTCACAGTTGTTGGATATAGAATTCATGGCGGTTCTCTATAACAGGGTTTGAGTCTTGTTTTTGCTTTTTTTTTTTTTTTTTTTTAACCATTCTCTAAAATTGAAGAATGAGCCATCTCCCATACTAAATCAGACTGCTCATGGAGATATTTGGTGTGTGAGGCTTACAGCTGGTCAGAACTCCGGCATTATTTCCCCAACTTCCTTCTCAGTGGTGGAAGACGATGAGGCGAGAGCAGTTGTTGTCCATGGAATGAATGCATGCTGTGCATTATGACTATGGATTATCCTTGCAACTGAATATTTTGATGTTTAGCTTTATGTTCTGTTCCCTCACTTGCAGATAGACCAAGAACCTCATTACGGGGTTTTCATAAAATGTCTGGTTAGCTTAAGTCTTCGGTCCCATCTAATGGCTAATTTATCGTTTCTAATTGCTCGCTACTTTCACGCAACCTGCCTGCATTTTTCTTGTTTATTCTCAGGGAACTACCCGATATGTTTTGTCTGACAAGCGTTCCTGCGCTTTTGTTCAGAATCTATTTGTTCTACCTGATGATTCATGCTGCTTTATATTGCCAAGCAGTTTGGGCGATCGCGTATGTGTGCTATTATTTGCTCAAGAGGTGACGCCAAAACATCTGATATTAGTGTAGGAAATATGGGGTTCTTTTTGATTCTCATAGATTCCAGATCTATACAATACAAAGTGATTAAATGGTTATGAAATTTTTGGAACCCCTAATCAGGTTGCATTTTTGTTGATTTTCTAAATAATAAGATGTGAACACAACTTCTGTAGGGAACAAATTTGAATGATACATTTCTGTATGTTTTTGTTCTCAGGTAATCTTATTTTCCAGAAATAGCAGGTTGAAAAAAAACAGTACATCTAATGTGGCTTGTGTAATAGTTCAGACTCCCTTTCAGTCATTTTAGTCACCCTTTCGTGACGATTCACTTGGCAGGAATCAGCTTCCAAAAATTTTGTCAGCTAACAGTTGTGCTAGTTTAGCAAGGGGTAGGTTTCTCTTCCTGGCGGAATTGTCTTACTCAGTAATGCAAGTACCTTTGTAATCATCATGCAGGCTTTCCGAACTATTCTACTTTGATGTTCAGGGATCCTCCATCACCTTAATATTTGATTCCTGCAAATTATTTTTGTTTGAACTTGAAAACCATGTCATCACTGTTGGTGCTACCACAAGGCACAGCTGTTCATCCATGTCAATATGCTCTGCTTCTGTGGTGATTTATAGTTTGTTTGGCAGGTCTGTTTGGAAAAATTGGAGATCGTTAGATCATGGGGACAACCACAGCAGGCTTGTGTGGGCTGGCTAACTAGGCTAGGCTACATTCCACGACTAAACGTGGGTAAACAAGGCAACATTCCATAGCTCACAAATGCATTGTTGGAACAAGCTTTCCACGAGAAGCATAACTTCGATTTAAACCTGAATTCGCTGTTAATGACAAAAAAAAGACAAGCATCCGAGCACAGCAGAGGTATGGGATAACAACTTAACATTGTAGTTTAAATGTGAGCGTTCAGCAGATGGTTTTATTTAGACTGACTGGGAAGTTGGCATATGGCAACGCAGGAGGAGTGGTGTCGTAAATCTTGAACAAGACCTTAGTAGAGGAGTCATGGTGGTTTCTTCTGTGTTAAACCTCTCCTGCTGTGGTCTGCTGGTCCAAGTGGAGGTGGTATTCATTCCTGGCACAAAACTAGAGAGTTCAAGAGAAAAGTTGATGGTACTCTGCCAATTTCACCTGAACAAATTATGCACGCGGTCTTTTCCATTAAGATCTTGAGACATGGTGGTGTGTATCTACCATAGTTTAAGATCTCAATGGTCTTGCTACCATTTTTAATGCCCTTCTAGTCTAGTCATTGCTTCAACCTTGCGGTCACAGTAGAAGGGGGGAAGACACTGGTCTTTTGCATCCATACTTTTGATCCTTCTCCCTTGATTTGGGTTCCTCTTTTGTTGTCCTAATTAGTGGCTCCCATATTACATTCAATAGAGCTCGGCTGCTGAGCTTCCTCAAGCTTTTTGAGGGGCTGCTTTTAATTACAGTTGGGCTTCTTTGACAAAACCCAAGCAAAATGGAGTCTGCCAAGCCTGTGACGTGGGGGCAAAGCCTATAGAATGAGCAAAGGCATCCTGCTAATCCTGGGCTGGCCAGAGAACCGAGGGGACTTTGTGGTTTGAGCTGTCGGGGTCTTCCTTGGCCAACCTTTCTTTTTTTTTAATTGGATGGCACAGCCAGTGAACCTGGGGAAAACATGGTGTCTGGACCTTAGTTTATCTGTTATAATGAGCTGATTTATTGAATACACGGGAGTCTAACCCATCAATATGTGTGCAGTATGCCCATTTTTAGCTACTTAAATGTCAAGCGGTGAGATGGTGATCCAGTGGATTCTATCAGGTTAATAACTTCTCCCTATTTTTTAATCAATCAACATTCACTTTGTCATTAGGATTGAAGTCGGCACCTGTTGCCTCCTGCTTCTCAATGTCCTTCCGATAAATGCTTCATAGCCTGTCAGCTGGCTGGACAGCATTCCATAGCTGAAGATGGCTAACAGGGGCGACATTCCAGAGCCTCCAAACCTGCAGTTTGGACAAGATTGTCATGTGCCTCGTAATGCTATTCAGACTTAAAACCTGCACGTGTTGGTAGAGACCAGAAAGGCACTGTGGATAACTGGCTTGCAGAGTAATAAAGCAGAGCAATTTTTACAGTGAGTGCTTAATTCATTGGACAATGACACATTTGTATTTTTAAATTTGTACTCACCTGTACATAGTTCCCCCATTTTTGGGTGGATAAAAATACCGGACGATTTAACATACAGTATAATAAAGTAATCATTTCTAATATGTGGTCAAATATCCTTTGCATGCAGTGACTGCCTGAAGTCTGAGACTCAGACACCACCAGACTCTTGGTATCTTCTCTGGTGATGCTCTGCCAGCCATCTTCAGTTCCTGCTTGTTTTGGGGTGTTTTTGCCTTCAATTTCCTCTTCAGCTTGTTCAGTGAATATTTATTTCAGTTCAGATCTGGTAATTGAGACTGCCCACCAAACTAAGATGAATGTAAAAAAAAAAAAAAAAAAAAAAAAGTAAATAAAAAAGAATTATGGTGCTTATCGTCCACTGAAAGGTGATGCTCACCATCCAGTGAATTATGGCGCTCACCGGTGAATTATGACGCTCACCGTATCAGATCACATTGTACTTGTTAGCTGATGTTCATACCCTTTGTGGCTTACAATGGTTTATATCAGTTCTGGAGGAAATGGGCAAGGTCTGGAACATCGGTCTTCTGTATTTTAAACCTGCCCTGCAGATCCAGGTGGAGGTTGCAACCAGTGCGGTCTCAAAATCGCCTCAGGTTTGCTCATTGCTGCTCGTGGGCTTGCACTCTGCATCTTGCTGGTACAGTGTGGGAGTCCTTGGTTTGCTGTTAGATCCTCTTATGCATGTGTGTGTGTGCGTGTGTGTGTGTGTGTGTGTTTGTTTGTTTGTATGTAGGAGCCTGACACCGACCCTTTTGCTGGCCTTGCGAGCACTTTACCCTCTGAGGCAATGGTCCCCAAAGAACTGGTTTACACAGGTCCTGAGGTCAAGGAGGTACTAAACCCACTGTTCTTGTCTGTTTGTCTGTATGTGTCTGTTGGTCCATCTCTGTGTCTGTCTTTGAGATCTGTGAGCTGAAAGTGTGAGCTATGTGTATGGTTTTCTATTTTTGTTGTGTTTGCTGAGTGTGATGATTAAGTTAATTGAATAATTGCATGTATTTAATTTTTGTTGTGTGTGTCATGGTATTTTCTTTGGAGTCATACGAATCAATTTAGATACTGACAATAACGGTTAGCTTTGTTGGTATGTGTAGAGTGTTGATAGTTGGAGGTCATTGGGTCTGTGGCTGTGTTTAATGTGGGATATATTGTAGTTGTGTGATGGGTTTTGTGAGTTGATAAGGTGTGTCTCATTTTTTAAAAGTTTGTAGCTGGAAAATGCATTATTCATGTGTGCAGTGACTGATCGCATTCCCATGCATGTGAATTGAGCAAATCTGTTGAGGATCTTTGGTATGCCAGGTCTAGATAATTGTGTGAAGTTGTGCATGCAGACCTGGCCTCAAAAGAGTGCATACAAGTCCTCATGGGCTCCACAAGACTTTTGATTGTGTGTATGTGGTGTGTGCGTGCTGCGGAGTGTGTAACACACATGTTGCATGTCCTAGCATGATGTCACAATGGAAGAGGGAGTTTTGTGCGGGGAGGATGAGAGAACATTACCTCCAGGATACAGATTTGAAGACATGGTCAGTCCTTTCCCTCGTCATTTCCTCGTCCTCTTCAAGGCCTGTCCACTTACCTGCCCTCTCTTTTTGCTCTCCATTTTCTTTTTCTCTTCTCTCCTCTTTCTCTTGTAGGTCTATATACTTTTTCTTCTTCTCAGTCTTTCCATTTCCTTTTTCCTCCTGTAAATCTCCCTACTTCCTCTTGCAGTTCTAACCATATTTTGACCTTCTCAACTTCCCATTCACTCCTAATCCCCTCCTCTTCCTATTCCTCCTCTAATCGGCTGTACTCCTCCTCCAACCATCTCCAGTTCCTCTTCCTCTCCCAACCCAATCCCCCGTAACTCAAAGCTACCCTGATGCTCTGCGGCCCTCAAATAGACAGTGACTTCGAATTCAGAAATGTGGAAGTATTCATTACCGCACTCATGGCTAGCACACCAGCGCCAGAGCTTGGCTTGCGATTTGAGCTGACCGCACTATAGCGGATGCAAGAAGACCATTGATCTGGGAACTCCACTGATGTTTTCTCACCATAATGACCTTTTTGAATTAACAATTTTTTGCCTTTCCTAGGGTAAGAATATCCCTCCAGGTGGACCAGAAGCCAAGCCTGAGGTAAGCCAAATTTACAGTCATCAAGTCTTTCCTGCCCGCGACCCTTTGAGTCCAAAGCCCAACATGATGTTACCAGGATGTGGCACGATCGCCATTTGGTCTCCTGGGAACTTAAAGGACTTGACTAATGCTCCTAACACTGTAGGCATGTGTGGTAACCCGTCAGGCAGTGTTGCAAGTTGTGCATGCTGTGCGTATATTAACTCTGGACGAGACTCTGAAATGAACTTCAGGAGTTCAAGAATAATTGATTCAAGGCAATGAAATTATTTGGTAATCTTCCAGTGTGATGCAGTAGTGCTGCTGGGTTAAGTGTTGATTCGCACACCTGTGACTCTTCTAGAATGTTGTGGTATTGCAATGCTCAGTAAGAGTATCGGTCGAATGAACATTCACAAGGTTTCAGGCATCAATGAGACTTTTTTTTTTTTTTTTTTTCCCCAAAGCTGGCATTTGTCATGTTGATGAACTGCTACTCAAAGCCTGTGCGTAACAGATTTTTTGAGTTGGGCTATGACTGTCCTTCTTTAATGTTCTGACTTTATTTCTGTAGTTTTACGTCGGTTTCTTCGTTTGTTGTGGTTTAACTACAAACACTACATAATGTGTCCACGAATTCCCAATCATGTCCGTCGTGTGTTTGAAGGTGTTTAGGATCAATCCCTCTGAGCACCATTGGTGTGATTTTTAATTTGGTTTATTATTGTTGAAGTGGGTGGAGCTGTTGGTTTGATGGGCCTTTCGTGCGGGCTTGCCGGTCTCTGTTCGGGATGATGATCACTGAATTGCCAGCACAGGCGCCCCCTAGTGGAAGAGTGCAGAAATGTATTTATAGGGCTCAATTTATGCATGCACTTTAAGATTTGTTATTTTACATTAAAAAAAGGATTCTGCACAAAACCAAAGCCTGTCGCTAGGATATGGCTCATTAGTGCCATTAGAAAATAGACAATGTTTTGGATTCACTGGTTGTTAACCTACGATATCAAACTCCTATGAGAGGGAATGAACTGCAGGTAATTCACTGGAAAATTCAGGGGAATTTTGGAAAAGAATTGAGAGATATTGAGATCTGGGACAGGAAAGATGTGAGAATTAGGAGGAAATGCTGGAGCACAACCTGTTGAAGTCTTTGGGTGGACAGCAAACAGGCAGCTATGCAGTTTGTCAATGTGTGAGCTGACCCGCTGTTTAATTTCCCAGAAGCCCATGAGCCAAGATGAAGCCCTGAGTGCTCTCTCGCTTGGATTCGACAGCGGGCCTAAACCCTGTGCTGGAAAGAAGGAGCAGGTAAGTCGCTGGAAGGAAAAACCGCTTCCTCTGTCACTTTCTGCCTAAAGAACAGTAAGCAAGGTGTCTCAGTGGTGTAGCTACCTACATTCTCATAATGGGCTGCAAGACTGCACTTCTTTCACTCTCACTGCCCATTATTCCCATGGCTGTCTGTACTATCCTGTCAAATAAAGCTGGAGAAAGCTTTAAAAATGAACATTGCATTTTTTCCCCTTTTAGATAGCGTCACCTCATAGATATTCAAACCGCTTTACAGTCATATGGGGTAATCTCATCTCTCCATCACCAATGTGTAGCGCCCACCAATGTGACGGCAGCCATTTTGCACCAGAACACTCACCACTCATAAGCTTGAAAAAACCAGGTTGGGAATTTTGGCAAGACCCTGAGTGACCCGCCTCTGTTATTGAATAGTGTTATGGGATCTTTGATGACCACAGTGAGTCAGGACCTGAGTTTAACTGCTTATCTGACAGATGCCATCTCCTTCAGCACGGTGTCCCCATCACTGCACTGGGGCATCTGGGATTATTTCACCAGAGGGAAATTACCATATGTTCAAGAAGTCTGGAGAGCAAAGTACTGCAGCAAAGCAATGTGGTGCCAGATTAAGGAAATCTGTGGTCATGGTGATGGTCAACGTGGAAATTCAATTCCCATCGAAGTTCCAAGCCCTGCATGATATCACCTCATCTATCTGAGGACTTAAAGGGTTAAACCAGTTGTGTGGGTTTATCCCCATACACACTATGGACGCATAGGTGGCTCCATCAAATGTAGCTACTGTATTCAAACCTGTGCAACTCCCAGCTAGTTTTAAATTGTGGGGATCCCAAGGCTGCCAACGACACCAAATATGTCCTGCTGAAGTACTGGAAAATGTGTACAAAATGGTTCACAAGATCAAGATGTTTTCTATATATCTTAATGTAATGCTGTGGTCATAAAAACATGGCATCCTGAGTTTGAATATTTATCATTTTCTAGCAACCAGCAGACACAGAATATGCGTGTGACATTGTCCTACAGTATGATTTAAAAAAAAAAAAAAACCTTTCTGACTTTTTAAGGGAAACCATGGGTGAAAAGCTAGAGTTTTAGGGGTTACCTGTCAGCAAAGTATTGAGCTTTAGTGTAGCAGTATGCAGTAGCTGTAGAACACTAGTCTGGAGACTGGGGCAGTCTTACCACTTGCTTCTCACAACCACATTTCCCCCACCGCTCTTGTTTCTGTAGAAAGTTGAGGAGGTCTCTGCGATTGATGCCCTGTCCGCTGGTTTCTCAAAGTCTGTCCCGCCCTCGTCTGCACCGAAGGTAAACTGTTGGACACTTGCATGGACCCAACCCACACAAAACTGCATGCCTGCAAGCACTAATTTAGCATCTCTTTTTTTTGGCAATGACATTGTGCTCCATAGTGCTTTCGCTTCACTAAATTACATTGCAAAACACTTAATGGAGGCTCTTGTTCAGAGTGACGTACAGATTGGCGTTAGTCTGAGGAATTAGAAGTGAAATATCCCAATGAAGTCAAAGGAAACCCATTTATTTATCAGTTACTGTAATGGTAACCTAACCATACTTTGCATTTTGACTAAAGATAGGCTTGTAGCCCTGTGGCTAAGGTACTGGGCTGGGATCTGGAGTTGGTTGGTTCTAGATCCACTGCAGCCACAGTAAGATCAGTGCAGCGTTTGGGCCCTTGAGGATGGCCCACGCATTGCTCCAGGGTGGGATTGACCCCTGCTTAATCTAATCCACTGTAAGTCGCTTTGGATAAAAGCATCGGCTAAATGACGGTACTGCAATGTATTTGTAAGCGTGAGACAGAGAACCTGTCTTTACACGGCTGTACCTATAACATTATCCCAAAAGGAATTCCAAAGCGAGAAAGAAACAAACAAACAACATCTTAAGCGGGTCAGGGGAGCCATGGTGGATTCTGAGGAGGTGAGTCGTCAGTGTGCATTGGAAGATGGGCACAATTTCTGTTGTCCTGACTGTTGTGCAAAGCTTATACCACCGGGGGCTGGAGGAGATGGGATCCGGAAGCGCGGCCAAATGTGGAGGATGAACCCCAATGTTTGGAGGTAGTAGAGTGCATCAGTTTGTCTGGCAATGTTGGGTCTGTTCTTTTGTAAATGATACAGAAGTGTCCCTCACGCCGCACTATAGACTTGCTAAGTGTATATTTGACGTTATGCTCATGTAGGCTGCCAGTGGAGGCAAGAATGGGACCAGTTTTCAGAAAAGAATTTGAACACCCTATAAACTACCGTGTATCTCTTGGAGAGGGGTAGTTTGCTATTTAGTTGCCTGATGAGTATCGGACAGATGCAGCCTGCTGCTCGGGGTGAGTGGTGAGGTCAAGTGTTGGCAGGACCTTGGACACTGTTCTTGGAAGTAGAGCATCTGCATCTCAGTTGAGTTCAGTTTTTACCATTCGTTTATCATCTACCGTGACATTGTAAGCAGGACATGAGAGGAAACAAGGGGAGGAAAAGGAGTGGACCAAGGACTAAACCTTGGGGAACGCCTGTGGAGAGGTTTTGTTGTATCAAAACTACCCTCCACACACAAGCCCCAGGCATGCAACCTGGGAGTAGTAATGTTGGGGAACAAGGCAAATCACATTCTTAACATACTCTGAGATTGCATGGTGGTCAACTCTGTTAAAATCTACCGAAAAGTCAAAGCTGGATTAGAAGACATTGGAGGCTGAAGAAAGGAATAGGCTGTGATAAAGGAAAGGTGATGGTTGTCATATTGCTGTAGTGGTGGGAAAATTACTTTCGGCTTGATAGCAGCGACAGCACTGGAATTGAAATGGAGACATCCATGTGCCTATGGTGATGAGGAAGGGAGAAGGAAGTCATCAGACCAGATTCACCTGATGGTCGGAGAGTGTGGGAGTACAAGGCCTAGGGGAGGACCTCTTACACTGTCTGGGCTGTGCTGCTTGGCTCTGTCAAGTAAAGAAACTAGAGCGAGGTGTGGGACCTGATGGTTTGCCTTGAAAACTAACCACTGTGCTGTTCCACTGGCCGTGTGCTTGCATATGGCTGGTTTGGGGTGGAGGAGAAGGATAGAGAGGGTTGGACAGGAGGAATGGGTTGTGCCCCTGGAAACTGTGTCCTGCTCTTCTGCTTGGTGTGATCTGCTTGAAATTGCAGCAACGTTCCTGGAGTGTATGGGGAATCTTATAGAGCCCCTGTACTGCTGTATCGTCACTGTTATCTCTTTTCTCCCCTCTCTCTCTCCATTTCTCTCTCCTCCACTCCCTCTCGCCTCTCCATTCTCTCCCTCCCTCTCTCCTTTTTGCCCCTTCACTTCTCTGTCTCTCTCTCTCTCTCCTTAATCCATTCTCTCTCTCTGTCACCAGAAAGAGGAAGTGGTAGCTGCGAGTGTATCAGCAGCTGGACCTTTGAAGTCTGCAGCGCCACCTGCTGACAAGAAAGCCAAATTGGTAATGCTGAATTTCTGAAAATCAACTAGTGCTCAAAGACTTCTGTTGAATGAATGACTATTATTTATTGATTACTGAAACCAAATTTAGGAAGTTTCAGGCCAAACGGCATACTGAAGATTATCGGGAGTCGATCGATTGTTCTAGGCTGTTGCCTTTCGTCCTTCCTGTTTATATTTTCTCGCCAAAATAGAGTATTTATAAATTCATTTGCTTGGACTTGGTCAGAGTCTCCATTAAAAGTTAGGTGCACTATGGATTGCCATATAGTTCTTAGGGTTTTTGGGAGAAATGACGGCTCATTAGGCTCCCATTTGCTCTTCCCCAGGGTGGCGATGAATTCTCTCTCACGAGTGCTGTGGAGTCGCCCAAACCTCCTGCTGATAAGAAACCCAAGAAGGATGAGGTGAGTTTTCAGTTGTGATGTAGCAGAAAGCATCTGGGTCATGTTTGCATTTTCTTCTGTCAATGGCCATAATACTGAAATCAGGATCAGGCATAAAATAGTCTTTATAATCATTCATACGTGTGAAAATCAGACAAGAATTGGACAAATTGTTCTCACCGGACTCGGAGGAAGATGTAAATCATGTGGCAGTTTTTATGATGATAAGGTATGGTACAAGACTTTTTAACCTTACTAGTGGTTGTCAAAAGTGACAATGGCATGAAATGCACATTATACATTGTGGGAAAATGTGAAGTGCTACAGCAAAACAGACACTATTTTTGGAACACCACCCCAAAATTGGCAAGAAGCAAGTGCTGGATTTTGTTCAGCAAAAATGATGCAGGGTGGTGTCACTAGCACCTAAAAACCGAGGAAGTGCACCTTTTTCCGAGAAATCCCTACAAAAACTTACAATACATCGAGGTCAAATCTACTGAAGACTTGAGGCCAACTCGGTAAACCTCTGAAAAATTTTACCGAGGTATCCCAAAGTCTGTCCGGTTTACTTAAGTTTGGACAACACCTCAGTAAGCCTAGGTTAAATTTTCCCAAAACACACCGAGGATTGTCTGGCCCACTGAAGCTCAGAGACCACATCAGTATATAATGGCCAGGACTGTAAGCCTGTACTTCATCCAGACTGCATCTAGGGCCTGGCTTAATTACACTGCACCTCGTTGAACAGGCAGTAGTGGTAATTTGCATAATTAATTGGTGTTTAGCCTGCAGTACTGGAGGCATGTGTTTTGACTGTCTTCACACCTGCCCTTTGTTCTGGTGTGAGCGTAGGCCTAGCAGACAAACTTCGGTCTACCTCGGTGAAATTTTCCCGAGGAATACTGATGTGGTCTCTGAGCTTCAGTGAGCCAGACAATCCTCGGTGTGTCTCGGGAAAATTTAACTGAGGTTTGCTGAGGAGTTGTCCAAACTTAAGTAAACCGGACAGGCTTCGGGATACCTTGGTAAAATTTTTTCGAGGTTGACAGAGTTGGCCTCAAATCTTCAGTAAACCTTAATGTATTCTAAGTTTTTATTGGAATTTCTCGGAAAAAGGTGCACTTTCTCGGTTTTTGTTTGCTACTAGTGCATAATCTGCTTTGGCTATGTACTGTGCCGATGAGGAAAACACCCTTTGAATTCTGAGTTTCGTGGGCCACTTTCCCTCCCTCCTCCTCCAATGACCCCACAATCCCCAGGCCCCGTGCCCGGATGCCATGACCGCTTTAGGGGACCTGCTACCATCTGCCGAACCCATCCCAGAGCCCCCCAAAATCCGTCCCGAGGACGAAGTCAAGGTACTGAGGCGCCCTGGTGCATCTGAGCAGTTCAACTGATGTGCTAGGTCAGCCTGCTGTGATGTTGAATCTGTAGGGTTGACAGTTTAAATTAACTGTTCCTTACCCTTTTGGCAACGTGTGGGTATGTTTGCCTTTACCGGATTCGTATTTAAGATAAAAAATAACGCAGATGTTCTCTGCAATATAATGAGGTGAATCATTAATGAAGTTCCAAATTAATCAGCCTGGCTGTCCACTGTGAAAGTTTTGGGAATGCATATTTGAAGCAGGTCTTTACAAAGTACAAATACGTGCATGTGTATGTGCTCTTGTCCACGCACCTGCGTTTGTGTGTGTGTGTGTGTGTGTGTGTGTGTGTGTGTGTGTGTGTTTTGCAGGAAAATAAGCTGAAGTCGGAGAAGGCTAAAAAAGTTGGAGAGAGAGATGACACCCTTCCTCCAGACTATAGATTCACAGAAGAGGAGCTGAAAAAATACCCTGCTCCCAAGCCAGAGGTAAACATAGACTGCACTTACAGTGTACTCACTTTACATTACCATTTCTGCCACTATCTCTTGTAAAGTTTTAAGTTTTGTCATGATTCCATCTTCTCATGAGGACTCGTGTAACATGCCAATAGTCACTGAGTAGCCTTAGCAACACATGCCACCCAGGCTTCATATGACCTTTGACCTTCACACATCTTCACTCTCTCCCCAGCCTGCGCTAGGCACCGATAAAGCACTGGATATCCTTTCAGGAGGATTCGACACCCCCGCAGTCGCCCCCACTGTGCAGGCCCAATTACCCCCATCCAAAAAGTCTACCACAAAGGTATGACGGCCCCCTCACTGAAAGGACCCTGCTCTCCAGAAAGACCCAGTTTGGTCGTCCAACATTTTGCCTGATCTTGGTCCTTCGCTGTAGACCCATAATTGTGAAGATTTTAGATCATTTAGATTAATGTTCCTGATGCGAAGGATTTCTCAAAGGGTGTCAGTGCTACTTTATCACCAAATTTAATCCCTTCTCTCTCTCTCTCTCTCTCTTTCTTGAAAACTCTCTCTTAAACACACTTTCACTCTCCACAGCCTGAAATAGAAGATGTGTCGGCCCTTGATGCGTTAGCTGGAGAGTTTGTAGCCCCAACAAATGCCTCTGTTGTCCAGGCTTCGGTGCCCCCACCCACCAAATCCACCAAGAAGGTAGGAGCTCCACCTGAGCTTTCGGTCTGCAGACCTACCGTACTAATGAATGCGCTGATGGACAGTTCGTGATGTGCTTAACTTTGTAAGAAACATTACCATGATTTGTATAATTGTTGCTTTTTCCATGGTGGCTGGGTAAGCCTTCCAAACAAACATAATACAGCTTCGTAGATATGTGATCGAAAGTGTCGGTCGACGTGTCATAATGTCGTGTGAGATGTTTCTCACTGAAGTAAATTTTTGCTAGTGCTTGCATACTCTTGAGGTAGACAATCCAGCTTCAGCGTACGAGTCTTTGTTTGCGGTATTCTGCTCTGACCACCTGGATTTGCTAAAGATAAATAACCCTTCAGCCACAGGGTTGAACTAAGGAGCGGCGCGGTTCAGTCAGGGAACTCTCACAGCTGCTGCAATTTGGAGAACACCTGTCCTTTTGCCAATCACGTCTGCATGCATCACAACAGTAATGGAACACACTGTTTAAAAATTGCTGATCAAGCTCATGCTGTGCAAGCGTTCATGCTTGTTCCTTTGCTTGCTACACGAATCGCTCGCTGCGCCCTTTTTGCCAGGAGTTCCTAATCGCTGTCACTGATGGTCATTTGTTTTTTGCTCCCTATGCTGCTGTTTCATTTTGCTCCTCACACCACCCCCACCCCAGCTTCCACCTGCTTGTTTAGATCTGCTTGTGTACTCGGGTGATTTGGTGTCTTTTTGTTCACGAGGTAGATATAACCTCTCCCTGTATTCACAATGGAGCACAGCTATGTGCACCGAGCACCAACAGCAGATCTATTCAGCGCCAAACCAAAACTGATGTTCTGCATCACAGTCCATAATACTCCGTAAATGGCTTCTCATTTCATTACAAGAGTTGCTTTTTACTTGTTTCATGACTGAGATTGGTGATCTCAGCTGCCTGAGCTCTGGGGTGGGTGAAGTATGGCCGTACTGGATTCTCCACCTCTGGCACAACTGTAATATTTTCTTGACCATGCAGGTGTTAATAATGAGCGAACTGCTCCATTAATAACTCGGTGGGGCTAAATCCCCTCGATTCAAGTACCAAACATGATGTGTATTTCTCAGCATTATGTGTAGTTTTCAGCAGATGGGAAATTCTGTTGCTTTTCTCCTCTAAATTCCTCACCCTCACCACTGTCTTCTCTCTCTCTCTCTTCCCAAATACAGACAGCACCTTCCACCGCAGGTCCTACAGCGCCTAAAGCTGAGGAGGTGTGTACTGCCATAAAATAACTCCTCAGTTACACTTTTATCATTTATGTTAACGTGGCAAATCAGCCCGTTTTTTATGTCCCTGCCATATGGCTGGGGGCACATAAGGTTCCCCTTATCTGTCCATCCGTATGTATGTCCAGGTTGATCGTTAATCCACTTCTCAAAAACCGATCAACAGAATTGATTATACTTACCCGTGCTTTCTAGGGACACTAATGGTGTGCATCTCATACCTTGTTTCTGAATTTCTAAAATTTGGTAATTTTTCTGGTGTTTGAACTTGGGGAAATTTTGTTGCGTTTCCCTCTCACTTTGCTGTAATAGGTGGAGCGGTCTATCCCCCGCTTCACCAAAACTGCGTAACAGAATTCATTTGCGTTTATAGACAAGATTCATTGTGTTCGGAAATCCTTATCAAGGTTTTATCTTAAGCGGCAGCATCTGTGTGTCATGAAGTTAATAATCTTTGAACTTAATGGCAAAATAATCAAAAGTTGGTTCTCGAAAATGCATCTGGTTCAGTATAATGTAGCTGAAAGCGGTATTTACTGTGATTGTGTGGAAAAGTTCCTTTGCGTTACTAATTCAGGTGTCCTCTTGTCCACAGTCCCCAGACCTGGATGCCATGAGCGCTTTAGGGGGCCTGCTGCCCACTGCTGAACCCCTACCAGAGCCCCCCAAAATCCGTCCTGAGGACCAGGTCAAGGTACAGTATAGTACTGTGGCTCCACAATCTTTCTTTGAGTTGCCCTTGTTAGATCCAGGCATGTGGTGTGGACCACCTTTAGCTGATCTAACTTAGCAAGTATTTGAGTAATGCTTGATTCTGACTGGGGCTTTGTGCCCGATTTATTGCCTCTGTCTGATTACTACTCTGTCATAAGTGCGGGATTAGAAATCCAATCTTAACTGCTCCTTTCTCTCTGTTAATCAGCAATCTTTTATAACTGCTGAGAGCGTCTTGCTTTCACATCAAACTGACATAGTTACTACCTACTGGTGTCGACTGCAAATGGTCTCTTTCGAAACGAGACTCTCGCTTTTTTTCCATCGCAAAAAACACCAGAAGCATTAAACTGAATGCTTGTTTATACTCGAAAGTGGCAAAAGCAGTTTAATGCAGGTGATGGTTGACCATTTTAATAAGTAAGCATCACAAAATTACCCCAGCTGTCCACCATTTTAAAAAAAAAAAAGTCTGTCCTGAGCCCATGTGGCTCATCAGGAGTATCGCTACTCCCCCTGGACAGGATCATAGTCCATCACAGGTTACCCCCCAGCTCTTAGTCCAGTCTCCGTGACAGTGTGCACTGTGGGAGTGAAGTGTTTTTGCCCAAGAACACACCACAAAGGCCATGGCAAGGACTTGAACTTAGGACTTTTCAATTCCAAATCAAGCACGCTTAACCACTGCACCACTGCATCCCCCTTGCTGTCCACCGTGCAAGATTCAGAATGCATATTCAGACCTATTCTGCTGAAAGCCTTGAACGTATGTGTGTGTGTCTGTGTGTGTGTATTTTACAGGTGGATAAGCTAAAGTCGAAGAAGGCTGAAAAAGAAGGAGATAGAGAGGACACTCTTCCTCCTGACTACAGATTCACGGAAGAGGAACTGAAAAAATACCCCGCGCCCAAGCCAGAGGTAAACATAGACTGTACCGACGGTATAATCTCTCTTTTTTGTGAACAATATTTTATTGTAAATAAGATAAGAGAGGAACAAGACTGGGAATACAGCTTATGATACATTAACATCAAATCATTACGTACATGCACAAATTGCAGTCAAAATTTATAACCTGGACTTACACAAAACGTGTTACTCTAGCAGTTCCCTCATGGATCCGATAATTGTGGTCCATGTCTGAATCGTCTTTGCAGAAGCTCCGTGTAAACGTGCTGAGGATCTTCCACAAGTAGCAATAGTTTGTAGATACGACAACCAAGTATTACTGAAATATCTGGAAAAAACCATGCTTGAAGGATAGTCTTTTTAGCTGCAGTGAGCGCTGCCAATAGAAGTCTACGGTTACAAACCGATAAACTCCAGTTTTTATCATTATTTAATAGGCAGAGTGAGGGAGACATGGGAACTGAAATTCCAATTATTTGAGAGATCTTTCCAACAACTTTTGACCAGAATTTTGAAGTTACTGGGAAATCCCAAAACGTGTGTAAAGTAGTACCAATATTACTTTGCTTACAAATCATACAACAACATCTTTAGAGAGTTTCATCTGATACAGTATAATCTCTTTTCATTATCTTTACTTCCACGGCTGTGAAAGGCTCAAATTTTTGATCACAAAAAAAGCACTGACATCAGCATTGTAGCCAAACCCCTGGACCCTTGGGCTAAGATATCTGAAATGCTAAATCCCATCACCCCTGCGTTGCTTTGAAAATGGCTTCCACTCAGAATTATGCCACGTCTAACAGAGCTTACTGTCCTTCTGCTGCACAAGTTCATTGATCACACGGCTTGAGAAAGTCACCTAGACTCAATTTACGGTAGTGAGCTTGAAACTTCACACCCCTCGAGGGCAAAATCATTTCACGGGTTTTGCCGTCTGTGGCCGTGTCCCTAACAGCCACCATACTACTGAACCCTCAACGGACATTGTTTATTAATTATGGCGCATAAGTATGGCGCATTAGCATGCAGCATAAGCATGGAGCGCAAGTGTGTGGAATTAGTATGGAGCATTAGTGTGCAGCATTATTATGGTACATTAGTATGGAACATTCTTATGGAGCATTGGTGTTGTGTTTTTGTACAGAGCATTAGTATGGACTTTGCCTCTCTGTCCCCTCCCCCTCCAGCCTGCTATGAGCACAGATGATGCTCTGGACATCCTGGGCGGTGGATTTGGCGCTCCTGACGCGGCCCCCACAGTGCAGGCTGCTCCACCCCCTACTGCAGTGGCCCCACCACAGGTATGAGCAAAGGAGCCTGCTTCCCACCAAAGACCCACACTGTGACAAGCGAGTAATTTTCCAGCCCCCCCTTTTTGAGTACATTTCCCCCCTTTACCTCTCTCTGCTGAATTTTACCCCTCTCAATCTCATTTTATCTCTCTCTCCCCCTATGTACCCCCTTACCTCCTTTTGCCCCTCTACAGGGTAAATTAGCCGTATGCCCTGGTGCTCCCCAGCTGAAGACGCTCCCTCCCAGTGTAAAATCCACTAAAAAGGTAGGCACCCCCCCCCCCAGGGGTAAATGAGGGTAAATCAGATCAGACCAGGGTCATGTTTATTGTCAGATACTGTCCTCTGGCAGGTTTGATGCAGCCTTTAAAATGGCGTCATATTTTATTTTGTTAACACACGGATGCTTCTTTATGTATTCCAGGCTTGTGCCTGCTTACGGATGTTATGTGAAGGAGTCAGTTTGGGTTTCTCTAATCCCTTTGTTATCTATTTCTTATTCTGTTCCTCTCACTTCTCCACCCCTCTCTCTCTCTCTCTCTCTCTCTCTCTCTCTCTCTTTTTTCAATCACTAACCCACCCATGCACAGGACGAGCCTGACTTTTCCCTGGACTCAGCGGTGGAAGAGGTTGTGGCTCCCACAGTGGCTTCTGGTGTCCAGTCTGAACCTCAGGTACCACAGAACTCTTAACCAGAATCTCTCCAACAACAATGCACACATAACTGCGTCCTCGGAGTTGGGTACCCTTCAGTTGTAGGAAAATGGTGGGCCTCTTTAACACTTCCCATACCACAGACACATATATGCCTTGAATTTGCCATGTGGCAAAATCCCACTGCAAGCTGATAAGGTAGAATACCACTGCCACATAGATTTGCCTCTAGCGCCATTATGGGAAACCTCAGTGATGCATATATGCGTAAATCCAGGGTCTTTCAAACTAGGGCTGGGCGATTAACCGAATCCGGATTATTTTAAGCACAATAAAAGTAACTGCCACGATGAGGCAGACAGACGAGCTTGCTTATTACCTTTTCTATCACACATGCCCAATGCGGTGTTGTACGAACAGCAGAGGCCATTTGAAATGTCCCGGGAAGAAAACTGTCATTTGAAGTCCGCCAATTGCCAGCGAGTTTGGACAGCCTCCATTGCCTTGGCGTAATTAGCTTACCTTAAATCAATTCCCGTGTACTTTGCCTAACTTGCAATCGAGCCATTTATTTAGCCAAATGACTAATCAAAACTAAAATATGGCCAATAATGATTAAGAAGAGATCATGAGAAGCAGACAGACCTAACCAGGCTGCCATGTTAGATTTGAAAGAATGTCAATCTGAATAAATAGCAGACCTCTGAATTCCTTCTCTCATCGTAGAATTTTTACGTGTTATTAAAAAGATTTCTTCGAAATAAAATAATTTTACAATGGCCATGCTGGTTTTTAAGCATTTAAAAATATAGGCAATGTGGAGGACATTTTGTGAAGCATATCGAATGTGAATCTGAGAGAGAAATTATTTTCACATTACACACAATAGACAAATGCAGCGAAGACTTGGCAAACACGTTCAGGCAAATATGTGCCACAAATCTGTTGCATTTTTTATTTGATAATTGAACAAGATTAATTTGAAATAAAGTCATTCATGGCTCTTGATTTTGGTTACTTTTCAGCATCTAAATAGCCTACAGTGAAGGAGGAAAACATTTTGTCTTAGCGAATCGAACGTGACATGTAAATTATCGCATTCTCACACAACGGCCAAATATAAAATAGAAAGATTGACCATCTGGCAATCAGAACATCCATTGGCATGAGTTCAAGTAATTATTTTAACGTGAAAGCCCCATTGTGTAGGCATTGGTATTTTGCGAAACAGCGCCCCCTACAGCTTCTAAGTGCTACACCAGTGTCGTAAATACAGGTCCCCCACTTCTGGAAAGCGGTACACATGCATTTGCTGATAAGACGGATTTCAAATCGGAAAAACCAACGTTAGAAGCTAAATAACAATGTCGACTGAAAAAGTATTATTACAAGATTTTACGCAAATATGACTTTGTTTAGTTTTATTTATGGTGACATCGGAGATTAACAGGAACATACAGTGAATGCATAGTGAATGAATGAATGGAATGGAATTTGTGTAATCGAATAAAATACCATGGGCAAAATGATAAACGCTACATTACACGCTGGATAGTTTAATTTGTGCAAAGTAGCAGAGATTTGTTTGCAAGTCTGCACACTTCCAAGGCTTATGTGGCGCAAGATTTCTAAAGACTTACCAGACTTTTAAAAATGTGCTTACTACATTTTATATAACAGTTGCTTACTACCGGGCACAGTAAAATGGCCACTCGACCACTTCCGCTTGCTTCGACCTCCCAACGCATTTCCCTATCACGTCAGCATTCCAGTTACCGGTATTCTATATAGATCAGTGACTGTAACCTATAAGAATGCAAGGGTATGGTAACGGCCCCAGAACAGCGTGACAGCGAAATTAAACTTACAAAACTTACGTTCCCTTGGCATTAATACGAACTCTGGTGACAAGCTAGCCATCATCGCCAGCGACACAGGAATTGACACAAAAGAAAATATTACCAGTTTCGATATCGGGCAGAGGTTCAGCTAGCAATTAAATCTCAGCCGAAATTAGATGACTCCATTATGATTAAAAAAAAAAAAGGAGACGGGAAAACTTTGCTAACATAGCCAAACATCAAACGAGTGCATCAGCGCAGATAATATTACTTACAGTAAGAGGGCAGCTTGGAGTCCGTCTCACAACCTTTCATTTTGCATAGCTCTCTTCAGTTAACCAACAGCACATGTCACCAAAAAAAACAGCTGGGCTTGAAGGATTTCAAGTTGACTGAGGGGCCAGCGACAGATTATCCGACCCGTCGACTTTCAGGGGGCAGTCCTAGTTTTTCGGGGTTTTTTTTTTTTTTTGGCTCTGTATTTCAGCACGTTGAATTTGTCTGCAGGAAATATGAGGATATGAGGTGATGGTAGACTCTTGTGGATTTTTTGTCTCTGTGCCCAGGTGTCTGGAGGGGCTGCAGATGCCATGGATGCTCTATCAAACACTCTGGCTGACATCACCCCAGCCCCAGCGCCCGCACCCGTCCCAGTCAAAGATATTGTCAAGGTATGTCTGTGTTTTGGAGCCCCCCCTCCAACTCACACACTCGGGCACTCACACACATGGACTCACACACACGCACTAACACGCATGCACGCACCGGAGCTGGATTATCAGTAGTTGTAGATGCCCTTTCCACTATTTTGTGTGCACTGTAATCTGTCTGGAAAAATTTGACGCCATTGCATTTTTAAGGGGTCTTTTAAATGGTGAATGCATTTTTCGATAGATTTTTCCCATTATGACGAAAGTTTGCTTTTGAATTATAATTTCATGAGAACAATAATATTAAGAATTGAAGGATATAGTGGTGTAGCGGGTGTTGACCCACAGCAGTAAGGTTGTAAGCGGGCTAGGACCTTTTTGTGTGGAGTTTGCACATCCTTTACATTTTCACTGGGGTTTTCTCCCATAAATCCAAAGACATGCATGTCGGGCTAACTGGAGACTCTAAGGGTGCTTTCACACGAGGGACTCAGGCACGCATCAGAGTACGGTTGACCCCGAAGTCCATTTCATTTGGTAGGTGTGAACACAAGCATACCGTGCTCGCGCACGGTACACGAGTCCGCCCGGAAGAGGTGGTCTTGGGCACGGTCCATCCGTACTCATACCAACTGTGAAAGCAACCGAACTTGAGCACAGAAGTTGACTGTAACATGATGTCTTAACTATTCGGCTGTTTTGTTCTAATAAACCTGGCGGCGAAAGGATCTCTCTATTCAAACGAAGAAATTAAATGCTTGCTCGAAATTTGGGCTGACGAAAACATACAATCACAGCTGGATACTACACACAAAAACTTAATTTATGGAACAATTTGTGAGTAGTTACATTCGCGTGGTCAGTGCTGTGACAAACTAAAGAAAATGCAGCTGCTATATTTCAAAGTGTGGGACACGGTGCAAAAGTATAGCTGTTCAAGTGATGAGAGAGATAAGTTTTCATGGTATTAGGCAGTGGCCGCAAGGGTTTGCTTCTTCTTCTTTGTGTATATTTCCCCATTTTTAAATGGTTTTAAAAAACCACCTAGGTGCATACTGTATCGGAATTTATTAGCGAGTGCACTCGGGTACGGTTACAACATTAATAGTGTGAAAGCCGACCAGCGCGGGGAGAGGGGAGGGGGGACAATCGTACTGTGGCACAGTACAAAACAATCGTACCTAGTGTGAAAGTGCCCTAAATGACCCAGACATATGAGTGTGGCCGTAAATGATGTGATAATGAGTGTGCCCTGTAACTGCAGTGGATTGGCGCACCGTCCAGACCAGGGTGTGTTCTCTTGAATGCTGGAATAGGGTTCAACCACCGGCACTCTCAACACCCTCCTAACCTGATGAGGAATGGGCAGTTAGATAATAGATGGGTGGATGGGTTAAGGATTAACGGAGATTCCAGTATTAAGTATACCCATTAGTGGACCCATACAGGCAAGTGTGTATAGTGGGTTAATGATCCTCTACCCCATGTCCGTTCTGCTCTGTCTGTCTCAGGAGAAGAAAGTAGTGCAGGAGAGAATCATAAAGATGGGAGAGAGAGACGACACGCTTCCTCCCGAATTTCAGCCAACGGAGGAGGAGCGCAAGGTACGCAGTAACCCCCTAGACAGATACTGCACAGCTCATGGAGAACTCCGTAAATTCGCAAATGTGAAGTGGCTCGATGTATGGCAGCTGTGCAGTTAATTCAGCTAGTAAACGGCCGGTCAAAAATTTTTGTATATTTTACTCTTGTTTTTGTTTGTCATTCGTGAAATTTGTGAAATATGAAAGGCGTTTGTGTTTTTTTTTTTTTTTTTTCTGATCTGTAACTGGTTGAATATTGTGAATGTGTGGAAACCTCCGAGTGGGAGTGTATAAGCACTAGTACTTCATATCATAAATTGATTATGTAGAGCATAGGACTGGTTGTGCACTACTTCCCAAGTGCTTAGTTAAATCAGTGAAGTGGCGCAATCCGTGGCTCCATGCAGTTTATTTAATATATATTTGGGTAACACATCCGTTTGACCCGTTGCAGATCAGTTTGGCCACATACTGCCATGGTGGCCGCTGAACTGCGTCTAAATAAGCATTTGCGGCATTGGAAATAAACTTTGTGTTCATTATCCGCGCATCCACATTGTTTCGTAACCCCTGGCGGCCCAATGGCCTAGTAGCCTTGTCCGGAACATGGCCTCTGGACTTTATTTGTTGACGCTCAAATAAAGCATCTTGTGCTTGGATTTTGCCACGCTAAAAAGCTTTTAAAAAAGGAGCCAGTGCTTTCATATTCTCAGGTTTCTTCATATTTGAAGATATTCTATCTGGTCATTTTTTGTTGTATTTTGCCCATTTGAATGTTGTTTTGTATGGTAACAAGAATTAATGACTTTTTGTTTTGTTCTTTTTTTCAGGAAATGGAGAAGATGAAGGCTCAAGAGAAGTCTAAGGCTGATGTCTGCCCAGCAAAGGTTTGAATAAAGTCCTGTATTGACCAATCAGGGAGCTGAATTGGCTCTGTGTCACTTCCTGTTTGTTTTCTTTCCCACAAATTTGACTATGGGCCTTAGGATGGCCCTCCCTTCCTTGTACAATCCCAATTCCGAAATAGTCGGGAGGAAGTGTAAATTGTGAATAAAATCAAAATGCAATGACTTTCAGATCTCATGAGCCAGTATGTTATTTACAATAGAACATAGATAACATTTCAAATGTTGAAACTGAGACATTTTACATTTTTATCCACAAAATGAGCTTATTTCAAGTTTTCTGGCTGCAACAGGTCTCAAAAAAGTTGGAACACAGGCAAAAAAGGGCTGAAAAAGCAATTAATATATAAGAGAATCAGCTGAAAGAACATTTAGCAAGTAATTAAGTTAACTGGCATCAGGTGTGTAACATGATTGGCTATGAAAGGGATGTCTTAGAGAGGCTGAGTCTCTCAGAAGTAAAGATGGTCAGAGGCTCTCCAACCTGTGAAGGCTTGTGTAAAAAAAAATTGTGGAATACTTTAAAAACAATTTTCCTCAGCGTCAAATTGCAAAGGCTTTGAAGGTCTCATCATTGACAGCGCATAAATTATCAAAAGATTCAGAGAAACTGGAAAAATCTCTGTGTGTAAGGGACAAGGCCGAAGACCTTTACTGGATGCCCGTGATCTTCAGGCCCTCAGACCCCACTGCATCACTCACCGGCATGATTCTGTCATTGACATTACTAAATGGGCCCAGGAATACTTCAAGAAACCACTGTCTGTAAACACTGTCCGCCGTGCTATCCACAGATGCCACCTAAAACTCTTCATGCAAAGAGGAAGCCATTGTTGAGCATGATCCAGAAGCGCCGCCGTGTTCTGTGGGCCAAGGCTCATTTAAAAGGGACTGTAGCAAAGTGGCAAAGTGTCCTGTGGTCAGACGAGTCCAAATCTGACATTCTTGTTGGAAATCATGGGCGTCGTGTCCGCCGGGCTAAAGAGGAGAAAGACCACCCCTCCTGTTATCAGCATTCAATTCAAAAGCCAGCATCTCTGATGGTATGGGGATGCATTAGTGCATATGGTGTGAGACACTTGCATGTTTTAAAAAGCACCATGAATGCTGAAAGGTATATAAAGGTTTTAGAGCAACATATGCTCCCCTCCAGACGACATCTATTCCAGAGAAGGCCTTGTGTATTTCAGCAGGACAATGCAAAACCACATACTGCAGCTATTACAACAGCATGGCTTTGTAGTAGAAGAGTCCGTGTGCTGAACTGGCCTGCCTGTAGTCCTGATCTTTCACCGATTGAGAACAATTGGCACATAATTAAACAGAAAGTCTGTCAAAGGAGACCCAAAACTCTCCAACAGCTGGAAGCCTGTATTAAACAAGAGTGGGATCAAATTCCAATGGCTAAACTCAAGAAACTTGTCTCCTCAATGCCCAGGCGCCTCCACTCTGTGTTAAAAAGAAGAGGGGATGCTACACCATGGTAAACAGGTCCCTGTCCCAACTTTTTTGAGACCTGTAGCAGCCATCAAATTTGAAATGAGCTCATTTTGTGGATAAATTTGTAAAATTTCTCGGTTTCAACATTTGCTATGTTATCTCTGTTCTATTGTGAATAAAATACTGGCTGGTGTGATTTGAAAGTCATTGCGTTTTGATTTTATTCACAATTCACACTTTTTCCCAACTATTTCGGAACTGGGGTTGTAATTATGTTATAAAATTAACCTTGAATGTGAATGTGTAGGGACTCTTCTCACACAGCTTGTTTAATGGTTCATCAACCAGGAAGGAAGTGGAGCGGTTAGGATTATCCCAAAGAATATACAGAAATTCAAGCTTCTTATGCAGTACTTTGACAGCGCAGTTCAGCTGGTTAATACAATGGCTATTGTGAGGTTCAAACACAGACATAACGTTTTGGCTGGAAATATCCTTTTGTTCACCTCATAGCATAATTGCCCATCTCATTTTTAAAGTTTTTTTTGAATATTTTTAAATTTTTAAATATTTTTTAAAATTATGTAACAGAATGGATTTTATTACTTTTTAAGGTTTTGAGAAAAAAGAAAAAAAAAACACATTTTTTCACCAACGTGAAAGAACAGGCTGCCGATATCTCAATTTGGCAAAAATTTGACTTGGGCAATCATGCTAAGAAGCTAATGCTTTTACAGCCCCAGTCATCAGAAATGTTACCAAGGTTTTTCTCAATCTGCCTGTGGCAGTGAACACTGTTAAGCCAAAATGCACTTAGTTTCCCAAAGATTAACTTTGTTTTCACTCTATAATTCATCACCAAGCCTCAACAAAGATGGTACTTTGTTCTTAAACACTTTTCATTAGAGAGAGTTGTTTCTTTCACACTCTGCAGAAGGCCGCTGACGCAGCCGCCGCGCTCGACGTCCTGTCTGCTGATTTCTCGTCACCATCTGACGCATCTGCCCCAGCTGCCCCGTGTGTCCCATGTGCCTCAGCTGCCCCACAGACCCAGTCAGCTGCCCCCACTGGAGGGGAGATGCCCAGTCAGAAGGTCCTCTGCCCGCCGCCTGCTGCCCACCCATTTCCGCGGGGGTGTCCAATCTTACCCAGAGAGGCCTGGAGTGGGCGTAGTCTTTGTCGTAGCTTGGCACTGTCGCATGTTATTCTGGTTACATTCTGGCTTGACCGAGGAGACTGATTGCTTATTGATTGCTATATTAATTGGAGTCTTAAAGGTCCCATATCATATCACCAGATGCACAGCCAATGAGCCATTGCAAGCCATTACAAAGTCTGTTCTTTTGTGACATCACTTGGGAAAGTGACCACCTGGAGGCAAGAAGGACTGATCAACTTCACTCAACCAGCTAATCAGTCCCTTCATCACTCTGGGTGATCCCTCGCCCATGTGATGTCACGAAGGACAGATTTTGAAATGGCTTGTAATGGCTGATTATCTTTGCATCTGGTGACATTATGGAGTACCTTTAGTCAATATTATCTGCTACTGATTCGTTATTAGAATCAGGAGCTAAAGCGAAAGACCTTCCTTCACCTCTGCCCTTTATCGCATAAGATCAGACACTACTCCATTGCACCATTAAATATAGTCTGCTGCTTTAGCTTGGCTCTTTTTCTTTTATGACATTAATAAAAATAGACATTGTTTCCACTCAGCTTTTTATTACGACATTAAAATATTCTGGCTTTTTAGCATAGATCCTTTATCTACAGCATACAGTATTCTAGCTTTTAAGATGAGGTCTTTACATTATAACTTTAAGGTAGTAGCTTATCTATTGTGTTCTTCATTAAATCATCAAAATAGTCTGGCTTTTGGTTATGCTCGTTTTACTTCGGCGGTAAAATAGTCAAGCTCTTTCGCTTAGTTCTTTTATAACAACAAATTGGTCTTAAGCTGTTGTCATGACATTGCGAAGGTCTGAAACTCATTATTGTAACACTGAAATGGCCTAGCTTTTTAGCTTCGGTCTTTCTATTTGCGCATTAAAATAGTGTGAAACCCCACTTATTCAAAAATTGCGATAGTCTTGAGCTCTCTTATCATTACATTAAAATAGTCTTACAGTATCAAAGTGATTAATTACGGTCTTACTGTATTAATGGTTAACGTTAATGAAAGATAATTTATAAAAGTGTAAATGCACCAATATTCAATAGAAATGTGGTTATTTAGAATTGAATTGATTGAGGGGATTGATTAGTTAAGTGATTAGTTTGAGATTTCTTGATTTGGTTTGTTGACTGACTGATTAGTCGCTTGAGTTGCTCATTATTTTAGATTTTTTGGATGAACTGGTTATGTGATTATTTTGTGGATCAAAAATTGGATCTTTATTTTGATTTTCTTTTCTTTTTGTAGTTGAATAATTTATTGTGTGTTGCAGTAATTGAGTTTTCGGTTGTTTGGGAGATGTTTTCCCCTTTATCGGTTGATTAGCAGAGTTATCCATAGACTGATCTGGGATTATTTGCTGCTTACTGGTGGCATGGGTGTCATGTGGATCTATTCATCACGTCAGTGGATTTGCGCGTGGGTTTGTTGGTTGAGTAAATGGCTTCTCTTGCACTGATTGGTTGTATTTATGTTGCTTAGGGCCCTGTCCTGGATGCCTTGGCGGAGACCCTTGTGCCAAATACCAAAGGGTTCAAGTCTGCACCAGCCCCCGCACCGGACAAACCCAAGGTAGGGTGGGATAGGCGAGGGCAAAAGGGGAGCTGGGCATGGAGGAGTCAGGCACTGGGACATGATCAGTCGGTCGGTCAGTCAGTCAGTCAGTCACAAAGACATGATCAGTCAGTCTTTTATTTGTCACAAAAACATGATCAGTATTTCAGTCTGTAAGTTAGTCGGTCACAAAGACATGATCAGTCAGTCATTCAGTCACAAAGACATTATCAGTCAGTCTGTCTGTGAGTCAGTCACAAAGACATGATCAGACAGTCAGTCTTTCATCAGAATGATAGTCAGTCAGTCAGTCGTTAAAGCATTAGTCATTAAGACATGACCAGTCAGTCAGTCATTCAGTCACTTGGACATCAGTCAGTTAGTCTGTCTGTCAGTCAGTGAGTCAGTCTTAAATTCACCCAGAAAGCCATACTACGGCTAATGTAATGTCATTTTGCTGGTGGTAATTCTCATAGGAATGAATTTTGGCAATGGATGCCTAATATTCTATTCACTGTCAATGGCCATGCCATGCATTATTGGTGATAATGATACGGAAGAGTGCTAAGCCCGTTACTGGTTGGAAAAGAATGATTGGAAGACAGTCAAAGACGTCATTAAGGGTACAGCTTGGACCCTGACTGCAATGGTTATATTCAATATTCAATATATTTTTTTTTTTTTTTTGATCGATAAAAATAAATTATCTGCTTTAATGCATTGTGAATCAGTAGGCATGCCAACAAATATTTGTCCAGCTAAAAAAAGTAATTTTGATATGACCTTCCTCTGGCACTGAAACATTGAACACTACTTGGTTTTGCCACGCCACTTTGTTTCAGTTGCTCACAAGTGTACGCAATGTTAGCCGGCCGATAAACTTGCATGTGTCCGAGATACCGTGTTTTGTCCGTGCTTCAGGTCCCTCAGCAGGCAAATGGCATCACCGTGAGAAGCCGTGCTCTCCTTTTGGTGGCTGAAATATAGAGCGATTCCTGGAATCTTTAAACCAAACCTTCCCCTTTCCTTCACTGTTTTTCGCTATGTCCTGCTGTCTGTTCCTGGTCACATGGTGCTTGCAAATTGTGCTCTGAGGCCAAGTAAGCTACTTGGATGCAAGCATGTGTTGCCCAATTAATTCCTAGGCTTGGAGAGGCTGGTTTGGCACTCATTACTGTTAAGTATGGCTGCCAGGTTTTTGGCGACGAGATCTGATAGACCGTCAGAGCAGGCAAACGAAAATTATTTGACAACATCTGTAGGAGGGCTATTGCTCTGGCCCTATATTTACTGATCCTTTCTCTGCAACCTCGCTGTCCGTCTAGCTGTCTCTAATCTTTGAGCATCTTGTTCAAACAGAAGACATGACACTCCGCTTCCCTTTTAACAGCCAAAAATGGTAACATGGTCGTGGAAACATTGCGTCGGTATCTTCAGACTCGCCGAGTTGCTTCCAGCATGCAAAACAGTGGCGACGCCTCCGTATGAATTTTGACGGGGGGAAGGGATGTAGACCTTTAGTGCACGTGTGGGTCAGGGCGGGACTCATCAATACTCTACAGATGCATTATAGGAGATCTGACCCAGTGGTGGATATATCCTATTGCAGGCCAAGAGTGGGAAATCGAAGTCTAGATCTAAGGTAAGACCTGGCATGTAAACTGGCATGCCAAATATAGCATGTGCCGCCGGGATAATGTCCGCTAATTTAAGGTCTGATGCACATAGAGCACCAAGAATTAACTTAGGCGCTGGGTTCTGGTTTTCGTTTGCGGCATGGACTAGATATAAACCGTAAACCCGTGAAATGTCATCCTGTATCGCTAAGACTAAAGATAACATCACAGGCACGAACCTTGAGTTTGCCTGCTTCCAGAGTTTGGGTTTTTGGGTCTCTTCTTTAGTTATTAAACCAGCCCAGTCATTTCTAACGTCTGAAACTTAAAATAAAGTTACTGCTGCATGCCGTTTCTGCCCTGTGTGAAAGTGTATTAGTGTGGTGTAATATAGGGGTAAAATATGTTACAAAGTGACTACGCTCTTAAAGGAGCTGTGTCACTATTACTGCGCATGCTCAGAACTTTGAAAACTGTTCAACTTAACAAGTAATCAAATGAAGTGAATCTGCTCGACTGCCAGTCAAAATATGATTCAATCGTTGCTAATCCATTTTGCATTTTATTTATATATTTTAGTTACTCAGGCATTATGCTTTTCATATTAAGGGGCTTTTATGGAAGTTCAACGCGCTTTTTTTGCGCTTTAGTGGAAGGATATGAAGAATGTGTGCTGGTTTGCCAGCCGCTAATGAACATCATAGAAGAGAAGAAGAACCAGCTTACATTCTTCATATCCTTTGGCAAAAATGCGAAAATAGCACTTTGAATCCTCAAAGTTCCACAGGAAACTCCTTAATATAAAAAGCATAATGCCTGAGTAACTAAAATATATAAATACAATACAAAACGATGACGGATTAGCAACGATGGAGTCAGATTTTGACTTGCAGTCGAGCAGATTCACTTTGCTTGATTTCTTGTTACGTTGAACAGTTTTCAAAGCTCTGAGCATGTGCAGTAATCATGACACAGCTCCTTTATCTTTATGCAAGGAGGTGGTGCTAATGTGGGGATTGATGAGCATTAGTGTGTACTGCTCTTAAGAAAATTAAGCAGAAATAACTGGTTTGAACCAGAGACCAGCAGTTGTCACACACACCAAACCACCAGGTGCAGATTTGCCTTGTGCAGAGACGCGTGCCGTTACTTGTCTGAAGGCAAAGAGCGCGGTATTTCTCAACCCTGTTCCTGGAGATCTGCCATCCCGTAAGTTTATTTACAGACATGATTTGGCACATCTTATTATAATAATCGGCAGCTGAACTAGATCCCTAACGATGGAGTGAAAATCTTTTGATGGAGTGGGATATTGTCATGCTAAGAAAGCACTTTGAGTTGGATTGAAAACCTACTGGATGGTAGATTGCTGGCTGTTGCATGAGGTCTGCTTTGTTTGGGTTGGAGTGAAAGCCTGCATGGTAGAGCTCCAGGACAGGGGTTGAGAACCACAGCCGCACAGAATCCCGCCCCTCACTGATACAGGCTCCGCCTCCTTTGCAGAAGCAGGCAGTGGTGGACTCGGCGGCTGTCGATGTGTTGTCCGCTGACCTGGGTTCCGACGTTGTGTCCTCCTCCCCCACTAAGAAGAGCAGTAAAAGCTAGATGTGTGAGGTAAGAGCTCAACATGCTGGATTTCTGTGGGACCGAAGGCAAGGCATAATTTAGACCAGCCAGGCCAACAGGGTGCAACATTACATCTGGTTTAAAAGAAGCAGTGTCACGATTACTGCACATACTCAGAACTTTAGAAACTGTTCAGCCCAACAAGAAATCAAATGAAGTGAATCCACTCAACTACAAGTCAAAATATGATTCCATCGTTGCTAAGTCCGTCTTCATTTTGCATTGTATTTATATATTTTAGTTACTCAAGCATTAGGCTTTGTTATATTAAGGAGTTTTCAATGGAAATTTGAGGATTCAAAGCGAGCCCGAGGATATTCAGAATGTAAGCTGGTTTGCCACCCGCCAATGAACATCATAGAAGAGGAGATGATGTTGTTTTTGGTTGTTGGTAAACCAGCTCACAGTCTTCATTTCCTTTGGCTATTCTCAAACTTCCATTGAAAACTCTTTAAGATAAAAAGCATCATGCTTGAGTAACTAAAATGTATAAATACAATGCAAAACAAAAACACATCAGCGATGATGGAATCAGATTTTGACTTGGAATCGAGCAGATCCACTTTGATTTCTTGTTGGGCTGAACAGTTTTTTAAGTCCTGAGCATGCCCAGTAATCGTAACGCAACTCCTTCAAGTTCTGTGCCCTGCTACTGGGTGTCACTGAGCTGAATGACGAATCTTATAGTCTTTTATCCAGTTTATTTTGGCATTCAAATTGCAAAGAAATGATTGATCAACAATTGAAAACAAAGACACAGCTAATTTCTATGTTCCCCCTGGTACCAGAAAAGGGAGACCCTGGAATGGACACCTGCAAAAATATATCTGAACAAAGTGGGCTGTTCTTTACAGTGCTGAGTTCAGATTGATTGGATTCAGAAAAAAATGAATGCAGGGGAAAACCAATGAATGAGCTGTAGGGGGTTTTGGAGGGGAATTGAAATGTTAATAATCGAAGGGGTTAGTGGGGGAAGACGGGCACAGATACAGAAGGGATGGGCGGTGATATGAATAACACTTCATTCCTCCACTTGGGTGATGGCAGTTGCAGGCAGCTAGGGCTCTCAGACTTCTGTTACGTTTAATTTCATATCTTAATGTTCTATAGAAAATTTTAATTAAGTCCATATTTTTCCCTGGGCTCAGGTATTCATTGTAAAATACCAAATTCAGACTGAATCCAGTATGTTCATCTTGTATAATTATTCATTAAAATGATAAAATATGCTGAGTTTTACGGCACCTTCTGTTACTTCGACTGATGTGTGCAATTCTGAGGGTGTTGCAGACCGCACGCTTAGTTTTTACAGGCTGGAAATACCAATGAGCTAGCCTGTCTGTGTTGTGTGGGCAGTACACATTGCTGCGTTGCGTTCATGGATGTTTCTGGTTTTCTCCCTCCCGGTTCCATACAGGTTCCACATGCGAGATACCTTCCCTGTCACCTGGGTGGAGAGCAGATGTGACAATGGGCAAACTCCTCTGTAATAAACTGTTCTTTTTTTATTTTGATGAGTGAAAAATATAGAAGATTAAGACAAAAAAACGCTCTTGCACTGTACCAGACACTTTTTTCCCTGCTTGATTTGGTGCGTGACGGAAGATTGTGCTGCTCTGGGTGTTTTTTCTCTCTCTCCCTGGCTTTTTTTGTTCTCCTCTGGGTCTTGCTTCGACTCCATGGGCCCCATAGGGAATTTTGTGTGTGTTTGTGTGTGTGTGTGCGCGCGCGCGCATGTGTGCGTGGGGAGTGTTTGTGCGCGTGTGTATAGTCCGACTGAGAACTTGCTTGTCTTTTGCTTGCCGGGAGGAAAATGGTGGTAGCAATCGCTCGCTCCCAGAGGACTGCCCTCTGTCCTGTCGCACATCGTTCTGTTGATTGCAGCCGACGCGTTGCCGGAATGTTGTGCCTAAGTCCATTGCGGCGAGTTGGGAGAATTAAGACAAGTTTACGTGTAGAGGTTTTGACAGCTTTTTTCGCTCTTGACTTGCGTGTAAAAGAAACCGTCGGGTGTTATACAGCGCCCTCTCCTGGTGGCAGAATTCAGTATAGAAATCATTGATGTTCACAGTATGCGGATCGGTGGATGACAATGGGTACAATAAAAGAAATTAAGATGGAAGCCGCTCAGATCATAACCATATGAAGATCAGTAGAAATTGCTAATAATCACTCCCTTGATCATTTTTTTTTTTGGTAGGCCTTATATGAATTCCATGCCATGCACATAATGACACTAGTGTACAGCTGCGTATGTACAGGCAATGGACGCATCTAGCTTATCTTGACATGTATCTGATTAAGTGACTTTTTAATTCCTGCAAATCGCTTTTGTTTCTTTGCTAATCTTTAGCATTATACACGAAAGGGTCTGTTGATGTATTCCTCGCAGGATTTCGGAGTTTGTGTCTTCATTTCTAAGTGCACTTAAGTGAGTCAAGACAATCCTTATGTGTATTCTATATGCTTAAGATGAGTTTGAGTTAAGGTCAAACTCGCTTGTAAGCATCATGTTACCTTGCCTAATATACACTCATTAAAGATGGTTTTCAACAAAGTAGACCTGGTCGTTACCATGGCAACGTTACGGTTATGGGTCATCCTTTCATCTTTCCCTCCTGAGTTCAGATTTTGCTAAGTCCTGAACTACTGGCTATTCTTTTTTTTTTTTTTTTTGTTTTGTTTTTTGTTTGAGAATGTGATTGTTGAAATGACTATCATAATGGAAATTGCATGTACAATAAAAATAAATGGCATGTCCCAAGCTGGGATTTTTAGAAGGGCTAAATTTTTGGCTGCATTTTTGAACTTAAGTAAAGTGAGTGTGTGTATGTGCATTATCATATAATGGATGACAGTAACCACGAACCATGGAGGATTGTCGTGCATCTTTTTTTAAATTTTTCTAAAGGAACAACTGTTTACTATTCCTTTCATGACATGCCGAGCAAAGAAAAAAACTGTTGCGGAGATATGGATAAAAATACAGGGAGTGGGTCTGTGTGTGTATCAATTACAGGAATGATGCCTTACCTGTTTGTCAATGATTGTCAGAGCTTTTCCATGCAGTTATTTAAAATGTTATGGTAGAATCTCATAAAAATGCAATGAAATTAGCTTCTCTTTTTTTTTCCAAATTATGGCTATAGATGGAGACTGACAATTTCATTTAAATATTAAATTACCATTCAATTACTTTATTTTGATGTCACTTTCTAAATGAACTACACAACATGGTAATGGCCTAGAACTCTTGAGACACTGTACTGGCACCTGCAAAACAAAGGTTCTAGAGGGTTCTTTTTGTATGTCTTCCGGGGCACCCTTTTCAGTTTTCCACGGAACCTCATATGATTGACCTTGAAACTCTTTAACCAGACTGGATTTTGCTATGGAGACAAAGAGGAACCTTTGAAACCTTTTTTTGGGAAGAGTCACATGGAAAAAATAGCTTTAAAGAGAAAGTGTCTTGTTTCATTGTGTAAAGCATTTTGGATACATGTAGTCATTACATCGTTGTGCCTCTGGGTCTTTTCCTCTCAATATTGCCTACAAGAAAAAAAGTGTTGTATAAAAAGACCGCAAGAATAAAATGAGTATAGTTTTTTCTGTGTCTTTTGTTATTTGTTAACGGGGTTATTGTAGCCATCAGTAAAATCGTACTTCCTTTTTTACCACTAGGGGGACACAGAGCTCCTGTAACAGTGCCAACAGCCATCAAAGGAAAACCTGACTGCCTTTTCCGGAAAGCTTTAAGTGGGCTGTGGTTGTCATTTAAGTGACCTTTGTATCTTCGTATTTAAAAGTAAATATGTTGTCGATATTTTGAATTTAATATGAAGAGAATAAACTGTAAAGGCATTACTTTATAACTTATAATAACTTTTGTTGCCAGTATTTGTGCTGAGATACATGCCCCATTTTCCTCATATTTGTCAATGGTGCCAATAATTATACACTTGATTATATATGTTCATCTACTTTAAAGATTTTAAAGTTCACAGAAATGGGATGAGAATTCTTTTTACTGAACTGGTGATTGAATAAATCGGCGCTTTAGGGCCCAAACTTGGGATGAAAAATAAAATAATACTGCGAAAACTTACTATCAGAAAACTTCAGTATGCGATAATTGTTTCAGACGACGATACTAGACTTAATTTCTGACCTCGGACTCCCTGTAAATCTCCAGTATGCCATAAACGGAAGTTGCCACAAAGGAAATGATAATTTGAAACTCTGCATTCTCTCATCATTTTATTTAAAGTTCAAATATAAAATTCACATAAAACATTATAAAAGCTGCCATAGCCTACAAAAGAGTTCACTTGCTGTTCCGAGTGGCAGGACAAACAGTTAAGATAATGAAGTACCAGTACTTGCAACATAGCAATTATTATTATCACTTGCTTGACATCGTCTTTTGACATAGCTATCTAAGACAAACGTTTTTTATGCATGTCAGTATACATACAATGCAAGTAAAATTTACATAATGGCTTTATGATACAGCCTATCTTGTTTTATTTGTTTGCGAGGAAACGAGACGTCATGCTAAGGGTTGACAAAATAGGCCTATGTATGTTCTACACACTGCTAATGACTGATGAGAAACCATTTAAACACAGTTGATTTTAGAGGAGCTTGCTGATGCAGAATGGCACATAAATAGACAAAATTTCTCATTTTGATTCATTTGCAATTAATTTAGAAACTACGTGCCGTAGCACGTAATGATTAACAGTCTTTCTTGATGGTACTCCAGTGAGTAATCGTCAGTTTGCTGAATCTCCTCTGAAAAGCACCGCTTGTCCGCGCATTCTTGGTGCGACAGAGTCGTCAGAGGTCACGTCTTGAGCGGGATCTACATTCTCTTGAAACTTGTGGTTGAAGCACTGCCAGTTGATATAAAAACACTACAAATAAAAAATAGAAATCTAACTACCACAACATGCATGGCTTGCTATACTACAGGCTAAATGGGTGTTGGTTTTCATTGCGCAACATGTCATTCGACGTAAAAATAGAAAATACATATTTTACGATAAAAACACCTTTCCTACGGTAAACACTCTTTTTAACTGTCACCCATCAACATCATAACTTGGGTTGAAGCGCACCTGATGAGTCAGACGTATCTGTCCGGCGAGGCTTGGCGCACAGGTGCAGATTTTTTTGGCCTGTATGTAGACAGTATATGTTGAGACAACAGCTATGTAAGTTCACATGCATGAAGAATTATAAAAGCTGACGACTCACGGTCTTTTGTAGTGGTGGGGGCATCGCTTCGTTCTCATCCCTGGAAAACGAGAGGGAAAAGATGCTTGATGTATTGGGTAGTATGAGGCCAAATTATGATTTTCCATAAAGCAGTAGCTGCAGTTACAGAGCCAGATCAGGAATATTGCCGTAAAAAATGCAGCACATAGTTTTCAAGCATCTTTACATAAAAATCATCTTTTATTTCACAAAAAGGTGAAATCTTGCAGTACACTAATAGAATCTAGGTTTAACATTTCATTTTTCGGAATATCTGCCGAGAATATCATTCTTGTGGCCCACCGGAAAGGTCAAATCCTATATAGGCCACTTATAAAAGTTTGCATTGACGCGGCTACATGAGTCCCCGTGGATCTCAATCACGCGTGGGTCGCTTCTGCTCGATCTTTCGGTGAAGATCTTTCTTTCTTTCTTGTTGGAAAACCTTAATAATTTTTACCTCTTTGTTTCGCCAAAATATTATCTTCTGAATACCAAAATAATAAATAGCCTAAAAATATATATATTAAAAAAATCAGCGCACTATGTCATTGTTTCAGTTGTTTATAACTCATGAGTATTGACTTTTCCACTGATGTTAAACTGTTTAAATGTTTCTTAAATACAAGAGATTTTCGGCTGGTAATCTAACTAGAGGTCCAAACGTGTTCCAAATGATAAAATTGCGGTATTTAATACATTTAATCTCGGTACGAAAAAATAAATTACAAAAAAAGAAATTGTTCAGCAAAATGTGCGATCAAACGAAAGTAGCCTTTTGCTTCTCTAGGACTTCCTTTTGTAATGGCGGGAGGCTCCTTTATGGTGTTCTCGGGGCTAGTTTGAGTAGCGCATTTACATGGACTGGGTAAATTAATGAAGGCATAAACTTAGTCGTAGGCTGCATTTTTAGGGGTCGTCACTAAATTCCATCCGCCGAACTGACATGATGTCATTTCATCTCTGTCAAACAGCTTTGGTTTAAGCGAGTTGTCACAGGTTTCCCTACCCCTAATCTTAACTCTAAACCTAAACCTAACTCTAAATTTAGCCTCCTCTCTAACCTTGTGTTGGTTTGACGGGTGGAAGTACGTGACGATGCATGAAAATGCAGCCTTGGAAGGCTGCTGCCTATGGTTTGAGATGCACCCATTGTGTGGCCTCCATTACTCCCCCCCATTCCTTCATTCCTTTACAATTACAAATCCGGCCGTGAATTTTTTTTTTTCATGAACCTTTCAGGCAGTATGGTAGACTCTTGTCCAATCAGAGATCGGCGCGAACATACGTCATGCATATTATTCAAATATCAGAAGTTGTATGGCGTTGTATTTGACAGTTCACCCCCCACAGGGCAAGAATAATCAAGTGGCAATTGAAGACATGGCTTCTCTCCCCCATGCGATTTAAAAGCTACAAAATAATGGGCTACATTCAGTACAGAAAAATAATTTAATTATAATTAGGTCTATGTACTGGCACTCATTTCAGAACTCTTGGGCGAATGATGGTAATTTTGGTGACTAGTATGTGGTTTCGTCCGTTTATATTTTCCAATCGGACAGCTGTATTTTTTATAGCAAGTTGCGTGACCCTGCTGCAAAAACAGGTGTGCGTACTTGTCGCCGAAATTACCTTCATTTGCAAAAGAGTTCTGAAATTCCGCTCTCGCTGGAAAAAAAAATACCGTTGCTGAGTGCCAGTGCATAGACCTATTTATAATTAAATTATTTTTCTGTACTGAATGTAGCCCATTATTTTGTCGCTGTTAGATCGCATGGGGGAGAGAAGCCATGTCTTCAATTGCCACTTGATTATTCTTGCCCAGCGAGTGGACAACTGTCAAATACAACGCCATACAACTTCTGATATTTGAATAATATGCATGACGTCATGTTCGCGCCGATCTCTGATTGGACAAGAGTCTACCATACTGCCTAAAAGGTTCAGGAAAAAAAAATTCGCAGCCCGGCCCCCTCCCAACCCACACTCCCGCTCTGTAAATGGTTTCCCCTTCGCTCCACCCTGCTCACCTGTGTCCCATCGACTTAACCCTTTGTTGCATATTGTTTACTAGAGTCAGGTAATTTGGGACGTCAGGTAAAATGGGACGAATAAGGTTTTACATCTTGGGCTCTTTAAATATTAGCAGCCAATCACCAAACATGTTAGTGCATTGTTGCTACAAATGTACTTTCCATGAAACAATCATTATGATTTGGTCTGACATTACTAGGTTGGGCGCAGCAAAGATTCAAAAATGACTGATCCCAGAATTCCCAAGGTAAGCCGTGCAACGCATTGATTTTCTCTCTTTGGTAATGAGAGTACTGCAGCTAAAATAATAAGGAATAACACCAAAAATTGTTTTAAGATGTTGTATTTTATTAACTGTTTGACTTATAACCAAATTATTTTCACAATACACTTTACTTTTTATGGGAAAGGGTTTAGAGTGGCTGTCCCATTTTACCTGAATGCTTAGGGTAAAATGGGACATTTTTCAGAAGTGAATCAAGCATTCATAATTTATGAAGATTGTTTTTTATTGTGACCATGCTTCTAGGCTAACAGGTGGCATAAAATCAAGGATTACAGTGCTATCTTGTGCCAACCTGTCATATTACAGACATTTCTTGTACTTTTGTCACTTAAAAACATTAAAGATGACGCAAAGAGTGAAAGGGAATTTTAACATTTTTAGTATCCATTGTAGATAACATGGCATCAAGGAATGCGGCAGCAAAAGAACAGGGAAAACATGACAGAAAAGATGGAGGAAAGAATAATCAGTGGAGGAAGGAAAGAATGAAGGGCGCTATAAATGAGTATAACAAGATGCTGGAGACAGGACAGGGGCCAAAACTTATAGACAAGGGTATGGAATGAGCCAAAGTCAACATTAGAGAGGCAAGTGAAGGGGAAAATTAGTGGCACAGAACATGCATCTGGTAGGAAACCCATCTATGAGGCAGCTGAAAAGAGCTGACCAGCCTTGCCAAAATGCTCTCAGAAAAAAGGCCTTCCTTTAACTATTGAGGAGACCCAGAAGCTGGCATTTGATTATGCCAAAGCCAGTGGATACAGGGGGTTTCAGCGGTGAAGGGAACCGCTGGGTTCTATTGGTTCAAAAAGTTCATGAAGAGAAACCCTGACCTTAAAAAACAAACAAGCATGAAGTACAGTTGTTAAATGAAATAAATTAAACATTAAAGATAATTAAGCTGAGTTGTTTGGTGTCCTTTTTAACCATCAGTGACTGTCCCATTTTACCTTACCAAGTGTCCCATTCTACCTGAACATGTTATCGGAGTGAGGTAGGGGTTCTTGGTGTGTTTGAAGGTTAAAAGTTTTTAAATGATTTTACTTGGCAAAATACTTTTTATAGAAATATTGCAGAGATCCATAACAACTTCTAAAAGTAACAATTAAAGTAGTTTTCAGATTTTTTAAGGGTTTTCTCAGTAACCTACCAAAAAGCATCCCAAATTATCTTACCCCCTACCAAACCCATCCACCTCCCTTAATTGGCAAAGTGGAAACGAGTCATGCAACAAAGGGTTAAAATGAAGCACAACACATTACAGCATCTTTCGTGTATTTGGGGTGGGGGGGTGATTACTTGTAGACAATCTGGAGTAACAGTACTAATTACCCCCCAAGAAGGATGCTTGCGGGACACTGAAAAGCAGCCATAGGATCATCACATTCGGCCCTCATACCCTATCTCTGCCCCGTCTCTCTCTCTCCTTCCAGTTCATTAACTGAACAATCTGTGTTACCAATTGGCAGGGGCGGAAAGTCGAGGTGCTCTAAAGCAAAAGTCCAGCCATATATTTCTACCCCCATGAACTCAGCCTGCTAATTTCGCTAATCTCTCCTGGCTGAGGAATTGCTATAATTATGAAATCCTGGTAGCTGGAATAAATGAGGTGGAATTTTATTTTGAAGCTGGATTGTCCACCTCCGCTAATTGGCCGGACTTAAGTCTCACTTGACTCCCAGGTAAAGGAGGAAAGGTGGAGGACCATGATTTGATGATTCCTGCTGTAAAGGACTTACGGTTACAGTAACAGACGGTGATGATCAGGATGATGATGATCAGACCGCAGCCTCCCGCCAGAGGAGCCAAAATCAACAGGTCGCAATGCATACTGGGGTCCAAATCTGTGGGAAGGAAGACGGCGCGGGTAAACAGAATTTGCATATCTCTGTGTGTGTGTGTGTGTGTGTGTGTGTGTGTTTGTTGTGTTTTGTCGTATGTTGTATTTGCACGTGTCCGTTTGTCACTTCC